>CANTUR010000104.1:1927500-2570000 GCA_947683625.1 Mallotus nudiflorus | reverse complement strand
ATCACAAAGCGCTTTAAAGATAAAACAAAAATAAAATAATAAAATCTGTGCCAATTAGAGGCTAGGTTATTTGCCATCAAATTAAGGGCTCTAAAGATAACATTTTCAAGTAATTAATTGTCTCCTTCCTCGTCACTTATAAACTTTAATTATGAGATGTATGTGAATGTCTATATATATATATATATATATATATATATATATCGTTCGTTAATACAAGCTTAAAACTGGTAATTTCTTTGTTTTAAACAATTATAATAGTCAATAATATGTCAGTAATTTATTAAAATCTGGGTGCTGTCGTTACGCTCACTAATTGATGGAGCTCATGGAAATGAATCCTCAAAGGATTGAAGGATTGAGAGTAGGTCTCAAAACCTCCTACCATAGCCACACCGCCCCATCCAGTGGATGGGCAAACTGGTAATTTCAATTATTCCAACATAGTTCATGGGAGCAAAATATACAATTTCATCGTGTGAATTTTATTCAATTATTTTATATCACATTTGAATTTTTATTTTGTTCAATTTCACCTATTAACTTCTATTTTTCATTTGTTTAGCCTTTAGAACATCTACTTTTCATTAAGTTCACCTCTTAATTTATATTTTTTATCTATTAAGTCTCAGTATGAGTTAAATATACATATTTATCTGATATACAAAAAAGATTAAATATACGCGTTTTTACTGCCGTATTTCATATTCTAATTTCATTTCCAATATATTATGGTTTCCTGAAAATAAACGAAAATTAATGTTAATTCGCATTTACATAGGTTGAAAAATAATATATATTTTAAAATTTTTTAAAATAATTAATTAAATGATTTTAATAGATTTAAACTACAAATTTAAATAATTTTATTCAATTTTTTAAGGTAAAAATATATTTTAAATTTGCGAATTATTAATAGTAATTGAATAAATAAAAGAAAAGAAAAATAGAAAATAGTTGATTTTTCGATTGTATTCTTCCAACTTATGTGGGTTAGCAACCATGAGATCTTGTAGTCTTGAAGAAGAGATTCTATTGTCCTTCTGATTGGAAGAGGACATATTGACAGTAGTTCTGCTTTTCATTTCTCGCTGTTTCTAACTCCTTTTCTGTACTGGCATACAAAAGACCCATCAAATATGCCAAAAAAGATGTTTGTCAAATAAAAATTCAAGAGCGAGTTCTGTGAATTAATCACAAATAATCAGAATAAAATAAAAAACTAAGCTTTTTGTTATCAACTCAAGGTGATAACATGGACTAAAAACAAGTTCTGAAAATGAATCCAATAGGAGTTAGTTTCACATGAAAAGTTGATCGTAGTGATCTATTGAAAAATTGTAGGAGTTTAAGGAAAGAAGTTCTTTAGCGTTTTTTGGAAAAATATGAATGTCCCTTTATTCAATTCACTAAATCATTTTATACAATCAAAGATTTGATCCTAATCAAACTCTAACTATAGAATTTAAATCCCTTTACAACTTTAACGCCAAATTAACAACAGATATAGCTACAGGCTTACAGCCCACAAGCTGACCAACGATTTATAAGGCCAACAAAGCTCACCAACGATTTATAAGGCCAGTATAAACAATTGGCTAAATATCGTACGCAATGATAAGGCAGAGAACCAATAAGTTGGAGCATGTTCCCTACTATTGATAGCTTTCTTGCCCTGGAGGTACTTTGGAAGAGTTTCTGGCTTTCGATTTCTTACATTTTCTCTGTATGATAATGAGGAATCAGAGGGAGCACAACAAGGCATCGAAAAGGGGCAACGGATGATCAAAATGCAAGCCTTCTTGTCTTCAAAGTGTTGCCCAAGGTTATATCACAGGGTATGCAAGTTAAGCCTTTAACTGAATATGCTCAAAGTTTTTATGCATCACTTATGAAATTCGGAATTTGAGTTGGGATGCCTAGGCCCGACCACCACACTACACATATAGACTCAAACACCCCTCGTTACCGCATGTGCAACTCTCACCGCATACATCTGTTCCATGATGAAGATAAGGTGAAGCAAGCAGTAAAGAAAAAAGGAGTTTTCTTTTATTAAACATGCATAAATAGCATGAAAGCTTTTGAATTTTTGCTATTTAGGTTTTAAAAATTTCTAGAATAATTTTTTTTAGTAAAGTTTACAAGTTAAAAGCTTTTTTATAAAGTTGCTTATAGCTATGTACTTTTCTTGAATCTTTGGAAGATATTTTGTAGTGTACCTTTTATGGTTTTGTTTTTTAAAAAATCTATGTGACAATCTATATTCTTTTTACTTGAAAAAGATCTTTATCAACTCGCTTAAAGTAATAATTAAGTATGCTTGTGAATGAATAGTCTAACACTAAATTTCCTTGGGGTATTCTAAAGTTCAAAATTCAAATCCTATCACAGTGTTGACTTGGGGAATGAAGAGAGGTGGATTGTCTAATGTGATATAGTTAATTAATATTTAGATCATTTGATCATAAAATAATAGTTTGATTGATTATTTGTGAAAATGATTTTGATTTTGCCTAATCCTTTTGTAAACAGAGAGAAGAGTACTTTAAGGGAGAAATAGCTGTGGAGCCATCGGGATGCAGAAGCAAATATGCAATGTTTCTGCGGTGAGGAATGATTTATGGGCAAAAGAAGGAATTAGAAGCCATCTACGCAGACTTCACAATAATAGTGCCTAAAAGTAGCGGTGGTGCCATGGTGCAATTATGTGCTAGGATTCGGGCCTTTTTGAGCTTATTCATATCCCATTTATTATTATTATTATTTTAAATATAATGCTGATATAAGATTGGATTTCATGAACTTTTTAGGTTCTTTAAAAATGTAATTTTGATGGTATTGACGTTTTTTTAAAAAAGTGATGTGAACCGAATGGCTTGGCTTTATTAGTGGTGTTTATAATTAAATATTTTATGTTCCAATTCTTAATAGATAATTTTGTTTTAATCTTTGTCACCATAAAAGGAAATGAAAATTAATTTCATATTTAATAAGATGTGGGAATATCTTGTGGTTTTTTTTTTTAAATAAATAAATAAATAACTAATTGTGGCTGGAGAATGAAGATGGGTCATGGTGAAGTTATAAAGGTTTAATAATAGTAATAAAATTGAGGGATAACAATTTTAGACATAAAAATTTTCCTATAGTTACAATTAAATTTTAAGAGAACTTTTTTTATAATAAAGATACAAGTGTTATAAAAATTTTCCATAGGTTATGTCGATGAGGTAAAATAATTTTTGGTTTGTTAGGTCTTAAATTTAATTTTTTTTATTTCACTTCTAAAACTATAGAAATATTATATATATATTTTTTATATTTTAACTAAACAAAAATAATTCTTCTATTTTTTAAGTAATGATTTATTTTATATTTTAATTTTCATGATAATCTTGTAATTTATCAAAATTATATTTTAAAAATAAAAAATTATGAAAAAATTATCATTTTTTATGCTCCCTCAAATTAAAATGTGGATAAAACTGATTGCACTCAGTTTTTTTCTTCACAGGGGTAAACTTCGTTGCATGATAAATTAGATACAAGACACATAAACTCAGCACCAGTTGAGTTTACCTAAATACAGTAAAAATACTTGTTATTCTATGATATAATTGTTAAAATTACATATTTAAAACTAAATTTATTAATTGATTATAATTTGAAAATATGGCTAACAATATAAGCAAAATTGCTACTTTTTGTTATTTTTTATTATAATGTTTCGATTTTGACGGATTATATGTTTACTACAATAATCTAAATATAAAAAATGTTATTAGTAAAAACGACTAGAAAAGTATAGTTATCTAATTAAAATATAAAAAATATATTACCTTCGTATTTCTAGGTTGATATGTAAAAAAAAAAAAAAGATTAATATGGTTGAGAAAGTAAATATTTTTATTGTATATTAGGAAGTAAATATTTGTATACACTTAGGAATAAAGTTTCATTCTATTTAGGATGTTATTCTATTTCTAATTAGGTTGTGAATAAAATTCCTGTATGTATATATAAGGGGTGTAACCCTTCTTTGAATATGAATGGAAAAATATTTCCCTTAAATTTTCTTTCTTTTTCTCTAAATTTTATTCTTTATGGTATCAGAGCATATCCATTGAAATCAAAGTTTTTTATTGAATTCTTGCAAATCGTATTTTCTTCTTCCTTTGAATCCTTTGAATCTTCAAAATCATGACCATCGAAAACACATCCATCGTATCCCATGGAACACCCAACTTTATTCAAACCCTTTAAGATAATTTTCCCTTTCCCACAGGAATTATTCTTGATGATACAAACTATACTCTATGGTCACAGATCATGGAGATACGAATTGGAGCCAAAAATAAATCTCGCTTTCTGAATGGCACTATGCCAAAGTCACTAGCAGGAGATAAAGCATTGGAGACTTGGCTCCTTGATAATAATTGAGTCAAAAGTTAATTGATTGATTTGATGAGTCTGACATTGATGCAGAGATTCATCCGTCTTCCAACAGTAAAGGAGATATGAGATGTTGTCTCAAAAACCTTCTATGATGGGTCTGACGAATCCCAATCATTTGAATTGAACCGAAAATTCACAACACGTTAGAATGGTAAGCCATTACCTGTATACTGTAATGAATTGATTGGAATATTTTAGGAAATTGATGTCCGGACGTGTGAACAAAGAGAGGATGTTAATGAAGTAGTATCACTATATAAACATATTACCAGCTTTGAACACATATTTTCCTAGTCGGGCTTGATTCTAAATTTAATAATGCTCGGAGTGAAATACTCCGGAAGGATCCACCTCTTGATCTTGAGTCTAGTTATGCATATGTCCGGAGGGATCGTAACCAACGACATACGATGGAAGAGCCAAAGATACTGCCGGACCATTATGTACTTGTAGCAGCTCAGACTTGGCCCCAATTCAAAGGAAAGATATCGAGTAAGCCCACCACATACACATGTACTCATTGTGGTGAAGTTGGACACTCCAAGGAACGGTGCTATAAAATTGTGGGATATCCAAAATGGTGAGATTTCAATAAAAAGCCTCATAAGAAGCTCGACAAGGCTACAATTGCTACTTCTACTAAACCAAGTGGTGATCCTGATACCACTTCATGACAAATCTTACTCGAAATAATACATGGATTATTGATACAGGTGCTACTAATCATATGATAAACTCCACTCACCATCTTACATTTATCCGTCCATCAACCCAATAAAATATTCTAACTACTAATGGAGGCATAGCTGGAGGCATAACAACAGTCACTCATGAGGGATCAGTATCTAACTTTGACTCTCTTAATTTAGATATTGTTCTTGTTGTTCCATCTCTTTCTTGTAATATACTATCTGTTAGCTAAATCATTAAAACCTTGAATTGAACTGTCAAATTTTGGCCTAATTATTATGGATTTCAGGACATTGCAACGCATCGGATTCTTGGCTCTGGTGTTAAATGTGGAAAATTGTACTATCTTGAGATGCATGATGATTCAAAATGGAAGACAGGTCAAGTTAATAGGGTTAGTAGAAGTTGCTCGAGTAAAGACCAAGTAATCTTATGGCATCGTCGTCTTGGGCATCTCTCTTTTCATTATCTAAGACAAATAAAACCAAATTTATTTTTGAATAGCACAGACTCGGAATTCAAGTATGATGTTTGTGAATTGGCAAAAGGCCACCAAATTTCTTATGTACCGAGTTATAATAAAAATTCAGTTCCATTTATGACCATTCATTCTAATGTATAGGGACCTGCTCAAATTCCCACTCTATCTGGTGCTCGATATTTTGTAACATTTATTGATGAATGTACCCGGATGACCTGGGTATCACTACTTTCTAATAAAGGAGATGTGTGCTTCAAGTTTCAGAATCTGTAAAACATGGTGGATACACAATACCAAAGTAGAATCTGAGTCTTGCAGTTTGACAATGGTGGGGAGTATGTTAACTTAATCCTTAATGATTTCTACCACAAGAAAGGCATTCGCCACCAAACATCTTGTGTCGACACTCCTCAACAGAATGGTATAGCCGAATGAAAGAACTGGCAGTTATTGAAAGTTGTCCAAGCATCATTATTTGATATGAATGTTTCTTGAGAATACTGGGGAGAAGCTGTTCGATCTACTGTGTACCTCATAAAACGGACACCATCACGAGTACTCAATTTTAAAACTCCTCTTCAGAAAATTCAGGAACTTGTCATATCTCCACCCCTTAATAATCTCGAACCCTAAGTTTTTGGATGCTTGGTATATGTTCATCAGACACTCGGTAAATTAGACCCTCGAGCTATCTGGTGTATCTTTGTTGGCTATGTGGATTTATAAAAAGGATATCGGTGTTCTGATTTGAATACAAAGAAGATGTATGTTACTCAAAATGTTCAGTTTCATGAAAATAATCCTTTCTTTTCCCACTCCGAGTGCTCTCTTCAGGGGGAGAAACATCCAAACATCTTTGAACTTGAAGATAGCATTCTGAGTGTTCCGATAAATCCGAGTCCGAGTATCTCATCCGGATAGACATCTGATGTTCTAAGTACAAGCATCTTACCCGGACAAACATTTGATATTTCAAATACGAGCATCTCACCCCGACAGATCATTAAAGAAAAATCGAGTAATCAAGATCATACATCTTCCCAACTCACACCAGAAGTTGAAGAAATTCTGAATGTAGTGCATAGTAAGGTAAACTTGTCTCTTTTAATTCCAAATACTGAGCCTTGTTATCCTTCTAGGATCAATAGAGGGGTTTCAAAAAAACAATATGATCTGGACCTTTATACCAAAGCTAAATACCCTATCAACAACTTCATAGCAACCAACCATTTTTCTGAATCACATGCACTTACTTTAAATCAATTATCTACTGTATCTATTATGAGTAATGTGCAGGAAGCCTTAGATGATTTGGATTGGAAGAAAGCTATGAATGATGAAATGGAGGCATTGCAGAAGAACCGAACATAGGATCGTGTTCCCCTTCCGGAAGGAAAGAAAACAGTGGGGTGCAGGTGGATATTTATAATCAAACTCAATCTAGATGGAAGCATAAATTGATATAAAGCTTGATTGGTAGCAAACGACTATACTCAAAAGTATGGAATTGACTATAAAGATACATTTTCCCTAGTAGCAAAAATGAATACCATCCGAGTCCTTATTTCCTTAGCTGCCAACCTGGACTGGCCGCTGTGATAATTTGATGTAAAGAATGCTTTTTTTAATGGAACCATAGATGAAGAAGTATATATGGATCCACCACTCGGAACTAAATATACTGATCGAGTATACAAACTAAAAAGAGCATTATATGGACTTAAGCAATTGCCTTGAGCATGGTTTAGATGACTCTTAGCCTTCATGAGAAAGCTCAGATATAAGCAAAGTGATGCTGATCACACACTGTTCATCAAATAGAAGTTAGGTAAAGTCACCGTACTGATTGTATATGTTGATGATATGGTGGTTACTGGAAATGATCCGAGTGAGACAACAATCTTGCAAAGACAATTAGCATCTGAGTTTGAACTTAAGGATTTGGGAAACTTAAAGTATTTTTTAGGGATTGAAGTTGCAAGATCAGCTCAAGGAATTTCTTTTTGCCAGCGAAAGTATGTAATGGACCTACTGATAGAGACTGGGATGCTTGATTGTAAGCCAGCTGAGACTCCCATTGAAGTCAACTATGGACTTTCAGTCCGAGAAGGTCAACTTCCAACTGATAGAGATTAGTATTAAAGGTTGGTAGGAAGGTTGATTTACTTATCTCATACTTGACCAGACATTGCTTATGCAGTAAGTGTTGTGAGTCAGTTCATGCATTCTTCGAGTAAAGAACATATGAATGCAGTGTACCGAATATTAAGATATCTAAAGTCTTCTCCGGGTAAAGGGTTATTCTTTGGGAGGAATAAGGATTATGAAATTGCTGGCTATACTGATGCTGATTGGGCTGGAGGTCGGACTGATAAAAAATCAACATCTGGGTACTTTACATTTGTTGGAAATAATTTAGTCACGTGGAGAAGCAAGAAATAGAAAGTTATAGCAAGATCAAGTGCTGAAGTTGAGTTTAGAGGAATGGCTCATGGAGTATATGAGTTTCTCTAGGTAAGGAAAATTGGTCAGGTCTGGGATTAAAGCATCCAAGGCTTATGTTGTTACATTGTGATAACAAGGCAGCCATAGCAATTTTAAACAATCCAGTTCAACATGATCAAACTAAGCATGTAGAGGTTAACAGACATTTCATAAAAGATCATCTGAACCAAGAGACGATTGATCTTCAATATGTTTCATCTCAGACTTAACTAGCTGACGTCCTTACAAAGGCTATATCTAGAAAAATATTCTACAACTCACTTGGCAAATTGGGAATGATTGACATACATTCACCAACTTGAGGAGGAGTGTTGAGGAAGTAAATATTTTTATTGTATATATTATGAAGTAAATATTTGTATACAATTAGGAATAAAGTTCCATTTTATTTAGGATGTTATTCTATTCCTAATTAAGTTATGATTAGGATTCCTGTATGTATATATAAAGGGTGTAACCCTTCTTTGAATATCAATGGAAAAATATTTCCCTTAAATTTTCTTTCTTTTTCTCTGAATTTTATTCTTCAAATATTAAGAGTTAACTAATATAAATTTCACTTTAATTGATGAATATGTAAAAAAAATTTAGTTATTAATATCTTACAAAAGTTTTTATGATTTTTTTTTAAATTTCTTTTAAATGAGTTAATGAAAACATGAAAAAAATTTACTAAAATTATATATAAAAAAATATTGATAAGTAAACAGTTTTCACCTTATATGTAGGGCTAAGCATCAAGCTAATTCAGGTGGGTCAAGTGTGGAGGATTAAAAACCAAGCAGTTTTAGGCGGGTAGAAATCTCAACCGAAACGAAATTAAAAGAGCTAGAATTGACAATTCAGTTGTTGAAACTAAGTTGGACAAATCAATTTGTGTAATTACTCAATAATTTTAAATAATATAAAATTATTTTGAAATATGCAGTATTAATAAAATTTTAAATATTATTTAAATACTATTATTATTTGTGTATAGTATTCTTTTATTTTATTTACATAAAATAACCTATTTTGGAGATTTATTATCAAAAAATATTAAAGTCATTATCGTTGTTATTATTTTTAAATAGTATTATTATTATTATTATTATTATTATTATTATTATTATTATTATTATTATTATTATTTTATTGTTATTAATATTACTATTGATATTGTTGTTTAACTAGGGTTATTATATGTATTATTGTTATTATTACTATATTATTGTCTATGGGTGTGTTGTGTGTATATATGTATATGTATATATAGATGTATTATTGTGTAAAGTTAATATATATATATATATATATATATATATATATATATATATATATATATATATATATATATATATATATATATATATATATATATATATATACTCATCCCTTCCCTTTTATTTCTTTTCTCCTCTTTCATGCCATCTTCTTCCCTTCATTGTGCGAAACCATCAACCTAGTGCCATTCACCCACATTGGACCACCAATAGCCGCCACCACCATTGCCTCCCCTCTTCCTCTCCTTCCCTTTTGCCGCTGCAGACCACCGCTAGAAGCAGCTGAAGCACTTAGAATAGTAGCAGAACTGAGAAGTTTCCATTGATGCCGGTGGTGATTTTGGCCATGAGAGCTTACTGATCTAGTCTTGTTTGAACCTCCTAGCTCCAGTGAGTTCAGTTCCAAGCTCTATTTGAGCTCAAATTCAGTCATTTTTGAGTTATGTCCAATTTTTAGTTTATGTGTGTTTTAGGGTTTCAAATTTTTATTTAATTTTTGGGTTTAATTTATGAAATTTTTCTTAGAAAATGTTGTCGTAGGTAGCTCAATTTTCTCAAAAATATTTTTTGTATATTTTTTGAATTAATTTGAATATGGGTATTTTTGAATATTTTAATATTAAAAAAATAAAATTTTGATAATTATGTTATTTTAATTATTTTGAATGGAAATTTTGGTTAATTAGTGTTATTAATTTATGTTAGTAATTTTAGTAGTGATAAAATAATATTTGGTATTTTTGTATAATTTTTGGGAATATTTTTAATATTACGTAAATATTGGATTTATAGATTAAGTGTGTATTTTTATTGAAATTATAGTTAAATAATATGTTTTAAATTATTTTAGAATTTCATAGGGTATTAAAATAATTTTTACGAATTATTTGCTATTTTTAACTAATTAATACTAATTTTTGAAAATTATATTCAAATAATATATTATTTACTATTTTGGTGATTAAATGGGTTTTTAACTACTTTTATAATATATTTAAACTATTTGAGTAATTAAATGTGAATTTTACAATTTTATTGTTGAATTATTGAAAAATTGGATTTTTATTAATATTATATTATTATTTGATATTTTTATTTAATTATTGTGAAAATAATGATATTTAGTATTTTGATGTTTAAATAAATTATATTGTGATTTATTATTGATTATATTGATTTTTAATGATTTTAATATATTTTTATTTAATATTATTTTGTTGTGAATTGTGAATATCGGTTGAAAGTTTATGTTGTTTGGGGTCCCAACTCGAGATGTTGAGCTATTATGATTTAGAAGTGCGTTTTTTTACAGGATTGACTCTACTTTTTACTAGAGAGATGTTCATTTTACAAAGGAGGTTCTGCCAATTTTTTGATATATTTCTTGTAAAACGTGATATCGGGTTGATCCTGAGTCTCTCATTTTTTACTGAGTATTAATTCATAGATTGAGTCTTTCTTTAGAATTCGTAGAAGTAAACGTTAGGAATATATTTTGATTTTTGTTATTTTTTATTTTCTACCTGCACCAAGACCGAGACTTATCAGATCAGGCCCATCAAGTCAATCTCGAGGAGCGTAAACTTATGAATTATTATTTTATATATACATTGTATGTAGACACATGATTATGAGTTTTCATGTTTTAATATGAGTTTAAACATTAATTATTTCAATAAATGATTTAGTATATGTTAGGTAAACTTTCAATATATTTTTGGTATATTTCAACATTTATGCAACATATATGCTTGTTATACTTTCAATATACAATTAGTATATTTTTGGTATATTTATGGTTTGTGTTTTTTTGTATGTGTGAGGCATACATATTGGGTATATTTTTAGTATACATTTGGTATTTTTGTGGTATATGTTTAGTATATAAGTGGTATATTCTTTTCAAAAGAATGCCATTATGTTTTAAATGATACATTTTATTATTTCCAATATATATACGGTTTTATTGAAAGATATCAATAGAACGTGCTGTCTAGTGGGCTGCACTATGATTGTGTACATACCAGTGCAATGGATTTTAAGTTTGAGTTTATTAAATCATTTGATGTGAAATTTGATTAATTGATTATTAAGATTTGATGTGATTGAGTAGTGTGATTGCGGGAGCTCGGTTGACCTAGTGTCTCGGGGCCAATCACACTAATAGTGAGACTGTTGGAGCTCGGTTGACTTAGTGTCTCGGGGCTAGTCTACTGTCTAAAATGGAATAAGAACATTAATTTATAATTAAGTGAGCCTATACGGCTAGTGAATTATTTTGATTTAGGTTGCGAATATTTATAGTTCTATTTGATCCTTCATTCAAATAAACATTTTTTTAGCATTTATTATATATAAAAGTGATTTCAGTATCTGTGTGAAATGCATATATATATTTATATATATATATATATATTGATGTTTGATTGTATATGACTTTAGGAGGTGTGTGTATATATATTATAATAATTCACTTAGTGAGGTCTAACCCCCTCTCAATCATTTTTTGAAGAGAGTTTTTTTCATCAGACTGTACTAGTAGTGTGTTACGCTGGTCTTTTTCTGCCCCGACTATTTTATGTAAACTTCATATTTAAACTTTTATTATATTCTAGAAAACTGCAGTAGTAGTATTATTCTACCTGTAGTGTGTTGTACCAGTTTGAGACTTTGTTTTAAAATATTGCATGAATATTTTTATTTATGATATGACATTTATGTATTTATTTTTATATCGATTTAAAGTTTTAATTATCATAAATTTTTTTATTTATTGCATGTGTTTTTATTTTTAAGGCTTGTTACGAGTTCCGAATTCGAAAGAATTCCCGTTTGCTAGTGCCGATCATGACTCTTCGGTTTGGATCATGATAACTTGGTTTTCATATTGGGCCTATAGTTTGAGCTTCTTAATTTGGGCTTTGTAAGCTACGCTAGATGATACAAATTATAACTATTTCATTAAAATGGTGGGCTTAGCCCATAAATGTGCACTCTCCAGTCCAAACCCAATTACTGTGTTTTTAATTTCTTCACTAACAATGTATATAGGTTCACAAAAACCACAATGCATAGAAAATTCATTCAAGGTAAAGGAAAATTACTTCCCTCTCAATCTAAACATAACATAGTTGGGTTTGTCATAAATAACTATGCCTTTTTCAAAAGAGAAACTAGACAAGTATTCCAAAAACAGTTCATGATTAATGGGTTGATTGATTTTAATGAAATTATCCCACTTAGAATGTTTAATCATCCCTAAAACATAATCATGCAACCCTATCACCCTTAGATCATTGAGAACTATGTGTTAAAAGGGGTAGAGGGTTAAGGAACTAGGTAATGCACACCTTTCTTATTAGGCCGTTGAGGAAAATTGAAGGAGATGGTATGTTGAAGAGCTTGAACCGGGTTGATTTGTGGAGGATGGATGCATGGTTATGTGATCTCTCGTGCATAAATGCTTCTTTCAGGGTGAATGGTCTTTTTTCCTAATTGTCTTGTCATATACCATAGTTGATGGAATAAGAAAATGATAAATTTATGGGGGGTAAGGTTGAAAAGTGATGATATAATGAGAGAAAAGGGAATAGAAAAGAAATTAAATGAAAAAGAAAGGAGAATGGCAGCTAGGGTTTTTTAAAGGTGAGTTTTATATGGGTCTCATGACATGGCAATGTTAAGGTTGTGTCATAGACTATGTCAATGTATGAGTTTTGGAATTGTAATGACGCACGACCATATCGAGACTATGCATAAAACCATATGATGTTCTGGGCAAAAATAATTAAGAGTGACATAGTCATTCATAGGCTATGTTTGGAACTATGTTGGGTTATGTGATTCCTTGAAAATTCCTGTTTTTTGTTCCACATAGCCATGTTACAACATGTGCTACCAATTAAAAATTTTGGGGTTTGAAGAGACACAACCATGACTGTGTGGAATTCTAGATGTTTGGGGCTCAAATGGCAAATGGCAACACTGCCATGTTGAACCCATGCTAGCAACTGTGTTGCCTACTGGAAGTGCAATCGAATTTGTACATTTTTTACATGGGCATGTTGTGTTATGTGTACAACATCAAATGTCAATCATTTAAGCACGATAAGAACACACCCATGCTTTAGACTGTGTTGCCTTCTGAGCAAAACATATATATAGTGAGACTGTTTGGCACACAACCATGTCATTGCCTGTTACCTTTTAGAAAAAAACATAAAAAGAATCATAGTGGCTATGCGTCTAGGTGTGTTAAGCTCCCAAACTCACATTCCTTAGCCTTTTCATCCCCTTATCTTCATGTACAATGATCCTAAATTAAAAATATGAAAAACAAATATAAATAAAGGAAAAAATAAAGCATAAATATAAAAAAAAAAAACCTAAAAATCTAAGTAAAAGAACATTTGTGTTGCCTCCCAATTAGCACTATTTTAAGGTCATTAACTTGACTGAATCACAATGATCTCATTTAAGGTCATTGAGTGTGCAAGAGACACTCTTCAAGCTTTCTTCCTCTGTGTGGTAAGGCTTCAGGCATTGTCCATTGACATTGAATGTTTTTTTAGCCTTATTTGAGAGTTCAACTACTCAATGAGGAAAGATTTACTTAATTTTGAAATGACTGGACCATCGAGACTTAAGTTTTCTAGGAAAGAGCTTCAATTTAGTGTTAAATACATTCATATCAAATGCTTCTTTCAAGCATTTTATCAAAGCATTAAATGGTAAGTCATATCAAAATGAAATCATCTAGATTAGAGTTCCTTCTAAAAACAGAAGGATATAGGTTTCAGATAATTCCTCAGAGTTGGTTAATGCTCAAAAAGACAAGAGAGACATGACCTTTTTCATAAAGCAAATAGAGTTTATTTTAGATCAGCCCCCTTTGCCTTGCGTTGTAGAGATCTTCGGATTTTACTCTAAAGTGTCCTAGGTTTTTGACTCCTCACGATGTTCTTGTGCTTTCTTACTTTTGATTCCTCTCTGAGAAATTAGGAGTTCCCCCTTCCGTTAATCTATTTTGGGCCTTCTTTGAATATAAAAAATTGCCTAGTGGATTCAATACCTTCAATAGTTATCCATGGCTAATCATCTTCGGGAATCATCTTGACATTAATAAGTCTTAGAGAAAGAAGTTCATCATGGCCATATTGAGAGAGGATTGTCCTATGAATGAATCGGGTTTAAGTATGGGTTTGGAGGAGATTTCTGTAGAAGAGAGGCAATGGCCAACACTTTCTAGTGATGAGAAAGTAGGTTTCAAGATGATACAAAAAGAGGGTAAAATCTATGATATTCAGAATATCATAGCAAGGCATCCCCTAGAAGAGCCTGGTAGGTTTTGACATTCCTTATGGATATTTTTTGGCTTTAATTTGTATTTTGGTAATGATAATTTTTTTAGTTTACAAAGAAATCATGGCTTCTGGTAAGGAGGTGAAGTTCAAATTAACCTTTGATGAGGTAGCTCATATGGCCAAACTTAAGTGCCAACAGGAGGCAAGAGCTTTCGAGACCCATTCTACCGGTTCTAAGGATCTTATTACTCTTGAGGCAAAGAAAAAGGATGTTCACTCTAGGATGATAATGAGAGGAACAGCTGCTTCAATAATGATTAATGATTCCCCTTCAGTGAAGATTGAATCTAAAAAAAGGAAAGCTCCTTCAGCCATCGGTAAGGATATAGGGAAACTGACACCTGCATCGTTAGCTAATGTGTCCATTAGCTTTGAGTCCGAGGAGGAGAAAGAGACCCACTTGAAAAGGGTAAAGATGTCCAGGGGATTCACTCCCCATATGGTTGTCGAGAATCTCTCCAAGGTGTCCACTATTGTCAAGAGAGAGAGAGAGGGAACTAGATATGAACTTGTCTAGTTTTCCTATGTTTAACATTGGACCAGATTCCCTAGTCCAGCAACTTACATCCCTGTTGATAAATATGTATCTAGGTGTTGAGTTTTCAATGCACGGTGCTTCCAATTCGAGTCTTCTCTAGTCTCTTTAAATTGGTTCTAACGAACATGCTTTGTGGCAAGAAAAAACCCCTACTTCCTTAAGGGCTCATGGCATCTGGGCTACTCACTTGGTAATTGTATCACTTTAATTTTCTTGCCTTCTTATTGTTGCGTTATGTTTGTCTGCTAGTCATTTCTTATGCAGTCTTTATTATTGAAATATATAGTTGTGCAACACTATATGAGTTGGAGTTCAAGACTCAATCTTTTCAAGATGAATTCAATAGGGATGAAAATGACACTCTAAGGAAAGAGAAGTAGAGCCTCAAAGATGACTTTGACAATATATCTCTTTAGTTTAGCAATCTGGAGAAATCTATCTCTTGCTTTGAAGTGGAGCAGAAGCAGTTGAACGAGATTAATGTCAAGCTGCACTAAGAGATCTGTACCTTAAAGAGAGAGGCACTATAGAAGGAGTTTGAGAGGTACATGGTTATCCAGAAAGCTATAAAGGAATTTAAGGAATCTGATGAACACATGGCTGAGGTAACCATTTGTGCAGTGGAATACTATAGCGAAGTGTGGTATGCTTTGCTGAAGTTGCTCCGCCAGCATCTTCTTACGGTGGTTGGAGGGAGCTTTGACAATGAATAAGAGAATCCTTTAGTAGAGGAAATTTATAAGATGAACATTCCTATGAGCTCCGAAGTTCCTACAAGTGACTTTGAGGCATTCACACTCTTTGATGGGGTAGCAGACTCTCGAGTAGCAGCCGATGACTCTCAAGTGGCAGTTGATGATTCTCAAGAAAGCAAAGATTGGGATCCAGCTTTTTCTTCTTCTATTTTGACGACAGAAGATCCTAGGAGTCTCTCACCAAAGGTTGATGCTGCTTGAAAAAACTTCCCTTGATATGCTATAAAGATTTATATGTTGAGTTATTAAAAGTTACAATTTTTTTCTATAAAAATATAAAAGAAAATCTTATTATATGTAAAATACTCTAATTGTATAATGTATAAAATATTACTTTTCCTTTCAATGAAAAGTTATGTCTTTTATTCTAACTAAAACATCATGTTTCAACTATTTTCTATTTTTATTTTATTTATTTAATTATTATTATTATTACTATACATTTTAAATATATATATATATATATATATACTCTTAATAAAAATAATAAAATAAAAATACTACAATAACTTTTTAATTTCTTATTTTTATATTCAATTAAATTATAGATTTAATTATTAAAATTATTTAATTAATTATTTTGAAATTATATATTATTTACAATCCATGTAAAGTATAGATTTATGACTAGATTAAAATATTTTTTTGCCCTTTCGTACCTTCTCATATCTTACAGGAGATATGAGAAGGCATGATATTCTAGGGAAACAAAATTTAAAACAATTAACTCAAACTTGTTATTAGTATATAAAATCACCATTAAATATATAATTTTTTAAAATTTGATTTTATACATCTTAAAATGTTTTTAGTCATTTAAATTATTTAAAAATTGTATATAATAATAAATAATAATCTATTATCTTTATATATTATTAAAATATTAATTAATAATTATTTAAAAGTGACTTTAAAATATAAACATTACTCATGTAAATATTTAAAAATATAAATTTCATAATCATTTAATTACTAATTTTAATTTAAGTAAATATTTATTTTCTAATGAATTATGAAAAAAATTATTGTATAAAATTAATTTCAAGGATAATATTTTGTTTTAATAAGGGTAATATAATTGAAAAAAAAAATTCGAATTAGATATTAGCAAATAATAAAACATTTTAAAATGGAGATAATAAAATTTAGGGTGATGCTAAAGGGATTGAATCTACCCATAAATTTTGGTTAGAAAATGGTATTTAGAACATATTGCATTAAAAAATGATGATATTAATGTACTTTCATTAAATCTTTTGACTAATTGACTTTTACTAAATATTTACATTAAATATAAAAATTTTAGAATTTCAATGTGTTGGTTATAGTAAACTTCTTAAATGAGCTAACATTTCTCTCTCTTAATTATATATTTTATGTTCATTTACTTATATGTCCTTGGTTACATTTATATTTGTAGAATTGATTAAGGGCTGACATAGTATTTTCACTTGATTTTAATTACCCTATTATGTAGGGCTAGTAACAAGGCGGTTCAGGCCTGAAAGTAGTTCGGAACCAGCAAAACTTGAAATTGGCCTTGAACTAGCCTTAAACCAAGGGAAGATAGGTTCATCTCCAATAAAACTAGAACCGCCGATTTTGGTTTTAAACCAACGATTCCGGTTCAAAGTTGAAAAAAAAAATAGAAAATAAACTTGTTGAAATGGTCATATAGGCAAATCAAATCGAAACCAGTCTTAAATCAGGTTGAGACCAGTTCTGATCTAGTTTCATTTTTGGTTGACCCATGAACTAATGGTTCATTGAACAATGGTCACCTTTACCATTAGGTGTGAAATAAATATTATGTAATACCTTACGTTTTAATTGAATAAAGTAATTTTATATTTGAATTGTTAATAAATACTTTTAGATTAGATTATATAATTGTTAATTATTTTGTTAATTATCATTATTTAAGAAATGACATATCTTATTATTATTATTTTAAAAACTACATGAATTCATGGTTGTTTTATGTATGTTACTAAGTATATATATATATATATATATATATATATATATATATATATATATATATATATATAGTTAAATAACAAAGAAAACGAAGAACAAAAAAAAAATAAGAGAGAAGAGCTTACCTCCCGAAGACCCGAGATTCTACAACCTCCCATCTCCGCCCCTCATTGTCTCTTTCTTCTTCCTCACTACACCATTTCTCCTTCTTCACAACCAAAACTCCATCGCCGCCATGAGTGGAAGCTTCCAGGTGGTGGTGGTGCTGCTGCTTCTCTCCCTCACCTTCAGTCCCTTTCGATCCGAGCTGATCTGGCTCCACCAAAACTTCCCCAACTTCCCTCATCCTCTCTGGTGTCAGTCCAAGCCGGAAACCACCGCTGCAACTCACCTCCGGCGTCGGAATTAGAGGTTGAAGGTGAGTTGCTCTGGGTTGTTCTTAGGTTGTTTTTAGGTTGTTTTCTAGTTATTGAATGGGTTTAGGTGTTGATTTTAGGTTGTTCTTAGTTAAATGTTGAGTTATGCCCTTTATTTATTCAAATTCGAATTTTTAAGTATTTTTCTGAATTTTCCTTAATTTACAGAATTTTGTATAATTTTATTTAATTTTTATTTGAATTTATTGGATTTTTCTTTGGTTTAATTAGTGAAATTAGAGTAATTAAGATTATGTATTTGTAATGTTTGGGTTGTTATTTAAGGTTTTAGGAATTTTGGTGTTAATTATAAGTTTTTGTAAATTTAGGGTATTTAATTAATATTTGTATTAGTTTCGAAAATTATTTGTAAAAATTATAAAATTTTAATAATTGAGGTTATTATTCAATGTTATTAATTTTATAACTCAAATTATAATTTTTGTGATTTTTAAACTATTTTTATAAATATTTTTGAGTTTATGTCAAATGTGATTAGTAGCTTAAATTATGTATTCATTTATTTTAAAAGAAATTATTAGTTGATATTATGTTTTAATTATATTAAGAAGTTTAATTTTAAAAAAATAAAAATAATAAATAATTTTTAGATGATTAAATAATTTTAAGGAATATTTTTTTTGTACTAATAATACATTATGTAAATTATGTATTTAGGGGTAAAAACGTAATTTTACGCTAATTATAGTTAAATATATATTTTAGTTAATTTTATCATTATTTAAGAGGTTTAGACAATTTTTATAAATTAATTGATATTTTTAATTAAGTAGTGTTAATTTTGAGTATTAATCCCAAATATTATATATATATATTTATAATACATTATTTTGGTAATAAAAGTTGAGTATAATGGTTTTAATTTAGGCTTTAATTATATTTTGATAATGAACGCAAATGGAGTTGTTTAATTTTTAATTGAGATTTTATATTTTAGTATATATGTATGTGTAATATGTATTTTGGAAATAAATGATAACATTTCTTGATGTTATTTTGAGTTGTGATCTCGGTCGAGGCTAAGTGTAGTTTTGGGAGTCCGACTCGAGTGTGTATGTCTGTGGTTATTAGAAGTGCATTTTCTATGCAGGTTTGGCTCTACCTTTGGTAGAGAGATGTCCATTTTATAGAGGAGACTCTACCGAAATTTCGATAGATTTTCTCGTAAAACGTGATATTCGTAATAATTTCTACCATTAGTTAGGTTTTATCCTGTCTATTGAGTCTTGTCTAGTCTTCCTCGAGTCAGCCTGGAATTTCATTGTTTTGTTGATTTATGATTTCAATTCCATAGTCATGTTTTAAAATCGATTTATTATTTTCTTTCTAGAGCATATCGGAGCAAAAGCCGTGAGACTGAGGCAGACGCTTGGTCGTCAACCTTTGCATTCATCTTGTAAGTCAATAGAACGATCTGTGTGTGTATTTACTTAAAGAATGCATGCACTCATATTTTTAATATTGATTATATGATTTATTTAATTTAATGCTATTATTTAAGATTTAAAACGCATTTTATTTATTTAAAAGTCGATTTTGAGAAATTTTGGTAGAACGGGCTACCTGGTGGGCCTCACCAGGACCGTGTGCACATGGTAGAGATTGAGAGGTGGATCCGAAATATTTATGACTAGTGAATGTTAAACTGGGATGGGTACCTCGGTTGATGCCCTTGCTCTTGGGTACCGCCAATGATTGTAAGGTCAATAATGGACTGGGATGGGTGCCTCGATCGATGCCTTAGCTCTCCGGGACCGCCAAAGCCATATATTTGGAATAAGTGAGTGACTACGACTTGGTGTCTCGGTTGATGCCTTTGCTCTCGGGGACCGGTAGTCTAGTTGGAATAAGTGGGCCCAGTTGGCCATTTAGATTTTTTTTGGGTTTACGGTTCTACCGAGATTTTTCAAAAGTTATACTTATACACTATAAATTATTTTAACTATATATATATAGTTTTCAAAAAGGATTTCAGACTGTACAACTCTTTTTATTGACTTGCTCAATGAGGTCTGATTCCTCTCAATTTATTTTTTTTTTCAAGAGCTTGGGAGTTCGACCTCAGACTACCTCCATGCCGGGCTTCTTCTTCACCGACTATTTTATGTAGGTCATTGTAAGCTGTACTGATATATTATTCTAGGGTGCTACAATAGTATATGTACTAAGAATTGTATGGTTTAAGTATGTTTGTGTAATCTATTTGTATGAACCACGCTTATGTATAAGGATTTAAGTTTGTTTTATAATATGTAACGCCGAAGCATATTTTATTTGAGCATCTGATTTAGTTATTTATGAGAAAAATCAGTTTGATAATGTGTTCTATTTTAAAATAAGGTTTTAAATTGTAAGGTGTTGTTTATATTTTCTTTAAGGCTTACTACGGGTTTTGGGGGCCTTATGCCTTCCCATTCCCTAGTGCCGGTCACGTGCCCTCGGGTTTGGGTCGTGACATATTATATGAGAATAAAATATTAAAGTTGCTAGAAGTCCTTATAATATGAAAAACATATACACATAGACCATTCATGAATATAAAAACTTTATTTTTATTTGTCAAAATTTTCTCATGATTATATATTACACTAGACATATGCCCGTGCAATGTGTGGGTGGTATAAAAATATGTGTAAAATATTGTATTAAAATATATTAATTTCTAAAATATAAATTGATAGATGCATTAGAAAATAAATCATATATAATGTTACAACGTTAAAAATAATTGAAATTTTCTATTTAGTCATTTCTCGTCCCTCTCAATATAAACAAACAAACAAACAAATAGCTAAAGTTTTTCAACTTTTATGCAACAATATTTCTGTATTTTAGTGTTATAAAAATTATGAAAGAGAAGTACACAATGAAGATAAATTCAATTAACTTTTTTAGTTATTATTGAAAATATAATTGACATTGTTTTAATAATATCTATACCTTCTCAAGTTACCAAGAACATTGAACCTAACTATAACCATTAGAGATTTTGAATGTAGAATGATCAAGTTAAAGATGGATGATAATTTTTTTTTAAATGACATTGAAAAAAGTGACTAATTTTTTTTTTAAATGACATTGAAAAAAGTGACTAATTTTTTTTTAAATGACATTGAAAAAAGTGACTTATGTAAAATGTGAAGAAAATAGTAAGTATAAAAGAAAGAAAATTGTAAATAGAAAAATATCATCAAATTCATGGTGTGTTTGTGTGTGTGTATATATATATATATACAGAGAGAAGTATATGGAAGATAAGATTAAATGTGAAAGTTGAATAGTTAAAGGAGATAATGATTGAAAGTTAAAATGTTAAAATCAAATTTTCTTTCAATTTGCATAAAATTTTGAGAAAGAGGAAGAAATAAAGTTTGCAAATAGAAAAATTAAAATAAATACAAAATAAAGCATATTAAAATCAAATTAATGTTTTTTAAAAAATAAAATGATTTTAAAGGTGAACTAAATGAATTGTATATATGACTTGTAGATAAGTGTTAAAAATAAATGTCACCTGACATTATTTGGCTAATTGATATAGATATAGGTTAGATATTAGACCATATAAATAAGAAATTTTAATTTATACATATTAATTATTTATCTATGTTAATGCACATTAATTTTTTTAAAAAGTAATTTTTCTTAGTAAGTATTCATTTATTTTTAATATTTAAAAATAAAGATAAAAATGAAGACAGTGATAAGCGTTTATATAGAGATATGAATAAAATATGAAAACTTAAAACTCGAAATATAATCTAATATAAAATATATAAATTCAGAGAAACCATAGAATTAAAGATGGGCAATTCTAAGCCAAATGTTGTTTTTTGAAAAGCAATAAGGGTCATAAAAAAAAAAGGATTGGTACAAAGACTCAATGCAAGTTGTTTTAATAAATAGAGTTGACTATATTACATTAGTAAAGTAATGAAATCCTTCCATCAAAATTTCAGAAAGGTTTAAAATATTATAAAAACCATATATACATTATTGGGTTTTCGTGATACAAACAAGCAATGAAAATAAAATTTTAATCATAAGAACCCTCATTAGATCCATGCAATTCAATTAAATTGATTTGAAAGGGGTTTCAAAAGCTTACCACAAACAAAAATAGACAAGATAGTTTGAAGGATGTGAGGGAGTTTATGCTAGTGACACCTTGCCTCTAGCTTTTAGTGTTTCTTGTTAGATCAAGATGTTGCTAATTTAGCAACGTCATCTATTGGTGTCCACATGAATAGGATGACTAAAAGTGGTATTGGTGTGCTAGCACCTTTTCTTAAAAACCTCACTTTTTTCTTTTTGTGTATATTTATTTTATTTTCTCAAAAGAACTAACAATAGGTGAAAAATAATTGACATAAAGTATAGGGAGAAGGATGCCAACCACTTTAGTTGGGATGGTTATGTATTTCCATGTGGGTTAGGCCTAATCTTGAGGTGAAGGGTTCAAATCCCCATCCCCCTCCCCCCATATATGTACCAAGATGTTAAAAAAAAAAAACTATAGAGAAAAAGATGTATATACACATATCCAATTTATGGTTTTGTCAAACCTTTCACTTACCAAAACTATTTTGGTATATTAATTATCTTAGGAACCTTTCACTTACAAAAATTGTTTTGGTATATTAATTATCTTCAATATATAAGGAAATAAATATACATAAATAAATACAAAAACTCATAAAATAAAAGTATAATATAATATGAAATTTATATACAACAACAAAGTTATGAATAAAAACCAACATAAAATAAAAAAAAAATTACGTATATAATAAGAGTAATGTAATAAAAAAAATTAAACTTTAAAAGAATTTATCATTTCATTATTCTTTTTAGAGATTAAGAGTATACTGAAAATGGTTATTACAAATAGAGTTCATTTTCTATGGATGAACAACACAAATTGAGAAGTAAAATGTGAGTATTCATAAAGATATGTGACAAAGAACACAAAAGGCAAAAAAAATAAACTATATATATATATATATATATCCTAAAGAATAACAAAAGTTAAGCATTAAAATGATTAATAAATCTGTAATATGAAGGATTACATAAAATATAAATGCATTAGACATTTTTAACATGTCATATGATATTTGAATTAGAATAAATTTAAAATTTAGATAACTAAAAATATGAAAAATATTTAATTTTTTATCAAGAAAAAAAATATAACTTTTAACTTTTCATATCATTGGTTCACTTTTATAAAAGAATAAAAAAAATATAAAAATTCAAAAGAAAAATTATAGTTGGAAACAAAATTATCATGTGGCTATCATATAAATACATATGTTATATAGATATTTTATGGCTATCATCCTATGCAGCTCTTAGGAGCAAAGCTTAAGCATCTTCACCAAGAGCTTGGAATAGGAAAGTTTTTAGACACCTTGATATCAATATTCAAGGTGCTTCCACTCTTTTGCAAAAAATTCAAAACCAAATTTCTACCTATCGATTTTTGGATGATCTACATAAAAAGGAATTAGATGCCCATGCTTTGTTGGATCTTTGTCTTATCCAACATAAAATATTTTTTAAAAAAAGAAGTAGAGTAAAGTGGCTTGCTACTGGGAACCAAAACACATAATTTTTTCATAAACAATTTTCTAGGAGGAAGCCAATGCAAGGGATTCATCATCTTCAAATTGATGGTGTGTATACTGAAGATACATCTATAATTAAAAGCCACATCATTGATTTTTATCACCATTTTTTAGAGCCGATGCTTTGGTTATTCATAGTAGTCCTTTGACATAGTCTATGGTTCCTTCTCTAGTTTCATAATAAGAGAATTTGAGACTTATTTGGTATCCTACTAATAATGAGATCAAAGCAATATCTTTAGCATGGATGCTCATAGTGCACCTAGCCTTGATGGTTTTATAAGCATTTTTATAAGACTTTCTGGGATGTTATTAAAAAATAAGTCTATGTTGCTATTTATAGTTTTTTTCAATACAGGGGTGGTAACTTTAAGAATTAATGTTACTTTAATGATTTTAATTCCTAAGGTGATTGATGCTATTAGTATAGAACAATTTTGCCCTATTGTTCTTAGTAATTTTAGCAATTTTAGCATTAAAATAGTTACCAAAATCCTAGCAGATTGCCTTTGCTCCATTGCTACTAGAATTGTCTCTTCTAACCAATTTGGTCTTTTAAAAAATTGTTCCATTACTGACTATTTTGCTAAGGCATATGAAGGTGTCAATCTTCTTAACAAATCATGTTTTGGGGGTAACATGGCTATGAAAATTGATATTAGAAAAGATTTTGATATTATTGATTAGAGTTTCCTTTTAAATGTATTGGAGGCTTTTGAATTTTCTTTACAGTTCAGAGACTAGATTCTTTCTCTTTTTTCTTCTGCTAGGCCTTCCATTATAATCAATGGCACAGTTCAAGGATACTTTTCTTGTTCTAGAGGGGTTCTATAAGGGGACCCCCTCTTACATCTTCTTCTATCTTGTAGAAGACTTTTTTAGTACACTACTTTCTTTAAAAGTAGTGTAGTCGCATTGTCATACCTCAAATTTGACTGTCTCTAAAAAGGTTCAATGATGAAATAAATCCTTAAGATGACTAGAGTCTGCTCGTTCACAACACCTCTAAAGTGTGTAACCTTGAAACATTAAACTGACCCCACTAGTATGCAAAATCAATCACTGAGCCATTAAGTTATGCTCCGACCTTGCAAAATATGAATTATTAAAAAAATGAGAGGTTTTATTTCAAGAAAACTCCTCTCAAAATACAAAGCTCATTGGGCTAGTGTGTATTTTGTTAGACTGGGGCCTAGCTTCATGAAAAAATTAAAAATCGATTTAAAAAAAAGACATTGGAAATGCATCCATAAGGCTCTAAAACCTCTAGAAGTGGTCCAATATTGGTTCAACATAACTTGAGTATTAACACGTATCGCTTAGAAGTGCGCATAAATACCCCTAAGTGTCATGTGCTAAAATTGAAGCCGAATTTGGCAAAATGGACTTTAGAAATTTATCCGGAATGCCCAAAAACCTTAGGAATCAACCCTAAAAAAACATGCGTAGAACCCAAGAAGAGCATGTAGAACATCGAAGTGTGCATGAAAATGCACATGTGCACAACACGCGCACGCTGGGCGTGGCCATGCACATTGGGCATGGCCACACGTAAAAATAGACTTCTACACACATGACCATGCCTACACCACCCCATTCTATATGTTTTTTTCCTATAAATAGACCCTTTACACCCTATTTTGAAAGGGGGGAAGCAAGTGAAGATACACACACACTCAAAAGTCAGTCTGATCAAAGAGGCAGGAAACCCGCCTTCGTATAGTTTTTGCTCTCCCACAGCCCTTCCTTTATATTGTTAGATCCCTTTTCCACCAAACCCAGCCTCATCTTTGTCAAAGCATGCTTCAAAGGTATACAATCTAGCATCATTCTATTGTCATTTTGAACCTCTCGACGAGGAAAGCTTTATAATCTCTCGAAGCTAAAGTTTAAAGTTCATATAAGTTGAGTTGAGTCTAAGGACCATACAATCATTTTAGCATGTTTATTTTATCGTATTGCATTTTATTTTACTCTCACCAGCATTTGGAAATACTTTTGTGCTTATGTGATGAGACTGGTAATCTTGCATGCTATATGAATAATATATACTTTATTATGCTTATTTCATATCATCATTCTGCATCCTCTATTTTTTAAATCATGAAATCACATCATAAATACCAATAATATGAAAAGTTCATATCTTATAATAGAGTCATCATGCTCTTAGTCCAGTGATGACCTCATATTATCGTCATATATCATTATAGTATAAATAATCACTACAAGCATGATCATCCTATCATTCATCGAACAAACTATGTACATGGTCATGTTATTCTTGTGGATCTATCATATTAGATTTACCTTTCCACAATCTTTCCCTTTTTATATGTATTTTATCAGGAAAGTGATATAATAAACTTTTCAGCTTTATTATTTTATACTATTTGATGTACTATGTGAATGTTATATAAAATGTCATTACCGAAACTAGGGTATTGCGGTAGTTATACATTGAATATTGTATAATGAGAAATAGTCAAAAAGTAGATGCGATCTCCCAAACCTAGAAATCTTTGCTAGGGAAAATACTTGCTGAGTGGCCTAATTTTATCCCTTTTTTTTCTTAATTTTCTAAAAATTAGGTTGCGACTCTATAAAATCAAAATCGTCTTGTCCCCCCGAGATCGATCACTTATCCTTATTTGGTAAAGTTGCCATGTCCCTCAAAAATAGAAAGACTCATTATATTGTCTGAAAAAACACCCATAAAAGAATACTCTCTCACTATTAGGTTGCTCACAACTAGGGACTTCTAAGTAAGAGGGATCAACTCAAAAATGACTATTTCTAATTATGCAATACTCGATTGTATAGAGCCCCTCACTATTGCATTTGCACTACACATCACACGTCCACCACTTATCCCTAAAAGCCTTGATAATACTAAATGACATCATCACCATGATTCCACTCGCGTCATGGGGCAATGAAGATACGATATTATCACTTTTAGTCTTTACTCATACATTCACCAAACTTATTTGACCAGAGTCTATAACCCAAGTCCTTAAGGGGGGTGACATAGTTATCAAAAGAATACTAGACTCACTGACTAGAGTTCATAACCCTAGTCATATAGGGGCATTCTCACTAAAGGAACCCTTAGCCTTTCACTTCGACTCAGCTTATGTAGATAAAGCAATAGCAACATCCACTAAGATTCCATTAAGCTATGCATGCTATCCTTGTCCTAATGATGTTTGTTTGACCTGACACTCATAAATGACATGACCCTCTTAGTGTTTATCATCGAATGACATCATAATGTCAATTTTTATAAAAAATTTACGTTTAGGACCACATTATTCTCATATACTTTGTGTGAGCCCAAAGCATGAGGAATGATGAGAATCATATGCCTCAGCTTGAATAGTCTATGTGAATTAATAAATAATAACATCCCTCGATGGCAGAACCTATGAGATGTCATCCATTTATCCTTATCAGATCAAATGAATGGGTTAGGAACCCAACTAGATTGTGGACCTTTATGTTAGCAAAATCAAACGATAAACTATCAAATGATACTTTCATGACTCATGGTAAACATATCGAATATCAATGTAAGGGTAAGAACTCAGACTCCCTTTGATTGACTTTGGTCCTATGCAAACGGACGCATGGGGGCTTTAGACATCATTTGAAGCCTGATAATTGACCCTCACATTGACATCATGTGATTACCTTAAGCACATTTAAGTATTGTTCCTCAGTTTAACCTTTGGTTTTGAACAACATAAATTGAAATACCCGAGTTCTGAGAGTGAAGCCATAGTCCCTTGATGACTATAGGTTCAAAACCCACCTAAGAAAGACACTGAATGACCTTATGGAGAAATAAGGTTAGAAGCAAGATATTGCTTATGATTGGTTTGTTCATTATATAGGAAAACTAACCAGTTTTAATCATGCATACATCATATACACGTAGATAGCACGTATTAACCACTGTTTCTTACAAGAATAATCATTTTTCCATCATAGGATTTTGCATCCACTCCATGCATACATACTTCCCTTTTCTTTTGTAGGCACACGTCATGCATCATTCATTTAGCTAACCTTAATAAATGTACAGGAGTACTACATTCAAGCATGAGTGACCAAAAAGATACCTCTTGTCAATAATTTGAAGACAACATAAAAGAGGGGATCCAAAAGTTGCTTACGGATGGCACCATAGCTGAAATCCTCCAAGCCCAAATCAAAGCCAAAAGTGCTCGGGATAGGAATAGCACACCATTAAATGAAGCATCTACATCTATTCACCCGAGGGTAGATAAGACAAAGGGAATTCCTCGTACTCCAGTTCAAGCTGATGATGACAACTACTAAGATCTCAAGAATGCACAAAAGCTACAAAAATTACTGACATGAACAAGCTTGAATCGATAGGGGAGGTCAAACTATTGGCCAATAGGATGGCTCAGTTGGAATTTTCCTTCAAAGACAAGGGAACTCATGGCTCTAAAAGCTTCACTGACGTGGCACTACTTAAATATAAGATGCTTTTAGATGATTTTAAGCTACTAAACTTTGCTAAGCTTAATGGAACAAGAGATCCAAGGGTCCATCTATAGACAACCAATTTCGGGATGATGAGTTATGGATGCGGCAAAAGACTCAAACGACAAAAATGTCATGAATAGGTCTTCAATACTTGAACTTTGAAACTTCAGGGGTTTGATTGCATTTTTTTAAAGAAAAAATTTAATGTTTTTATGGACTAAATTGTAATATTTTTTAAGGATGTAATTACAAAACTTAAATTCTTTCAAGGACCTTTTTGTAATTAAAAGTTAAAAAAAGTGGTCAGAATTACATTAATTCTGACCAAAATTGTATAATTCTGATCGAAATTACACTAATTCTTTTTGGAATTACACAATTTTGATTGGTATTAGACTTCTTCCGCCCGGGTTCTTGAATTTTCTAGGAAAATTTGAGTCCTAATTGATATGAAATTCTCCTAAAATTATTTTGATAATATTTTTAAGGAAATAAAAGTCTTTTAGGAATCAATTTATAACTAAGGTTTGAAGATGTATCCCTATATAAAGAGTGTTTTGGCTTTGAAAATAGGAGAGGCAAAAAGGGGGGGGGGGGGGGGGGGGGGGGGGGAAGCAAAAAAATGAAGAGAAGAGGAGAGCAAAAACAAAAAAAAATAGTAAAAAAAAAATGAGAAGAAAAAGGAAGAGGGAAAAAAAGAGAAAAAAAAATTATTCTCTACAAAAATTCTTTTGCTTAATTGATTAATTAGATTTTTGGAGGATTTTTGAAGAACAATATTTGAAGACATATTAAGAACTGTGATTCTATAAAATTTGAGGAGCACTCTATTAAAATCATCCATAAGCATCATCTTCTCCTTATTTTATTTGATTTATTGATTTAATTTTTATTTTTTTTTTGATTTTGTTTTATTATTGTTATAATTTATTAACTAATCATAATTTTTGTTCTTTTTATGGTGATTATGGAGGACTAAATCCATGAGAAGTCCATGGAATGCCATGGATAAGACCTTGTAAATTTAGTTGTTAGGTTTTTATTTAATTTCTTTATTTAATTTATTTTATTGGGATTGTATTAATTATTTTTATTATTATTTTTTATAAATTATTTTAATAGCCCCAATAGTGGGAATAGTAGAATTATGTGTAATTGCATGTTCATGTTAATTAATTAGTTAGTAAAATTGGGGTTTTAATTGGATAATTGATTAAAATCAAAATGGGAGTAGATTAATTTAGAATTGCATGTTAATGAAAATTAGGGTTTTTAGAAGGAATTAATTTAATTAGTTGTTTGATCTTTTATTTAATTGTTTTAATATATATATATATATATGTAGTTTCTTTTGGGCTTGTTTTTTTCTTTTTATTTTTTTGGGCCTTGAGCCAATATTAGATTCTAATCCACTTAAATAAATTTAGGTTTTTTTTAGGTTTATTTAATAAAAATTCATTTTAGGCCCATAATTAATTATATTTTAGGTTGGAGATAACTTAGGTTCACCTAGTAAATTAGACATAGGCCCACTCAATTTAATTTAATTAATTTAGACTTAGCCTACTTAATTAAAGCCTTTTCATAATTTGTAGATTTAAGGTCACCTTAGAATTAAAATATGTCGAATTAGGCCTACTAATTTATATGCTTACATAATTTGTAGATTTAGACCCATTTTTATAATTAAAATAAATAGATTTAGGTTCATTTAATTAAAATTAAAAGGAATTAGTCTTTAGGCTCATTTATTAAAATATGTAAATTTAGCTCATTTAATTAAAATTAATATATATTAGACTAACTTAGGGATTATATGTTGAATGAATGCATTATTTACTTGTATTTTCATGACTGGTTTGCCTTGGAGTTAATTGCTATAATAAAGGTTTATATGAAATTGCATGTAAATAAAGGATAATATAGTAATTCGTAAAGTAATTCTAAATGAACAAGAGACTGAAAGAAGTTGGTATTCGGTACCTATAATCTCCTTGTTATGGTGCTAGCTTTCTTTTAGGGAATCGAGTACCATCTTTTTTATTTGTCCTAGTTATTACCCTGGGTGGTGACTCCTTATCTCCACACCATGTCTTTGTGATAGTGGTTAGTGTGTTCTCTAGAGCCCTTAGCTCAAACAGTGTTGCGGTTGCTAAAATCTTGGACGCGCACTAAACCCCATCGTCTACAGTGACACTCCACTAGGGATAAGAGATACTGATTCTACTTGTGTTCTTAAGAATTATTTTATTAATTATTACTTTATTCTTGCATTCATTCTACATATTCCTATTAACCGATGGCGTTGGTTTATGATTCCATGATTCCACTAGCTTCATGGAATTGTAGATTGGCTAACTATCACTCTTAGCCTCAAATCGGTTCAAGAGAGATTACCAGGCTCATCTAACTAGAGTATGCAACCCAAGTACTTAAGGGGGGCTAATCTTCTCTCAAGTTTACAAAGGATGCCAGGCCCCTCTGACCTTGACTTGTAACTCAAGTCTTAAAGGAGGGCATCTTGCTAAGGGAACCTTGACCTTTTTACCGGACCCTAACCATATATAATGGCTTAGTTATTTCCCTTAGGATCTACCTAAATTGCTTTTGAATGTTGCCATGAGGTATTTCTATCTATAAAGGCCTAAGCCCATCAGGATTAATAAAGATTGGCCTATGCTTTTATACCTAGAAATAATGTTTCTATGTTTTACTACTTTAAGAGAGATTTGGATGCACATCAATCCCTGATATCCCCTATTGATATTAGGGCCAAGACAAAAAATTCTAGGAAAAGAGACTCACCATTGAATACATGTATGGGAGGAATAAGGTTGGAAGGATGTATATATACCTAATTTGACTTGTTACTTGCTACTTATTGTATAGCACATGCATACATACATCTCATGCATCATACTAACATTTATCTTTTAGCCATCATAGATTCGTGTGGGTCTTCCTATGTTTGGAGTTAAAAGGGTGGCAAACTAGTGAGAACTTATTCGAGTCCGCAATTGATTGCAAAAGAGATCCTTAGTAAATTGGAAAGGAGTCCCATTAATCCACTCTACCTAGAATCTACATAACTGAAACAAGTTGAAGAAATGGAACAACAAGAAGGAGGAAACTAGACCTATCTGATGTTAAAGGAGCACTGATGGATGACATGAGAGTAATGATACAAGATTAGTTAAGATAGGCTTTGGCCGAATTGATGCCACCACCTATTAATAATGAAAATGCTAGGGAAATGAAACTCGAGGATGTTGAGAGTTATATGGTTGAAAAAGAAAAAAGGGAATCACTTGAGCAAGTTCAAGAGCCAGAATCCAAGCAGAAGCCTAATAAATCATTTTTAGATTATTTGATTAGATTTATGAATAAGGTAGTGTTAGTGAAAAATAAGTCAGCTGAAAAGGATTAGGTTAGGATGATAGTCTAAAATATATCGCCTAACTTGGTTGAGAGGTCATAGATGATGGATCCTAAAACACTTGTAGACCTTTACGATGATGGCTTGCAAGCTAAAGAGATCAAAAGTGAGAAAAAGAAGGTCACTAGGAACACTGGAGTGAGAAATTACCTAACTAAGGGCACGCAATAAAGAAATACTAGTCAGGTTATGAGAGCCTATGCTACTCAACAATCCAGGAGATTGTCCCTTTTTAACCAACCTTTGTCAAAAGTCTTAGGGTGCCTAATGCGAAAGGGCTTACTTTAACCTTTACCTAATCCAAACCCACCAAACCTAAACACCCAAGGCTATAACCTAAATAAGCACTATAAATTCCATCAAAATCACAAACACTTCATAGATAACTATATCCACCTTAAACACGAAATCCAAAACTAAAAAAATCATAGACCCTGAAAAATCAAATCCAAACCCAAACAACAGAAATAATCCTTTCCCAAATTACCGAAACATGCACCTCTAACAACCATGATGATTAACTTAGGAGTAAGTGAGGAAGAAGTGCTAAAATCTTTTGAGGATCCAAACCTTAAAGCCAATGAGAAATCTCCTAATGCCCCTAAAGATGTGGAAAGAGTATAAGACCTATTGGGTCAGCCTTCATGCAAGTTTGACTACCATCTTCTTTTGACATACCCTTTGAGTCAATTGTGCCTGCAAGATGGGGTGATGAGTTTGATGATGAGAAGCTTCCAAACAAGAAAGAAAAATGCACATTTAAAGAATAAAAAGATGAAGTCATGGAGACAGGCAACAAGAAGATGGAAGAATAATTATTATGCCAGTCATCTAAAGGAAAACCGCTATGAGACTCAGCATCCCTAGCATCTAGAATAGGAAATAAAATTTCTTATTATCTTTTTTAAAAAAATTTTAGTTTTTTTAGACCTTGTTTTGTTTTAGTAATCGATGATATAAATTCTGATTATGCTTACTTATGTAATGTACATCCTAATGGTGTTGTGCATTATGATATTGATTGCATCTGCATATTTGACATAAATTCAATTCAATTAGATTCATTCAGTATGGGTATAAATGCAGATTCAAAGAACATACATATATCACATGGTGTAACTTCTAAAGATAGGAAATTTAAGGAGAAAATAAAAAGAATAAAAATGACCAAAACAAGGAAAAAAGAACAGTGAGGTAAAAATCAGAGAGAAAAGTTCATGACTGGCTAATAACAAAGGTTGCATCATATAATGTAATGAATGTTCTCATTTTTGCCCTAATGAATGATTAAAATTGAATTTTAAATTTTGTTCAAATATTGCATATTCATCTATATCATACTGCATAAGTGTTTAAATGGAAAGACATTACATAATGAAAGCTAAAATCAGAGCTATGAGATCACTATTTTAGTTATGCCCCCTTTGTAATTTTCCTTATAAGCCTAGCCTCCCCTTATACCTTGAGAATTTAAGTGTCTCAATAACTTGCATTGTAAGTCTTGTCTTGTAACTATCATCAATTATTGCATCAGCATCGAGCCTCATATTCAACTCAAGAGTTCTTCAAAGTGCAAGTCCAGTTAATTTCATTATCAAGAACTCGCTTCAATTAGTTTGCCCACTCCTATGCATCTTCAATGCATGAGATTACAACTAATAGGGTTAATAAGTCAAAGGATCAACAACAATAATGAACGAACTGGATCTCTTACACATGAAAATGAAAAAAGACTGCTAGAATAGCATGAATGAATCCAAAATGGAACTGGGGGAAAAATGCAGCTCTGGGGGCAAATTGAGTCTACATTCAAAGAGCAAAGATGGAACACTGAAGTATAAGAGCTAGTATAAAAGATCCTGGGGTAGAAATAAGCATACAAAAACATCAGTTATCATACAGCAAAAGCAGTAGCAAAAAAGAAAAGTTCAACAGTGCATCAATCAATAACAAGCTTTTGTGTAAAGCCATGGACTCCACTTGCTATCATAGTCATCAGTCCAATGAAATATATCGAAAGCTCTAACATAAAAAATACCAACAGTGAAGCATCCAATACTAAAGCCTACAGGCTATTAATGAGGCACCTCGTTCTCATGCTCCAAGCAATGACATAGCTCTATTCCAAATAGGAGATCTATTACGATCATGCATTATCATACATAGTATGCATACACTTGCATACACTTATTGTGAAATACTTGCTCTGCATAATAAAGTCTTTAAGCTTGTGTGAGATTATATAAACACTCTGCTACTAACATTTGAAATTAGTGTTGTACAGGAAAGTAGTCAGATTATTTATATGTGAAGCATCTAAAAGAGTAAAATAGGAAGAGCAATATTATCAAGAAACCTTATCTTGAAAATCTCAAGAGGCTAGATAGGATGCTTAAGCTCCTTAGATTCAACATCCATCTCCATAGTCTCATCTGGAGCATCATCTGGAATATCTCTCTATAAAAGTTAGAATAGGGTAGGGTATGAAATATGGTGATGAGAAGGTGCAATATGTCAGTAATACAGTTGTCAGCCTATAAAAGGGAAGAATGCACTCAAAACTTGAAGTGAATGCACTTTAAAAAATCATTTGATCATGAAATAAGATCTTTAACCCCTGAACCTTTTTTTTGCAGCAGATGTTAATAAAAGAAATGAAGCCCTCTACCGTAGCATTAATAGAATAGCAAAAATATAAATGCAACCCAAAGCCTCAACTTTAATGGTGGAGTATCATGACCTTGCGATCAGAGACAAATCTAAAGGGAAGAATGAAAAAAAGAATAGCACATCATTTTGATAAAATTTATTCACTTGCGAATAGACTATACTAACTTATGGTATTTTGTCCAAGGAAGAACAAAAGAGAACGAAGAAGGTGAAAGGAACCGATACGTTAATAAGAATATGAAAGGTTGTAAATGCTAATCATTCATCAGAAGTATCATCTTGAATGGAAAACATTCATCTAGATAATAAAGGGAAGCAACAAAACTCTATTCCTTAGATTATGTAATAAATAACCATCTCAATCATAAAATTCATGAATGGAAAGTAAATTCATCCACTTCATGAGATTATATGTGAAAAGCCTATCTCATGACTTATGATCATAATGGCTTTCTTTTATTAGCCTTGTAGACTTTAGATGAGTAGTTAATAGTTTATGCTAAGAGTTTATAAACCTTAATCAATCTAATGCTTGATTTACACCCAAACGAAGGGAGGAAAATGCAAAAACAAAATCTATGGACATAAAGCATAAATTGCTTGAATTTTAAAGTATCATTTTAGTCATTTGAATAATAAATATGCATATAATCTACACCAATGCTCATAGATGAGTATGTGTACAAAATCCCTTGATGGTATCTATGCTGAATAATATGAGAAAGCCGGGGGAATACTAAGAGGAGAACAAAAAAAGAACAAGCATAATTTACTCCAATGCTCAGAAATGAGTAAGAGTATCAACATGAAACCTCTGGCGGTATCCATATTGAGTAATACAAGAAAGGCGGGTGAATACTAAAAGAGGACCATGCCAAAAAAAATTACTCTATTCACTCCAATGCTTTGTAAGAGTATGAGTATCCAAAGGACCTTTCCAACGGTATTCATGTTGAGTAATATAAGAAACGAGGGCGAATACTAGGATAAGGAAGGAAATCATAAAAAAAATAATAATTCAAAGGCTATTTTGATACTTAGAATTCAATCTTTTTATGCTAAATTTTTGTGATTTTTGTTTAGCAAATTCTCCCTAAAATTAGGTGTGGAAGTAAGCTCTTCACTTAGTAAAAGACATGCTCTCAACATAATATAGTTAATGATGCCTCTGACCTCTGCAAATGGCAAATAAATGATAGTCATGACAATTATAAATAGTGAGATTCGCTAAGTGCACGCTATCTCGTGAAAAGTGATGAATTTTCTCATAAATTTTAAATGACATAATGTTCTTTTATACATTCATCATGATTGAAACTAACTTCAATAAGTTTGCAGGAATTATAAATCTAGAAGAAAGTGCACCCAACTTGTAGAGATGGTTGGCATAGCAAAATTGAAATCAGTCAAGTCAGTCAACACAAAAAATTCAAAGCATTTAATTAAAACAACCAAATTCATAAGCAATTATGGACTATAACATTATCATTAGTGAGCAATGAAAGGGTTGTAGCTAATCGTGAGCAATTATGGATTACAGCATAATCATATAAGACAAAATAGACTATATGACTAAGTGTAGTCGACATTATACGACCGAGTACAATGTATTTTCCATCAAGATTATATGACCGAGTATAATCAGCATCATATGATTGAGTGTTGTGTTTCTTTTCAATTCAGGCTATATGTCTGAGTGTAGTCTGCATTGTACGATATAGTACAATATATTTTCAACCAAGATTATACAACTGAGTATAATCGGCATCATACGACTGAGTGTGGTGTTTCTTTTCAATACAGACTATACGACCAAGTGTAGTCGGCATCATACAACCGACTGTGGTGTTTCTTTTCAATACAGACTATAGGACTAAGTGTAGTCGGCATTGTACGATCGAGTACAATGAATTTTCAATCAAGATTATACGACGGAGTATAATTGACATCATACGATCGAGTATAATTGGCATCATATGATCCAGTATGATATTTCTTTTCAAAACAGGCTATACAACCGAGTGTATTCGGCATTGTACGATCGAGTACAATTTATTTCAATCAAGATTATACGATCGAGTATAATCAGCATCATATGACCGAGTATGATGTTTCTTTTCAAAATAGACTATACGACTGAGTGTAGTCAGCATTGTACGACTGAGTACAGTGTATTTTCAATGAAGATTATATGACCGAGTATGATGTTTCTTTTCAAAATAGACTATACGACCGAGTGTAGTCAGCATTGTATAATTGAGTACAATGTATTTTCAATCAAGATTATATGACCGAGTATAATCAGCATTATACGACCGAGTATGATGTTTCTTTTCAAAACAGATTATATGACCGAGTGTAGTCGACATTGTATGATCGAGTACAATGTATTTTTAGCATTATATGATTGAGTGTGATGTTCCTTTTCAATTTAGACTATATGTCCAAGTATAGTCAACATTATACGACCGAGTACAATGAGTCCCTTTCATCCAAGATTATACGACCGAGTATAGTCAATATCATATGACCGAGTATGATATGTCATTTCAAATCAATGATGTATGTCCAAGTATAGCAAGTTCATAAGCAAAAGCTTCATGAAGCACAAGTAAGTATCCTAACTTTCAATTAAGAAATTGGGTGCTAGTTTGCTTTGCCACAATTTTTCAAGCAAACTGTAACAAAGGGGGGCAACTGTAGACACCCAACTTTGGGATAATAAGTTATGGATGTGACAAAAGACTCCAATAATGAAAATATCATGAATAGGTCTTCAATATTTGAACTTTGAAACTTCAGGAGTCTGATTTCATTTTTTCAATGAAAGAATTTAATGTTTTCATGGACTACATTGTAATGCTTTTTAAGGATCTAATTGCAAAACTTAAATTCTTTTAAGGACCTTTTTGTAATTAAAAGTTAAAAAAGTGGTTGGAATTACATTAATTCCAATCAGAATTATGTAATTCTAATCAGAATTATGTAATTCCGATAAGAATTACACTAATTCCGATAAGAATTACACTAATTCCGATAAGAATTATGTAATTCCAAGAGTATGTAATTCCAATTAAAATTACACAATTCCAATCGGAATTAGACTTCTTCTGCCCGGTTCTCAATTTTTTCAAAAAAAATTGAGTCATAATTGATCTGAAATTCTCCTAAAATTGTTTTGATAATGTTTTTAAGGAAATAAAAGTCTTTTAGGAATCAATTTATAACTAGGTTATGAAGACGTATCTCTATATAAAGAGTGTTTTCTCTTTAAAAATAGGAGAGGCAAAAAAGACAAAGGAGGCAAAAAAAAAAAGAAAAAAAAGGGGGAGGCAAAAAAATGAAGATAAGAGGAGAGCAAAAAAAAAAGAGGAAAAAAACGAGAAGAAAAGGAAGAGGGAAAAAAGAGAAAAATCTAATTCTCTACAAAAATTCTTTTGCTTAATTGATTAATTAGATTTTGGGAGGATTTTTAAAGAACAATATTCGAAGACTTATTAAGAACAGTGATTCTACAAAATCTGAGGAGCACTCCATTAAAATCATCCATAAGCATCATCTTCTCCTTATTTTATTTATTTATTTATTTATTTCTTTGATTTTATTGATTTTTTTATTATTGTTATAATTTATTCACTAATCATAATTTTTGTTCTTTTTTATGGTGATTATGGAGGACTAAATTCATGAGAAGTCCATGGAACATCATGGATGAGACCTTGTAAATTTAGTTGTTAGGTTTTTATTTAATTTCTTTATTTTATTTATTTTATTAGGGCTGTATTAATTATTTTTATTATTATTTTCTATAGATTACTATAATAGCCCCAATAGTAGGAAACTGGAATTATATGTGTGATTGCATGTTTATGTTAATTAATTGGTTAGTAAAATTAGGGTTTTGATTGGGTAATTAATTATAATCAATGATGTGAGTAGATTAATTTAGAATTGCATGTTAATGAAAATTAGGGTTTTTAGAAGGAATTAATTTAATTAGTTGTTTTATCTTTTATTTAATTGTTTTAATATGCTTTTATTTGGCTTGTTTATTTATTTTTTTGGGCCTTGAGCCCATATTAGATTATAATAAACTTAAATAAATTTAGGTTTTTTAGATTTAATTAATAAAAATGCATTTTAGGTTCATAATTAATTAGATTTTAGGTTAGAGATAACTTAGACCCATCTAGTAAATTAGACATAGGCCTACTCAATTTAATTTAATTAATTTAGACTTAGCCTACTTAATGAAAGTCTTTTCATAATTTATAGATTTAAGGTCACCTTGGAATTAAAATATGTAGAATTAGGCCCTTTAATTTAAATACTTCCATAATTTGTAGATTTAGGCCCGTATTTATAATTAAAATAAATAGACTTAGGTTCATTTAATTAAAATTAAAAGGAATTAGTCTTTAAGCTCATTTATTAAAACATATAGATTTAGCTCATTTAATTAAAATTAATGTATATTAGACTAACTTAGGGATTATATGTTGAATGAATGCATTATTTACTTGTATTTTCATGACTATAGGATTGCTAAAATAAGGGTTTATATGAAATTGCATGTAAATAGAGGATGATATAGTAATTCATAAAGTAATTCTAAATTAACATGAGACTGAATGAAGTTGGTATTCCGTACATAGAATCTCCTGGTTATGGTGCTAGCTTTCTTTTAGGGAATCGAGTACCACCTTTTCAATTTGTCCTAGTTATTATCCCAGGTGGCAACTCCTCATCTCCACACCATGTCTTTGTGACAATGGTTAGTGTGTCCTCTAGAGCCCTAAGCTCAAATAGTGTCACAGTTGCTAAAATCTTAGATGCACACTAAACCCCACCATTTACACCATCTAAGGCTGCCATAAAGCTTACATAATAAAATATTATTCGATTCTTCTTCACATCACTAGAGGAAGGATCGCAGGAATGGTTCTTTGACCTTAAAAATGAAATAAAAAATGATTAGCTATTGCTAACTCAAAATTTTATCAAGTAGTATGAATACAAAACTCAGTTAGACATCACTCGAAAAGGACCTTGAGACCACAAAGAAGAAATCCAATGAAGATTTCTCTGATTAAGTCACCATATGCCGGGGAAAGGCAATCAAGATAAGAAACTATCCTCATGAGGATGAACAAATAGAGTTGATAATCAAAAGAGCATTACCACACTTCAGAAAATAAATGATCTTTGCTCATTATCTTAACTTCAGAGCTCTCTATTAGGCTAGGATCATAATTGAGGATGAGGAACCTCAGCAAGCCAGAAACACTTTTTATCCCAATACCCAACCAAGCACCCAAAACACCTTCACCTGAGCCAAAAAAATAAATATGATCCAACCCAACACTCACAGCTCACCATTTATCAATGCCATCAGGCCACCAAGAAAATTCTTAAACTTTAATCTCCCATTATCCAAAGCATTCTAAAGGCTTCAACGAAAGAAGCTTATATAGCCATAAGAGCTTAGGCTTCTTTCAAACCCACTACCACCTCAGATTAACCAAAACTTGTTCTACCACTTTCACTAAATGCCTGGTCATGCCACTAATACATGCAAAACTCTTAAAAATGCAATCCAAGACCTCATTGACTCTGAAAAAATTGATGACTCAGAAAAATGACATAGTATCAAGACTAATCCTCTCCCAAACCACTAGAACATGCCTCCACCAACCATCAACATGATCTCCTCTAATCTACTAGAAGACCTGGTTGAAAAATCAATCCAAACCATATAAGAAACCTAATATAAGCCCTTAAAGGATAAACCCTCGAATCCCATTCTTGAGCCTCATGATTCTAGTGAAGATGAGCAATGTCCTTCTACCTTTAAATACATTCCAATGCCTTAAAAATTCCTCCCCCACTTGATGATGCAGAAAAGAGCCAAGGATACAACTCTCCTTATGAATGGTGAAGTGATTGATTGCCTTTACTCATAAAAAGCAGACACAGATAAAAATTTTAGTACTAACCTTGAACTATAGGATTTATTAGGCCAGCCACCTAGGAAGTTCGACTACAAAGTCAAGTACACAGCACCTCTTGCTACTCACATACTCTTAGAAGACATAGTACCCTTAAGATAGGGAGAAGAATTTGAAAATGAAGATAGGATGGTCAGTACTATTTAGCTTTAGAACTTACAGATCATAGGGAAAGACATATGGTACGACTCTGATGATCCTAAAATCATTGTCTAGGACTAAAATAGCAGTACAAAAATAGATAAGCAAGCAACTAAGAAGCCCTCACTAGCAGTTAATCATGTAACTCACAGTGGGCAGGTATATCAACCTCTTAAGAAATAGAAGGACCCTTCCAAGGAGAAAAAAGTAGTAAAAGATCAAGCTCTGATCAAAGAGGAAGACACTAACCCCAAATAGCTTAAGAAAACTCAAGCACAAGCTAGTATCTGAGACCCATTCATGGCCTCCAAGAAGCACAAAGATAACTTAATCAGAGCACTAGATGAAGTAAAAATTATCACTAATGACTCACCTTGCAAGATGATAGCCTCTCTAATGAAAGCTCCTTCTAATGCAATCACCTTTTCAAATGAAGATTAGAGAAGGGTCCACAATTGTCATCTCTTTATACAGGCAATTGTCAGGACTAAGAAGACCCCCCCATGTGTTATGGTAGATGATGGGTATGCCATTAACGTTTCCCCCTTGAGGCTGCTACATAAGTTTAGGATGAATGTTGAAAACCTAGAATAATCCAATGTGGCCATACAAGCTTCTGATTATTCAAAAAAGCTAGTCATTGGCAATTTCAAAGTAGTAGTTACCGTGGGAGATATCAAATCAAAAATAGAATTTACCATCCTCGACATCCCTCTAACTTTTTCCCGACTACTAGGAATACCTTGGTTCCACTCACTTGGGGGCATACCTTCCTCTATGCATCATAAGATCAAGTTCCCTCTAAATGGAAAGGTCATTATCATCCCTGCTGAAATAAACAATATTATTGCATGTCTAAATGTGGTCCCATAAAGATTCTAAGTTTCTATAATCAACGACGGTCATGTCAATACCAAAGTTGCTACAATGATGAAGAAGATGTAATATTTGCCTAGAACAGGACTTGGAGGAAGAAACATTAGAGTCACAAAATTCCCTAACTTCGAAGGACATACTAACATAAATGGTCTAGGGTATGATCTTGAAAAGAATACTAGGGCTAAGAAATCAACCTCTGTTATGGCTGAAAGCTCAACCCAAGTCTATCAAGGACAAGCTGAGGAATGGATGCACAATGGAATTAAGAAATCGAGGTTTTAGATCTTCAATGACACCCTTTGGGAAAAGCACTTACCATAAATGATCACTAAGACTGACATCTATAAGCTAATGAAAGCCTAGAGATGGAATCTAAAAGTGAAGCTATCAATCATTCCTAAGCTGTTACCATCCTCGAATTGAGCATTGATGACATGTTGTTCTAAGACATTGATGATGATGATCTCTATACTTTTTATTTATTTGAAAATGATGTCATAATGAACTCTAAAGTTAATACAATGAAATATGATTTTGGTTACTTATTTAATGTCTTTCCTGATGGTAGTGTACATTGCATTGATAAAAACATTAGCATATTTAACATTCATTCCATATGCACTGAATCATTTAACATTGGCATGAAATCTAAACCACACATTCTGTATATTTTGAAAGATGTTACCCCTGAAAAGAGGAGAGAAATTGAAAAAATATTAATAAAATATTCAAAAGTATTTGCTTGGACTTACGACAATATGCCTGGTATTAACAGAGATATTGCTTAACACTTCATTCTAACTAAAGAAGGGTACAAAGTGGTAAAGCAAAAATTGAGAAGAATCATACTAGAATGGGCCCAATTAGTGAAAGAGGACATTGAGAAACATATCAAGGAAAAATTCATAGAGGTAGTAGACTATCCAAAATGGCTAGGAAATATGGTGCTAATACCGAAGAAAGATGGAAGGGTTAGAATCTGCATTGACTACAGAGATCTGAATAAGGCTTACCCGAAGTATGACTTCTTACTACCTCTCATCGACATAATGGTTGATAGAATTGCTATATATACAATGTACTCCTTCATGGATGGATGCTCTGGCTATAATAAGTTCCTAATGGCCATTATTGACAAAGCAAAGATAGCTTTCATAACAGAATGGGTTACTTACTATTATAGAGTAATGCCTTTTGGACTAAAGAATGTAGGGACAACTTACCAAAGAATGGCAACTACAATGTTCCATGATATGATGCACAATGAAGTGGAGGTATACGTCGATGACATGATGGTCAAGTCAAAAACTAGGTAAGAGCATCCCTTTAATCTTAAATAGTTCCTTAAAAGGGTAAAAAAGTATAGTCTCATACTAATATGAAGAAATACATATTCGGGGTCACTTCATGAAAGATGCTAGGGCATGTTGTCAGTCAAAATGGGATTGAAATGGATCCAAACAAAGCAAAAGCCATCAGAGAGATGCCAGTGCAAAAAATAGATAAAGAAATCAGAGGGTTTCTTAGGAAACTATAGTTCATCAGCAGATTCATTGCTAAGTTGATAGCATTATGTGAACTAATCTTCAAGCTACTCAGAAAATATCAGCTGGTTGAATGGAAAGAACAGTGTCAGCTAGCATTTGATAAGATCAGAAGCTACTTAGCCAACCTATAAGTTTTAAGACCACCAAAACTAGGGATGCCTCTAACCCTATATTGGGCCATCAAAGGGAATGAAATCAGTGCAATGTTATCCTAAGAGGGAGAAATGAGAGTAGAACATGTAGTCTACCACTTGAGCAAGAAGATGTTACCTTATGAGAAGTATAACCAAGTTGACTAGATATGCCTAGAAATGGTATAGGTAATGAAGAAACTTAGATAATACTTTTATTCATACAAAATTTAGGATGAGTCTAAAATGGACCTAATGAAGTACCTCTATGAAGCTCCTTCTCTAGTGGGGAAACTTGTCAAGTGGCTCATACTGCTAATAGAATTCAATGTGCAATATTTGACTAAAAAGGTAGTAAAAGGGAGAGTAGTGGCTAAATTTCTTGCCCTCTACCCCACTCTAAACTCAGAAGAAATCCAGCTCAACTTCCCATATGACCTTAGCTCATCCATTAAAATCCAAGGATGGTGCATGTACTTTGACAGAGTGGTCAATCAGTTCAGCGCAGGAATCAATGTCATACTACAATCTCCAAAAGGTGAAGTAGTACTAATTGCCAAAAAACTTAAGTTTAGAGTCATAAATAATGAAGCAAAATATGAGGCATGCATGCTTGAAATAGAAGCATTGATAGCCCTAGATGTCATAAAAGTCAAAATCTTTAGAGATTCCATGCTAGTAATCAGTCATGCCACGGAAGAGTGGGAATTGAAAGAGCAGCACTTAAATCCTTATCTCCACTTGAGGCTACTCACCATGTCCTTTTGAAAATGCATATTCATTCATCTCCCTAGGAATCACAATTAAATGTTAGATGCACTTACTTCCCTAGTATTGGTATGGGAAGGACTATCCAAAATGCATATAAAGCCTTTAATTCTACTTAAATCAGGATAACCTTGTCATAAAAATTGTTGAATAGCAAAGATAGAAGCAGTTGAAAAGCCCTGGTTTTATGACATCTAGAGATATATAAAGGAATGAGCCTATGCTGATCAAGCATATGAAAAAAACAAAGTAGTCATTCAACGGTTAGCATCAAAATTCACATTTTACTAGGATGTGTTATATAGGAGAACCTTAGAAGAAGTACATGAGGGTGTTTATGGCCCATACATGAATGGAGCAATTATGGCCAAAAAGCTAATCGGACAAGGGTTCTTCTTAATGATAATAATGGAAGACTGTATCAAATTTGTAACGAAATGCCATAAGTGTTAAATCTATGGGAATGTCAGTCACCTTCTCCTAATAGAACTACACTACATATCCTCTCCATGGCCCTTCTCAGTATGGGGGCTAGATATAATTAGGGAAATCCACCCGACAGCCTCAAATGGACACAGGTTCATCCTATTAGTAGTGGACTACTTTACAAAATGGGTTGAAGTAGAATCATTCATAAGGATTGGAGCCAAGCAAGTGGCTAAGTTCATCAAAAGAAACTTGTTCTACCAATATGGGATCCCCCATCACATTATCACTAACAACAGTGTCCAATTCCAAGGGGAAGTTAGAGAGCTACTAAGGATTTATAAGGTGGAATATCATAAATCTTCTCCTTACCAACCATAAACAAACAGGGCCATCAAAGTTGCAAATGAGAGCATTAAGAAGATCTTATCAAAGATGACTTAGACTTACCAAGATTGGGTAGATAGATTGCCACATGCCTTATAGGGGTACCGAATAATAGTCAGAACTTTGACAGGAGTGGCTCTTTTCTCACTAGTGTATAGATCAAAAGTAGTTCTTCCAATCAAAATAGAGATCAAGTATCTTCGGGTAGTAATCGAATCTGAATTGCTAGAAGTATAGTGGGCTCAACATATGCATGGCAATCTCACTCTCTTAGACAGCCACAGGCTTGATACCATACACAGTTGTATTTGGCTCAACTAGCTAAGTCCTTTAATAGAAAAGTAAAACAAAAGAGTGTGAAAGTGGCAGACTAGGTACTAAAGTAGGCAAGGCAGAAGATTTTGGATCCTAAAGGGAAATTCAGACCGAACTGAAAGGCCCATACCTGGTTAAGCATGTCCTATTAAAAGGAGCAATCAAGCTTATGGATTCTGAAGGTAATGTATTCTCTAAAACTATCAATATAAATCACCTGAAAAAGTACTACATCTAAGGCACAAAAAAAAAATCATTGCCCTGCTGAGTTGAAAACCTAAAAATGGCAGCTCAGGAAAAAATTAGGGAGTGAGAGAAAATACTTAACTAGAAAACTTGAGAAGGCTAGTTAAGGACAAGGGTTACCTCAAATTTAAAATTTGTACAAATGCACCTATGCTTTTCTTAAATGATTACAGTGAAATGAGAATGATTGCTAATTTATGCAAAATTTTTTTGAAAAGTCCAACACATTTTATCATCATGAATTACATCAAGCATGCTTTGCATTTTCTCTCATTACATGACCTTGGTCCTTACCATCCTCTATGAGCTCTCTTTTTAAGATCAGCCACTATTATAAAAAAAAAGCCCAACTATGTGTGAAAAGCTCCAAAAGTAGACACCCTAAGAAAAAAAGGGAAGAAAAAGAAAACCTAGCTAAGTTCAAAAAGCTCCAAAAGGAGATGCCTTAGGCAAAAAATGAAAAAAAAGGCAGACCATAGTAATGGTAAACATCATCATCAATGATACATAATAGGAAGCATAGACAATCATCATCATACAAGCATCATATAACATGCGAGACAAATGCCCAAATATAACACCTAAAGTCCATAACCTCGAAGCAAACCACAAGCCAAAAGTCCTACATCTAGCTCCTAAAACAACTACATCAGCCATGGCTACCATCAAAAGCAAGCAATGATCATGCTCAAGATTCCCCCTCATTAGATCCTAACTCATCACCATTCATCATAAGGGATGATAGTTGTGACTCCAGCTCACTGATGCAGTCACGATAAGCTGCACGCTCCTGCTCCCATTCACAACTAGCGAGATGGTGCTCAAACTACATTACACATTTCATATCATATGCTCATACATAAAACATGTGCATACAATAAAAAAATACAATAAAGAAGGCATACCCTTTGAGTGGTAGCGAAATCCAAAAAGCAATATTGTGCACTCTCAATAACAATATACTAGTACTAGCCAGAGGAGATTAGAATCTACAAAAGCAAGCAAATAAGTCAACCACCACTCACTAAATAAATAAAACATAGACAAGAATAAAAGAAGAAAATGAATATGAGTAGCATCACAGGAGCAATACTCGATTGAGGTTTGGGCAAATCGAAGCTCACTGCTCTACCAAGGATATTCATCCCAAGCAAAGACAAAGATAGCTAAATTGTGGAATCCTGAAGGATAGTGCTACTAAAAGCCACACTAGTAGCATGAGCAGTCACCTCAATGCAGAGCGTGCCCTCATCCTCCTCAAAGCGAGAACTAGATCTCCTCCGACGTCACTGTAGATAAGTTCTCTCAACTCATGTCAATTATAGTTTATTACTAATAAAGTTTGCTACATGCTTGCACTAAAACATGAATAAAAGCTTACCAGATCAAAAGAAGCAACTCTTGATGACCTGCATGATGGCTTAACCCTCGAACTTGAGGGATAAGATGCATCTGCTTAAGAAGGTGGAGGTGAAGAAAATGTCCCACTAGCTATGGCATCAATCAGTTGAGGGATTAATACAGTGGCATAAGGCAAACCCTTACTCTCCAAGATGGTCTCAGAGGGGAATCCTACTATAACAATAATAAGATCATCACTACAGAGCTCATGGCCCCAGAACATATCCCTAGGGGGGATGGGAACTCTCCTCATATATGGGCCATCCCACCAATGATGGACTCACTTGCCTAAATAGCACACCCTACTGACGAGGCTAGAGAGCAACACTTATCTCTTTATTAGCTGGCATGCAGCCACTATCTTTGTCGTCCAATGAGATCTCGCCACCCACCATTGAAGAAAGATCAGCTCAAAGGGAAACAATAAAAAAAATGATCCTTAAGAAAGGAATAACCAACACAACGTGAATCATACATATCTAATCAGGGGACAGCTTCCTCATATGATCCCATACTACCATGCAATCATCAATCAAATTAGTAGTCTTCCTGATCCAGGAAGAATAATGAGGAAAGCCATCCCCCTGGAAATACTTAATAGATAAATGAGGGATAATCTTGAACTCATCTACCTAGATCTATCAAAATTAGAGGGTCAGAAATAACAAACCAAAAGCAAAAGAATAGATAACATAACTACTACTTACATCTAGCATGAATAAGCATCCACAGATCCTCAAACCACCTTAGCATACTACGTCAAGGCCCGAGTACATATGAGCAAAGGTAATAATGCCCTAGCAATAGCTCAACAAGCCATGCATATCTCTTAAGATGAGTAGCAATCGTAGATCACCCAGACCCGAAGGGTTCAGGAAGATGACAACATGCAACAAATAAAATAAAAAGCAATGAGCCAACTGCTCCATTGAGATAAGACCATCATTATACAAAGCCCACATAGAAGAAACAAACTCCATGTATCAAGCGAAATACAAACAACCAGACTTCATAGGATTGACTACCCCAAGCAAATCCCTCGTGAGATGCCTCCTCGCCATAGGAGTGGAACATTCCTCATCTCTAATAGGAATGGGCTCTCAAGAAAAGCTCAAGCCCATAATGGTAGTAAAGTCTAAGGGGGGTAATAGTCATCTCCACGATAGGCAATTGGAAAGTATATGTCATGTTCATCCACCACTTTATCAATGCATATATAGCAATCTGACTTGACGTGTACGAGTCATATGACAATGCTGTAATCACTCCATCGAAGCCCTTCCTGGCAACCATCTGCTTCACAATATTAAGAGACCCTAATAGTACATACTAACTCTGTTGAAACTACCAGGCAACAGAGTGACATACCTATGGGGCTACAAATAATAGGTACACTATCAAACATTTGCATAGCTACTAAATACTAATTCATCTCTCTGTCACTAAACAGGATCTAAACAATAAAAAATGAAACGTAAAGCATCACAGTAAATAGAAAATCATAAAAAGAGAAAAAAAGCAAGAGCTATTAGCCATCAACATTTATAATAAATCTAGATAAACAATTACAATAAGAGCTATAGACCTAAAGCTAGAACAACCTCATATAGTAATATAAATAGCAAAATAGTTGATGAAAAAGCTTTAGAAAATAAGGGCAAAGAGGGACCTACCTCATGATGATGACGTACCCAAGCATGAGTCTCCAAGCTATAAACAATAGGGATCGGATCTCCCTGAGAAAGCCTGGATGGCTGAGAACTCTAAGCACCATATGTGCTAGTCCTTACAGCGGATGTCCCAACTCCAGTAGCCTCTACAAAGTCACCCTCAAGATCAAGATCAAAATGTCCTCCAGACCCTTAGGAATGTTGGGGAATTCTATTTTATGTAGAAGAAAAATGGAAGTACAAAAGCAAAAATAGAGTAGATAGCACCCGAAACATAGAAAGGGTCAAGAAAAGTTAGAAAACACTCAAAGAATTCCAAACAAAGCCTCCTAAGACCTCCAAAAATAGTCATTTAAATAAGCTTGGAGGAGGCAAGTGCATGATCACGTGCCTCCCATGCGTTGTCATGCGTACTTCTTCCTTTAACGCACTCTTTTATGGTTTTACACGCACTTTGAGACTTTGCATACTCACTTCTATAGTCCTAAACTTCTATTTGAGCATAAGACATGCACTAAACTCACACAAAAGTACACTGATATCGACTCCATCTGTCTAAAGATATTGCACGCGCACTGCTTTCTTCTAAAAACTCAACATCTTACAAAAGAATAAGAATAAGGAAAATTCACTATAAGGATATCTTACTCTAAATCATCAAAATAACATTCTCAATATGACAAATCCATACATCATTACTACATCATCACTACTACCTCATTCATTGCTTAGAAGTAAACTTATTTATTATAAGCACTCTCTCATTGCTTAGAAGCATTTATATTACTCTTTCACTACTTGGAAGCATCCTTACATTACTTAGAAGAACTTTCACTACTTATAAGCTTCTATACACTACCAAAAAGCACTCTCTTATTGCTTATAAGCATCCTCATATTGCTTAAAAGCATTCATATTGCTCTTTCACTGCTTAAAAGCTTCTATACACTGTTGAGAAGCATCTTCACATTGCTTAGAAGCATTCATATTGCTTGGAAGCACTTTTACTACTTGGAAGCATCTCTTAATTGCTTAGAAGCATCTTCACATTGCTTAGAGGCATTCATATCACTTAGAAGCACTCTCACTTAGGAGCATTCACATTGCTTAAAAGCACTGTTCACTGGATCTTCTCATTGCTTAGAAGCATCCTCACATTGAGCATCTACACTACTTAGGAGTGTCTCCTCATTACTTAAAAGCATCCTTACATTGATTAGGAGAATCCACATTACTTAAGCACATTCTCATCCTCATTTTGTGTGACACCTAAGAAGGTTATGGTCACATCTCTTTTTGCTTAGTAGCATCCTCATTTGTGTGACACCTAAGAAGAATATAATCACATGTTCATTCATGTGACACTTAGAAAGGTTATAGTTGTATGTCCATTTGTGTGACACCTAAGAAGGTTATAATCACATGTTCATTTGTGTGACACCTAAGAAGGTTATAGTTGTATTAGCATTTTGCTTACTAGCATGTTCATTCGTGTGACACCTAAGAAGTTTATAGTCGTATGTCATTTATGTGACACCTAAGAAGTTTATAGTCGTATGTCATTTATGTGACACCTAAGAAGGTTATAGTCGCATTAGCATTTTACTTAATAGCATGTTCATTCGTGTGATACCTAAAAAGGTTATAGTCGCATGTTCATTTCGCATGACACCTAAAAGGTTATAGTCACATATTCATACGTGTGACACCTAAGAAGGTTATAGTTGCATGTTTATTTCATGTGACACCTAAGAAGGCTATAGTCACATGTTCATTTGTGTGACACCTAAGAAGTTTATAGTCACATTAGCATTTTGCTTACTAGCATGTTCATTTGTATAACACCTAAAAAGGTTATAGTCGCATGTTTATTTTGCATGACACCTAAAAGGTTACAGTTGCATGTTTATATGCATGACACCTAAGAAGGTTATAGTTGCATGTTCATTTCATGTGACACCTAAAAAGGTTATAGTCACATGTTCATTTCATGTGACACCTAGATGGTTATAGTCACATGTTTATACTCATGACACCTAGAAAGGTTATAGTCACATGTTCATTCACATGACACCTAAGAAGGTTATAGTCATATATTCATTTGTGTGACACCTGAAAAGGTTGTAGTCGCATCCATATTTTGCTTAGTAGCATGTTCATTTGCATGACACCTAAGAAGGTTATAATCGCATTTACACTCTACACTATATATTAATCATAGGCTTGCATATGTCCTAAAATATTGCCCTGCATGATGACCAAGTCACAGAATAACAACAATAAATAAAACACAATAGTCAAATCTTAATAAGACGTCTAAAGACAACCCACATATATGTACCTCTCTCTCTAGTAAAGCATTTTTGCATCTCTATAGTTGCTTCATGTGTATTAACACTAGTGTTAGGTGGCTATGCAACACACGTGAAGCAAGGGGGCAACTATCATACCTCAAATTTGACTAGCCCTAAAAAGGTCCGATGATGAAATAAATACCCGAGATAATTAGAGTTTGCTCATTCGTAACACCTCTGATGTGTGCAACCTTAAAACGCCCAAATGACTCAACTAGTGTGTAAAATCAATCACTGAGCAATTTAGTTGTGATCCGACCTTATGAAATTTGAATTATCAAAACAATGAGAGGTTTTATTTCAAGAAAACTCCTCTTAGAATACTCAACTTGTTGAGCCAATGCACATTTCGTTAGACTAGGACCCAACTTTGTGAAAAAATAAAAATTGATTTTGACAAAATGGACTTAAAAAATACATCCAAAAGGCTCCAAAACCTCCTAAAGTGGTCTCGAATTAGTCTAACATAACCCGGGTATCAGCGCGTATCACTTAAAAGTGTGTGTAAACACCATAGGTGTCATGTGCTAAAACTGAAACTAAATTTAGCAAAAATAGACTTCGAAAATGCATCTAAAAGACCCAAAAACCTTACAAACCAACCCCAAAACAACACACATAGAACCTAGGAAGAGCGCATAAAGCGTCGACAAAACTTCCATAAAAGAACACTCTTTCACCACCAAGTCGCTCACATGCATATTAGTGGTTCATCTTTTCCTACTCATTTTCTTTATGTTGATGATGTGTTATTATTTAGGGAAGCCTCTTTTCATAATATAAGAACTATTAATGCTACTTTTAATCTATATGGAACTCTTTATGGGTAATTTTTTAATTAGAGCAAATGTGAAATTTATTATGGTTCTGCTATTTCTCCTCATTGAATTAGCAGGCTTCATCAGGTGGTGGTAATGAAAAGGGTTCTCTTCCTTTTAATTATTTGGGTGTCCTATTGTTTATAGGCTCTCTAAAAAAAATGGTTGAAACTTATTACAAATAAAATATGTAACAATTTTTCCAAATGGAAAGGCTCTTCTTTATCTATGGTGGGTCAGTTGGTGCTTATTAAATAAATTATCATCGGTTCTCTTCTTCATTCATTTATTTTATATAAATGGCATCAATCTTTGATGTTTCATGTAGAAAGATGTGTGAGGAACTTTATTTAGATAGGCAAAATGGATGCTAGGAAGCTTGTCACAGTTCCTTAGAAGTTATGTTGCCTTCTAATTTAAGAAGGAGGAATTAGTGTTAAAAAATTAGAAACTCTTAATGATGCTATGCTTAGTAAGATAGTGTGGAAGGTGATAATTTCTAATCATTATCCAATTTCCCTTCTTTGGCTTTGGTTCCTCAATCCTATAAGTATGCATCGACATTTTTATTTATATTCTTCTATTTGGTCTTCAATTAAGCATATTTATGTTACTTTGAGATTGGAGGTAAAATGGTTTATTAGTGAAAATTTCAATTTGAATTTTTGGGTGAATGAATGGATTACTCCTATAATTGCTTCTTAACTTGGTTTGCCCCATTCTTCTCAAAGAAGGTAGAATAATCTAATTTCTAATTTTTTAGTGGATGATGCTTGGTATTTTCCATAGATTTTTAACTCTATGATCTCTTCTCATATTACTTTGGTTCAGCCATTTCTCAATAACACAATTGATATTATTAAGGTGGCTTGGTCTAAAGGGTGGCATTGTCTATGGCTAGAGTGTGATTCCATGTTTGTTGTTCAAGCTATCAGTAGCAGATCAAAGAATATTCCTTAGATTCTCTTGGAAATATGGCTTTTATGTCTACATTTTATTTCACAAATGCAATTTAGGTTGACATACATTTATAGAGAGGGCTATTCAGTAGCAGACTTGCTTGTGAAAGCACAGAGTTTCTTCAAGTACTTTACATTGGTGGGACTTACTATAAATGGCGGGATTTAGCACTTGTCTGAGATTTTAGCAACCGCGACACTATTTAGACTCAAGGTCTTAGAGAACACACTATTATGCCATAGAGTCACCACCAAGGGTAATAATTGGGACAATTCGATTAATGGTACTCAATTCTCTAGAAGAAAGTTAGCCCCACAACCAGGAGATTTTGGGAACGGAATACTAACTTCTTTTAGGCTTGTGTTCATTTAGAATTACTTTATAAATTATTACTTCATTCTCTAATTTTATGCAATTTAATTAAACCCTATTTGAACATCCATCTGACCCTAAGGCATCTAGTCAATAAAATCACATATAAAAATGTATTCAAATGCATCGTCCCTAAGTCTAAACTATGTTAATTTTATTAAAAGTTTTCTAGATCTACATTTTTTGCATACAAGTGAAAATAGACTAAAGGTGGGCCTACATTTTTATTATTTAGTGAGCTTAAGTCTATTGATTTTAATTATCTACAAATGGGCCTAAATCTACAAGTTTTTAAAGAAATTAGATTTTATAAGTGGGCCTAAGTCTATTTGTTTTATTTAAAATGGGAAGTGGGCCTAAATCTATTTATTTTTAAAAGGAAATTAAAGTAAATGGGCTAACATAAGTCTAGGTTGGTTTTATTAATTAAAAAGGTGGTCTAAGTCTATTTAACCTAAAATGGGTCTCAATTTATTTTGAGTTAAATTAAACTTTAAAACCAATTTTAGGGCTATTAATTGAGTGGGTTGGACCAAACGTTGGCTTGGGGCCCAAAAGGATAAAAAAACCCAAAACGCAATTAATCAAATAATAACATGCCAAAGCATATTAAACATACATCCATATGTGATTTCCTAAAACCCTAATTCAATTCCATGCAAACCCCTAATTTACTACTACTATCATTGACTTTAAAGTTTTACCTAGTGATCCTGATTACTAATTCATTTTAAATACATAAAAGTAAAATTTTACTATTCCCACTACTAGGGTTATTACAATGTTCTATGCACTAGAAATTAAAATTAAGTACAAAACCAAATGAATTAACATAGCAAAATATAGAAAATAATAATCACAAAAAAGGTAAAACCTAGATCTAATCACAGTTTAAAACCCATGGCATTCCATGGATCTTCTGTTTAATTTTTGGATATCAAGCAGTATCGTCCTCAACCCTCATCAAATCTCATAAAGAAAACATAGAAACAAACAAATTACATTAGTGAAATTAAATAGCCAAAACAATAACAAAACAATACTAAAAAAAATCATAAAAGAAAGAGAAGAATAAGAAAAGGAATGTTGTACAGATGATATTAGATGGTCCTTCAGAATAGATTTTCACCATATATGGAATTGACTCAGTGTGTGTTTTGGATCTTAGGACTAAGTCATGTAAAAATGTAATACATACTCTTCATTCTTTTTTTTGAAAATATAGTGAAGAAAAAAAGGATTTGTGTTATGTGTTCATTTTTGCAGAGCCTTTGATTTTTCTAGGATTTTTTTTTATGCAATCAGCCTCCCAAAATTTTTTTTCTCTCAGCTTTTTAAAGCCAAAAAGAACAACTTCCAACCCCTATGATCATGTAGAGAGGTTATGCAATCGTAGGAGTTAAAGAACAATTGCTCTCTATTTTCAAATATCAAAACCTCGAGATAAAGAAAGTGATAAGGGTTAAAACAATGAAGGAAAATATAGGTAAGCATTGCATAATGTTGCTAATTAGCATTATGCTTGTATTTGTAGAAATTTCATTAAAACCCCCTAAAATTCACTTTTATGCAATTTAGACCTTAAAACATTTTAACTTTTGCAATTAAATCCTAAAAAGGCTATAATTTAGTCCTTTAAATATTGAAACTTGACACTAGAGATAAATTCTTGATTAATTTTCATTATAAGGGCTTTCATCTCATGCATGCACAATTGCATGCCGAAATTAGGTGCTTATAGTTGCCCCCCTTTGTCGTTGTTTGCTTGAAAAATTATGGTAAAGCAATAGTAGCACACAATTTCAATCAAAAGAATTAGGACACTTAATTGCATCTTAATTGATCGATCAATGCTTAAATTATTATGCAATTTTAAGCAGGATGTAATGTTTGACAAGTCTCTCTATATTTCCTATGAAACATCTAATGAACTTTATGCAAATGAGTTTTGCTATATTTCCTACAAAACATTTAGTGATGAAGAATTGAAAATCTGTTATAGTTCCTGTGAAATGTTTAGCGATGCACACTATAATCTCTATGGGATGTCTAGTAATAATAAATTTTGTTATATTCCCTATGGGACATCTAACGATGCACACTATATTCCCTGTGGGATGTCTAGTGAGAATGAGTTTCATTATATTCCCTGTGGGACGTCTAGTGAGAATGAGTTTCATTATATTCTGAGTGGGATGTCGACGATGTACACTATATTCCCTTTGGGACATCTAGTGAGAATGAGTTTCATTATATTCCCTATGGGATGTCTAATGAAATGACTCTCGTTATATTCCCTATGGGACATTTAGTGATTTGTGATTTGAAAATGTGCTATAGTTCCTATGGAACATCTAGCAATGATACCATAACTACTATGTAGTGTTCAGTGGACTGCACTATATTCCCTTTGGGACATCTAGTGACAATGAATTTCATTGTATTCCCTATGGGACATTCAATAAAATAAATTTAATGACCCTCATTATATTCCTATGGGATGTTTAATGATTCGTGATTAGAAAAATGTGTTATAGTTGCCATGGAATGTCTAGCAATAATACTAAATAACTACTGTGTAGTGTCTCGTGGATCAAAAGATTTGAAAATTCATGTTAAAATGATTTTAATAAAAGAAGTACATTGTACTCAATTGTACAATGTCAACTATACCCAATCATATAGTCTAAATAGAAATACACTACACTTGGTCGTATAGTGTTGATTTTTTTATGTGATTATGTTGCAATCCATAATTGCTCGTGATTAGCTACAGCCCTTTCGTTGCTCAATGATGATGCTGTAATTTGTAATTATTCACGATTACCTGTAACCCTTTCATTGGTCACTGATAATGTTGCAGTCCATAACTGCTCATGATTAGTTACAACCCTTTTGTTGCTCACTAATGATGCTACAATCCATAATTAATCATGATTAGTTGGAACCCCTTTGTTGCTCACTGATTATGCTGCAATCCATAACTACTTACTATTAGTTGTAACCCTTTCATTACTTGCCTTTAATGATTGCTCGCCTTTGATAATGTTATAGTCCATAACTACTCACTGATGATGCTGCAACCCATAATTACTTGTAAATTGACTGCAATCCTTTTATCGCTTGCCTTTGATGATACAGTCCATAATTGCTCGTGATTTTTATCTTTGGTTGTTTAAGTTGAATGCTTTAAATTCTTTGTGCTGACTGATTAGCATTTTTGCTTACTTACTTTGAATTTTGCTGTGTTGAATGATTAGAATTTCTTTACTGACTAATTTCAATTCAGCTGTGTTAACCAACTCTGCAAGTTGGGTGCACTTCCTTCTAGATTTACAATTTTTACAGACTTGTTGAAGTTAGTTTCAATCATGATGAATGTACAAAAGTACATTACAATGTTGAAAATTTATTAGAAAATTCATCACTTTATCATAAGATAGTATGCACTCAATGAATCTTATTATTTTTTTATTTTTATGACTGTCATTTATTCGCCATTTGCAAAGGTTAGAGGCATCAGTAACCATCTTATGCTCAGAGCATATCTTTTACCAAGTAAAGAGCTCACTTCCACTCCTAATTTTAGGGAGAATTTGCTAAACAAAACTTATGGAAATTGAGAATAAAAGATTGAATTCTGAGTATCAAAATAGTCTTTAAATTATTTTTGTGCTTTTCTTCCTTATCCAAGTATTCCCCTACCTTTCTCATATTACTCAGCATGGATACCATTGGAAAGGTCCTTTAGATACTAATACTCTTATAGATCATTAGAGTAAATAGAGTAGTTTTTTTACATGGGTTCTCTTTTAGTATTTCCCTACCTTTCTTGTATTACTTAGCGTGGATACTGCCAAAGGTTCACATTGATACTCTTACTCAGTTTTTAGCATTAGAGCAAATTATGCTTGATCTTACTTTGATTCTCCTTTTAGTGTTCCCCTGCCTTTCTCATATTAGTTAGTGTGGATACTATTGAGGGATTTGTACTCATACTCATTTCTAAGCATTGGAGTAGATTATATGCACATTTATTATTCAAAAGACTAAGATGATACTTTTAAATTCAAACAATTTATACTGCAAGTCCATAAATGTTGTTTTTGCATATTCCTCTCCTTGTTTAGGTGCAAAGCAAGCATTAGATTGATTACAGTTTATAAACTCTTAACACAAAGCCATTAACTAATCATTTGAATTCTGCAAGGCTAATAAAAAAGAGCCATTATAATCAAAGGTCATGAGATAGGCTTTTCGTACACAATCTCGTGAAGTCGATGAATTCACTTTCAATTTATGAATTTTATTATCAAGATGGTACTTTATTACATAATAGAGTTCTTTTACTTTCCTTTATTATCTTGGTGAGGGTTTAGCATTTGCTATCTTGCCCATTCTTATTAATGTATCAATTCCTTTCCCCTTCTTCATTCTTTTTTTTTCCTTACACAAAATACCATAAGTTAGGATGGTCATTTTGTAAGTGAAGAGATCTTGTCAAAATGCAATGTTATTCTTTTGCCTTCTTCCTTTTTGATTATGATGATGATGATGGCTCTGATCATAAGGTCATGATACTCCATCATTGAAGTAATGGCCTAGGGTTGAATTTGCCTTTTTGCCATTCCATTAATATTATGGTAAAGGGCTTCATTCCTCTTCTTAACATCTCCTGCAAAAAAGGTTCAAGAGTTAGATATCTTATTTCATGATCAAATAATTTTCCAGAGTGCATTCATTTTAAGTTTTAAGTGCATTCTTCCATTTTATAGGGCCAATGAATGTATTGCTGACATGTTGGACCTTTTCATCACCATATTCCATACCATATACTGGTCTAGCTTTTATGAAGAGATATTCTAGATGATACTCGCAATGAGACTATAGATATGGATATTGAGTTTAAGGAGCCTGAACGTCCTATCCAGCCTTTTGAGGTTTCCAGGATGACGTTTTTGTAAATATCATTTTTGATGATATTCCCTTACTGGATGGGCCCATAATCAATCAGGCTCCTACAATTTAGAGCCTCATTGAGCATTAGGTTCACATGAATAATGTCACCCTTTTTCCTTCAAATGCTTCACATGTGAACATTCTGACTACCTTTATGCACTTTTACAATAGTAATCTTGAATGTTAGTAGCAAAGTGTTTGCACAATTTTGCCTATGCTCAAAGACTTTATTATGCAAAGAAAGTATTTCACAACAAATGTATGCAAGTGTATGCACGTTATGTATGACATACATGATCCTAATAAGTCTTCTATTTATAAAAAAGCTAGGTTCACAGCTTGAAGTATGAGAATGAGGTTCCTCATTAATAGCTTGTAGGTTTAAGCACTAAATGCTTCATTATTGGTACTTTTGATGTCAAAGCTTCTAATACAGCTCATCGAACTTATGACAAGCTAGTGAGTGGGGTCCATGGCTTTACACTAGAGCTCGTGATTGACCGATGTACTATTCAACTTCTCTTTTTATTACTACTTTTGTTGTATAATAACTAACATATTTGTATACTTATGGTTTACTCTTTGTTGCCCTGAGATCTTTTTTACTAACTTTGAAGCTCTAGTGTTGTATTTACTGTTTTACCCCTAAGTTGCCCCAGAGTTACATTTTGCCTCCAACTTCTTTTTCAATTCATCCTAGTAGTCTTTTTCTTCATGTGTATAAGAGACTCAGTTTGGTCACTACTATTGTTGACCCTTTATCTTACTAACCCTATTAGTTGCAGTCTCATGTATTGAAGATGTAAAGGAGTGGGTGAATTGAATAAATTGAGTTCTTGATGATGAAGTCAACTAGACTTGCACTTTAAAGAATTCTTGAGTAGAATATGAGGGTTGATGTTGATGCAATAATTGATGACAGTTACAAGGTATGGGTTACAATGCAAGTTAATGAGCCACCTGAATTCTCAAGGTATAAGGGAACGCTAGGCTTACAAGGAAAACTAAAATAGTGATTTTATAACTCTGATTTAGCTTTCGTTATGTATTATCTTTCCATTCAAATACTTTTGTAGTATAATAAAGACTAATATGCAGTATTTGAACAAAAATTTAAAATTCAATTTTAATCATTCATTAGGGAAAAAATGACAACATTCATTACATCACATTATACAACTCCTGTTATTAGCCAATCATCTAATTTTTACCTTACTATTCTTTTTTCCTTTTCTTTTTTTCTTGTTTTTTCTTTTTTTTTCATTCTTTTTATTTTGTTCTCAAATTTCCTATCTTCAGAAGTTACATCATGTGATATATGTATGTTCTTTGAATTTGCATTTATGTCCATGATGAATGAATCTAATTGAATTGAACTTATGTCAAACATGCATATGCAATCAATATCATAATGCACAGTACCATTAGATGTACATTACATAAGTAAGCATGATCAGAATTTATATCATCGATCACTAAAATAAAATAGAAACTAAAATTTTATTCAAAGAAGACAATAAGAAATTTTATTTCCTATTCTAGATGCTAGGGATGTTGATTCTCATATTGGTTATCCTTGAGGCGGCTAGCATAACAACTATTCTTGTATCTTTTTGCCAATTGTCTTTATGAATTCATCTTTTTATACCTTAAATGTGAATTTTTCTTTCTTTTTAACAACTTCTCATCATCAAACTCATCACCCCATCCTGTAGGCACAATCGACTAGAAGGGTATGTCAAATAAAGGTGGTTTAGTATAAAACACCTTATAGTCAAACTTGCCTGAAGGCTGATCCAATAAGTCTTCTGTTCTTTCCTCATCTTTGGGGGCATTAGGAGGTTTGTCATTAGTTTTAAGGTTTAGGTCCTTAAAGGAGTTTAGCACTTCCTCTTCGCTTACTCCTAAGTTGATCATCATGGTGGCTGGTGGTGGAACATTTAGGTAGTTTAGGAAAGGATTATTTTTAATGCTCGAGCTTGTAGGGTCTGCAATTTTTCCAAAGTCTATAAGGTTTTGAATTTCATGTTTAAGGTAGGTACACGTGTCTATGGAATTGCCAGTAACTTGGTGGAATTTATAATAACTGTTCGGGTCATAGCCGAGGACATTTAGGTTCGATGGTTTGGAAAAGGTTAAAGGTCGAAGCAGGCCTTTCTAGGACTTTAGATAGTGGTTAGTTGAAGTTGGAGAATCTTCAGGGTTGCTGAACTGTACGCACCTCTACAGCTCAACTGGTACTTCTTTGTTGTGTGCCCCTAATTGGGTAATTTCAGGTTTTAGTGCTTCTAGTATTTCTCTTCTTCTCACTCTCAATATCTTCTACTTACAGACCATCACCATACAAGTCTATGAATATTTTTGGGTTCATCATCTGCAATCTCTCTACCAAATTAGGTGACACATTATGGACTATCATCCTAACCTGATCCTTCTTAACTAGCTTGTTCTTCATCAATCCTGCCTTGTTCATGAACCTGGTAAGGAAATCAGAGAAGGATTTATTGGGTTTCTGCTTTTTCTATTCTAGATCTCTGATGGACACTTCCAATCTAGTGTTATAGTCATACTATTTTAAAAAAGTAGTACACAATTCTTTTTAGTTAGTTCTTACATATTTTTCTAGCTCGTGATACCATTTTACAACCATTCCCTCTAAAGATAGTATAAGTAACCTAGTGATCACTTCTAATGGTGCTTTATTAGTGCTCATTATTGTTGTGTACTGGTTTAGATGAATCCTTAAATCTCCCCCCCCCCCCGTTAAATTTTTATAGCTATGGCATCTTGAACTTGTCAAGCAACCTATCATCTCCCACATACAACATGTCATCAAAGTCAAATGAATACCTCATGCCTTGTCGCCTAATTAGCTCTTCCATCTTGGACATATTTTGGGTTAATGATCATATCTACTTGGACTTATGGTCTTGTACCTTTTTTATCATGTAGTTTTTAACATCCTCAAGCTACACCTCAATAGTAGGTAGGTTTCTAATAATAGGTGGAGCATCCATAGTAGGTGGGACAGTAGCAGTAGCAAGTGGTTGTTCAATTATAGGTGGTGGTATGACAGTAGTAGGTTGCATCAGTCCAGATAGTGCTTGTCCTAGCTCATCCTACATCATAACCCTTATATCATCCATCAGAGCTCCCTTGATATCTTCTAAGGTCCAGTTCCCTTGCTATTGTTCCATTTATTCAAATTTAGGTGAAGTTGGTTCAGCTTCTAAGTAAAATGGGTTGATAGGGCTTCTTTCCAGTCTATGAAGGATTTCTTTTACTAGGGCTTTAGGACTCTAATTTTCTCCTTTTAGTCTACCACCTTTTCGTCCCCAAATATGATAAGACCTAGATGAATCTATGATGACTATAAAACAAGGTGTTAGTATGATGGATGAAGTGCATGTATACATGTATGCATGATGCACGTGCTATGCAGCAAGTAGCAAGCAAGCAAATAGCACGTAACAAGTATCAATAAACAATCAACACGCAACATGCAAGCATAAACCTTCCAACCTTATTCCTCCCGCACACATATTTAATGGTGAGTTTCTTTTCCTAGGATTTTTTGTCTTGGCCTTAATATTAACAGGGGATATCAGGGATCGATGCGCATGCCATATCTCTCTTAAAGCAGTAAAGCATAGAAACAACATTTCTAGGTATAAAGGTTTAGCCCAATCATTATTACACCAGGGGGCTTTAAAATTATGTGCCTGGACTTTTATAGATAGAAATACCTCATGGCAATAAGCATAGAAACAGCATTCCTAAGTACAAAGGTCTAGCCCAATCTTTATTATCCCAAAGGGCTTCAAAAGTATGATCTTGGGCTTTTATAAATAGAAATACCTCATGGTAAAAATCATACAAACAATTTTTGGTAGATCCTAGGGGATATAACTAAGCCATTATATGTGGTTAGGGTTTGGTAAAAAGGTTAAGGTTCCCTTAGTAAAATGCCCTCCTTTAAGACTTGAGTTACAAGCCAAGGTCAGAGCGGCCCAACATCCTTTGAAAACTCAAGAGAGGACTACCTCCCTTTAGGACTTGGGTTATAGACTTTGGTCAGATGAGCCTGATAATCTCTCTTGAACTGAGTTAAGGCTAAGAGTGATGGTTAGCCAATTTATAACTCCATGAAGCTATTGGAATCATGGAATCATAAACCAATGCCATCAGTTTATAGGGACATGCATAATGAATTCTAAAGAATGAAATAATAATCAATAAAATAATTCAAAAAACACAAGTAGAATCATTATTTCTTATCCCTAGTGGAGTCATCACTGTAGACGGCAACGTTTAGTGTGCATCCAAGATTTTAGCAACCGCAACACTGTTTAGGCTTAGGGCATTCAAGAACACACTACTATGCCACAAAGTCATAGTGTGGAGATAAGGAGTCGCCAACCAGGGTAATAATTGGGACAATTCGATTGGTGGTACTCAATTCTCTAAAAGAAAGTTAGCACCACAACTAGGAGATTATAGGAATAGAATACTAACTTCTTTTAGTCTCATGTTCATTTAGAATTACTTTATAAATTATTACTTCATTCTCTAATTATATGCAATTTTTTTAAACCCTATTTAAACATCCATCTAACCCTAAGCCATCTAGTCAATAAAATCAAATGTATTCAAATGTATTCAATAAAACCCTATATATAAAAATGTATTCAAATGCATCATCGCTAAGTCTAAACTATGTCCATTTTATTGAAATTTTGCTAGATCTACATTTTTTACTTACAAGTGAAAATGAACTAAAGGTGGGCTTACATTTTTATTAGTTAGTGAGCTTAAGTCTATTGATTTTAATTATCTACAAATGGGCCTAAATCTATAATTTTTTAAAGAAATTGGATTTTATAAGTGAGCCTAAGTCTATTTATTTTTATAAGGAAATGAAATTAAATGGGCTGAGCTAAGTCTAGGTTGGTTTTATTAATTAAAAAGGTGGTCCTAAGTCTATTTAACCTAAAATGGGCCTAAATTTATTTTGAGTTAAATTAAACTTTTAGACCAATTTTAAGGCTATTACTTGAGTGGGTTAGACCTAACATGGGCTTGGGGTCCAAAAGGATAAAAAAAACCCAAAAACGTAATTAATCAAATAATAACATGCCAAAGCATATCAAATATACATCCATACATGATTTCCTAAAACCCTAATTCAATTCCATGTAAACCCTAGTTTACTACTGCCATCATTGATTTTAAAGTTTTTCCCAGTGATCCTGATTACTAATTCATTTTAAAAACATAAAAGTAAAATTTTACTATTCCCACTACTGGGATTATTACAATGTTCACTGTTTTGAAAATTAAAATTAAGTACAAACCAAGAAGAATTACATAGAAAAACATAGAAAATAATAATCACAGAAAAGGTAAAACCTAGATCTAAACACAATTTAAACCCATGGCATTCCATGGATCTTCTATTCAATTTTTGGATATCAGACAGTATCATCCTCAACCCTCATCGGATCTCAGAAAGAAAACATAGAAACAAACAAATTATGTTAGTGAAATTAAATAGCCAAAATAATAACAAAACAACAATGAAAAAATCATAAAAGAAAGAGAAGAATAAAAAAAAGGAATATTGTACAGATGAAATTAGATGGCCCTTCAGAATGGATTTTCATTGTATGTGGAATTGACTCAATGTGTGTTTTGGATATTGGGACTAAATCATGTAACAATGTAATACAAACTCTTTGTTCTTTTTTTTGAAAATGTAGGGAAGAAAAAAAAAGGATTTGTGTTCTGTGTTCTTTTTTGTAGAGTCTTTGATTTTTCTAGGGTTTTTTTTTACACAATTAGCCTCCTAAAATTTTTCTTCTCTCAGCTTTTTAAAGCCAAAAAGAATAACTTCTAGCCTCTGTGTTCACACAAAGAGGTTGCATGATGTTGGGACTTAGAGAACAACTGCTCTTTATTTTCAAAAATTAAAACCTCAAGATAAAGAAAGTGATAAAGGTTAAAAAAAAATCAGAGATTCATGCACGCGTTTGTGCAGAACCAATAAAAGTTGACAACATGCCCAAAATTAGATTTTTTATGGAAAAAATATTGAAACAATGAAGGAAAATATGGGTCGACATTGCATAATGATGATCAGCATTATACCTGTATTTTCAAAATTTCATTAAAACCCCCAAAATTCACTTTTCTGCAATTTAGACCTTAAAACATTTTAACTTTTGCAATTAAATCCTAAAAAGGTTGCAATTTAGTGCTTTAAATGGCGAAACTCGACACTAGAGATTAAATCTTGATTAATTTTCATCATAAGGGTTTTCGTCTCACGCATGCACAATTGCACTCCGAAATTGAGTGTTTACACTCACCCCCTTCTTTTTGTAATGTAGCTATTTGTAATGATTTTTGTCGACAGCCTTGCTCTAGGTTTTGTTAGTCTGCTCAAGGCTTTCAGTTTCTACTTTGTCAATTAACTTTATTTTGATTTAAATTTTATTTTTTGGACTAATAAGTGTGATACAAATGCTAAGAGGATGTCAACCTAGTTGAGATTCTCAAGTGCGTTTCCTAATTTCTAGACTCTAATGTTTCACTAAAGAAAAAAATTAATTAATTAATTAATTAATAGTAGATTAATTATTTATTAAAATAAAAGTTTATTAAAAAATTTTATAATTTATAATTTTTCTTAACATCTAATTTTAATTTTAAAATAATAAAAGAAAAATAAAAAATTAGAGTTTTTGTATTTTAAATAGGTAGAAGATTAAAAAAAAGATTAACAGAATACAAAAATAATATTTTTAGTTTTTTATTGTAAAAATCATTAATTAAAAACAAAATTAATTGGAAGAAAAAAAAAGAAGATATATATATATATATATATATATATATATATATATATATATATATACAAAAAGTTAAGGTGCAAAAAGTTAGGAATTTTACTAGTCCAATAAAGTGCAACCCCTCGAAGTTGAAATTGAATAAATTCTAGTTTTACTTTGAGGAAATTTCAAAACATGGCATGTTTAACCATCTTTATTTTTAACTAAAATTTTAAAAAAAAGTGTATTTAATATATGCTCAAAATATAGAGTGCCACATGTCAATTCATGGTGAAAACCTTCTCTATGCTTTGGTTTATATATATATATATATATATATATATATATATATATATATATATATATATATATATATATATATATATATATATATAAAGGTAAGGATTTTACTAGTCCAATAAAGTCCCTGAAGTTGAAATTGAATAAATTCTAGTTTTACTTTGAGGAAATTTCAAAAAATGGCATGCTTGACCATCCTTATTTCTTTGATGGTATGGTCTTTTTTTTAGAAATGGTTTATGCATTTTCTCTTTTGGCCCAACATATTTTTCTTTTTCATTTTTTAATTTTTTCATGGAGCAGTAGATTCTCGTCAATTATTTTTGCTTTCATTTAACTTCCTTTTGCTTTCATTTCTCCTCATTTCATTTTTTAGGGATTTTGTGCGTGTTGTTTCTTCTCTTTCTTCATCTTGTCAATTTTTTTTTATTTTTCATATTTTAACCAATGTTTTTTTTATTCATTTGATTTTTAAGTTAGTAGTTATGCGGAAATATAGTAGTGATATTATTTCTAAGAGAATTTATATTTATTTAAGCAGTGTGCTACACAATCTTCTCCTTTGTCTGGAAAGAATAAAGATATAGATTCACCTTCATCTGTAATGAAGAAGAATGATATTGTTTCTAAAAAGAGGAAGAACGATGTTAAATCTAAGAAGAAGAAGTTGTTCTTTAGTGAAAGCTCTCCTAAAAACTCTGAAGGTTGCTTTAAGGTATGTTTTCTTTTCTTTTAATTATTATTTTTTAAAATTTGTTATTTTTTTGCTGTTTCTTTTTATTACTTCTTGCTCTTGTTGTATATGTTGTTTTAGGTTTGTAGCTTGTTTTTATTTTTTAATTTAATTTTTATTATTTATTTAAGGAATGAGAGTATTTCATTAAACTAGAGGAACATTTTAAGAGTAAGGTTTCTAGTTATGTGAATGAGAATATTATTTCAAAGTTAAAGGAGAAATTGACTAAAACTCAATTGGATTTGTTTAGAAAAACTTATTTTGGTTATTTTTTGGATGTGAAGGATGTAAATTGCAAGCTCAGGTTGTTCATTGCCTACTTTTAAGGGAAGTAAGTTAATCTAAATCTAACGAAATTTGGTTTAATATTTCTAGCTTTCTTTTAAAGTTTTCTATTGGTGAATTTGCTCTTGTTATGGGGCTAAAGTGTATTGATGATTTTAAGAGAAATAAGATTGGGAAATCTGTAAAGAATAATTTAATTAGTTGATAAGTATTTTGATGGTTCTTCAAAAGTGAAGAGGAATGATATTGAAGATTGTTTTCTTTCTATAGAGTTTGATTGTAATGAGAATGCTATGAAGTTGGCTATTTTTTATTTTGTTAGTATATTTTTATTTTCTACTCCAGAGGAGAAGTTTGTTAATAAAGATTTTTTGGATATTGTTGACAATGATTTGTATAATCAGTATCCTTAAGGAAAAGATAAAAAGTTGCTTTTACTTTTATTTTGGATTTTTTAAAAGGAAGACTTATGGGGCTTGAGAAGAAACCTGATGGTTATTTTTTTTACGGTCTTTATGGCTTTCCATTGGCTTTACAAATTTGGTTTTTGTTGTGCTTACTTTGATCCTATATTTGTTGTTCATAATGGTTCTATGATCCCTCGTCTATTGAATTGGCATGATTCTATTGTGCTGAATTTCAAAAAGTTAAATTCATAGATTTTGAATTTATCTTCTTCCCAAGTAATTGCTTTTTTTCTCATTTTTTATGTTTTATTGTTTCTTATTGCTATTTGTTGCTTTTTTTATTTAGTGTTTTTATAGTTGAAATTGAAATATATTGTTCCTAATCATGTTGAAGAGGAGTCATTGGATTTAGATAGTTTTTTTTAGAAACCAAAAGTTGAGAAAGTCAATGTATCTCCTGTTCGTGATGAAAATTTGGATAGTGAGGATGATTTCCAATCACATATTCTACAAAAGTCTAAAAAAGTGAAATTTGGTGGTCATAAAAAGTGATCAAGAATTGGTGATAGGGAGTCTATGTTGATAAAGAAAATTAATGATTTAGATAAAAGGCTTAATATATAAATTTTTTCTTTAAGAAGTTTAATTAAAGAGAGATTTTCTATTTTAGAAGTGAAGTTAGACATAATTCTTCAATATAATTTTTATTATGTTTCTTCTAATGTTAATAAGAAGGATGTAGTTGGTTTTGATAGTAAAGATGATAAGGATGGTGTGGGTGAGAGAAATGATATTTTTTATCTTTTTATTGATGTTGTTGCTTATAGTAAAGAGAGAAATGAATTTGATGAAGAGAAAAATAGTATTGATGAAAAAAATAGGATAAATGAAAAAGAGGAGAAGAAAAATGAAGAGGACAAGGAAAATGAAGAAGAGCTTAAGAAGAATGTTGAAGAGCAAAAGCTAAAGAAAAATATTAAAGAGTAGTAGAAAAAAATGTTTCAGGTGTTTTTGGTACTGTTAAGGAATCTGATTCTTCCTCTTTTGATATTGATAAGGATTTTTGGGATAAGATAGATACTATTGTGAAGTGGTTTAAATAGAGAAGTGTAAATTTTATGTCTTTATTTTTTGTCGATTGTTGTTTCTTTTTATTGCTTTTCTAATTTTTTATGTTGTTTAATTGTGTTTTTTTTTGTAGGAAGCTACCCCTGAATCTATTAATCAATTTGAAAATCCAATGAGAGCTATAGTTCCATATATTGAACCTACATATGTCTAACCTATATCTATGGTCAATACTTTTGATAGTTTGGTATATGCAAGGAGGGTTGTTAAGCCGAGTATGAAAGTTAAATCTTCATTTGTTAGGCAGTTTGATTCAAGAATAGGGTTAAAGGGTTTTGACAAGTCTTGTTATGCTTCTTAGCCTTTTAATGATGATGTTGATGGTGCTCTTGATTTTGAAGAGCTTAGTGCTTTTAACAAATGGATTGTTAAAGGATTTTATAAGTGTAAAAAGTAATTATTTTATTTGTGCATTTTATATCTTTGATTTTTCATACATTATCTATTTTAAATTTTTTTTATTCTTGTTAGGTCAAAGTTCAAGTATCTTGAGAAATATGAGGTTCTAAGTCCTAGATTCAACTATAATATTTCTATAATTTCTTCCAAAACATGGTTTCATACCTTATTTTATCTTGGGGAGCTCGTCACATGTTCTATATGTTTATTATTTTATGATTTATTATCTTTTATGTTGTTTTTTTGTCTTATTATTTTTTTGTTATAGAACCTTGATGTATTTTTTATTATTTTAGAAAATAGGGGAAATATTCTATAAGTTGTAGTGTGAATTTCATAATAACATATGCATTATTTGATGGAAGTTTGCAAAAAGCTTATTCTCTTTTATTAGAAAATAATTTTCATTTTTCTTTTACTTATATTGTGTCTAAGTATATAATATGAGAAGTAATGCTAATGGCAAAGCCATGGGTTGATGTTAAGCATATTATGTTTCCTGTCCATGTTAGTTCTCAACAACAATGGGTTCTTGCAAGGTTAAGCATTAAGGATTGGTGTATTCACCTATAAAATTCTTTGAAGGGTGGTCATGATAGTGCTTATTTTGTTAAAGTGATTAAGTCTTTAGAGGTTGATGTTGCTAATTTTTTTAAAGAGATTGGGATTTTTTTATTGTATTATTGGTGATAAAAGGTATTTGCACATTAAAATTTTTTCTAGTTTTCTTGTTCAAGAAACTATGTAAGGCTTATGGTTTTTTTAGTTTTTTCTTTCTTTATTAATTTCTTATTTTCAATTTTTTAGTGATTATGGTGCTTTTATTGCTGCATTTGCTGAATTCTTTATTCATGGCAAGGAGATTCCTAAAAAATTTAATTTTGAAGTTTATAGGTCAAGGCTTACATTATCTTTATATTAATATGGTATGAGAAAGGTGCATGGTGAAGTGATCATCAATTCAGAGTAAACTTTGAACATTAGGAGTTATTTGTTTGTGTAGTGTTGTTTAGTTTTTTTTAGACTTCTTTTCTTTTGTATTACAGTTTGTCAGTTAATAAATTAAGTTTGAATTTATGTAATGCACATTTCTTTTTATTAATATAAGTTTTAATTTTTTTGAATTTTTTAAGTGTTAATGTTGATTTATTTTTTAAATTTTTGCTTGTTTCTTGTTGTTGCCTTTTGTTACTTATTTTTGTCTTTGGAAGATATTGATTTATGCTTTTTATTGTATGCTGTTTCTTTTTATTTCTAGTTGTTGTTCTTTTATTTTTTTTTTACACTGTTTGCTACATTTTGTTATTGCTTTGTGTTGGTTTTTGTTGCATTTTCTTGCTCGTTGTTGCTATTTTTAAATTATCACTATTACTGATATTAAAATGAACAAATAAGTAAAAAAATAAAAAAAATTAATCTGAAATGCTAAAAATTATGTAGCAATAATCACATTAATAAAATATGTGAATTGTTACCATAAGAATGAAAAACTATGTACTTATAATAAAGGAAATGTTTCTTTTTAATTTTGTTTTGGTACATTTCTGCATGTTTTTCTATTATGCCTAAGTTGTCCACACTTTCTACCTTTTTTTATTTCCATTCGCCCATTATGCTTTAATTCTTCTTTTCTTTAGTCTTATAGCTTTTATTCTATTTTGTGTTATGTCTACTTGTATTTGTTGCTCTTCATATGGAATATTCCATATTGCTTGATTTGGAATTGGATGTACTATTTCTTTGTATGTTTCCAAGAGTGCATGCTTTATGTAGAAATGTGAGAAATATTTGTATGGATCTTGATTCATTTGCTTCAATATTGCAAATGCATGTGAATATGGTCGCTCATCAAATTGGAACCTATTGAATGTGCATTTTCTTTCTTCCATTTTGATAATGAAAGTTGTATTCAAGTCATACACATTGAATATTTCTTCATTTGAATGCTTAACCTACATTGAAATACTGTGTGTAATTTTACACATGTTTTTTTGTTGAATTTTAATAAATTTTGAATGAATAGTTAGTATTAATTGAGAAGAATTTAGGTTTAATTAGGCATTTGTTTAAATTGGACCTTCATTTTAGTTTCCTTTTTATTTTTATTTTATTTAGGAGTTTTTAATTGATAATAATAAGGGCTTTCCTTTTTTATAGGAAAGATTGAAAAGGAAGACTAAAATAGTCAAAGAATGTTGAACATGGCCATGACATGGGCGTGGTAGTGCCCATGTCACATTCTGGAAGAACAATCAAGGCAGCACGACTTAAGCACAACCATGCTGGAAGCCATGTCAACCACTTGAATTGAAGAAATTATAACACGGGATGGAGCACAAGCATGTTTAAAATTATGCCCTCTTCGGTGCAAATTGAAGAAAACTGAGAAGATCAATACAACCATGCTTGAAACCATGTTGTAAAGTTGAGGATGTGACATAGCCATGCTTAGGCCATGTCAAGTAAAAAAATATTTCTTTTTAGTGGAAACTTGGGAATTCAAGTGCTCATAGGTTTTCCATCAGACTTTTCCTATAAAAGGGGATACGAATGAGCTATTAGGGGGCTATTCAAGGTAGAACACTACTGCTAAGAAGCCAAAGCATGCAATTAAAGAGTTTAATAAGGATTGAAGATTGAAGCGTGCTTTCAATGAGTTTTATCTTTCCTTCTTCTTCTTTTCTTATGAATAGCTAAATTAATTAGAGTTTGGTTTTGGAGTAGCTAGTTAATACTTTCTAGGATTTTTATTTCTTATTAATTATTTGATTTTCAGTCAATTTTCTGAGTTGTTTTTAATGTCTTATATTCAATTAAGGGCCCAATTTTTTGTATGTTTATAGTTAAATTGCTATCAATGAAAGATGAGTAATTTACTAGCTTATAACTCATAGGACTTAGGAACATTAATCACGAAAGTAGACGAATCCTTTGGGGATCAATAAATTGCTAAGGAACCTAATGAGCCTTAATTAATTAACTTGACAATGAAAATAGGCGGTAATTAGTTATAGCATACTTGAATGATCTCGAAAGAGACTTTAGGTAATTTAGAGTAGTTTACCCTTGATTATCATCATTGAAATTGTTGATTTTAATTTTTTAATTCAAGTCCTAACTAGTGAATCAAACCTAATCTCTATTTTATTCCCATTGATTTAATTAGATTAATTATAGTAGGTAGTTTATTTTAATTTATTTAATTTAATTCTTACAAGTTAATTTGATTTGTGATAGATAGGGACAATTAATACTTAATACTTTTTCTCATGGGAACAATACTCTACTCATCACTTTATTAATTGCCATGATTCGTTCACTTGCAAAATTATGCTAACAAGTTTTTGGCGCCATTACCAAGGATTGGCATTACTAATATTAACATGCTTTTCATTTTTTTTAGACTAGCACTTTGTTTTATTTTTATTTATTTTAATGATAAATAATTTTTCTTGGATAATGATGAATTTTCTTATCATTTTTTGAGATTTGATGCATGTGATCCTATATATAATGTAGAATATATGCAATTTAATTATTTTTCATCTTATTTTCAGGTTTGTAATTGGTGTGAAGAGAACCACAATGGGGCACATTGCCTATATTATTCATATTTACATTCATCACCTCATTACAATCCATCTTGGTATGGATCACACTTTGAGTTATCAATAAGAACCTAAGTCAAAATTTGAGATAATGTTGGAAAATTTCATTCATGAAGTAAAGGAAATCGAAGAATGATACTTGGAGAACAAGTTGAAGTAATTCATTTAGTCACAAAATAAAGCAATGCAAATGGTTCGCAATGCAAAAGGTTCAAGAAATCTTAAGGAGACTTGAGGAGTGTTTCAAACAAATTGTAGAAAGTTAAATTGAAAGCTTCCAAAAACTTCAAATGTATTCACACATGAATTGCTCAATATAACTAGCTCAAAGATAAAGTATATGGGATGATGAGAGCATTTTTTATTTATGCAAAAATGATGACCAAGAAGAGATGATCCCCAAGGAAAATGAAGAAGTCTCTAAGTGTAAGAATCAATTTGCAAACATCAAGGATGAAAAAGTATAAAGTCACTCAACTCAACTTCAAGATGAGTTTGATGAGAAAATTATAACAATTCTTGAAGCTATAAAGGATGAAGATGAGCCATCTATAACTAATAATGCATATGTTCTACAACCTATTATTGTCATATACAAGGAATCCATGAAAGGTGTTGGACTGTTTGAGAACCCACATGAAAAGAATTACATTTTTGATGTAATTTTTGAACCAAATATTTAGCATGTGGAGTCTATACTTTATTACCTCAGCATAAGGGAGCCTAACAAAAACAAGGAAAGGAAGATGCTTCCAAGAATACTTCCTCATGTTCAATTGCACTTGTGGTACTACACATTTGAGGGGTCAAGCTAATGACCTAAAATTAGCGCTTATTGGGAGGCAACCCAATGTGTTTTTGTTTAAATTTCTTTAGTTCTAGTTTATTTTTTAATTTTTATCTTTCTTAGTTTTTGTTATTTTATTTTATTGGTCATTTAAGCATTTGGAGCAAGCATAAAAGGAAGAAAATGATTACTAGGGAAGTCCTCTTTTTTTTTGTCATTGAGGATAATGACATAGATAAGTGTGGAGGAGGATGCCAAATGTTAGGATTTTATTTGTCATGTTTATGTGTTTTATTTATTTTTGCATGCATATTTGTTAAATTAACAAAAAAAAATGTTTAAATGATAAGATTCATTAACTTTCAACTCATTTTTCCACATTTGTAGTAATGCTTATCCTTAAAAAATTTTGTTTTGGCTTTGTGCAAAATTGAAAGCTCAATTGTGATTAGAGTGCGACAATGTATAAGTATGCATTTTTTAGTGAATTATCAAAATATTGAATGGATTGTTGATTAAGATAGTTGAATATAGTCATTATGTATAAGAAATTTAGTTCTTAAAAAGATTGAATTTGAGCATAAAATTAGGAGATTAAATGAAATTTTTTTAAAAAAATTCTCTTTTCTTACATAAGAGCAATGAATAAATTTAAATTTCTATATGCCCCTAATATACTCAAATGTTTTAATTAGAGTAAGAGTATCTAAAGGACCCACTTGGCAGTATCCATGCTTAGTAGTATGGGAACAATAGAGGATTACTAAGAGTGGGAGATTTGATTAGAGAGAAAAAATGATAAGATCAAACATAACATGCACTCATCGAATAAATAAAAAGAAAGGATGTGAAATGGAGTGTAAAATGCATTCGTAGCTAATTTTATTTTTCTCCTTGGGTTATGTTCATTAGATTTCAAATAGGTTATGTGATTGGGTTGTTATTAGTAAATTATTCATATGTGATGTATTTTTATCTGATTATCTTCTTTAGTAAACATGTCTAGTCTCAGTGTTGCAAACTTACATTTCTTACAAATTGTAACTCTTTGGTTGTAGTTGAGCTGGTGTTTAAAATTCTATATTTGATTTTTGCTTAAGGATAAGTAAAGCTCAAGTGTGGGGGAATTTTTATGTGTAGTTTTACATATGTTTTTTAGTTGAATTTTAATGAATTTTGAATGAATAGTTAGTATTAATTGAGAAGAATTTAGGTTTAATTAGACATTTATTTAAGTTGGACCTTCATTTTAGTTTTATATTTGTTTTTAGTTTATTTAGGAGTTTTTAATTAATAACAATAAGAGTTTTCCCTTTTTATATGAAAGATTAAATAGGAAGCCTAAAATAGTCAAGGAATGTTGAACATGGGCACCACATGGGCATGCTTGTGCCCATGTCACATTTTGGAAAAAGAATCAAGGTAGTATGGCTTAAGAATGGCCATATTAGAAGTTGTGTCAAATGAAGCATGAACATGCTTAAAATTATGCCCTCTTTGATGCTAATTAAAGAAACATGAGAAGATCAGCATGGCCAGGCACACGACCATGCTTGAAACCATGTCGTACAGTTGAAGACATGACATGGCCATGCTTAGGCCATGTCAAGTAGAAAAATATTCCTTTTTGGTGGAAACGTAGGAATTCAAGTGCAAGTAGGTTTTCCATCAGACTTTTCCTATAAAATGGGATACAAAGAAGCTATTAGGGGGCTATTAAGGTAGAACACCGCTGCCTAGAAGGCAAAGAGTAGAATTGAAGAGCTTAATAATCATTGAAGATTAAAGCGTGCTTTTAACAAGTTTTATCTTTCCTTCTTCTTTTCTTATGAATGGCTAAATTAAATAGAGTTTTATTTTGGAATAGCTAGTTAATACTTGTTGGGATTTTTATTTCTTATTAATATTTGATTTTTAGTCAATTTTATGAGTTGGGCATAATGTCTTATATTCAATTAAGGGCCTAACTTTTTGCACGTTTATGGGTAGATTGCTATTAATGAAAGTTAAGTAATTTACTAGCTTATAACTCATAGGACTTAAGAACGATGATCACGAAAGTAGACACATCCTTCAGGGATCAATAAATTGCTAAGGAACTTAATGAGCCCTAATTAATTTACTTGACCATGAAAATAGGTGGTAATTAGTTTTGGAATGCTTGAATAATCTCAAAAGAGACTTTAGGTAATTTAGAGTAGTTTACCATTGACTGTGATAATTGAAATTGTTGAATTTAATTCTGTAATTCAAGTCGTAACTAATGGAACAAACCTAATCTCTATTTTATCCCCATTAATTTGTGCTAGTTAGGGAAAATCGATTGATAGTTAATAGTTAGTACCCTTTCCTCACAGGAATGATACTTTACTCATCACTTTATTACTTGCCACGATTCGTACACTCATAGAGTTATGCTAACATGAAATAATAAAAAATGTGGAAAGTAGAAATAATAACATAGTAGTGTTACTTATTGCTTTTTATTACTTTGTTGTTGTTATAATATGAAATGCAACATTAAATACAATTTCAACAAAAACAATATCAAAAGAAAAACAATTGTAGGATGAGAAACAACTGTAATGGAAATAAAAAATAACAAACATGTCTAATATTAAGCAAAGAAGTAATAATATAACCTGTAGCTTTAGGCTTTTCATGTAGTTGTCATTGATCATATCTTATAGTCTTTTTGCAAGGCTGGTGAATGTTGATCATGTAAGATTCCTATTTATATACATTCATTCTTGTACTAAAGCATGGAGTTACTCTAGTAATGTTGTTATTGGTAGGATTTTAGCTTTTTTTATCATTGCATTCAATGATTCAACTATATTTAAAGTCATTGCTAAGTATTTTGTTGATTGAGAAAGGTCTAGCCCATTTATAATACCCAATGTTTTTTAGGTATAGGGTTATCATTTGATAAATCTTATCCAAGTCATTCATATGGTACTCAAACTCTTCAATGGTGTATGCTTTTGCTATGTAAAAGAAAAAGCATCCTTGATGCTTTTTAGTGCTTTTTGAAGTTGTTTTTGAGGTTGTTTAAAAGGTAGTTTATACAAATACCATGGGCTACTTCAGGGTATATTTCTTATACAACTTTTTCTATACTTTCATGTCTATATGAAACTATAGACATTCCTTCTCTAAAGCCAAAAGCTTATCTAATTTTTCTGAAAAACCATTCCCAAGATTTATCATTTTCATAGTTAACAATAGAGAAAGCAAGAGGAAAGATTTTACCATAAGCATCTTTTATTGTTACTGAAATTAGTGTGTCACCATATATTCCTATCAGGAATGTGCCATCGACTACAATAATTGGTTTGTAATATTTCTATCCTTTTATTGATGCATCAAGTGCTATAAACATATAGAGGAATAAGTGGTCTTCTTTCATGTTGAGGTCAACAATTAATCTTGGATTTGTTATCTTTAACATATATAGGAAACTTGGTAAAAGTCCATAGGGTTCATCCAGCTTACCTCTTAGCATTTGAAGTGCCTTTTCTCTTGATCTCGATGCTTTTAGGTAATTTATATTAATGCCATACTCTTCTTTCATGTCTCTCATTATATATGATGGTGAATATAGGGTTTTGACACTTTGATATTTTGATTTTATATAGTCAACCACCATAGTTGTTGTTACTTGTCTTTGGTTTACTAATTTGGTATCCACGTTGTATGTGTAAATGTTGTTGAACTTTTTAACAATAAATCTATTTGTTTTTCCATTTTTTTAAGCTCTTATCACCTAACTGCATTTTTTATCCAAGCATTTTGTAACAAAGTTGAGAGTGTTTGTCTTAACAATTCTATATTAGAAGTGGTTCTTAATAGTAGTTAGACTTAATGCTTTTTTGAATTCATCTTTGCTATTGTATATTACACCTTCTTTAGAATCTATTGTTATTTTGTTGCAGATTGCTGATGATTCTTCAGTCCTATCTTCTAGTAGAAGCATGTCCGCCATTATTTTTGCATAATCTAGAAAAACTAAATTTTGGTTATATACTTCTGTGTTTGTTGAGTTATGTTCAAAAAGTGATACCATATTTGTTTGAATTATTAAATGTTATTGTAGTTTGTTGTTACTGAAGCTTGTTTCCCAAAATTCCTTTTTATCAATAATGGTGCATAGAGGGAATATGGTGAAATTAGGCTCTTTCTTCTTTAGTTGTAAATAGAATAAGAGAGTTGCATTGTCTTCTATTTTCAAAGGTGGATAATTTTCTCTAACTTTGTATTGTATGACCATTTATTGAAAATTTGTTTTAATTCAAAGCTACTCTAATAATATTTTTACCATTTCATCAAAGTTATAGTTTGGTTGTATGGTAATTCCTCTAACATCAAAATCAACATAATCCATTACCTTATTCTAGTTCCTATTGTGATGAATGAAAACAAGCATGACTTCCATTGTACCTACAATAAAAAAAATCAAAGAAATCTGTTAGTCATTTTTCAGTTTAAAACATTATTGCTTTTTACTGCTTCTTGTTGCTTCTTTTCTCATGTTTTTGTTGCTTTTTATTTCATTTTGTTGCTTTTTTCTCTCATATTTAAGCTTTTATTGTTTTTCGTTTTTTCTTGTTGTTTTTTTTTTATTTCTGAGAAACTAATGTCAAATATTATTCTTGTTGTTTATAACCATGGAAACAACATTTATATTGTTAAAAATAAACTTTTAATGTTTTTTTATAATAATGATTTAGTGGTTCTTATTAAAAAAATAAGTAACACTAAAAAAATGTAAAACCATATCAAATATGTTTATGAGTTGCGTACCTAGTTTTTAAATGATTGTTGCTTTTGATCTTCAATTTTGTTTTGATTGTTGTTTGAATGTTATCTCTCTGATTTGTTTAACAAATTTGTTGTAGATTTGGATTTTGTAAACTGACAAACTAGAGTTGGAGATTATCACAAAAATAAGAAAAAAGCAACCAAAAACAAAATGGAGAAATAAAATACAAGTTTGAGCTTATCACGATTTTAATGGATTGAAGAAAAAGTCAAATTGATTGGAGAAGAAGTGTGAGCTGATCGACTAGTGAGGAAGATTCATTGAGTTTATTGCGATTTTTTTTAGAGTTAATGCTTGTTTAGGAAATAATTTTTTCTTGTTTTGGAACATTTGTCTTTTAGTTGAAAAAGGTAAGGTTATATATGGTCTAGTTTTGAAGAAAAAAAAAACTTCCTTCAAGCTACTTTTGAAAATATTTTTGATCAATGTGAGTTTTGATATTATTTTTTGTTTCGGTTTCTTTATGAAAAAATCCCTTTTACTTTTGCCTAGGAAAATTTAACCCTTTTTCTACTGCCATTTTCATTTATTTTATTTTTATTTTTATTTTTATTTTTAATAAAGTTACTTTTAGTTGGATATGAATTAAAATAATTATATTTTGAATAATTTGAAAATATGAGTTTTCTTTTTTTTTTTTTTTAATTTGGGGAAGGGAGATGTAAGAATCAAATTTTTTACATTTACATACTTTGAATGGAGCTATATCACTATATTACTCAGCCTTCAATGAAAATATGAGATATTAAATACTAGATAATTCATTTATAAATTATTAAAGTGAATTTATATGGATATTTACAAATAATTATTTTTAAAGTGATTTTTTTATCAAAATGCTTTTTTGAGAGAGATCAAATACTTTTAGGATATAAATAAATGAAAGAACAAATTAATAGCTAGGAGAATTGGAATATTTGTATTTTCAAAAGAGAAAGGATTTCCTTGCACATTGTACAAATTTATGCTATCTTATTATATTTGGTCAATTAAATCTGTAATATGGCATATGGTATACCGTAGTATATGGCATACATATGGTGGTCCATACATATCATATATGGCATATGTATGTATATTAAAATGTAATGGTGCATGGCAAATAATTCAACTATTAATGTCTCTTTGATAATATAAAATGTCAAGACTTCAACTTTTAACTTTTTTAAGAAAATAAATTTCTTGTATAATTTATAATGGAAATATTAACATAATTTTTCTTATTAAAATTAAAGGATGGAGGACATATAATATAAAAATAATGACATATAAGTACTGGTGAGCATTCAATTGATTCAGTAAATTTTTAGCTATTTTTCTAATTGAACTAAATTAACTGAATTGAATCAAATCAAACTAGAAACCAAATCAAACTAAATGAAAGTAACTATACTAAACTGAATCAGAAACTAAATCATCCGACCTAAACTGAAGTTTACAAATATTAATTATTTTTACATTAAATTATTATACTGTTAAAAATAAAAAAAATAAAATTATATTGTTTCTCCATTTTTTATGATTCGCAGTAAAAGATTGTTGGCGAATTTATGTGAGATGTTAGAGGAATAATTCCTCAAAGAAAAACCCGACTTCTATTCAAACAATGTAAGTTCTTGAACTCCTTTACCACAATTTGCTTGAATTTCAACAAAAGACTTTTTTGAATTTAAATAGAGTGTGTTTGTAGAGACAATGAAAAAAGAAACTTTTTATTGATAAAGACGTTGTTACAAGTTGAATAGTAAAAAAAAATACAAGAATGTTTGTATTCTATAAACTAGAAAAACAATGACTACTAATAAATAAGGATCATTGAATTGGTTGATTATTGATGATGATTGGTTTTGTTGATTGTTGATGATTTGTTATCTGTTTTGTGTTCTTTCTCTTTACTCTTATATACAGTGTTGTTGATTGCAGACTACTTTTCCCTAACTCATCTCCTTAACATGTAAGCTTGTAATGGGAATTCTAGAGATTTCTACTCCTCAGCTTACTTCCAGAATATTCTTATGTCTTCTTCCCCAAGACACTTCCCATGGGTTAGATCTCATGCTTAGACTTTGTGGGCCTCAATGAAATTAAATCTAAAAATTTTATTTTAGGCTCGAATAATGTCCCTCATATATAATTAGTTTGGATTAAGCCCAAGCTGATTATATAGATATATTTACCCAAAACAAGACTTATTTTTCCACCTCTCCTTTTTTTTGAATTGCAAAAAAAAAAATTAGAAAAAAAAAACCATTTTCTACACCAAAATTCCCTCTTTTTCTCTTTAAAATTACCACTAAATTCTTCTTTCAATTTTATATTTTTCAAGAATTTTACTTTACCTGTATCCTTGTTATATCCTTGTCTTTCAAAAAATCATAACACCTAAGTTAATTTCTCCAATGTATAAAGAAATTAACTATTCATGTCATCTCCTTCTTCAAAGTAGCCATTCACTACACTTCTTAAAGCTTTTTTTAAAATTTCTAATAATTTATGCTTTTAAGTTTTAATTTTTCATGAAATTGACTTTTCCCATTACTTTAATCCTCTATATATCATAACACCCATATCAATATCTCTCATTTTTTGAAAATTTCAAGAGATTAAGGTAAAAATAAAAAATCTTTATAACACTTTTAACATCAAAAGCTTAAATGTTCTTAAAACCTTCTTCCACCCTTGTATTTTAATGAATTTTTTACTACCCAAAACATAAATCACAACAATCATGTCAATTTTTCTTCAATTTCTTTTAAATATGAAATTTTTTTTTTAAATCACATTACCTCATTTTTCTTTCTTTTGTCTTTATCCTCACCATCATTTTTGTCTTCTTTTATTCTACTTCACATTGTTGCCAAATTTCCTAAGCCATTACCCAGGCTACTACCATTGTCAAACAACAATTCACCAGAACCCCATGCATAGTGACTTATGGCCAACTCTCCATGTTGTTGCTCACCTATCGTTGCGCCACATGAGGTTTTTGCCTCATCAACACCGCAAACCATTGCTTGCCCTTATGAAGATGTTGCTAAACCAGCAAACTTATATTATCCTGAAGAGCAAGCAATGTAGCAAACAAGCAGCTTTGCCTTTAACCAATATCTCTCTAATAACCTTTGCACCAACGTCCTTGCACACACTAAGTAGCATTCTTATTGCCTGACCATCGATCAATGCTACTCCCTCTTATAGAGCTGGTTCACCACCCGAATTTGCAACCTATGCAATCTATTTAAGTAATTTTTTGTTAACTCCCCAAAGCAATTTCAATCTCAAAACTTATTTTAAAAGAATTAAACAAGGTATTTCTAATCTTCTTGGATCAATTTTGATTGGGTATGTTCTTTTGAACTTTAATTTTGATATTATTTTGATCTTATTGATCTTTGATGCTTAATCTTGTGTGGCTTGTGATTTGGTAACATGGTTTTGTTTTGTTGATGATTTTGGTAATAGATTATACTTAAGAGGATGAGCTTTACTTGAAAATATTGGGGATTTGTTCACTTTTTTTTAGCCAAAAAAAACCCAAATGTTGTAATTGGTTTTTTTTTAAAAAATTTAATTAGCATTCTTGATGCACTATATTAATTCTAAACAAAAAAAAGTAATTGTATTAAATTTAATATTTTTGGCTACCTTACCAAATTCATTGACCTTGTGATGCAAAGCAGCATGTTCAAAAGTATTTGGGATGAGTGTGTAGAACAATTGATATAAGACATAATCATTGTCATTAGCTTTGATTACTTTGTTTTTTACAAAGTAAATTTTACTTTGTTAATAATCACCATTGGATGATTTAATACACTCTAATCCAATGGTGATAAAAGCAAAGTAAAAATAAACTAAATAAAAAATAAAGTCACTTTAGAATTGGCCTTATTATTATTATTAGGATTTAATTTTTATTTCTAATTTAGCATTTATTAGAATTTGACTTTCCTATATTGTTAGGGATTTGGTTTCCTACCTTAGTTAGGGGGTGTCTTTATTTATTTCATAATTAAAATTAGGGTTGGTAGGTTTGTGCCACCCTATAAATATGTAAGTTTTAGAGCTACGTGAGTTTAGTTTTTGAATTTCAATAAAATTTTCTAAGAGATGTAATTTTCGGTATTCTTTAGAATCAACGAATATTTTGTGCCTATTTCCTAGAGCTATAGGGCCCAAATATATCAAATTGAAACTTAGTTAGAGTTCTATATGATCAACCAAGTTTACCCATTACAAGCTAGTTTTGGGCCTAAATTCAATTGTTTAAAAGCTTCAATTTGAGCTTTAAAGTTTTATCTCTATTTTTTTATTATTTTTGAATTTTATTTGGCATTTTGGGCCTTTTCTTTTTAGGTTTTTGTCACTAGCAATATTTATTCATCATGTTCTATTTTAGAAATAATTTTGGTCATTTTTAATAAAACCCTATTTTCCAATTTTTTGGTATTCTCTAGAATCAACAAATATTTGATGCCTATTTCCAAGCATTATTTATGAATCAACAAGTTATAGAAGATTATTTTTGATACTTGTATGAAATTAATGGATTTCAATATTTATCCTTATTTTCTATAAGTGTCTGTTATGTCAATTGGCATTAGACCTGAACTGATTATTATTAATCATGCTGAGAAGAACATAAAATGTTAATAATGTGTATGAAAATGATTTAGACCAACGGGTGATGTGTATGGAAGAGTGGTTTAAATGGATGATGAAACTAATGACAAAAAGGATGATAACATTTATTAGTCATCAAAATTGAGCCAATCCAATCAAACATGGTAATAATCACCATAAAAATTTAGATGGGGAGGTTAGTGATGACGAGGAGAAATATGAGTTCATTGATGTCTTCCTTGATTAAATATCAGGTTTACCACCTCATAGAGATATAAAATTTTGCATTAATGTGGTTCTAGGCATAGCTCCTATCCCTATGCCACCTTATAGGATGGCTCCTGTAAAGTTAAAAGAGTTAAATGAGTAGTTGCAAAAGTTGTTGGATCAGGGTTTCAGTAGACCTAACACTTCTCCTTAGGGTGCACTAGTGTTGTTCGTAAAGAAGAAGGATTGTATACTCAGATTGTGTATTAACTATAGAGAATTGAATAGGTGACTGTCAAAAATAAGTATCCACTTTCGAGGATAGATGATTTATTTCATAAGTTTTAAGGTGCATAGTTCTTCTCTAAGATTGACTTGAGATTAGGTTATCACCATTTATGGATTAAAGAAGTAGACATTTCTAAAATATCATTCCACATAGGATATGGCCATTATGAGTTTGTTGTGATGTCTTTTGGATTGACCAATGCTCTAGTAGCTTTTATGGACTTTATGAATATGGCATTCAGACCATTTTTAGATTAATTTATGAAAGTATTCATTGACAACATAATGGTGTCTTCAAAGAGCATAGGAGATTATGTGTATCATTTGAGAATAGTATTACAGACACTAAGGGAACATCGGCTTTATGTTAAGTTATCTAAGTGTGATTTTTGGCTTGAAAGTATGGCATTCCTCAGGCTTGTAGTGTCTAAGGATAATATTCAAGTAGATTTAAAAAAGATTGAGGTAGTATCTAAATGGCCTAGATCGACATCAGTTATAGAGATTCAAAGTTTCTTGGGATTGGCAATATAATATAGGAGGTTTATTTAGGATTTCTCGAGGATTGCAGCACCTATGACCTGCTTAACTGAGAAGAATGTGAAGTTTATGTGGTTAAAAGCATGTGAGAGTAATTTTCAACTACTAAAGGAGAAGTTGACTATAAGACCAATGTTGACATTACCTAATGGAGAAGACAAGTTTACTATGTATTGTGATGCGTCAAAAGTTGGCTTAGGGTGTGTATTAATGCAAAATGGTATAGTAGTAGCTTCTGCTTTGAGACTATTAAAGAAGCATAAGTAAAACTATCCTATCATGACCTAAAGATGGCCATTGTTATCTTTACTCTTAAGATTTAGAGACATTATCTGTATAGGGTGACATGTGAGATTTTCACTGACCATAAGACTTGAAGTACATTTTTCAATAGAGAGATATGAATTTGAGACAAAGAAGATGGTTGGAACTTCTAAAAGACTATGATTATGATATTTTGTACCATCTAGGAAAAGTTAATGTAGTGGCATATGTTTTGAGCAGGAAGTCTTCTAGTAGTCTTTCTCACATTAGTGTGGAAAGGAGGCCTTTGATCCAAAAGATGCATAATTTTATAGACTAAGGATTGACTATGAAGATAATTAAGTCATAAGGATTGATAGACTAATTCAGAGTTCGATCAACATTGAGGGATAGGATCAATGTAGCTCAAAGCTAAGATTCTGACTTGGTAAAGCTTATGCAAAAAGTACATAGAGGGAAGTTTGCTTATTTTAATTTTGATGATGAAGGTGTTTTGTGGATTAGTGGAAGGTTGTGTGTTCCTAATATGGACAACTTGAGAGATGAGATCTTGGAGGAAGCTCATTATGCAGGTTATAATGTACATTTTGGTTCTACTAAGGTGTACTACAACATAAAGGATATTATTTATGGGATGGAATGAAGAAAGATGTAACAGAATTTATTTCCAAGTGTTTGACATGTCAGCAAGTGAAACCAGAGCACTAAAAAACTTTAGGAAAACCTCAACCTCTTCTGATTCCTGAATAGAAATGGGAGAGAATCACCATGGATTTTGTGACAGGGTTACCTCATTCAAGGGATGGATACAATTCCATTTGGGTGATAGTGGAAAGGTTAACAAAATTCGCTCACTTTTTACTAATTAAAGCTAGTTATTTAGTGGCTAAATTGGTTAGATTGTAAATTAAGCACATTATGTATCTTCATGGGGTGCCTATTTCTATTATTTCTGATAGAGGTTTAGTGTTTACCTCATGATTTTGGCAGAAGTTGTAGGAAGCTTTGGGTACTAGACTTGATTTTAGCACTGCTTTTCATCCTTAGATAAATATACAGTCTGAGAGCATGATCTAAATGCTTAAGGACATATTAAAAATGTGTGTAATGGATCTTAAAAGCAGTTAAAACAATCATTTGCCATTAGTAGAAATTGCCTATAGTAATAGCCATCACAGTAGTATTGAGATAGTGCAATTTGAAGCTTTGTATGGAAGGAAGTATAGGTCCCCCCCCCCCATGTTGGAATGAAGTTGGAGAAAGCGAGCTAATTGGACCGAAAAATATTAAAGATACATATGAGAAAGTTACTTTCATGAAAAGAATATTGAAAACGATAGTTAGTAGGTAGAAAATCTATGTAGATCTAAAGTGAAAGGATGTGGAATTCCAAGTTAAGGATTATATGCTCTTGAAGGTATCACTAATGAAGGTTGTTATGAGATTTAGTAAGAAAGGAAAGTTAGTATTGAGACATATACAAGACCTTTTCAGATCTTGGAGCGAGTTGGTATGGTTGCCTATAAGTTGGATTTACCTTCAAATTTGTCTTAAAAGCATCCAATATTTCATGTTTCGATGCTTAGGAAATATATTTATGATCCTTCGCATATTTTACAGCCCAAAGTGTGGAAATGAATGAAGATGTGACTTCTGAGGAGGAACTAGTTGCAATTATTGATTATTAAGTTCATCAGCTACGTTCTGAACAAATTCCTATGGTCGAAGTCTTATGGAGGAAGAACAGTGTTGAAGAGCACACATGGAAGATGGAGGCAGAAATACGAGTGGCATATCCTTATCTTTTTCCTTAATGACACCATGTGCTCCTTTTTATTTGTTAAAATTCAAGGATGAATTTTTATAAGAATGGAAGATTGTAATGACTCATATTTTTCTTATTAAATTAAAATATGAATTTTAGAATGTTAATTATTGTTTTTATGAAATTATTGTTAAATGGATATTTTGATAAAGTTTAAAAAAAAGAGAGAGAATCTCTCTATGTGTGTGTGTGTTTGTGTATAATTAGTGGGTAAAATTTCTACTCTTAAAATTTTATATACATATACATATATTCCTTCAACTTTCTATTTTTATTTATTTTTTTCTTTCTCTTTACTCATTTTCTTTCTTTTTTCTTTTTCTTTATTTTCTTTCTTTTTTTCTTTTTCCCTCCCACCTTTGGCCACAGTTGCCAGTCACTGCTAGTAGTGTTGGATGACGCCTACAGGCTCCCACTACTAGCTTGCCACCCTTCCTCCCCTCCTCCCCTCCTCCCTTCATTTTCTTCAAGGTCGAACACATTGAGGGGTGCAGTCATTGCCTTTGATGCCACCAGACATTACCATTAATACTGTTAAATTTGCCTTCCTCCGAGTAATGTTTCCCCTCCATCAATTTGGTCGATCTAAACCGGTGGCCACCTCAATTTGAGGTAAAATGATTTTATGATTTTTGGCCAATTTCTTCAAATTGATTAGGAATTAGACTTTGTGGCTTTTATGAGAAATGCAATTGGAGTTGAGATCTTTCTCTTGATTTATTTTTCTTAATTTTCTGAATTTATTCAAATTTTTGGGTTTTAGAGGCTCGAGTTACTGTTCTGGGCTTGGGTGATTTTATATTTTTAATAAATACTATAAATTTTATAGATTAAACTTTATAAAAGGAGTTTTCTTAAATTACTTGTAGAATTTAAGATATAATTTTTGAAAGATTATGTTTTAAATATATTTTAGAGAAAATTTTCTATTTATATTTTTATTCAAATTTTAATTAAATTTAAAGTTATTTGACATGTTTAAGAAAGATTTTAAATAATAAAAGTATGAAAATAAGTTTTATAAGTAAATTGTAATTTTTAGTTAATGGGTAGTAATTTCTGAAAAGAAATAAATGAATTATGAATTTCTTTATTATTTTAAAAAAGCTTAAATGAGTTCTCTAATATTCTTATTATACATTTGAATTATTTAAATAGTTATTTATAATTAACAATAATTTTATCTATAAAAATGGAAAATAGATTTTATTAACGAGAATTTTATCAAGGAATGGAAAATGGATTTTCTTTGTATTTTAATTATTTAAATGAATTATATTGTAATAGTTTAATTAAATTCTATTTTATAATACATTAGTAAATTTGATAAAATTATATTATTTTTACATGTGCATCTGTGTTGGTTCTCAATTAGGCATAAAGTATAGTTTGGGAGCCCAAATCGAGTTATTAGATTGTGGAGATTATAGAAGTATTGTTTTGTGCAAGAATAGCTCTACTTTTAGTGGAGACATGTCTATTTTACTAAGGAGACTTTGTCAAATTTTTGATAGATTTCTCGTAAAACGTGACATTGATATGTGTTAGTTATTGAGTTTAATTAGTATAGTATCTTAGATTAAGTCTCTTCATTAGAAATCTAGAATGTATAAGGCTAGGATTTTAATTCTATTTGTCTTTTATTATTTTTCCTATAGCCACATCAAGAGCAGTACGGTTTACCTTTCAGGGTTTCGAGACCAATCATGCTAGTAACAAGATTACGATAGCTAGGTTGACCTTTCAGGTTATCAGAGCCAGTTCACTACCAAATTGGGAAAAAGAAATATTATTTGGATTTAAGAAGGCTTAATGGCCAGTGAAGTACAACGATTGAGATTACGTATATCTTAAGGTTTTGCTCCGATCCTCCATCTATCTCCATCTATATATAGTTGTATTGATGGGATAATGTTTTTGAGCATTTGTGTGAAATTTGTGTATAAAATAAATCAATATAAATATAAAATAAATATTAATATGATGTTTGGTTACTTGTACCCTTAGATTGTAAACATATATATATAATGATAATTCACTCAGTAAAGTTTGATTCCCTTCAATTATTTTTCAGAATATATCTTTTTAGACTTCCCACAGTCATCCTCTTTGCTAGACCCATTTTTCATTGGCTTACTTATGTAAATTTTAAACTATCATTTCTTTACATTTCTTAGACGCTGCAATAGTAGTATGTTCTTGTTGTAGTGTGTTATGGTAACTTTAACATTCATTATGTCATTGGTTTGTATGTTTAAATATTTTATTATGATTTTATCTATGGATGACTCCTTAAGCTTTAAAAAGTTTTAATTTTTAGGTAAATTTATGATTATGTTTTGTATGAATTTTATGTTTTAGGTCTGCTATGGGCTCCAGATTAATGTGAATTCTTGTTTCCTAATGTCGGTCATGACGTTAGTTTTGGGTCATGACAGTTCTTGTCTTCTTCTCCAAGATACTTCTCATGAGTTGGATTTCATGCTTACACTTTGTGGACCTCAATAAAATTAAATCTAAAATTTTTTATTTTAGACTTAAACATATATAATTTTGGTTTTATTCAATTATTTTGATTAATTGATTTTTTAATATAAAACGAACCAAATTTATAGTTTTATTCGATTTATAAAATTTATAAAATATGAAGTAACAAAATTAAACCAAGTCAATTCAGTTCATTCAAAAGCCTTACTAACTCCATATGTAAAAGCATGTAAAATAAAATAAAATAAAAATTCCCTCCAAAAATATTTTACCATCAAGTTATTCCTTCCTACTTATATAAGATTTTATTAGTCTATTTATACAGTATTTAATATTTCTAGCTAAAATATTGTGAATAGATTCTATCTCTTTAGATTTATCCCAAAAAATTGTTGCAGTTAGGAATTAAAAAATTATTGATTGCTGACTTTCAGTTCTCATCAAACACCGAAATCCAGTAATTTGATGAGAAATAACGATCAACTCCCTCCAATCACCTAAACTAAATACTTTCAAAGTCCATGATATCAGAAATATTGGTAGGATTATTGCTGAGGCTAGGCCTTAGTGTTCTAGCATCCCACCGATATCTCATTAATATTATATAGAAAAATTTGTATAAGGTATACAAGAACATTCTAACTTTTGCTATAATTAAATATTTAAATTAGTAACAAATATTTAAAATAATATTTTAGCAAGAGTTGCAGGTTAACTATTTATATGGCAAATTTTAAATATTAAAATTATTTAAATACCCTCTCTTTAAATTATTTTTCATTAGCAAATTTAAATATAAATTAACTTAAATGTCTTTTCTTGTATTATATTTTATATTTACTCTATTTTTAAAAATTATAAGAAATAGAAAATATTATTTTGACTTGAAATAAAAATATTATTTTATTTTGTTAAATATAATGGTTGAATTTAATTTTTTTCATTTCATTTAGTTATATTAATTTTTTTTACTAATTGAAAATTTTTAATTATAACAGTTAAGTTTTTATTTTTTTTTATTTAATTTTAGTTATTTTACTTTTCACTTATTCAACTAAATTTAAAAAATAAAATTATTTTATTTTATTTTCAATAAAAATTGTTAAATTTTTATTTTATCTTAAAAATGAGTAATAATTTTCCCTTATAAATTTAATATAATTAGTGAAGGAAAAATTATTTTATTTAAATTTAAAAGTTGAATTACAATTTAGACCATATCAGAATTCAAGGACCAATTCGATCCCATCCCATGACTATTAAAATTTTCTCGTAATTTATGATAAAGAAAAGGTTTAGTGCTTCAGTAATAATTACAACAAATGCCAAAGTCTCAAAGCGCTTTGAAGCTGAAATAAAAAACTATAAAATAATAAATTCTGTGCCAATAGAGGCTAATCTATTTGCCTACAAATTAAGGCCTCTAAAGATAATATTTTCAAGTAATTACTTTAATTAATTGTCTTCTTCCTCGTCATGTATAAACTTTAATTATATATATATATACACACACGTTAGAATTTAAGGTTTCGTGCTCATTCATAATACGGTTCATTAATACAAGCTTAAAACTTGTAATTTCTTTGTTTTTTGCAACTATTTATAGAAGTCAATATATCAATATATATTATAATGGTCAATATATCAATAAATAAATTTTAAAGGAAATTTTTCAAAAATAACTAAAAAAAATTTCACAAATGGTGTTGATTTTTTTCCTTTACAGATATACTTTTTTTTCAATTTTTTTTTAAATGGTTCTTGGAAGCATATTGTCTTGTTTTTTTCTTCTTATTCTTTTTTTTTAAAAAAAAAAAAAAATTCTCCAAACCTTTCGTTTTTCTTCTTTTTCTTTTTTTTTTTCTTTTAATTATATAGTCCTGTTTCCTCTTTTTCTTTTTCTTCTCTTTTTTTTTTTCTTTTTATTATCTATAAATCTTTTATTTTCTTAATTTTTCTAATCATATTGTCTTGATTATAAGTACGGTGAAGTGAAACATACATATATCTACATATTATTATTTTTGAACGTTAACCAGGAGTTAGAAGGATTTTTTTTTGGCAAATCGTATTTCGACCCCCATACTCAAGTTTTATTATATTGCGCCCCTCTTACTAAATTTTTTATACATTGTAATCCTTTATTACAATTATTGACAGATTGCACCCTTTGTAATATCCCGTGTTTTTAAATATTTTTACACTGTATCGAGATATGCAGTATTAATAATTTTTATATATATCTTACGATATTTTTACGAGTTGATATATATTTAAAACCTATTTTAATTACTGTGTCTTATTTACAGTGCTTTACATAAAATTTTCCCCGGGATTTATATTTTCGGAAAAATTTTTACGTAAATAATTTATTATTAATTATTTTAAATATATTTTCGGACTTGCATGAACTCATATGTATTTTTAAAATACTAAACACCGTGTATATGTGTACCTATTTATTTAATTAGGGTTTAATATTACCCTAATATTTTATTAATTATTTATTAGTTTTATTGTTATTTAATTATTTTTATTTAGTATAAATTATTAAAATATTAAATTTTATGTGTGTGGTGTATATTTAATGTGTGTAATTTAATATTATTTTAATATATAATATAAAGTATATATATATACATATAATATGTCAAAAATCAAGTTTTTTGGAAAATTACCATTTTGCCCCCGAGTGCCTCCTTCTTCCCCGATTTGCTTCCCTCGCCGTTCCGGTCGCTGCCGTGCCGTTCCCTTGCAGTGGGAGTGCCGTCCGGTGTGCCACCTCCTTCCCCAGCCTCTTCCGCCGCCTGCAGCAGCCATTTCCGGCGCCTGGAAGCCATTTTTGGCCGGAGAAGCCGAACTTCTCTTCACCGTCGATCACGACGATTCCGGCCACCATTTTTGACACCGCTGGTCTCTTTCTTCTCCTTGAGCTCCGGTGAGTGTGATTCTAACTTTGGTTTGAGCTTAAATGGTCTATATTTGCTTAGGTTTCGAATTTTCCAATTCGGTCACATTATGGTTTTCAAATTTTTTTGAGCTTCGAATTGATTGATTCATGAAAACTCCCTTCACAAATGTTGATCCTAGTAGCTTAATCTACATTTATGAATTTTTTTGGAATTTTTGGAGATTTTTTGGATTTTTGGGTATTTTTGAATATTTTAATATTATTTTATAATTTTGGGAAATTAATTATTTAAATTATGAAATTGTGTTTTATGGTTAAATTAGGTGTTGAAATGAATTATAGGAATTTATTTGGAATTTTTATGAATTTCTATGTATTTATTTTGAATTATTGAAGTTTATGTAAATTTGAGAACTTAGGGTTAATTATGTTTTTAATTTAAATTAATTGGATAATTGGGTTTAATTATTGATATTATTGATAAATATGTTGAGAAAATTAATTTTGGATAATTGTATAATTTTTGGTGAATTTTTGAAGTAATTTAAGTATATTTATATATATAGGGGTATTTTGGTAATTTTACCCTAAATTGACTAAAAATGTAATTTAATTGCTTTTAATAGTTATTTAAGGTATAAAAATTATTTCTACAAATTATTTTGTATTTTTAACTAATTAAAACTATTTTTCGTGAATTATTTTCATTTATATATATAATATACGATTTTTCTAATAAAATGAGTTTTTATCGATTTTTATTGTGTTTAAAGGTTAATTATGTAATTTCTACGTATAAAATAAATTTCTATGTTATAAGGATATTTTTGGTATTTCTGGAATTATTTTGTGTTTGTGGACCCCGGTCGGTAGATTGTAGTCTGGAGTCCGACCGAGGGGTTGTGGATTTGTGTTGAGCTTGTTTTTAGAAGTGTGTTTCTTTGCAGGGTCGGCTCTACTCTTTTGAGTAGAGAGATGTCCGTTTTACAGGGGAGGTTCTGCCGAATTTTCGGTAGAATTCTCGTAAAACGTGATATCCGATCGAACCCTAATTTCTGATTCTGTGTTTAATACTCTAGATCGAATTTTAGGATTTATGTTAGGTTTATTCTAATGTCTATCATTATTTGCTTGTTTAGTTGCACTGAGACCGAGGACTAGTAGATCAGACTCGTCGGACCCGTCTCGTGGAGCGCACTAATTTGTGAATTACTATACTATATATATATGCTTAGGATGCATGATTTATAAATATATGTTTTATTTTGATTAAAATGCATAAATGATATGATTTGTATTTAAGTATATTTTTGGTTTATTTTTGGTATACATTAAATTATATGCATGTTTTGTAAATAAAATATATTTAAAATGTTTTTAAATATATTTCCAACTTAATTTATAATTTGATTGAATTCATTTGACATATATACTCGAAATATACCTGATTTACTTTTGGTATATTTTCGGTATATATATGGTTTATGTTGTTATTTTATTAAAATTCATGCATCATTTATTTTTATGAATGAATGATTTATATTATTAATGAAAGATATCGATAGAACGTGCTACCTAGTGGGCAGCACTAGGACCGAGTACGTACCGGGTATGCCTATAGTATTTAGGCTATATTACTAACTTATTTTGTGGATATTGATTGGCTATGATTATTTGATGTGTGAGATGTGATTTGGGTGTGATTACTGGAGCTCGATTGACCAAGTGTCTCGGGGCCAATCACACTAGCAGTCAGACTGCTGGAGCTCGGTTGACTTAGTGTCTCGGGGCCAGTCTACTATCCAAATGGATTAAGTGGATATATTTGGAATAAGTGAGCCTGTGTGGCTAGAGTGTTGTCTAACACTATCTGAGGTTTTCGATATCATAGGGTTCTATTTGATCCTTCATAAAAGATGATTTTCAGATAAAATATATAAATGATTTTTATTGCATCTGTGTGTAATTGCCTGTATATATATATTAGATATATACTGTTGACTGTATGCATTATCATTTAGTATGCATGTATATATATTATAGTAATTCACTCAGTGAGGTCTGACTCCCCTCCGTTGACTATTTTTCAGGAGAGTCAACATCTTCAGACTTCAGTAGCAGGTCGATACGCCAGATTTCTTCCGCCCCGGCTTCTTTGTGTAAATTATTTACTTGAGTCTTATTTTTATAATCTAGACATTGCAGTAGTTGTGAATTAAAATGTGGGATTTCATGTATTTTATTTAAAGAGATGTATTATATTGAAACTGGATTTGTACTGAAAGATTTTATATATATGTGAAGAGATGAGATTTGATTTAAATCCAGTGATGAAATGATATTGTAATATTTATGATTTTTATTTCCGCTGCAAATTTAATATTGTTATTATTATTATTGCATGTTTTATTTTTATTTTTAAGCTTGCTACGGGTTCCAGATTTGAAAGAATTCCTATTCCCTAGCACTGATCATGGCCCCATGTTTTGGGTCGTGACACCCTTTTACTCTCAATTTCTTACACATAAAACCTTTATTGGAAAATTGATAGTTAAAAATTATCCAAACTAGATCCTATATTGTAAAAACTTTTTATTTAATTCTTATAATCTTTATTATTAACAATTAAGTTCATACAATTACTCAAATGATTCAATTAAACTTATTAAAAATTTTAAAAATTATATACTTTTCATATAATTAAGATGTCATTTATGTATTTCTAATATATTTATAATAGTAAAACAATATATAGTTATAAAAATTGTGATATATCTTAATTGTACATTAAATTATATAATTAATATAAAAATATGGAAAAAATGATACATAATAAATTTTTAATCAATAAAAATATATGAGATATTCAGTAAATAAAATACTAGTGAATATTATAAATTGAAATTTCATAATTTTAAAGATAATATTATGGTCAATAAGGTGCCTCATACAACTACTTTTTTTTTAATGAAGTAAAATATACTTTGCTAATAACCACCACTAGATGATAGCATAAAGTAAAATAAAAGTAGCTAAAAAATAAGGTCACCCAAGAATCTCTCATAAATTAATGTTTTATTTATTTAAAAAACTCAATTTATAGAACTATTAATTTATTAAATTTTAATTGTAAGAGAGATGACTGTATGCATTGATATTTTATTTACCTTTATTTGACAAATATTATAATTTTCACTAATATTTATTTTTTAAAGGACTCATATATTTTTTATTGATAAAAAAAATATATTATGTATTAATTTTCACCATATTTTTCTGTTAATTGTATAAAGATTTAATGCATAATTAAAGTATGTCATAATTTTTATGTCTATATATGTTTTTATTATTGTAAATCTATTAGAAATATATGATTGACATCTTAATTATATATAAAAAAAAATTAAAATTTTTAATAAGTTTAATTGAATTATTTTAGTAATTGTATGGACTTAATTGTGAACAGTAAAAAATTATAAGAATTAAATAATTTTTTTAAAATTATATGGACCAATTTGGATATTTTTAAACATCAATTTTGCAATAAGAGCTAGTATGTTTGAAATTGAGGGTGCAATGTGCCGAACATTTAGTAGAAGACTGCAATGTAAATAAAAAAGAATTAAGAATATAGGAGGTCAAAATGCATTTTGCCTTTTTTTTTTTCTTAAATTAATTGCCTTCTTTCTCTTTCTTTCTCTTTACAAAAAAATCTTATAAAATTGAAATGAACCAATCAAAAAAACAACCACTGTAAAAAAAAAGTGAAGCAATAATAAACCAAAAACAACTACAAAATACAGTACAAATGAAAAGTAAGTAAAAAAGAAAGAGACAGAAAAAATGAAAAAGGTGTCTGTTAAGACTTTTGAGATAATGTAAAATTGGAAAAACAAATAAACAAAACAAAACCCTGTTCGCGTGGGAAAGAAAAAGAAAACATTAAACTTAAAAAATTTTGGTGAAATGCGGTGCTAAGTGTAATTTTTTAAATTTGAAAATCTATTCAAATCTGAGCAGTGACATCACACCCGCAAATAGGTCTGGGAATGGATTCTTAAAGAATTTAAAGCCTCCAATCATAGCCACACCGCCCATCCATTGGATGAGACAAACTAGTAATTTCATTTAGGCAAAACGCACCTTGAGGTTTATTTTATATATTTAAACTCTTAAATTTTATAAATTTAAATTTTTAACCCTTTTATCATTTTTTCAATATAAATTATTTCCTTAATCATTAAAGTTTTATATTCCTAACATTCCTACCAGTTTTTACTTTATAATATATGTCATTTTTAAAATTTTTTTAGCAACAAAAAATAAATTTACTTATTTAATTTCTAATATTTTAAATTAGTATATACATATTTAAATAATTCTAAATTATAAAAAATTATTCACAATAATTTAATTAAAATTTTATACAAAAAACTAAAAATGTATTAAAGATATAAAATATTAAATTTTAAAGCATTATAAAATATTTTATTTTTATTATATTCTCTTTTAATTATGATGTTCTTTATCATTATAATATTTTATTTTGAAAAATATAATTTTTTATTGAAAAAAAAAACTAGTATAATTTAAAATATTGCAAAAAAAGTAGTTTTTTTATAATTTTTTTATTTTAACATTAACTTTTTTATTTATTTTAAAATTATTTAAAAATATATATAAATTTATGTTTTTCATTTAAAATATTAAAAATTAAAATAAATAAATTTATTTTTTACCGATAAATTTTTTTTTAAAAGTAATATAAATATTAAAAAGTAAAAAAATAATAAATATGTTAGAAATATAAAAATTTAGAAATTAAAAGAAAATAATTTATTTAAAAAAATAACAAAAAAAATTTAAAACTTTAAACTCATAAAATTTTAAAATCTATATATATAAAATGAAACTTAAAAAGCATAAAGCTAACAAGCTGCAAGTTTAGAAGCCCAAGATAAGTTTTACCGTTCATTTATTCCAGCAATAGTTCATGGGAAAAAAATTCCTGCCATTCGTATTCTGTTTTCAATTCTCATATATTATGGTTTCTTGATAATAAATGAAAATTAGTCTTCAATTCGCACTTGCATAGATTAAAAATAACATATATTTTAAAAATATTTAAAATAATTAATTAAATAATTTCAATAAATTAAAACTGCAAATTTTACTAATTTTATTTTATTTTTTTTAAGAACACATTTATTTTTCATTAATAAATTTTATTAAATTTTATCAATATGAACTTTATTAATAATAATTGAATAAATAAAATAAAATAAAAATTAAAATATTCAAAAAGTTATAAAATTTTCACTTTTTACGATAAATAAAAAATTGTTTTAGTGAAAAAAATATTTTATTTAAAATAAAAGACATTTTTTTATAAAATATTCAACAAAATAGAATTTTTATAAATTATAAATTTGAAAAAATAAAAAATTCAATTGTATAATTTATGAAGTTTATTTTTGTATAAAGACAATAAATTATAATTTTAGAACTCATTATTTAATACATGTATTTTACCATATATAAACAAATATCTCATATTGATACATGTATAAAAAAGAAATACCCAATATCACATCAGAATAGGCCACGGACTGGTTCGGGCTTGAAACCGCTGATCAAAATCGGGACTAGAACCAATTAAGTCCAGAAAGGATAGATTCAGATCTAGTTTGACTCCCTAATGACAGTTCCAGTTCAAAAACAAAAAATATAATAAAATAAATTAAAATAAATTTGTTAAAATTGAACGAATAAAATCAAAACCAAACTGAACTGTAATCAGTCTTAAACCAGGTGAAGCCAACTCTGATTCAGTTCCATTTTAGGAGGAATCATGAACTGAACTGCAAATTGGGATGTTTTCTTTCCCTCATTTTCTTTTATGATTATACTTATAATTGTTTTAACTGATTAATAACAAATTTTATCGACAATGCATGTGATTCAATTCAATGTGTTTAAAAAACTAAAATTGATCTACTTTCATATTTTTTGGAAACAATATTTTTTATAAATAACTTATTTAAAACTTTTATTTTTAAGAATTATGAAAATTTTATATTTAACAAAATTAATATATTATTTCTCAAAAAACTTGTTAAGAATAGTTGAATAGGCATTTTTTAAGTAAATAGATAATTCACATATACATTTTACTTAGTATTATTATCATTTAATTAGTTTTTGTTGCGTTATTTTTAGATTTATAAAATAATGGTAGTAGCTATAATTATAAATTTTTTAGTAAACAATTAACCAACATAGCGTGCAGGAATACAACTAGTTCTAATTAATATTGAAGTTAGACTTAAATTTAAATATCATAAGGCCTCAACGCTATTTAATACTGATATTAAGTACTGATGAAAGACTTTTATTTTTAAATTTTTTATTGGATAGATAATTTTAACTAGAAAACTAAAAAAAATTATTAAATATATAAATTCCCACTCAATTTTTAGATGAATAAAATTAAATTCAAAAAATAGAATGATAAAATAATTTTAAATGTTTAAATGTTATGATTTAAAATTTTAAATGAATTTAGTTTGGTTCAAATTTTGATTAAAAAAAATAATATTAGTGAAAATATTTATATACTATATCAAATAATTACATAATTTGGATTGTGACGTGAATTCAATGGAGATTTGTTGGCTTTGTGGTATGGTTGTGCTTGGAATTGTGTTGAGATGTGTATTTTCTTTCACGGGCCATAGCGTGTGTGTTAGTGCCCGTGATTGAATATGTAATTTTGTTCAAAGAAGGACATGACCTAAGACACAAGCATGTCATTGGCAATGCTGGAGTCTGTCATTTTGTTCAATAATGAGCATGCCTATAGACAATGTACAGAAGGTGTTTGAGTTCTAGAAGATAACGTGCTTATGATAGCACCATGTGACACACAATGCTGCTGACCTTAATTTAGAAAGCTATTTTTCTCCTTATTTGTCTCTGCTTATACCCTAATTGTATAATATCCATTTTTGGGTTTAGCTCAGTGATCATTCATTATTGTTAGCTGCCCTAACACTCATTTGTTTTCTCTTTTACAACATATCAAAATCCTCTCCTCCTTTGCCCATGGTTTTTCTCTGCCCTGGGGTTTCCATATAAAGTCTTGTGTGTTGTTTCTCCACTTCTTCATTTTTCCATTATTCTTTTTATGATTAATTGTTTATTTGTGCTCTCTGATTGCTTCTACTGTGTAACAAACTAGTATTAGAGTTGAGATTCTTTTGGGGATCTTTTAATCATGGCATTTCTAATTTAAAAAATGACTTATGTGAAGCATGACATTCCACTCTTGGATCACATCACAAGATTTTCTCCATGGTAGGTTAAGATGTGCGTTGTACTCATGCAGATGGATTTGAATGATGCTATTTTTAGGGGGTTGAACATATGCCCACCTTATGGATGAGTGAACAAAAATAGCATAAAGAATGTAAGGCATTGACTTATATATATTTGCACTTGTATAATAGTGTTTTTCAAGAAGTATTGAAAGAGATTACCACTGCTTCATTGTGGACAAAGATTGAGTAGTTGTGCATGAAGAAGACCCTTACCAATAAGTAGTGTTTGTACTTTAATCATATGAAAGAACGTACATCCATTAAGGACCCTTTGATTGTTTGTAAGGAAATAATTTTTGACTTAAAAATATGGAGCTTAAGGTAGAGAATGAAGATTTGGCATAGATTATCTTATGTTTGCTATCTCCATTTTATGTGACTTTTATTGATGCTTTATTGTATTGCTGTAATAAGATCTCTCTTAAAGAGGTGTATGATGTTTAATTTTATAAGGAGAAAATTAAATAGATGGTGGTTAATCATCGTGTAGTTCATGGTAAGATGTTTGAGAGAGTTACTAGTGAGGAAAAATTGGATAGGTCGAAGTATAAGAACAAGAATGTAAAGTGCTACTACGACAAGAAAAAGGAGCATGACATGGCGGAATGTTCAAAGTTGAAGAATAGGATAGAATAAGCTTATCAAAAGGGGGAAAGGCCACAAAATTCTTATGAAGTAGTGTGGTTGAAGATGCAGAGGATATTTGTAATCAAAGGGATCTTTTCCTTATCACTGACAATAGGGTTAATTCAAAACATGACTAGATTTTTGACATTGTCTAAACATTCCATATGACTAGTAATCAATACTAGTTCATAACCTATAAATTGAGAGATATAAGGAACGTATAGATGAGGAATAATATACTATGTAAAATTATCAGCATTGGGGTCATAAAAACATTTAAGGGTGTTTGGCATATTCCTAACTTAGGTTGAAATCTTATTTTGATTTTTACTTTTAATTGTGATAGGTATAGAAGCAGAAGTAGAGTATTAAAGATCACAAAAGGCTCTCTTGTTTTCATGAAATGGTGTTTGAGACATGACAAATTGTACATCTTGAAGGGTTTGACTATAAATGGTGATGCAGTCATCACTACCTCCTTAGCAAATGTTGAAAATATTATACTTTGGCATATGTGCCTTGATTATATGAGTGAGAATGCCTTGGCAAAGTTGAGCAAAAAAGAACTTATAAATGGTTAGAATGGAAAATTGGAGTTTTATGAGCATATTGTGTTTGGGAAATAGGAAAGTGTTAATTTTAATACAAGCATTTACAGCACTAAAGGGACACTTGACTATGTTCATTTAGACCTTTAGGGGCCATCCAAAATTCCTACTAATGATGGTGCAAGCTATATGCTAATAATTATTTATGATTTTTGAAGTAAAGTTTAAATGTTCTTTATAAAGTATGAGAGTGAGATGGTTGACACTTTCAAGTAATGGAAGACCATGATTGAGAAACATACTAAAAAGCAGGTGAAGCATCTCTACACTAATAATGGTTGGAGTTTCATCCGAATGAGATTAACTCATTTTGTAAAATTAGACATTTGATAGTTCTAAGTATTGCTTAGCAGAATGGTGTGGCAAAATGTATGAATAGGACACTTATGGAGAAAATTCAATGTTTGCTTTCTAATTCTAGGTTACCAAAGTCTTTTTAGCTGAAGTTGCAATTATAGTAATTGATCTCTCTCAACCACAATTGACAAGAAAACTCCAAAAGAAGTATGGTTTGATACTCTTACCAATTATGAATATGTGATAATTGTTGGTGCAAAACCATAAGCACACAGTATCACTAAGTAGTATAACAAATATTGTCCAATAAAGACTTGTTCTAGCCACCTATTAACCTAATTTTTTATTGTCTAAGGCTGTTGAATATGAAATTTGGAAAAAAATACTTTAATATAAAATAAATGGATTTTATAAAATAAAATAACTTTTAAAATGAAGGAATAAACAATTGATGATTATAATGGTTAGGAATTGAATTTCTTCACAATCCTTAGTAAACCATATTTATTGAACTTATTAGTTTTGCAAATCCCAAGTAATTCTAAATTATTGATAAACTTTTCTCAAGTATTAACCAAATTTAATTCATAACCTTCAAGCAAGAACATTAAATACCAATTCTCATTGTGAACTCAATCCCCCTAATCAAATTATGAATTCATTCACCCACTTATGATTGGAATTTAATTCACTTATGATATCTTTATTTATAAGCAATTTAAACATATGTTTAGAGATCCATTAATTCTTTGATTTCTCAACCTAAAACTCTAATTTTAATTATGCTAATGGTGATCAAGCATCAACACATAATAAGCACAATAAATATGGTTTTTAAAAACTAATGATTCATTTAATAAAGAAAAGACTAATGCATTTTAAATCATTAATCCTTAACTAACATAAATTTAGCCTAACTTGTTGAAAAAATATTCAGCAAAATTCTAAAAGCATCCCATGAAAATTACAAGAATAAAGAGGGGAGAAAAGAATGAAAACTTGAAATTGTATCTTCAATATTCAACTCTTGATCTCTCTTGAGTTTCTCCCAATTTTCTCTTGATTTTCTGTTTTGATTTCTCCATAAAAATCATTCCCAATTGATGAATAATTGATTCCCTAATTTAAAATCTGAAACCCACCTTAAGTAGGTATGTTTGAATGATAAAATGTTCCAAAATAGGCTAGCTTATGACAACAGTATTATAGACGATGAGGTTTAGCACGCGTCCAAGATTTTAGCAACTGCAACATTGTTTAGGCTCAGGGCCTTAAAGAACACACTACTATGTCATAAAGTCATAGCGTGGAGAAGAGGAGTCACCACCCAGGGTAATAACTGGGACAATTTGATTAGTGGTACTCGATTCTCTAAAAGAAAGTTAGCACCACAACCAGGAGATTCTAGGAATGGAATACTAACTTCTCTTAGTCTTGTGTTCATTTAGAATACTTTTATAAATGATTATTCCATCTTCTAATTATATGCAATTTTATTTAAACCCTATTTGACATCCATCTAACCCTAAACATCTAGTCAATAACATTACACATAAAAAATGCACTCAAGATCGCATTGTCCCTAAGTTTAAACTATGCTAATTTTATTAAAAAGTTAGCTAGATTTACATTTTATTTACAAGTGAGAAAGGGACTAAAGGTGGGCCTACATTTTTTATTAATTAATGAGCCTAGATCTATTTTTTTTACTTTGTATATAAAATGGACTTAAGTCTATTCAATTTTAAAGGAAAATTAAATTAATGGGTCTAAGTCTAACTTGGTTTTATTTTAAGTGAAATGTGGGTCTAGGTCTATTTATTTTAAAAGAAATGAAATTAAATGGGCTGATCTAAGTCTAAACAAGTTTTAATTAACTAAGTGGGCCTGAAATCTAATTAACCTAATGGGCCTAAATTGATTATTTAAAGTCCTAAACCATTTTTTAAGCCTATTTAAAGTGAGTTGGACCTAAGCGTGGGCTTGGGGCCCAAAATAATATAAAAACCCAAAAAAACACAACCCAAGACAAATAAAACATAAAAAAGAGATCAAGCAAACATTTTAGTGATTTTTTAGAAAAAAAAAACCTAAATCAATTACATGCGAACCCTAAATTAAGCTACTGTCACCATTGATTTTAATTGATTTTTTTATCTAATTGAACCTAATTACTAATTTATTTTAAATGTAGAAAATTAAATCTTTCACTATTCCCACTAATGGGGCTATTACAAACTACGTATAAAAATTAAAATTAAACAATTATACACCAATGAATTAAAATAAATACACAGAACACATAAATGTAAAATAAAAATTAAAACCCTAATATCTATTGGAAAATAGTATAGATTATTCCATGGCATTCCATGGATCTTCTATTCATTTGAACATAGGTAGTATCCTCCTCAATCCACAATCGGACATTAAAATAAAAAAAACACATAAACAAAAAGATTAGTAAAAATGAATCAAATAACAAAATATCAATAAAAAAGATTGTGAAATAAAAGAGAGAAGGGAAAGAGAAAATGGAGTGTTGTGTAAATGCTTGTTTTAGCCCCTTAGACTAGGATTTTCACCCTTGAAATTGAATTATTGTTGATTATGGACTAGAACTAAAAGAACAACGAATCACCCTCGTTAAAATGAACCGTATCAAGAAAACTAAGGCTTTGAAAGAACAAAAGAAATCAAAGTTTATGGTGTATAGGGCGTTCTCATAGCATTTGGATTTTAGGGTTTTTTACGCAGTCAAGTTTTTTTTTACGCTGTTCTCTCTAGTCTTCTCTTGCCACTTAGGGTTTTTTCTCTTTGGTTTTTTTTTTCTTTTTTTTCCTCTCCTTTTCTTTTTTTTCCTTGCACGCACGTAAACTCTTTGCTTTTTAAACCAAAGTTTGCCTGCGTACTAACTTCCTCAATTATAAGAACAGACTATCTCTTTAAAATAGACTGATAACAAAATTTGATTTTGAAAGCTCCTTACGCATTTTGAACACATCAAAAATTTTTTTTACTGATAATAATAATAATATTAACTTTTTAACCAATCAAAACACTAGAAAAATAGAAGAAAAAATTAAGAAAATAGGCAAAAAATTGAAAAAAAAATGGAATTTTAACACATCGGCATTGTGTAATATTGATCGACATTGCACAATGTCGACATTACACAATGTCGGTCGGCATTATGTAATGCCGGTCGACATTACACCAATGTCGATCGGCATTAAATGCCGATCCTTATAATTTTTAATTATCAAAAGACCCTTGAAAAATTGACTTCCTTGTAATCAAATCCTAAAAAATACTGCAATTTAGTCCCTAAAGTCCAGAAAATCAACAACCAAGTTCAATTTTTGAATAAATTTCATCATATAGGCTTACATCACAATTGTACACAATTGCATCCCGAAATTAGGTGCTTACAAGTATTTTTGCTACTGTCTCAGTTAAATTTCTGCCCTTTTGGGTCATATTGCTGCTGCTATCACAACCCCTGGGTTGTTGTCTCAACAGTAACTTATCCTTACTTCTCCTCTCTCAACTAAGGTTACATTTAAGACCAGGATTTTTCATCTCACTTTTGGCTGTGATGACAGCTCCAAAGCTGCTATCTTAGCCTAAAACATTAGATTTTATCCACATTTTGAACATGTCCCAAAGCTGCTATTTTAGCCCAAAACTTTAGCTTTTATCCACATTTTAAACATGTCATAAACATTTCTAGTGCGATGGCAACTAAAGACATGCTCTAAATTGATGTCAACACACCCTCTAATCACCCTAAAAGAGTTCTAAATCAACTACAAAACATGAAAATAAAATAAGACTATAAACTAACATTATCAAATCAATTAAAACACAAAAATCACCTAATTATTAATATAAAATAGCCTAAAAACTAATAAATTTGCACACAAAAAATACTCCCACACTTAAACTTTTGCTTGTCCTTAAGAAAGTTATATGTGAACAATTGTCATCACAATGAATTTAGCACATTGACAAACTTTAACTTGTCTATCCAACACAATCTTTAGTTAATACAAAACTTATAACTCAAAATTAAATTGATAACTCAAGGTCAAAGATGTAAGCTTTACCAAGTGACAAGCAAACTTGACCATTGAATTTTTGAAAGCTTAGAAGTTGACAATCAAGAAAAATAAAAGCAAGCAATACTACTCACTCAACCCTTAGCAACCCTTAAATTATAACACATAAAAGATAGCAACATCATTTTTTTTAAATGAGTGCATTTTACACTCCATCTCACTTTTCCTTCTTTTATTCTCTCTAACAAATCTTTTTACTCTCAGTAATCCCCCATTGTTCCTGCACTACTAAGCATGGATATCACTAAATGGGTGCTGTTACTCTTACTCTATTTAGAGAATTGGAGTAGATTTAAAGCATATATGGATTAAAATTTAAATATTTTGTCCTACTTAAAAAAAAAGATACTTTTTAATTTTTATTTTATTTTTTATTGTTGTCATTAAGATACTAGATTCAAGGATCAACTAAGAATTAAAAATTAAGTATCACTTACAAACATTTTTCTTAACTATTAACTCATAAAATTCGATCACTTAAAAGAAAGTAAGCATTAGGTTCATTAAATTTTCAAAAGTCTTTAAATATAAATTATCAACTTAACTTAAAAATCATAAATTAAGCATTAATAAAAGATTATGAAATATGTACAAGAAAAGCACATTCAATGTGCTTTACTTATCATAAGGATAGGGTGCAAAAGTTTCAATATGTATATGCTAACATGTAAAAGAAAATATAATTCTAAGATTCTAACAAACAAAATTAAAATAACATAAAAGATAAGCATAAAAATAAAATCTAACTAAATGCGATACATGCAAATGTACCCCCCCACACTTAATCTTTACATTACCTTCCATATGAAAACTAAACAAGAAACATAACATAACATGCACAAAAATGATAAGAAAAAAAAAAGAACATTAGTCAGGTAAAAGGAAACTCCCCTTATTGTAGTTAGCAAGGTGATGAAGGAGATGAAATTTCATAGCCTAATGCTGCGAAATATCATTAGAGGCAACATTATTGAGTTGATTATTATTGTGCTAACATATTAATAAGAATGTAGAGTTCATAAAATCTAGCATCTATACATATCTCCAAGTTATCAAACTATGCTAAGATTTGTAGCCAACCCACATTCTCTTATACATTGTTAGCTTGTTCATTAGTCTTCTCTACCATGTCCTCATTGGCATTGGGTATATGATCTTTTTTGTCATTTAATGCGTCAATTTCATCCCATCGGTTATAATTTCTTCGTAGCAAATAACACTGATGTGTGTTGTGCTCTCTTAATTCTATACTATTAGTTATAATCTCAACACGACACAATAATAGATGGTTAAAAGAACAAAGAGTAAAGGTAGCCATATAATGAATAGAAGGGCTAGATATATGGAAATGCAATGCTAATGCAGTAATAATAAGAGCCATCGAAAGCAGAGCCTTGTTACTATTAGTAATATGCAAAAGTGTTAAGAAAATATAATAGTTTGTGCAAACTCTAGCATTAATATGTAAACACCATAATATAAAAAGCTCATGAGTAATTTTATTACTCTTATTTTTTCCAAAAATCACATGGGTTTTTAACTTATGCATAATGCGATAACGATGATTTAGAATTAACCCATTTAAGGATAAATGACCAACTAAATAATGAACTCCCTAATAAGCTCATTCTAAAATTCTCACAATTTAAAATCATAGGGGGGTTTGTAAATTCTAGTCTTACGAAACCCAAATACTCAAAACATTAATTCATAATCTATTTGATGGGTAGTGCCCAAAAATCAACATGAAAATTTTTTAGCATCTTTATCCATAACCTTCAAAGTTATGTAACATTCCAATACCAATTGTTTATAAATATCTACTTTAAGCTCAATGATTTTTTTTCCATCCTAAGCTATCACACATTGCTAAAATATCATCTTTTAAACTAACCTCGTTTAATGAGAAGGAGTCACCCTCTTCCCTTGGCTCTTCTTTATAACTGTAATACCCTATATATATATAAATAATTATTTTAATATAAAGGGGCATATTTTTCTCGAGTAGTACTAGTAATAGTTAATTTGCATTATATTAAAGTATAAAATTTTGTTAACATTATATTTTAGGTTAAATATTAATTTAAATGTACATGTCAATTCACATGTGTGTATATATATATGTATATATAGATATATGTATATAATAAAGTATAAGGTATAAATTATATACATATATATATATATATTTAGGTTAATATAATTTTAGGGTTACTAATTTATGTGATTATTATTTATGTATTGTCTATTATTATCATTATTATTATTATTGCTATTTTAAACTATATTAACTTTAAGGTTATATATGTGTTTCTATGTACATGTGTATATATATATATATATTCACACTTATGTGTATATTTAAGGTGAAGTATTATTTAGGTGTGTGCATTAGAATAACTAGTGTATATGCATATGTGTATGTAGTATATGTATACATACCAATAATTGCCTATACATATATGTGTATAATTATATAAATTAATAGTTATAATATATATATATATATATATATATATATATATATATATATATATATATATATATATATATACGTGAGTATACATATAGAAGGGACCCAACCGGAAACAAAGGAGAAGAACAAAAAAAAATAGAGAAGAGAGCAGCAGAGGATTTCTCTGTCCCATCCCCGTCTTCCTCCCTCACTCACCATCCTCACCCAGCCCTCTCTGCTGCTGCTGATTCTTCTTCTTCTTCTTCTTCTTCTTCTCTTCTCGCCTGGTAGCTGCTCTCCTCTTCCTCGCGAAGCAGCTTCTTTCTCTCCTTGCGCAGCAGCAGCCCTGCATCTCGTTCTGCACAGCTTCGACGTTCGGTTGTGCCATCTCTTGGAAGTGTCAACCAGCCCTTCGCCTCCGCCTGAACAGCTTCATCTCCCCTATCTTCACCGACGGCAACAAGTTCCTTCCCCTCCCTCTGTTCCGTCCAGCAGCTAGGGGTAAGTAATGCTCACTCGATGCCCTCATTTCTTCCTTGATCTTGAAATTCCTTCCGTTGAGAATTCTATATAGGGTGTGGTTGTGCTATGAGGAAGATAATTGCCCATTTGAGTTATTTTTGGGCATTTTTCTTGAATTTCCAGAATTTTTATTTGAAATTTTGCCATTTTAATTACTTGATTTAATTTTATTTTAAGTGAAATTAGTGAATAAGTAAAATATAGTTAAGTGATTTTGAGTTTATTAATTTTATCTAGGGTTTTAGAAATTTTTTTGGAGTAATTATAGATTTTATAAATTTTAGGTATATAATTGGTGTTTATGTAAATTTTTGGAAATTATTGTGAAAAATTATGAAATTTGATAAATGAGGCTATTAGTAAATAATATGAATTTTAGGACTCAAATTATAATTTTTGAGATTTTTATACTATTTTTATAACTATATTTGAGTTTATGCCAAATTTGATTTTTAGGGTAAATAATATTTTTGGGAGGAAATTTGTTGGTTAATTAAATGTTTTAATTATATTAAGAAAATATATTTTGAGAAAATGAATTTTTGACTTGATTAAATAATTTTTAGGAATTATTTTCAGTAGTAGAAGCTCATTATGTAAATTATGTATTTTAGGGGGGTAAAAATGTAATTTTACACTAAATATGATGAATATATATATTTTAATTAGTTTTATTAATAATTAAAGGGTTTAGATAATTTTTAGAAATTGATTGACATGATTTCCTAAGTAATGTAAATTTTGAATATCAAATTTCCAATATATATATATATATACATATAATACATTGCACTAGTTTTAATTTGGGCTATAATTATAATTTTAATATGGTTAGAATACAAATTTAATTGCTCAATTTTGAATAATGGAGATTTTGTATAATTTTTATCTATTCTAGTATGTATGTATATGATATATGTATTTAATAAACAGATATTATTAATTTTTGATATTGTATTTGAGTTGTGATCTCGGTCGGGGCAAATTGTATTTTGGGAGCCCGACTCGAGTGTGAATGGTTTTGGAAATTAGAAGTGCATTTTCTATGCAGGTCTGGCTCTACCTTTGGTAGAGAGATGTCCGTTTCACAGAGGAGATTCTGCCGAAATTTCGATAGATTTTCTCATAAAACGTGATATCCGTAAAATTCCTACCGTTAGTTAGGTTAACTCCTGTCTGTCGAGTCTCATCCGGTTTTTCATATAGTCAGTCTGGAATTTTATTACTTTGTTGATTCCTGAATTTGATTCCTTAGTCGTGTTTTAAAAAGTCGATTCATTGTTTTCTTTTAGAGCATATCGAAGCAGAAGTTGTGAGACCGAGGCAGACGCGTGGTCGTCAGCCTTCCCATTCATCCTGTAAGTCGATAAAATGATCTGTGCGTATGTTTGTTTAAAGAATGCATGCGCTCGTATTTTTATTATATTGATCATATGATTTATTTAATTTAAGGCTATCATTTGCGATTTAAATGCAAATTATTTATTTAAAATCGATTTGAGGAATTTTGGTAGAACGAGCTACCTGGTGGGCCTCACCAGGACTATGTGCACATGGTAGAGATTGAGAGATGGATCCGATAACTGTATGATTGATGAATGTTAAACTAGGACGGGTGCCTCGGTAGATGTCTTTGCTCTCGGGGACCGCCAGTGATTGGAAAGTCAATGATGGACTGGGATGGGTGCCTCGGTTGATGCCTTAGCTCTCGGGGACCGCCAGAGCCATATAGTTGGATTAAGTGAATGACTACAGCTTGGTGCCTCGGTTGATGCCCTTGCTCTCGGGGACCGGTAGTCTAGTTGGAATAAGTGGGCCCAGTTGGTCGATTAGACTTGGGTTTAGGGTTCTACCGAGATTTTCCAAAAGCTATACTTATATATTATAAATTATTTTCACTATAAATATATATAGTTTTCAAAAAGGTTTTCAAACTGTACAGCTCTTTTATTGACTTACTCAGTGAGGTCTGATTCCCCTCAATTTTTTTTTTCAGGAGCTTGGGAGTTCGACCTCAGACTACCTCCACGCCGGATTTCTTCTTCACCGGTTATTTTATGTAGGTCATTATGAGCTATATTGTGTACTAATCTAGGTTGCTGCAGTAGTATATGTATTACAGATTTGTAGGGTTTAAACATAATTGTGTAATTTATTTATGTATAACCACGTTTGTGTATAAGGTTTCTCTGATTTATAATATGAGATGTTGAAATACATTATTATTTAAGCAAATGAATTTGTGTATTCTAAGAAAAAATCAGTTTGATAATGTGTTATGTTTTAAAGTAAAGTTTAATATGTGAATGGTTTTATTTTCTTTTTCCTTTAGGCTTACTACGGGTTTCGGTGGCCTTATGCCTACCCATTCCCTAGTGCCGGTCACATGCCCTCGGGTTCGGGTCGTGACAATAACATGCTTTTCTTTTGACATTGTGGAGTTGAAAATTAAAACAATTATGAAGTTAAAAAGAGAAAATAAGCAATGCGATAGTAACAATATATGATGGGTCTTTGAAATTAAAGGAGAAAGAGAAGAATTAAGAGGAGGAAGTATGAACTTTGGTAAAGGAGGAAGAAGAAAAAACTAGGGATTTAAAGTTAAGAATGTAGAAAAAATAAAAAATAAAGAAAGGATAGACGGGAGGAAAAGAATTATAGAATAAGAATTAAAAAAACTTGAAACCTAAAAGATTTTTTAAAATAAATAGAAAAAATAATATAATTTTTATATAGTTTCGGCTACTTTAGCAGCTCTATAATTGTTGTCATAGCTAAAGCTTGGTGTGTCGCTAGTTGGGAGTGTTGCTATCTCAGGGGCCAAGCTACTATCGCAGAAGAACTACCCTTTGCTATATTAGCATTGTTGTTGTCATAGAAACAAAACTGCATTTGGTTGAGGCTTCTTGGTTGCTATGGTAGCTTATGGGGCTGCTGCTATAATACTAGGGCTGCTCATGCCAAGCTTATTCCGATGCAATGGTAGCCACAAAATTGTCTTTTTTTTGTTTAAGAACTAATGATAATGCAAAGTGAAAAATGAAAATTGAAAATTAGCTATGAAAATATTTAGAAAAAAAAAGCAAAAATTTAATGAAACAAAAACAATAATTCAATAATTAAAAATAAAAAATCCTTAGTAAAGAAATTAAATTCATAGGATGGAAAAATCAAAGCATAATTACAAAATAAAATCAAAACATAATTAAAATCATAGTATGAAAAAAAAAGAAAAGAAAATTAAATAAATAAATAAAAGAATATGTAATTAAGAAAAAAATAAAACTATAGTTCTAAGTTAAGGTCATTAACTTGACCCCTATAAAGTTTATTATGGTGGGAGTAATGCGAGAAACTCCTCCTCTTTGGGCATTAATCCTCTAATATAAATCTTGTACCTTTGCCCATTGACCTGAAATGTTTCTCACTTAGTGTTTTGCAGCTCTAACGCACCATGAGAATGAACTGAGTTACTCAGAATGGTCAACTCCATCTTGACTTTAGTTTACCTGGAAATAAATGTAATCAAGAGTTAAATAGTAATACAAAATCACCAACATTAAAGGTTTTCTTAATAATGTTTGCATCATGCTACTTTCTAGTTCTTTCTTTGAACAATTTGCATTTTCATAAGCTTGTAACCTAGGCTCATTGAGTTTTCCCAATTGCAAATGCCTTTTCTCACTACTAGCCTTCACAGTAAAGTTCAAATTTTTTTTTACCAATATGCTTGGTGCTTTAATTCCACATAAAATAACCTATATAACGGGAGTCTAATAAGTGCTTTAAATACTAATGATATGCCCATAGTGCATCATCTAATTTTATAGCCCAAACATTTATTAAAGCTCCAACCATTTTCTCTAAAAATTTATTAATTTCTTGGTTTATCACCTTGACCTGTCCACTTGTTTTGGGATGATATGAAGTTTCCACTTAGTGATAGACTTTATACTTCCTAAGCAAAGACTCAAGCTATTTATTATAAAAATATGAGCCTCTATTACTAATTATTACCCTTGGAATTCCAAATCTAATGAACAACTTCTTAAGGAATTTTAGTACCAACTTGGCATCATTCGTAGGTGAAGCCAATGCTTATGCCTATTTAAATATATAATCCATACCTACCGAAATGCACTTAATCCTATAAGAAGAAGGAAAAGACCTCATAAAATCAAGACCCCATGTATAAAATATCTCCACTTTTTGAATTGGAGAGAATGGAATTTCATGTCTCTTGGAAATATTTCTTGTGCGTTGGCATTTATCATAATGAAGTATGCATTCTCTTACATCCTTGAATATTATTGGTTAAAAGAACCCACAATCTAGCACCTTTGAGGCTATTTTGGTTGCACTATAATGACCTCCATAAAAAAATCATGACATTGTAAAAGGATATTATACACTTATGATTTAGAAATGCATAATTTAATAAGACCTTCACATATTTTATAAATGAATTTCTCATTCCACAAACATTACTTGACTTGGTACAAAAATCTTTTCTTGTTTTGATAAGAGATGTCCTTAAATAGCACTCCACTTGCCAAATAATTAGCAAAGTTAGCATACCGAGGAGTAAAAATTTCTTTTAAAGTTAAAACAAACTCATCAAGTGAAATTGTCATCTATTAATGGCTGATTGCTAAGATCTTCCTCTCTTTCTAATCTTCAGAAATGATCTACAACTATGTTCTCTGATCCATTCTTATCTCAAATCTCTAGATCAAATTCTTGAAGTAGTAACACCTATCATATCAGTTTGGGCTTGGCATCTTTTTTTATTAAAAGGTACCAAAGGGCTAATTTGTTTGTGAATATAATCACCTTAGAGCCAAGTAAATAAGCACAAAACTTATCTACAGCAAAAACTATTGCTAACATCTCTTTTTACGTGGTTATGTATTTTAGCTATGCATCCACCAATGTCTGACTGGCATAATATATGACATGTAAATTCTTACCTTTTTGTTGACCCAACACCACTCTAACAACATGGTCACTCACATCACACATTATCTCAAATGGTAAAGACTAATCGGGTGTAATAACCCTAATTTTTAAATTATTTTATTAAATAATGAGATATGCAGTGTTAATAAAATTTAAAAGTTATATTTAATTATTTTACTATTTTGTGATTAATTATTATTATTTTATTTTTAATTGAATTTCTATGTAAATATATTATTCTGGAACTAATTATTTTAGACATTTCAATTCCATTGTGTATATTTATTATTTTCGAATACTATTATTCTAATAACATTAATTTAGTGCATGGTTATTTTAATATTATTTTTAAGTACTAATATTATTATTATTTTATTCTTTTTATGTAAATGTTATATTTTTTAAGTGTTAATGTATATGTATGTTTATATATATATGTGTGTGTGTGTGTGTGTGTGTGTGTGTGATATTAATGTATTGCGTGGTGGAGATTTATTATAATATTAGTGTTATTTTGAAGAGAATTATTTTAATAACATTATTTTAAGTATTAGTATTATTTTATTATATGGCATAATTTTAACTATTATTTTTATTATTTCATTATTTATTTTATTAGAATTATCATTAGTATTATTTATATTATTAATTATTTAATAATTATGGTTTATATTATTGTTACTTTTAAATGATATTTTATGTGTTGTTTTTAGTTTAATATTTATGTGTTTATTTTTATGTATGTGTGATTATATGTGTGTATATATGTATATATATATGAGTGAGATATTTTGTTTATTGTGTGGTGGGGAAATTTTTAGGCATAAAATAATATCATATTATAACATATAGTTTGATAAAGTATATATATACATTTGCAAAATTGAAGAAAGAGAAAAACAAAGAAGAAAGTTACAGAATACTTACCTCCTTCACGCGCTGCCATCCCAACCATCCCCTGTCATTGTGCCACCTCCTTTAGCTCGCCGAACTACCACCATCTTCTTCCCTTTTCTTCTCCATCATCTTCGTCACTGTCTGCTTGTTGGTATATCATTGGAGAAAGCAAAAACGGCAGCGCAACAGCAAGCTTCTTCCTCGCCGTAGATCATTTTTTGACCACCTTTGCTTAAGTTCTTGGGTTTTACGGATTCCTTGAGTTTTGAGGACTCCATTTCTAAGCTCGGATTGAGCTCAAACCATCTCGTTTGTAAGTTTTGTTGAATTTTTTTTTTGAGATTTTAGGGTTTTTATTTTTCTAGGTTGATTTATTTTGATTCAAGCAAACTCCCTTTGCAAATGATGATCCTTATAGCTTGAGCTTCATGAATATATTTTTGTTATAATTTTTGGAATTTATTTTAATTTTGGTGAATTTTTTTATTATTTTAATATTATTTAATGAATTTTCATAAATAAATTAATTAAATTATGAAATTGGTTAGATTATTGTTATTATATATTTTTATTAATTTTGATGTTGATAAATTAATTTTTGGGAATTTTATATAATTTTTATGAATATTTTTAATTTATGTAAATATTGGATAATTGAGTAAAATGAGTATTTTAATTGAATTTAAAGTTTAATTGTGTGTTTTAGTTGATATTAAAATGTTATTTGATGATAAAATAATTTTTATAAATTTATATAATTTTTATGGAATTTTAATTTAATTTATGTGTATTTTGAATTATTAGGTTAAATATGTACTTTTGTTGAAATTAATGGTTAAATATGAGTTTTAGTTGATATTAGTATTTTATATGTTGATTAAATAATTTTAATGATTTTGTATAATTTTGAGGAATTATTTAGTATATTGGATATTTTGTATTATAGGGTTAAATATGTAATTTTGTTAAGATTATAGTTAAACATTATGTTTTAGTTGGTTTTATAATTAAGTAAAGTATAAAAATGATTTTTACAAATTATTTACTATTTTTAATCAATTAATACTAATATTTGGAAATTGTTTCAAATATATATTATTTATAATTTGGGTGATAAAAAATGGGTTTTAAACTAATTTTATAATATAATTAAACGTGAACTTTATTATGGTATGTTGAATAATTGTAAAATTGAATTTTTATTAATATTATATAATATTTGAGATTTTATTAGTTAAATTGTGATTTTAAATATTATTTACAATCTATGTTAATTTAATTGTAAAATGGGAATTTTATTCCATTTATGAATTTTTTATTCTCAAATATTATTTAAATTATACTTTTATGTTTTAATTGGAAAATAAAGGTTTTTAAATATTGTTATGGGTTTTTGATGATTTTTTATTATTTTACTGTTTAATATTGTTTGTTTGTGTATTGTGAACCTCAGTTGGGAATTTGTGGAGTTTTGGGTCCCAACCCGAGGTGTTGTGTTTTGAGGTTTTAGAAGCATGTTTTCTTTGCAGGATCAACCCTATTTTTGTAGGGAGATGATATGATTGATTGATTGAGATGTGATGTGATTGATGGTGTTATTGCTGGAGCTCAGTTGACCAAGTGTCTTGGGGCCAATCACACTGACAGTCAAACTATTGGAGCTCGGTTAACTTAGTGTCTCAGGGCCAGTCTACTGTCCATAATGGAATAAGTGATCCATTTGGATTTAAGTGAGCATGTATCGCTAGAGTGATGATATGATTGATTGAGGTTGCGATTAATAGTTGTTTGAGTATGCTTTGATGAAGGAATTGAAAGATGTCTAATGAAGACAAATCACCTTTTGTACTTTTGATGGCGAAGTTGTCAATTCCGACTATAAATCATGGTTGGAGTTAAGGAGTGAGTTTTAAGATATTTCCATCCATTTATAAGGAGGGATAACTATGCCTGGCTATTATTATACAGAGTAAGAGAAGAGTAGTCAATTGAGAATAATACCTATAAACTCTTCAATCTATCACATCATATTATAGATGTGATACAGTATAAGAAGAGACTAGTAAAACTGATGTTATAGGATTAAGTTTAATTTATATTGGCATCCGAACTGAGAACTGGAATTTATAGAATTTTTTATGAATTCAATATTTTAGGTGTAATTGATCTTGATAAGATACAAATGGATTGTTTCGGCACTATATAGTGGTTGGTTGTCAGAGTAAAGAGGTGAATTTTAGAATTCCTGATGAAGAAGAGTTTAAGTTTATGAGTGACAAGAGTTCTGCACCACAGAATTTTAGCTCCACTATCATTGCTATGAAGATACTGAGAAAAGGTTGTTAAGGATATTTAACAATGGTCAGAGATACTACAGTGAAGAATATCTCTATTTCAACTGTCCCTGTAGCTTGTGAGTGGCTAAGTTTACTACCTCACAGAGATTGAATTTGGAATCGATGTGGTTCCCGATATAGCTATAATTTTGATACATCTATTCAAAAAGGCTCTTATTGAGTTGAAGGAGCAATTGTAAGATCTGTTGGACAAGGGTTTTGTTAGACCCTATGTCTTTCCTTGGGGTGCACTAGTCCTGTTGGTGAAGAAAAAAGACGGTACACCCATACTGTGCATTGATTACATATAACTGAACGAGTATCCTCTTCCGAGGATAAATAATCCATCTGATCAACTTCAAGATGCACAGTTCTTTTCTAAGATTGATATGAGGTCGAGGCAATGTTTGAATAGTCTACACTGACTACAGCTACTGAGATTTGTAGTTTTCTGGGTTTAGCGGTCTCTAGAATTGCAGCTCCTATGACCCGCCTAACTCAGAAGAATGTGAAGTTATATGGCCAGATGTTTATTAGAACAGTTTCCACTTGCTAAAGAAGACCGTTATCTAAGGGTTACTTGAATTTTAAGAGATAAGATCTGACATCATTACAGTATTTTATCATATCATCATATAATCTCATTACAACATTTCATCATGATATTTCATTCCAGCATTTCATCATAACATTCATCATAGCATGTCATTATGGCATTTTATCATAGAATGATCTTCTGGTAAGAGATGCACAAGTTAATTATTTAGGGTTGATGTTGGAAAATTTGAGAAAAGATATTCTATATAAGTTATGGAATGAGCTTACAGTGTACATCCAGATGTTACCAAGATGTACCACAGTCTTAAGAATCAATACTAGCAGGATAGATTGAAGAAGGATGTAGCTGATTATGTTTCTAAGTGTTTAATTTACCAATAGGTGAAAACTAAGCATCAGAAGCCTTCTGGGAAGCTTCAATCTCTTCTAAACCTTGAGTAGAAATGAGAGAGAATTGCTATGAATTTTATGGTGGGTTACCTCATTCAAAGGATAAATATGATTCCATCTGGGTGACTGTAGACAGATTGACTAAGATAGCTAATTTTCTGTCAATATAAGCCACTTATTCAGTAGCTAAGTTGGCTAAGCTATATATGAAGCACGTTGTGTGCCTACATGGAATACATGTGTCCATTATAAATGGTAGAGGTACACCATTTACCTCTTGATTTTGATAAAAGTTGCTGGAAGCGATAGGCACTTGATTGGTTTTTAGTACTGCTTTTTATCCTCAGATAGATGGTCAGTCTGAGAGGATGATCCAGACACTAGAAGATATGTTGAGGATAGGTGTTTTGGATCTAGGAGGTAGCTGGGTTGATTATTTGCTACTTATGGAATTCGCTTATAATAACAGCTACCATGGCAGTATTGGAATGACACCATATGAAGCTTGTATGGAAGAAGTCTTCCTTAGACCTGAGATTATCCAGAATGCAGTGGAGTAAGTTGCTGTTATCAGAAGAAGATTAGAGACCATAGTTAGCAGGCAGAAGAGCTATGCGGATCCAAGACGTAGAAATATGGAGTTTCAGATTGGGGACTGTGTTTTTGAAGGTGTCTCTGAAGAATGGTGTGATGAGACTTGGTAAGTTTGCATATTTGTTGGCTTTGCCTCCAAATCTATTTCATGTGCATCCAGTGCTCCATGTCTCGATACTGAGAGAATGTATTTCGGACACTTCGCACATATTGCAGCCGGACAATGTAGAAGTGAATGAAGATCTGAAGTTCAAGACCAAATCAATTACGATTGTAGATTATCAAGTTCGACAGTTATATTTGAAGCAGTTTCTGATGGTGAAGGTGTTATGGCAAAGCAACAACGTGGAAGAGCATACTTGGGAGACTGAAGTTGAGATACGAGCTTCTTACCCGTATCTCTTTCCTCCTTGATGCTTATAATAATTCTTTTCTTGAATTTGGGGACGAATTCATATAAGGAGGGGAGACTGTAATAACCATGATTTTTAATTTATTTTATTAAATAATAAGATATGCAATGTTAATAAATTTTTAAAGTTATATTTAATTATTTTACTATGTTGTGATTAATTATTATTATTTTATGTTTAATTGAATTTCTACGTAAATATATTATTCTGGACCTTATTATTTTAGACGTTTAAATTCCATTGTGTATATTTAGTATTTTCGAATACGATTATTCTAATAACGTTAATTTAGTGCATGGTTATTTTAATATTATTTTTAAGTACTAATATTATTATTATTTTATTTTTTATGTAAATGTTATATTTTTTAAGTGTTAATGTATATGTATGTTTATATATATATGTGTGTGTGTGTGTGTGTGTGAGAGAGAGAGAGAGAGAGAGAGAGAGAGAGAGAGAGAGATATTTATGTATTGCGTGGTGGAGATATATTATAACATTAATGTTATTTTGAAGAGAATTATTTTAATAACATTATTTTAAGTATTAGTATTATTTTATTATATGGCATAATTTTGACTATTATTTTTATTATTTCATTATTTATTTTATTATAATTATCATTATTATTATTTATATTATTAATTATTTAATAATTATGGTTTATATTATTGTTACTTTTAAATGATATTTTATGTGTTGTTATTAGTTTAATATTTATGTGTTTATTTTTATGTATGTGTGATTATATGTGTGTATATATGTATATATATATGAGTGAGATATTTTTTTTATTTTGTGTGGTGGGCAAATTTTTAGACATAAAATAATATTATATTATAACATACAGTTTGATAAATTATATATATATATATATATATATATATATACACACACACACATATACATTTGCAAAATCGAAGAAAGAGAAAAACAAAGAAGAAAGTTACAGAATACTTACCTCCTCCGCACGTTGCCATCCTGACCATCCCCTGTCACTGTGCCTCTTCCTTTAGCTTGCCAGACTGCCACCATCTTCTTCCCTTTTCTTCTCCATCATCTTCGTCACTGTCTGCTCGTCGGTATGTCGCTAGAGAAAGCAGAAATGGCAGCGCAACAACAAGCTTCTTCCTCGCTGTCGATCATTTTTCAACCACCTTTGCTTGAGTTCTTGGGTTCTTTGGATTCCTTGAGTTATGAGGACTCCATTTCTAAGCTCGGATTGAGCTCAAACCATCTCGTTTGTAAGTTTTGTCGAATTTTTATTTTTGAGCTTTTAGGAATTTTATTTTTTTTAGGTTGATTTATTTTGATTCAAGCAAACTCCCTTTGAAAATGATGATCCTTATAGCTTGAGCTTCATGAATATATAATTTTTTTTATAATTTTTGGAATTTGTTTTAATTTTGGTGAATTTTTTATTATTTTAATATTATTTAATGAATTTTTGTAAATAAATTAATTAAATTATGAAATTGGTTAAATTATTGTTATTATATATTGTTATTAATTTTGATGTTGACAAATTAAATTTTGGGAATTTTATATAATTTTTATGAATATTTTTAGTTTATGTAAATATTGGATAATTGAGTAAAATGAGTATTTTGATTGAATTTAAAGCTTAATTGTGTGTTTTAGTTGATATTAAAATGTTATTTGATGATAAAATATTTTTTATAAATTTATAACATTTTTATGGAATTTTATATAATTTATGTGTATTTTGAATTATTAGGTTAAATATGTACTTTTGTTGAAATTAATGGTTAAATATGAGTTTTAGTTGATATTAGTATTTTATATGTTGATTAAATAATTTTAATGATTTTGTATAATTTTTGAGGAATTATTTAGTATATTGGATATTTTGTATTATAGGGTTAAATATGTAATTTTGTTAAGATTATAGTTAAACATTATGTTTTAGTCGGTTTTATAATTATTTAAAGTATAAAAATGATTTTTACAAATTATTTACTATTTTTAACTAATTAATACTAATTTTTGAAAATTGTTTTCAAATATATATTATTTATAATTTGGGTGATAAAAAATGGGTTTTAAACTAATTTTATAATATAATTAAACGTGAACTTTATTATGGTATGTTGAATAATTGTAAAATTAAATTTTTATTAATATTATATAATATTTGAGATTTTATTAGTTAAATTGTGATTTTAAATATTATTTATAATCTATGTTAATTTAATTGTAAAATGGGAATTTTATTCCATTTATGAATTTTTTATTCTCAAATATTATTTAAATTAGACTTTTATGTTTTAATTGGAAAATAAAGGTTTTTAAATATTGTTATGGGTTTTTGATGATTTTTATTATTTTACTGTTTAATATTGTTTGTTTGTGTATTGTGAACCTCGATTAGGGATTTGTGGAGTTTGGGGTCCCAATCCGAGGTGTTGTGCTTTGAGATTTTAGAAGTATGTTTTCTTTGCAGGATCGGCCCTACTTTTGTAGGGAGATGTCCGTTTTACAGAGGAGATTCTGTTGAAATTTTGATAGATTTCTCGTAAAACATGACAACCGGTCCGAGTCTAGTTTTGAATTTTTGATTGAGTCTTTCCATATTAATCTAGAAGTGTAGAGTTAGAATTTATTCTGATGGTTGTTAATTTATTTTTCTAGCTGCGCCGAGACTGAGGCCTAACGGACCAAGACCGTTGAGTTTGTCTTGTGGAGCGCTAATCAGTGAGTTATTATACTGTATATATATGCATTGTATATAGAATGCATGACTTAGGATTTTTTAATTTCATTATATGTTTTAAATAGTAATTTAATTTATAATATGATTTAGTATATTTTTGGTTTATTTTTAGTATATCTTGATATATATATGTTTGCATATTTTCTATATACATTTAATATATATCTGATATATTTAGAGTTATTTTTTATATATGTATGTTAGATATTTAGGTTTATTTTTAGTATATTTTGGATATATGTTAAAATTAAATACATGTTTTAAATGTATATTTATTCATAATTGTTTTATTAAATGATTAGTATACTTTAGGTATATTTTTAGTATATTTTAGGTATATTCCTAAATAATTGCATGTCATATTATTGATTTATACTTAAATTATTTTTAAGTATATTTTAGGTATATTTTTTTATATATTTCCAAATAAATGCATGTTATATTATCAATTCATACTTAATTTTAAGTATATCATTGGTTTATCGTAGGTATATTTCATATTTGATTTGACTTTATTTGACATATATATATACTCAAAATATACTTAGTTTATTTTAGGTATATTTCTAGTATATATATGGTTTATTTTATCATTATGATTATTATTCTGCATTATGGTTTGTCCATATGAATGTTTTATTTTAAATGAAGGATATCGATAGAATGTGCTACCTAGTGGGCAGCACTAGGACTGTGAACGTACCGATGTGATAGATTTAGGTTTGAGTGAGAAATTACTTGTGGTAATGATGATATGATTGATGATTTGATTGATTGATTGAGATTTGATGTGATTGATGGTGTGATTGCTGGAGCTCGGTTGACCAAGTGTCTCGAGGCAAATCACACTGACAGTCAGTCTACTGGAGCTCAGTTGACTTAGTGTCTCAGGGCCAGTATACTGTCCATAATAGAATAAGTGATCTATTTGGATTTAAGTGAGCCTGTATGGCTAGAGTGATGATATGATTGATTAAGGTTGCGATTAATAGGGTTCTATTTGATTCTTCATGTATTAAACTCAATGTTTTCTGCATTTATTATATTTATAAAAGCAGAGTTTGACATTTGTGTGGAATGTATGAATATACTTATATATATATAAAAATGCTTGACTGGATATGGTATAGATGCATGTATATATAGTATAATAATTCACTCAGTGAGTTCTGACCCCCCCTCAATTATTTTTTTCATGAGATCCTATATCGTCAGACCTTAGAAGTAGAGTTCTTCGCCGATGTTCTTCTGTCCTGGCTATTTTATGTAAATGTATATTTTGAACTCTGATTTGTATTCTAGAAACTGTAGTAGTAATGTTACTGTATCAGCAGAATATTGTTTTGTTTGATACTTTATACTCTGAGAATTTTATTTGAACACTGTATGAATATATATTTATTTATGAAAAGATATTGAGTATTTATTTTTATATTTTTATTCAAAAAATTTAAATTTAGTCGTGCTTTTATTTATGTAATGCATGTTTTTATTTTTTTAAGGCTTGCTATAGGTTCCGGATTCGAAAGAATTCCCATTCCCTAGCGTCGGTCGTAACTCTTAGTTTTGGGTTGTGACATCTGGAGGCGAAATGATGGGGGCTGAAATTAATCATTCCTTCTACCTGTGAAAATCACTTAAATAAGCATCATTAAACTCAAAAGACACATATTTATTCAATAAATTAGTTAGAGCTTTGGCAACAAGTGAAAAATCTTTAATGAATTGTTAGTAAAAATTGGCATGCCATAAAAAATCTTAAACTCCCTCTATTGTTGTAGGAGGTGTTAACTTCTTAATTGTTTATGTTTTTGCTTATACACTTTAATTCCCTTGCTAGAGATTTTATGTCCTAAGACTATCCTTTCATCCACCAAAAAGTGGCATTTTCCTAATTTAACATAAGGTTAGTCTCTTCACAATGCTTAAGCACCCTATCAAGGTTAGCTAGACACAAATCAAAAGAATCACTAGAAATAGAAAATTTTTCCATGAATACCTCCATAATCAGAGAATATTTCCATTATACACCACTAAGCAAAGGTGTCATAGTGACATATAAAAGTTGTCTCATCTTGATCCTTAGGAAAAATAAAAATTTGGTTATATCCAAAATATCTATTAAGAAAATAACAAAAAGAATGTCCAACAATCCTTTCTAGAATTTAGTCAATAAAGGGTAATGGAAAATGGTCTTTCCTTGTGGCTTTATTCAATTTCCTATAGTCTATACCCTCTCATTACCCATCAACTACCCTTTTCAAAATCAACTTTTCCTCCTCATTTTCTATCACTATCATCCTACTCTTTTTAGGCACACATTGAATTGGACTCACCCACTCACTATCTGACCATATTGCTTAGGTTTAGTGAACTCGTACTCATGCTCTTCCTCACTTTCTAACTCATTACTTGGTATCTCATCTCTCTCACTCACATATGAAGAAAAGTTAGCTTCTTGAACACATTCATCAATAGCAATAATTTTCATATGTGACTCATCATCTAAAAGGTATTTCATTAATTTAGACATTACAAAATCAACCTTTTCATCTCCTACCCTTAATGTTAATTTGCCCTTATACGCTTCAATTATAACCTCACTCATGTACAAGAAAGGTCTACCTAAAATCAGTGGATAAGATCTACCTTTCTCAAAATCTAATATGACAAAATCAATAGGAAAAATAAACTTGTCTACCTTTACCAAAACATCTTCAATCACACTATATGGCTTTTTATTGGAATGATCTACTAATTGCAATGAAATTTAGGTGGCCTTTATGTCTACTAATTTTAATTTCTTGAAAAAAGAAAAAGGCATTAAGTTAATGCTTGCCTTTAAAATCACACAAGCATTTAGGAAATTCACTAGTGCCAATAACATATTGAATAGTAAAACTCCTTGGATCCACTAATTTAGTTATACTCTTATGTGAAATGAATAAGCTACATGTCTCTGTTAAAGGTACTATTTCATACTTATCACAATGCCTCTTATTTATAATAAGGTCCTTCAAGAACTTGGTGTATTTGAGCATTTGCACAAGTGCTTCAGAAAAATGAACATTAACCTCCAACTTCTTAAAAATATCCAAGAATTTTGGGAATTGCTCTTCATCTTTATGCTTCTTCAATCTTTGTGGGAATGGTATCTTTAGCATGAAAGCGAAAGGTGTAGATTTAGGAACTTCCTTGTGCTCTATCTTACTCTCCTTCCATCACATATTGCTCCTTATCCTCTTTAGACATTTCAGCTTGTGTCTTCACTTCCTTGCCATTTCTTAAGGTGATAGCCTTTAATTCCCTTGGATTAGACTCTATAGTACTTAGAAGGTTTCATTGTGCTCTTGTTCCCATTGCATTGCCAAGCTATCCTAGTTATACCTCGAAGTTATGAATTAAAGAGGAGTAATTCTTTAAAATTTGATCAAACTTGGCCTTCATCCTCTTCTAGTTCTCCTTATGTCTTAGTAAATTATTTGTAAAGGCATCTAAAAGTTTATCTAATTTATTCTCCATAGATGCCATCCTATCTTATGAAGGTGCTAAAATCTCGATGGTACTTGTTGCCTTTGCAAGTTATTATTATTGGAGAAGTTAGGTGCAACCACATTATTGCTGTTATTCCATGAAAATTTTAAGTGTTTTTGCCACTTTAAATTGTAAGTATTGGAGCAGTGGTTATTGGCCTGTTTTCCTTAAAATCGATTTCCAATAAAATTAACTTGATCCTGGAATCCATCTCCCACCATACCTACATCACACATAATAAACTCATTATTATAGTAACCTAAAAATTGTAATTTTCACCTAAAGAGGTTGGATTATTTTTATTGTGGGTGAGGTTGCCAATTTGCTTTGTAAGCATAGTTATTTGAGCTTGAAGGGCTATAATTGTGTTAACTTCCAGCCTTCCTATTTGCTTTGGTTGATGAGCTTCCTTAGAAGACTATAGGCAATTATCAAGTGCTATCCTTTCCAAAAGTTATGCGGCCTCATCCACTATTTTCCTCATAAAAAATCCACCACACTTAGCATCAATGGAATCCTTTATAGAACTTATGTCTCCATTAGAAAATGTCCTTATAAGCACATCTTTCAGTAGTCCATGATATGGGTAGCTCCTTTGTAATTCTATAAACCTCTTCAAAGTTTCACTCATAGATTCATTCTCAAACTATTAGAATAAAGTAAGCTTTTTCACAACCTTTTCTATCTTAGATAGTGGAAAATATTTTACTAGGAATGCTTTTGCTAAATCATTCCAATTGGTGAAAGAATCAGGTGGTTAATATTTTAACCAAAATTTAGCCTTATCCTTAAAAGTGAATGGGAACAATCGTAGCCTCAATGCATCATTAGACATGCCATTGTAATTGAGCATGTTGCAAATCTTTAAAAAATTTTCAAGGTAGTCATTTAGGTCCTTAATCAGCATCTCATAAAATTAAACAATTAATTGGATCATCTGTAGTAAAGCGGGTTTTATCTCAAAATTATTAGCTTTAATATTTAGCCTTGTTATGCTTTGTTGTGCACTGCCTAAACCAAGCATCGATGTGTCTAAAACAACTCATGTATCAGTAGCTTGATTCTATTCATTAGCCATCATATTTAGCTCCTCTAAAAAATGTCTATGGTTTTCCTTTTTAAATCTAGTTAACTCTAGTATGTATATGAGTAGATTTGTCCATGATCTTTAGGTATTGTGCATACACCGAAGAACTCCATAAAATAAGAATAAAAGAATTAAAAAAACAAATAAAATTTGGTTCCTTATCTAATAAAAAATAAATCAATTATGATGTTAAAACCAAGTCTAGGCAACGGTGCCAAAAACGTATTAGTGCAATATCGCAAGCACATGGTATCACTGAATAGTATACAAAATATCATCCCATAGAGACTCATTCTAACCACCTATTAATATAATTTTCTATTGTCTAAGGTTGTCGAATATGAAATTTAGGAAAGAAAATTTATAGCAAATAAATGAATTTTATAAAATAAAATAAATTCTAAAATGAAGGCATAAATAATTGATGATTATAATGGTTGGGAATTGAATTTCTTCATGATTCAATTAACCTTAATTAATGAACTTATTAGTTTTTCAAATTATAGGTAATTCTAAATGATTGATAAACCTTTCTCAAGTATTAACTAGATTTAATTCATAACCTTCAAGTAAGAATATTAAATCCTAATTCTCATTGTGAACTCAATCCCCCTAATCAAATTATGAATTCATTCACACACTCCTGATTGGAATTTAATTCACTTATAATATCTTTGTCTATAAGCAATTTAAACCTATGTCTAGAGATCCGTGAAGGTTTTGATTTCTAATCCTAAAACCCTAATATTAATAATGCAAATGGTGATCAAGCATCAATATATAATAAGTACAATAAACATAGTTTGCAAAAGCTAATAATTCATTAAATAAAGGAAAAACTAACTCTTGTTAAATCATCAATCCCTAACCAACATAAATTTAGCCTAACAAGTTGTAAAAATATTCAACAAAATTCTAAAAACATCCCATGAAAATTATAGGAATAAAGAGAGGGGAGAAGAGTGAAAACTAAAATTGTGTTTTTAATCTTCAACTTTTAATCTCTCTTGAGTTTCTTATAATTTTCTTATGCTTTTTCAGTGTTGATTTCTCCATATAAATTATCCCTAATTGATTAGTAATTGATTCCCTAATTTAAAACACAAAACCCTCTGTAAATAGGTAATGTTTGGATGATAAATTATTCCAAAATAGGCCAGCCCATGATAGGAACATTTTTGTTGTTATGTAAGTTGAATTTTAACTATTTTGGCTCATATTGCTACTATTGTCACAACCCTTAGGCTACTATCTCTACAGTAACTCATCCCAGCTCTCGTCTCTCAACTGCAATCACAATACCTTTCCCACTATCACATCCAAGACCAGCCTTGGGCTTCTCACTTTTGGCTGCGATGACATCTTTAAAGTTGCTTTTTTAGCTAAAACATTAGCTTTTATGCACATTTTGAACATGTTCCAAACATTCTACAATGCGATTTCAACTAATGACATGCTTTAAATTCATGTCAAACACCCTTTAATCACCTTAAAAGAATCCCAAATCATATATAAAACATGAAAATAAAATAAGGCTAAAATCTAACTTTCTAAAATCAGTTAAAACACAAAAACCACCTAATAACTAATATAAAATAACCTAAAAACCAATAAATTTGCATACAAACAAAAATATTTGGATATCATGCTTATGTCATGTTGATAGTGGTAAATTAAAGCCTAGGTTTAGAAAGTGTGCCTTTTTTAGGTACATTTATAGTGTTAAGAGTTATAGGCTTTAATGTCCTAAACTAAGTAAAATCATTGTAAGTCATTATGTATTTTTTTTTATAAAACTTATATGCTTCTAACTAGTCTTCTAAAGACATTTGTGATGTGTATGTGCAATGGTAGCAATCGTACATATAGAGTTTCAAATTGGGACAATATCCATCCCAAAGTCTACATCATATAGGAGTTTAGAGGTCAATGATGAAGTTAGTCAATTTCTCTTATTGGAAACATAGCTCAATTCTAGCTTTGTTAGGTATTATTGCTAAGCATGATCTTGAGCTCGAGCAATTTGATATGAAAATGACATTCTTGCATGAAGAGGTTGAGAAGGACATCTACATGCAATAACCTGAGGGTTTTGTGGTGTTTAACAAAGAAGATCATGTATGTTCATTGAAAAAAAAAGTCTCTTTATGGGTTGAAGCAGTCTCAAACTATATGAAAATGAATTGTAATAAATTATATGAAGTGTACAACTCTCTAGAGAGAAAGTGGTTAAGACTATTAGATAGAGATAGAGTCCAAAACCATTTGTTATTGCTTGTATTTATCATAACTAATTTCTATTGTAACAGCATGTATATATCCTACGTTGCACATTCAATGTTGCTGCTTATTATATATACTCTGTTGTGCTATGTTTTAAGAATATATAATAGAGCATTACTTTTGCTTTTCTCTTAAAAAAATTACATGGTATTAGAGCCTTACCATGGCTGACCAAATTGTTCCTGTCTTTAACAATAATACTATTGTCATTGCTTCATCATCTACCATGAGCTACACTTTTACAATCAAGCTTACTTCATGCAATTACTTAGCATGGAAGACTCAATTTCTTCCACTTCTTAATTATCACAATATGAACTCCTTGATTGATGGCACTCCACCTCCTTCCCAAACCATACCTTCATCCACTAACCAAAATGAAATCACTCCAAATCCAGAATTTACACAATGGTTTAAATGTGATCAGCTACTCCTCACATGGATTTTTTCCTCTTTATCTGAAAAGGTTTTCTCTTATATCATAGGCTGCACTACATCTTTAATGGCCTGGCAAGCACTAAAAAGTGCTTTTAGTTTTATATCCCAGAGTTGACAACTTTAACTACATGTTAAACTTTAAGAGTTGAAGAAAAATGACATGTCCATTGCTCAATATTTGCAAAAAGTCAAAGCTCTTACTGACAAGCTTGCTATTAGTAGAAGATCCATCTCCTTTGTTAAGTTTAATATGATTATTTATCATAATATTGGTAATGAATTTCATCCCATTGTATCTATTTTAAATCTTTATACTGATCCTATTTCTTTTTCTAAGCTTTATAGTCAACTTTTATCTCATGAAATTCTTTTGTGAAGCTATTAAATTCCATTTATAGTAAATCTTTCCATTCGTCCACCTAGCTTCTCTCCATCTTGCCCCACATCTTCACAATGCCATCCTCTCAATGGAAAGGTCCAAATAACAATAAACGAAAATGCTAAATTTTTTGTTACCATAACCACACAGCTAATCATTGTAAATGTCAGTATGCCCCTCGCCAATCCCCATGACCTTAAGCAAATTACTTTTGGCATAATATTACCTCCTCTTCTTTTCCTTATGACCTTCGATCTCTCTACCTCTTTCATCTACTATCTCTATACCCTGGGTACCTGATACAGGCATTACCTATCATATAACGCTTAATCTCTAAACCATTCTGCACCCTCAGCCTTATACTGGAGGCGATCAAATCACACTTGGTAATGGCCAATCTATGTCGATTTCTTATACTGATATAGTTTCTATTCCTTCTACAAAATGTACAAATTTGTTAATGAAAGATGTGCTTCATGTTCCTCATATGTCCAAATCTTTATTATCTATTAAACGTTTCACTAAGGATAACAATTGGTCTTTTAAATTTTATCCTTCTTCTTTTTTGGTTAAGGATTTTCAAAGAAAGGAAATCCTGTTACAAGGCAAGAGTAATGCGGATTTGTATGAGTTATCCTCTTCTTGGCCTCAAGTTTTTTTTATTAACACATGTTCCTTTTGAAATTTGGCATGCCTGCCTTGGACATCCTCGGCTTCAAGCTATCTCTCACATTATTAGAGATAATAATTTACCAATTAATAAAGCTTATAGTCGTTCTTTTATTTATGGTTCTTGTAGGTTAGGAAAAATGTCAAAATTGCCTTTTGCTTTTGTTGAACACACTAGTAAAAAGCCATTTGAAATAATTGATTCTGATATTTGGGGTCATTCCCTTATAGTTAGCAATTTAGGATTTAAGTATTTTGTATTATTTGTCAATGATTTTCCTGTTTCATATGGATTTTTCCTATTGGAAATAAAAGTGATGTTTTTAGCATTTTTCATAATTTTGAGTCATTTGTAAAAATGCAATTTAATTCTTCCATTAAAGCTTTCCACTCCGATTAGGGTGGTGAGTATCAAAAATTAAATTCATACTTCAAACAAAAAGGAATTGTCCACCGTATTGCTTGTCCATAAACACATGAATAAAATGGCTTATCAAAATAAAAAATTAGACATATTGTAGACACAGGCCTCACCCTTCTTGCTCATGCATTAATTCCTTTTCATTTTTGGTCCTATGTCTTTTTACATATTGTCCAAGCAATTAATATAATGCCCAATGTTGGAGTTAAAAATAAAATTCCTCATCAATTATTATATAATTCCAAACCAAATTACTTGGATAGCAAATTTTTTGGGTGTGCTATTTATCCATATTCATACCCTTTTAATCAACATAAATTTTCTTTTCGTAGTAAAAAATGTGTTTATCTTGGACGTTCACCTTCTCACTGTGGCTTTAATTATCTTGACATACATCTTGATAGAGTTTTTATGTTTCTTCATTGTATATTTGATGAGTCTATTTTTTTGTTTATAACTAACACTAATCAATCTTTTCTCCCTTTGAATTTGCAAGTTACTTAACCATGGCTCACACTACAAATCTTGCATGCTCCTTCCTTATCTATAGGTATGTTTTCTAATCCTGCATCTTCCTCATCCTCCCCTTTGTCTCACCATCACCTATCCCATCCTAACTATCTGCTCCCCTGTCTTTCGCAACCTCATCGACCCTCTAAGCCCAGTCCACAACTGACACTGCTTCATCTCACCAGCATACCACCACCTCTTCTCCTTTATCTTCTTCACCAAATAATAAATCAGGTGTAAACCTGATCATGGACCTTACCCAATACCCGCAAGCCAATTTTCCTTTAACCACATCTCCAACCCGCACTCATGACATGATTTTATATCCAACAACAATGGCCAAAAGTAAACTTCATTTATCTATTAAAAATTCTTGTACCATTAACTATCTTCATTATGAACCACATAGTTTCAAACAAGCAAGTAAGTATTATGAATGGAATAGAGCTATGAAAGATGAGATTACTGCATTATTGTCCACTAACACTAGGATTTAGTTCCAAAACCTCCAAATGCTAATGTTATTTCTAACAAGTGGGTGTTTAGGATTAAACGAGATTCATATGGCAAAATTGCTAGGTATAAGGGCCAACTTGTAACCAAAGGATTTACATAACAAGAAGGTGTTGACTATCAAGAAACTTTTAGTCCTGTGATTAAAGTAACCACAATTTGAACTATACTTGCTCTTGCCTCTATGCATAATTGGCCTATTCAGTAGCTCTATGGTTATCTCCAAGAAACCATATACATGACATAGCCCCAAGGCTTTATAAATGCTTCCTATCTAGATTTTGTGTGCAAATTGAACCGTTCTTTATATGGTTTAAAGTAGGCACCTTGAGCATGGTTCTCTTATCTTGCAAACTTTCTTCATCGACATGGTTATCTCTTCCAAGGCAAATAATTCATTACTTTATTAGACCTCAAGTGTGGTTTCTAATTTTATCCTTGTGTATATATATGATATTATCATTACAAGCACATCCATGGCTATGGTGCACCACATTATTTCAGCACTTCAAACTAAATTCCCGATCAAGGATTTGGGCACCTTGCATTATTTTCTAGGCATCCATGTTACACGATTAAAAGAAGGTATCATGTTGTCCCAACATAAATATGTGCATGATCTATTAGACATGGTAAGCATATTGGCTTCCAATAGTTACAAGACCCCAATGGTCAATTCTCCATCACTATCAAAACACTCAATACTCTTAGTGTTAATGATGCACATTATCAGCAACTCAATGGCAAGATATAATATTTAACAATTACTTGACTTGACATAGCCTTCACTATCAATAAACTATGTCAGTTTATGCATTCTCCAATGGATGTCCATTGGATAGCTTTGAAGCGGTTGCTTCGCTATCTCAATGGAAGTTCTGATTTAGGCCTTCTTTTTCCTTCTAAAACTTCTTTGGATATCAAGTGCTATGTTGACAGTAACTAGAGAGGTGATCTTGATGATCGATGATCTACCAGTGGTTTTGGCATTTTCTTAGGCAACACTCTCATTTCTTAGCTTGCTAAGAAGCAACAAACTGTTGCTAGATCCTCTACTGAAAGTGAATACAAGGCTATTGCTAATGGCACATCAGAATTCTTGTGGATTCACTCTCTATTACATGAACTTGGTTTTTCCCCAAAATTGAGTACTCTTTGGTATGACAATGTTGATGCTACCTATTTATCATCTAATCCTATTCTCCATGCATGCACCGATATATCACCTTGGACTACCATTTTGTTTAGGAACAAGTAGCAAATGGGGCTCTCGCCATTCAATTTCTTCCCACAAAACATCAATTCGCCGATATCTTCACCAAACCCTTATCTCTGGCTTAGTTCACACAACTTCATTCTTTGCTTCCTCTCCAGTCATCCAAGGACTTACAAGAGGGTGTTAGATAAAGATAGAGTCCAAAACCATTTGTTATTGCTTATAGTTATCATAACTAATTTCTATTGTAACAACATGTACATATCCCACGCTGCACATCCAAAGCTGCTGCTAATTATATATACTTTGTTGTACTATGTTTTAAGAATATATAACAGAGCATTAATTTTCAATTTTTTTACTAGACGTTGTTAAAGCACAAATAAATCATTTTCTATGTATGCAAAAATTTATATATAAAATAATTGAAATTGGTATTAGTAGTAATATTCAATTATAATGTAAAATTCAAGTATATGCAAACATTTATGTAAAAAATAATTGAAATTAATATTAATACTAATATTTAATCATTATGCAAATTTTGAGTTTATGCAAAAATCTCTATATAAATAAATGGGCTTCAATAGGTAAATGAGTGAGTAAATTTTATAAAAGCTACATGAATTTGGATATCCATATAAATAATAAATAGGTTATAAATGAGTAATTGGTGATTAACACTAACACTGCGTTTGGATCGGAGATTAAAAATATAGAAGGTAATAGTTACAGGTGTAACTCTTAAAGGAATAATAATTACAAATGTAATAGTCAAAATAATTTTTTTTTTTTGGTAAATAAATGGGTAATGTATAAGTTGTGTAATTGATTTTTTCTAAAAAAAAATGTTAATATATATGAAATGATTAAAATAATATATATATATATATATATATATATATATATATATATATATATATATATATTTATTTATTTATTTATTTATTTATTTATTTCTACACATAAACAAGAAATAATGAGAAATAAATTGATTTATACATTTTTCTAGATATTATTTATATTTCATTAATGAAAAAATTGAAAAAAAAATTATAAATAAATAAATAAATAAAAGAAAAACAAAAATTTCAATAAAATAATTTTTTACAGACCTTTACTCTATCCCAAAATTAACCTTAATGTTCTAAAATTTACCAAATAGTGTTAAAAGGGTTAATATATAAAAAAAATATATATTTACCATACTTTGATCTCAATCCAAACGCATCCTTATACCTAAATATATTAACACTTATTCATTTACACCCAACTCAACCCACTCATTTTACCACCGTGACTAGCACTTGTACCTAAATATAATAATTAATTATTAGCTACACATTTTTTTATTTAATATTGCCAAACAATATCAATTTCTGAATTTAAGTATATAATTTTTACTTTTATGGTTGTAGGTTATATTTAGCCACAATTTCTATATTCACAGCTATACTTTTATATAACTATATGCCTATTTAGCTAAGTTATTTAGCCACAATTTCTATATTTAGAGTCTATTTAGCTAACAGGCAGTTGTTAGTTTCTAACTATTGTTATTAATTAATAGCTAGTCACAAATTAATATTAAATGAATAATAAAATTATTTACAGTTGTTACTATTTGTATATTTAATAACCATCATAGATATTAATTAATTTTTTAATTTTAAAATATTGACTATTATTTGCTATTTATTTGTTTTATAGTACATAAGGCATATATTAAGTTATATTTATTATTTTTTATAAAAATTTATTTAATATTTATGAATTTTGAATATAAAGTATATATATATATATATATATATATATATATATATATATATATATATATATATATATATATATATATACACTTAAAAATTCATTTAATATATATAAATCTTGAAATGCAAATAAAAAGTATAATAATATAGCAAACTTTGATATCTTTAAAAATATGAAAAAAATTTAATAATTGTAATATATAGAGAAAAGAAGTTAACATCATAAAAATACAAAAAATATACAGTTTTTAGTTTAATTTAAATAAATAAGAATAATTGTATAATTGTATTTAAATAAATAAGAATAATAAATTAATTATATTTAAATAAATGACAAATATTTCTTAAAATTATCAACCTGGAGCCAATGTAAATGATTACCACTTAAAAAAAAATGGCTAAATACTATTTTGTAGTTGTATAATTTGCCTCTTGTTTAATATAAAAATAAAATTTAAATAATCTAAATATCATAGGTTATATATTCAATAGAAAATTTAACTTTTTTTTTTTAACAACTAGAAAAAAAAATTGAATATGTACCAACAAAAATTCAACTTTGATATGTACCAATAAAAATTGAATAATGTCCCTCGCATGGGGACTCGTCAGATTTTTTCTATATAAACCCAAGCAGAACATATGCTTACTCACACTAGTCAGCTCTTAAAGTCCAATTTAGCAACTTTATCAATTTTAGAAAATATGTCAATGCATATGCAAGATTCAGCTACTCCTCAAGCTTCCAAATTCGGTGATGCCAATCGCCGATCTGCCAATTATCATCCTAACGTTTGGGGTGATCATTTTCTCTCATATCGTTATGATGACAATTCTATGGTAAGCTAGCATACTTTAATTATTTTTCTTCAAATGTTTTGTGACTTCATATAAAACTTTTGTCATAAATGGAAAACATGCTAATTGAAAATAATACAAATAAAATAAAATATTTTCTTTACGTAGGAATCAAATGACATAATAGAGCATCAAAAGTTGATGGAACAAGTGAGAAGCATGCTATTGGTGAATAAAGACAAGGACCTCGACACATTAGAATTGATAGATGCAATCCAACGTTTGGGCATCTCTTACCATTTTGAAACTGAGATCGATGAAATTTTAAGGAAGATGGATAAGTTGAACCATCTTGATGATGGACTATACGACATTTCTCTCAAATTTCGATTAGTCAGACAACAAGGTTATGACATAGCTTGTGGTATGTTCACTTACTAGCTGATTTATTTGTTCGTGAACTATTTTATTAGTTTGGTGTAGGATTTAACTACTGTATATATATGACTAAGCAGATGTTTTCAACAAGTTCAAGGGTACCCAAGGGAACTTCAAGAACTCACTTGTCAATGACCCACGAGGATTGTTAAGCTTGTATGAAGCTACCCATCTCAGGGTGCATGGAGAGGATATTTTAGACGAAGCACTAGCTTTCGCTACTGCTCATCTTCAGTCCATGGCATCTCAAATAAGCTTTCCTCTTGGTGCACAAATTAGCCATGCTTTAGTTCAGCCTATTCGAAAGGGATTGCCAAGACTTGAGGCAAAGAATTACTTCTCCATCTATGAAGGAAGTGCCTCTTGTAATGAAGTTGTACTAGCCTTTGCCAAGTTGGACTTCAATATATTGCAAAGGCAGCACCAAAAAGAACTAAAAATCATTTCAAAGTAAGCATTAATTCTACATATATGTCTTACATAATTAATCATATAATTGGTATACGTTGATGTTCTTTAAATTATTGGCAAATGTTAGTTATATGGAAATTTTAATGAGTTATATATGTTGGATCTTGTGGTGGTGATTAGGTGGTGGAAAGAACTGGACTTTGCAACCAAGCTGCCTTTTGCAAGGGACAGAATTGTAGAGTGCTACTTTTGGATTTTGGGAGTGTACTATGAGCCCGAGTATGCTGTGGCTAGAAGGATGCTAACAAAAGTAATTGCTATGACCTCCGTTATAGATGATATCTATGATGTCTACGGTACTCCTGAAGAACTTGAGCTCTTTACAGCAGCAATTGACAGGTTTGATTCTTCTCTTTACAATATGAGGCATATTTAATATGGCTTGTGTTAGAATTAATTAATGAGTCTTAAACCAACCAGCACATATGACCTTTCTCTTATATTAATTAATGAGTCTCAATTATATTTTTTCATTCCATGGTACAACTTTATATATCTGTATATTGCACAAAAGTCACTGTGGCAGAGGCCCTGTTGCGTATATACAGGTGGGACATTGATGCTGAACATCAACTTCCAGATTATATGAAAGAATGTTATAGAGCGCTTCTAAATGTGTATTCAGAAATTGACGAAAACATGGCCAATCAAGGAACATCATACCGTTTCTACTATGCAAAAGAAGCGGTAATTCTCATTTTTTTTATTTTTGCATACATAAAAATTAATTAAAGTTCTGAAATTTTTTATCAACTTAGGAGTCAATTAATTTTTTTTACTTGTTAGATGAAGAATCAAGTTCAAGCTTACTTTCTTGAATCAAAATGGTTCCACCAAAAATACATACCAACAATGGAAGAATACATGCCGCTCGCATTAGTTACATCAGCTTACAAAATGCTGGCTACTGCAGCCCTTGTTGGAATGGGTGACATCGTCACCGAACATTCATTTAAGTGGTTCTTTAGTGGTCCTAAGATGATTACAGCTTCCCAAATAATTTGTAGGCTCATGGATGACATTGTGTCCCACAAGGTATGTAATGAATAAAAATTGCCAATCGGGTATTCACTGAGATGCTCCAATTTGAGACCGTCGCATTAATTATATACTTCTCTGCATAGTTTGAGCAAAAGAGGGGGCATGTTGCATCGGCCATTGAATGCTACACAAAGCAACATGGTGCCACAGAAGAAGAGGCAGTCCAAGTATTTCAAAAGCAAATTGTAAATGCATGGAAAGACGTCAATGAAGAGTGTATGCGCCCAACCTCAGTCCCTATGCTTGTTCTAATGAGGATCCTGAATCTTGCAAGGGTAATGGATGTTATATACAAGTATGAAGATGGCTATACACATGCTAACGTTGTGTTAAAAGATTTGGTATCTTCTCTGCTCATTGATCCTGCACCAATGTGAATTGAAAGCTTGCCATTGGTGGAATAATTGATCAGATTGTATGAATAATGTGTATGCAATTACACACAAGTTTTTTTTTTTTTAATAAAGATTGAGGCCTAATATTAGTAAGTGCACCCAATTATTTCAATTAGATTGGTACAATTTTAGTAATATATATACATATATATTTTGTTCTTTGTGCTTCATGTATTCATGTATAGAAGACATGTGGCTTATAAATTGCTGCAGGAAGAGCGCATCATGATTAGGGCCCTAAACAAGTTGAACTTCCCGCGAATAGTTTGGTATTCGACTTAATAAAAATTTGTTCAAACTCGTATATTCAAACTCGTTTGCTAAATGAGTCGAGTTCAAACTATACAAAACTCAGACCAAGAAAGTTGCAAACAAGTTCGAATTGAAGCTCATGAGTCATGAGTCAGCTCATAATTTTAATATTTAATAATTTGATTTTAAATATTTTATCTATATTTTGTTATTGCAAAAAGTATTTTAAAAAATATATTATTAGAATAAAACTGTAATTTTTATTAAACATATTATAATTTATTTAGTAAAAAATTTATTTTTAATTTTTGATGTATACTTTTAATTTATAGTTTATATTTTTTAAAATATTTCTTTAGGCTCACAAACAGTTCATGAACATCAAGTGGCATAGCGAGTTCACCTAAAATTTGACTCGATTATCAATGAAGTAAATTCGAGTTAGTCAAAATGGGACTCAACTCTATTACAATCCCAATGATGATATTGGCTATGGAAGGAATTATAGCCTAACTTATCATATGATATGGACTAACAAATCTTTTAAAATATGCCAACTTTTTTTACAAGATTTTGAGATCATGGATGTTTCTTAGTTCTGAAATTTTAAGAGTAGCATCAATTTTTGTTTGGTCAATGTTATTGCCTCGATGACTTACTACAAAACCCAAGAGTTTACCTAAAAAACTCTAAAAGCACATTTGAGTGGATTCATCTTAAGTTGATACTTTCGAAGATGCTTAAATGCCTCTCGAAAGTCTTACAGATGATTATTAGTCTTTTTAGACTTTACAACCAAGTCATCCACATATCATTTGACTTTTTATGGGGCATATCATAAAAAATCTTTAACGTTAGTTATTGATATGTTGCCTGCGCATTTTTAAGATTGAAAGACATGAATTTATAGCTATAAATCCCTTTTGATGTTAAAAAAAAGCAATTGCCTTTGTATCTTTTGCAACCATTGGAATTTGATTACATCCAGATGACCTATTAAGAAAAGATAATCTTTCATAGCTAGGAGTTGCATCAATCATAATTTTAGTGATACGTAATGGAAAATCATTGTTAAGGCAAGCATTATTAAGATCGTAAAAGTCAACACAAACTCAAATTTGACCTTTCTTCTTTCTCACTTGAATAATATTCAAAATTCATTCAAAGTACATAACTTATTCAATGAAACCATTGTCAATAAGTTTATTAAGTTCAACTTCAATTTGAGGAATTAATTTAGGTCAAAAGCATCTTTTACTTCACTAAATTTGCCTCATATTTAATTGATAATCGATGAACTGCCACCTTTAGATCTAAGCTAGGCATCTTTTTAAACCATAAGTTGCTTGTAAGCATCTTTTTATTCTTAAGACAAATTCATAATCAAGACGATTGGTCTAGGACATTCAACAGACCCAAAGTTGATTTCCTTTAGTTCATCTACTGTAACTTTATTTCAATCTTCAAATTGTGGTGGATCTTTTTTTGCATCTTTCTCAATGGTTAGCTCTTCATCATCATCGTTGATCACTTATATTGACATAATATGATAACATTACATTAATTTCTTCATCTTTCTCTTGATGAGGTAATGAATTAGAGATTACCACTATTTGTTACACTGCTTTAAGTCCTTCATAAGTTATAATAACCTATTTGTTTTAACGGATCATATGTGATGGCACTTTATTTTTCTCCTTATGTATAACTAGCAAGGAGAATTTCTTCTTAGTCTTCCTACACTTTTTTCTCTTCAAGACTCAAAGTCTGTCTTTATTAGAAAGTTATTTAACTTTTGAACAACCATTAGTTTATGTTCCAATATGATCAAATGCTGAAATATCACTTATATAAGTCCCTAATCAGTAAAAAACTGAAGACCTGACTTTAACAAATTTGTTTACTTCATCCTTAACTATGATATAGTTAAAAGCACTTTTATGAATCTTTAAGCATAAATGTAATAACCCTTAATTTACTTATAAAAATAATATATAGTATTTTTGATGTTAGGTTGTTGTTATATTATTGTGTTGTTGATGGACTATTGATTTGTAGAGGAGGTGCTTGTTGTTTGGTTATTCAATGGTTGATGTTGATGTTTAATTGTTGTCATTGATGTTAGGTTGTTGAGTTGTTAAGTCATTGTTGATGAACTATTGTTCTATAGTTTATGTTGGATTATTGTATCATTGTTGGGATATTGTTGTTAGCATACTGTCGAGTTATTATAGTATTGTTGTGAGGTTGTTGTATGATGTTAACTCATTAAATGCATTTATCTTAAGCCTCAAAGTGGAAGGACCCAATGAAAATTTTATAAAAATATAGGGACTAAATGGTAATTTTCCATCTTCATCTTCATTTTATTATTGACTAATGCAAAAATTCTAGAAAAGCCCTTGCACTCTTTGAATTGTCATTGTAGCACTTGAATTTTTCACATTTTCGTTCACTAGTCAAATGACCTCAAATTTGGTACCTAATTATTTTTTGATGTCCTCTACACACTGGTGACATCCTTTTGAGCATATTCAGCCTAGAAAATTTCAGATTTTAATTTTAAATTTCTGCTTAAGGTTGATGAAGTAGGAACGTTAATTTATTTCCCAATCAGTCAAGGCTAGCATTTTTATTTCATTCCCCACTATCTCAAGAGTCTATTGACATTGATTTTGCATCCGATCTCCATTGGTGGAATATTTGGTGAATTTCTAGGTATTTTCCCTTTTATTTTTTTTATCTCCTTATTCTATATGAGTATTTTGGTGTATTGGAGAGTTTAAATGTGTTCTATTTATTGTGGGAAACCTTTTGTTATAATTTTTTTGGTTCGATGTGGTGTTTCCGGTGAGAAATCTGGAGAGTATCAACCTAAGTTCGGTGAGGAATAGTGACCAATCCAAAAAATTATAATTTTTATTTTTAATAAATAGTATAAATTATAAAGATTAATCTTTGTAACTAGAGCTAGGTCTAATTCCTCATGGATTTTAAGATAAAAAAATTCAGAAGTGATTTGATGGAAATTTCTATATCTCCAATTAAATAGTCTCAACTCATAAAAATTAATTCTTTAAGCCTTAAATATCATTTTTAAAGTGTTTTCAAGTCCATTTTATAGAATCCTTGATTTTATAATTGTTCTATAATTTTTGGAAATTATTATGAATTTATTTGCTATATATTTTAAATAAATTTTATTATTTTAAAGAGTACCGGAGCAGGAACCTTAGAGCTTAGATGGATGAGGACATGTTAGCTAGCTCACTCAACTTGTAAGTTAATATTTAGAAGTGTATGTTATATTTACGTATTTAAAGAAAAATAAAAACTTGAGATTTAATATGCTAGTTTTGGTTACTATTGTGATTTTATTACTTATATGATTATTGAAGATGATATTTGTGGAGGATAAATAAGAATGTTTTTAATTCTATTTTTATATTTCAGTTATGGCACTCTTAAAATTTTATTGCATATTTATATATAAAGAGTTTTGGAAGTGACTCTACCTGAGAGGCGTCATCAAGACCGTGTGCACACTAGTATTGATTTACAAGTTCAGCCCTTATTTGGAAAAATGTGAATATGCTCAGCTGATGCATAGCTCTCAAGCGTATTTTGATTATTTATTGGGGCTGGTAGCTCAATTGATGCATAGCTCTCGGGAACAGCCAGTAAATATTGAATTAAGTGACTTACTGGGTTTGGTAGCTCGGTTAATGCATGGCTCTCAGGAACCACCAATAAGTATTGAAATAAGTGATGGACTACGACTGGTAGCTCGATGGACGCTTAGCTCTCCAAAATCAATGGTCATATGGATTAAGAGAGACAAGTGACTAATAGATTTGTGCTTTAGGGTTTTATCATGTTTTCCCACTTAAATAACATTATAAATAAAATGGTCTCTATTTTCAAAGGTATTGTGAGATTTTATTAAAGTCTTTAAGATTTGTCAAAATGATTCTAGTAAAATAATGGTTTTAAATATAAGTTATAGATATTTTATTATATTTTGATAAAATCTTTTAATAAAGAAGGATTTTTAAAACAACATGCATTTCCTTATATTAGCTTACTTAGTGAGGTCTGACTTCCCTCAACTATTTTTCAGGATATTAGGAGTCTACCATAGTTCTTCTTTACGCCAGACTTTCTTCACCAGCTTCTTCATGTAGATTAATGTACTATTATTAATACTTAAGAAATAATTTTAGTTAATCTAGACACTGCAGTAGTTTTGGAGGATTTTTTTTGTTGTATTTGTATTGGTATTAGTATGGTTTTATGATATGTATTTTGGTATATATTAAGTGGAGATGTTGGAGATTATGGTGATTTTAAAGAAGTTGTGGTTGTTATATATTATTAGGAGTGTTATTTGCATTATACAAGCTTTAGATTTGTTCCTGATATAGAGGAAACTCTGCAAAGTTTTGTTAGAATTGTTAAGTTGGATAATGTTTTGTTGCAAAAATTTTCTTAAGCTTACTACGAGTTCAGAAGCTTTCTGCTTTCCCATTCTATAGTGCTGGTCACGTGCCGTTGGAGTTCGAGTTGTGACAATAAAGGAGTTAGAGAATGGTATCCAAGACCCTTTTTGAAGGCTTAAGGATTTTTTTTCTTTTTCATTCTAACCTTTTGAATTTCATTTGAAATATTTTTATCTTAGTGAGGTTTCTTTTGCTCCTTTAATAATGAAGTGCTTCGTTGGCCAAATCCTACTTTACCTAATAACTTGTAATCATTAGGATCAAAGTCATTTACACATTTAGTAGGAAAGTATTTATGTGCCTCAGTTAATCCTTGAGAATATTTTATGAACCTTTTAATGGTTCCTGAGTTTCTTTTGTTGCCATGAGATTTGTAATAAGAAGGATTAAATCCTTAAGTTCCTTGGCAACATTTTCAACTTGGCTCTTGAAGAAACATGTCTTTCTACCTTCTCTTTTTACTGAAATGCATTGACGTTTAGAAGCCATTTGCATAGGATTACTATGTTGTTTTTGAACTTCTTTCTTCTTCTCTCCACTTTATGTTAAGGACAAATGAGTATTAAATTGTAAAGCATTCAAAGCTCTTGCATTCATTTTAAATGTTTCTTAATCTTTTTAAGTGTTGAATTGTGATTAATGATAAGTTTCCTTTTTCTACTCATTTCTTTGGATTAAGTAAAGGTATTGAGGATTGTAATCACTTGTTTGTCAAGTGTTAGCCATTAAAACACTTGGGTTGTTAGGTGTGGTTTGAGTTTAGCCAAGAAAAACTCGTACAAAAGTTTGAGTTGAGCCTTAAAAAAAAAAAAGGTTTTTGTGTAAATTCATCTAAATAATAATTGGAGTGGGTGATTTGACAATCCTAATTTGAGATAAGTTAGATAAGAGATATACATATATATGATTGTTGAGAATCCAAATTCCCTAAATCTTTGTGTCCTTGTGTTAATTTTTCTTGTATTTTAATTCTCAATCTCAAATTCTCCTAAATTTTTTATAATTTTCTAGTTTCCTTTCAATTCTTAGAAAATTCCTACTCACCCTCTCTCCCAATCTAGGGCTTTCTACGATATATTAAGAGATCATCATGGATCTAAAGAAATTTTAAAAAACGAATAAAGGTGGATAAGATTTTATTTTTAGGTAGTTATAGGGTGACAAAATTATTAGGTGTGTTTACTTATAAAAAACTATCTAATTTTCTAGAAACTTTTCCAAAATGAAAATAGATAATTGAATTTGTGTTTACTTTAAGTGTTTTCACAAAAATCTCACTTAAAATTTGTTTTTACCATTTTCACAATTTTAAGAGAAAAGTATAAAATAAATTTTTATTGTTTTAAAAAATTTTCCTCATTAAAAATATAAAATGAAAACACAATGTTTTCATTATGACCACTTTTCTATTTTTTATTCATTTTTATTAATTATTTTAATATTCGAATATAAAACAACCTTTACTTTTCAAATCTTAAATTATCTCTTTACTTTGATACTTATTATTATCTTTTTAGTTGGAAAAACAAGTTATAATTAACAATAAGTAAGCACATTTTTTGTTTTCCAAAAAAGAAAAATAATTTTCAATTTTCAACACGTAAACATATTTTACAAATTTTCTATGAAAATGAGAAGTTTTCATTTTTTTTAAAAAAAATTGAAAATTGAAAATAGAAAATAATTCTTTATAAATAAATACACCCTAAAAAATTCAACCATTTAATATGAACAAATTTTAAAAAAAATTCTGGTGTGTATATTATCATATCACATCGAATATCTAGTACACGTCGAACAACGATGGAGATCTATATTTTTGTCCTTGTGGCCTATATAAATTGCCAAAGGAAAAACACATGACAATATTGGGTGCGGATTCAATTTTTTCTGAGATTTCTAGTAATTAGATAGGACTTTATTAAACAATGATTCAACGTGGAGCTTTTTCGCAATTGATATGAAAGAAGAAAATTATAACCAATTCAATTAAGATTTTTCAAATTCAAAGATATTTATTATAAATTTCATAAAACGTTGTCCATAAATTTATAAATTCATTCAAATTTTTATATATTTATTAATTTATTTTTTATTTGCAGATTATTATATAAATAAGAGTTTGAATATTTGACTTTTCAAAAAAATTGAATATTTGAAATTTATGTCATCTATAGTTTCCATCATTTTATATAATTATTCAATGTAAAACTAATTGAGTTTGAATATAAAAATTATTTGATAGATTTGAAGTTAAATTTTTAAAAATAAACTCAATTGAGTTTAAGTGAGTTGAATTTTGAACTCTAAATTTTAAAAGTGCAATTGGATCATAATTAAAGATATGAGGTGCAACCGTTACATTTGTAATAATTAAATTATTAACTTTATTTGGTAAGTAAATATAAGTTGTGTAATTGATTTTTTAGAAAAAAAAAACTGTTACATAATATATATTTTTACATTCATACACATAAAAAAAATAAAGATAAATTAATTAATTTATATATTTTTTATAAGTTTGATTTATTTTTCATTAATATCAAAAATTGAGAAGAAAATTAATTTATAAATAAACATAAAATTATAGCAAAGTAAAATATTCAATAAATAAATTTTTATAGTCTTTTACCCTACCCTCAACTAGGTTAACAAAATACAGAGAAATGAAATTAATTGTAAAAAATATTAACTATTAACCTTAGTATTTTAAAGTTTGTCAAACATGATTAAAGGAGGTTAATGCATTACATGTAACATTTATCTTTCTTTAACCTCAATCCAAATGCACTCTTAAAGCCAAGTTAACTTGAGCTTGACAATATTATATCTCTTTTTATTTTTATAAAAGGATATTATTTTATTAAAATTATTGATGAGGAGAAAAACCACTTGGAGAAATTCTAAGTGATAAAAAAAACCCCTCCCTAAACTAAGCAAAAAAAATGGAATGAAAACACTCAAAACCAAACCTGGAGAAAATAAAAAACGAAAACAAAATAGGCTAAACATGATTCGACCAACATTTGATACAATATGAACCCTGGAGCAAATTCGAAGCAGATTAAGGAAAGGGTGAGGAGGTGGCTTTCATCCAAGCTGAAACACGCAAGAAGATATGTTCTCTAAATGCAAGAAAGCTGGAGATGAAGATGAAAAAAGGATCTCATTGTGATGAATCCAAACAGACCAGTTGATTGAAAACAATAATGCTATCTAAAGCTTATGCTGAAACTTGCCATAAACCTTACCACACCACTGCTGATGAAATAAAACAAATTGGCTAGGAATGACAGCTAAAAAACCCCACCATCAAAGAAAGTAGCACCAGATTTTTCTAGAAATATTGCAGTGAAGGAGAATATGAACCACTGTTTCACCAAAAACACCACAAAAAGGACAACAGTTCTGAGAAATTGGGCAAATGTTTAACATAAATAATCGATCCCTAGTAGAGCTCAACCTTTGCCAAAACCAAATTAAGAAAAAGCTTAGGCAAAATAATAAAGTCAACACTTCGCAAGTTCTGAAGAAAAAGCCTATAAAGGATCTATAAGAATTAGCATTCCATAAGAGCCGATCTTGAGCGCCGAAAATGAAACTAACTTGCCCAATAACTAAAAGAGAATCAAGAAGAATGAATTTAGTTGAAGAAAGACCCGGATCCCAAGTTAAGATCCAAGACCAAGAATCATCAATCCACTTTCCCATTTCTGAAATAAACCAAAAGGCTACAATAATAGTCGGAAGAGGTCAGGAAAAAGTAAGCAAAGAGGAGCAGAACCACACTAATTATCAGTCTAGAAAAGAACAGAAGAACCATCTCTAATTTTAAAACTAAAGCTATTCAAAAGCAGCTGAAGAATTATCCGAAACAGTGTTGGCTATGGATCGCCAAAAAGTGACAAAAGCATTATCAGCCGGAGATATAAGATTTTTGTTTTTAATAATAATGCTCCAAAAAGAATATGAGTCATCTTATAAGTGATAATGCCACTTAAAAAGTAAGCCTTTATTATGAAAATGGAGATCAAGAACACCCAAACCACCAAATTCTCAAGGTTGTGCAATAGTGCGCCAGTTGATACGGTGCTATTTTCCATCAATAGAACCACCACTCTAAAAGAATTAAGTAATGATCTTGTTCAATTCCTCAGCAACCAAAACTAGAATCTTTAAATAAAGAAAATAAATAGGCATTAAAGCAATGGAAGAATTAATTAAAGCCAATCGTCCCCACTTCAGAAAGGACACAACCTTTCCCAAAAGATAATTTCTTCTTAACCTTTTCAATAACTGCAGTACAAGTTGAAAACCTAAAAGGAGACCCAACTAATTAATCAGGAAGGTTAAAGTAAGACATCTACTTTGAGCCACCATTAATTGCACTAATAACTGATCAACATTGATACCAAAAAGATTGCTCTGGTGAAAGTTAATGACCAAACCGGAAACAATTGAAAAACATTGTAACACATAGGAAAGGCGAATAACAAAGTTTGGAACAACATCAATAAAGGACACAGTATCATCAGCAAATTGTAGATGTGAAATTCTCGGACCACCATTAGACAAAAAGATGCAGCGCACAAGCAAAGATAAAGGTTCAACAGCAAGAATGAAGAAAAGAGGAGATAATGGGTAGCATTGACAAACACCATTTGAAGACTTAAAATTAGATGTAGGACAGCCATTAATCAGGATAGAAGAGCAAGATCTAGAGAGACATTCCTTAATCTAACTACACCACTTTGAGCCAAATTGATGTAGTGGAAGCTTTAAAGAAATAAGAAATAAAATAAAATAAAAGAACAAATGGAATAAATATTGTAGTCCGTTGATTTGCGCACAAATATCAAAAAAATAATAAAAGATAAATATTGAAGTCTGTTGATTCGAGCACAAATACCAGAAATCAATTTTGTACAACTTATTAATTTGTGCACAAATATCAAGATATAAGCATCAATTTCGTTGATTCATACAAAGGAATACAAAAAATTGGAAAAATAGAAATATGATTATTAATTCAACAAAAATTATCTCACACAACTCTAAGGCTTACATATTTATAGAGTGACATAAACATACTAATGCTAACCCTAATTTTAATTAGAAAATAAAATAACGACAATTCTGACTAAGGAGGAAATCAAATCCCTAACAATATATGAAAATCAAATTATAATCAAAAAATTAAAATAAAAAACCAAATCCTAATAATAATAATAATAATAATAATAATTTATATTTGCTATTAATTGTTCTGTAAACTCATTTCAAGACTTATTGCTCTGCATCATTCCCTCCAGGGTCAAGAAAATTCACTCTCAAATTTTGACCAAATATTGAGAAACAAATTTGCTATAGAACATCATAAATTTATCTTCAACATTTAATTCATTCAAAATACAAATTAAAGGAATATAAGAATAAAGAAATTTATCAAGGCCAATGAAGTCAATATATTCAACATCGCCCTCGTCATTTTCATCAAATTTTGGCTCCTCTCCAATAAATACATTTTTATCCTCATCATTATTAGTATCATAGAATAAACTTTTTTCATAATACTCTATCGACATGATTAATAAGGATCAGTTCGACTCTGATACCAAATTGATGTAGCAGAAGCTTTAAAGAAATAAGAATAAAAATAAAATAAAATAATGAATGAGATAAATATTGTAGTCCGTTGATTTGTGCACAACTACCGAAAAAACAACAAAGAATAAATATTGAAGTTTGTTGATTCTTCGTGCACGAATGCCAGAAATCAATCTTCTATAACCTGTTAATTTGTGCATAAATACTAGAATATAGGCATCAATATTGGTTGATTCACACAAAGGAGTACCAAAAATTAGGAAAATAAAAATCTGATTATCAATTCAATAAAAACTGTCTCACATAATCCTAAGGCTTACATATTTATAGGATGACACAAACCTACCAACTCTAACCCTAATTTTAATTAGGAAATAAAATAAAGACAATTGTAACTAAGGTAGGAAATCAAATCCCTAACAATATAGGAAAATTAAATTCTAATCAACGCAAAATTAAAATATAAAAACCAAATCCTGATAATAATAATAATAAAAAAAAATTATATTTGCTATTAATAGAGTTTATTAATAAAATTATAAAAAAAATTATATTTTCTGCAAACTCATTCTAGGGCTTATTGCTCTACATCATTCCCTTCATGGTCGAGAAAATTCACCCTCAAAATTTGCCCAAATATTGAGAAACAAATTTGCTATAGAACATCATAAATTTATCTTCAACTTGTAATTCCTTCAAAATACAAATTAAATGAATATAAGAATAAAGAAATTTATCAATGCCAATGAAATCAATATATTCAACATCACCCTCATCCTTTTCATCAAATTTTGGCCCATCTCTAATAAATACATATTTATCCTCGCCGTTATCAGTATCATAGAATAAACTCTCTTCATAATACTCTTTCAACATTATTAATAAGGATCAGTTAGGCTCTGATACCAAATTGATGTAGCAAAAGATTTAAAGAAATAAAAATAAAAATAAAATAAAAGAACAAATGGGATAAATATCGTAGTCCATTAATTTGCACACAAATACTGGAAAAAAAATAAAGGATAAATATTGAAGTCTGTTGATTAGTGTAAGAATGTCATAAATCAATATTCTACAACATGTTGATCAGCCTCCCGCTCATAAACCTCATCCAAGCGCGACTATTGTCTTCTTCATTCCATTTTTTTTTATAAAACCCTAGGAATATTCATCGGCTTTGATACCAACTGACGTAGCGAAAGCCTAGGAAATTGGATAAATACTGCTTGGCGTTGAATCGCGCATGATTACCGTCTAATAATCTTCTATAACCTATTGATTTGTGCACAAATACCAGGATATAGGCATCAATATTCATTGATTCACACAAAGGAATACCGAAAATTGGAAAAATAGAAATCTGATTCTCAATTCAATAAAAACTGTCTCATATAGCCCTAAGGCTTACATATTTATAGGGTAACACAAACCTACCAACCCTAACCCTAATTTTAATTAGGAAATAAAATAAAGACAATTATAATTAAGGTAGGAAATCAAATCTCTAACAATATAGGAAAATCAAATTATAATCAATACAAAATTAAAATAAAAAACCAAATCCTAATAATAATAATAATAATAATAATAATAATAATAAACATAACAATAATCATAATCATAATAATAATAAATTATATTTGCTATTAATTATTCTGCAAACTCATTCCAAGGCTTATTGCTCTGAATCGTTCCTTTTAGGATCGAGAAAATTCACCCTCGAAATTTGCCCAAATATTGAGAAACAAATTTGCTATAGAACATTATAAATTTATTTTCAACTTGTAATTCCTTCAAAATACAAATTAAAGGAATATAAGAATAAAGAAATTTGTCAATGCCAATGAAGTCAATATATTCAACATTGCCTTCATCCTTTTCATCAAATTTTTGCTCATCTATAATAAATACATCTTTATCATCGCCGTTATCAGTATCATAGAATAAACTCTCTTCATAATACTCTCTCAACATAATTAATAAGGATCAATTCAACTCTGATACCAAATTGATGTAGCGAAAACATTAAAGAAATAAGAATAAAAATAAAATAAAAGAACAAATGGAATAAATATTGTAGTCCGTTGATTTGTGCACAAATATCGAAAAAATAATGAAGGATAAATATTGAAGTCTGTTGATTCGCGCACGAATACCAGAAATTAATCTTCTATAACCTATTGATTTGCGCACAAATATCAGGATATAGGCATCAATATTGGTTGATTTATACAAAGGAATACCGATAATTGGAAAAATAGAAATTTGATTATCAATTCAACAAAACTGTCTCACAAAGCCTTAAGGCTTACATATTTATAGGTGACACAAACCTACCAACCCTAACCCTAATTTTAATTAGGAAATAAAATAAAGACAAATTCTAACTAAGGTAGGAAATCAAATCCCTAGCAATATAGGAAAATCAAATTCTAATCAATGCAAAATTAAAATAAAAAACCAAATCCTAATAATAATAATAATAATAATAATAATAATAATAATAATAATAATAATTATTATTATTATTATTATTATTATTATTATTATTATATTTGCTATTAATTGTTTTGCAAACTCATTCCAAGGCTTATTGCTCTACATCACAAATCCCATTTGATGTAAAACCCAGAGAATGAACTTCCATTTGACAGAGTTGAAAACTTTCTCAAAATCAATTTCAAGCATGTAGCTTCATGTATTTGACTTTTTGCAAGTAGCAATGACTTCAATTATAATAAAATAGTTGTAAAGGATTTGGTGCCCAATGTTGGTTTGTAAAATTCCCACATTGGGAATTTAAAAAAAAAAGGTAGGAGTCTTTAGATATAAATAGACTTCTCCCCCCTTTGGTTAAAGTATGTTAATTACCACTTATATTTGGTGTCCTATTGAAAGCTATTAGCTATACTAGTAGAGAATTTTAATAGAAATTCCCTTGGGGTGTACTTAAGCTTTTGGGCATGTAAGAGAGTTGTAATAATTTTTCACATAGTAAATATTTTTTCTCTTGGTTGTCTTTTGATAACGCTTGTGGTTTTTCTACATTTGGGGGTTTTCAAAATTAAATTATTATGTGTTTCTCTCTTTTATTTTTCAAGTATTTTTGTTCATGGTGTGATCTAAAAGGGTAAAGGTACTTGTTGGATTGTAAAGGTTCATTTTCCCTAACAATTAGTACTATAGCTCTTGGTTTATTTTAGTATGTTCTATGGTTGCAGCTTAGGCTAATCTTCCACTTCAGAAAAAATTTCCTTAGGCAAATTGGCATTATGCATTGACAGTTTTTTTTATAGAAATTGTTGTGATCCAACTGAAGGTCCTTTGTATTTGTTTATTTAGTATGATATTATGTAAGTGTAGCCAAGATAGTTTTATCACAAAAGCTATAATTGCCTCGGGAGGTTGGGACTTAAATGGTACCATTTGTGTCCCCCCAATCTTTCTTGAAAACTTTCTTAGTACATTATATAAACACAATTGTTCATTCATTATTCATATATGAGGTCATTGTAGCAAAAAGTACTGTTCAAATATACAGAGGTACTGTGCATTGTGAACCAAAATAAGTTTCAAATTTGATATTGAGAAATTTAATAGGAGAATTAATTTTGGGTTGTGGCAAGTACAAGTCAAGGATATACTAATCCAGATTGGATTGTATAAGGCATTGAAGGAAAAGCTAGCTTCTTCATTAGAAGGAAAGGAGCCAATTAAATTTGGGAGGAGCTAAACATGAGAGCAGCATGTCATATTTGTCTTTGCCTAGTAAAAAATGCTCTTGTTAATGTTGATAGATGGTCAACAACAAAGGAGTTTTAGGGAAAGTTAAAGGAAATGTACAAGGCTAAAAGTCTTTCTAATAGGTTATATTTAAATGAGCAATTTCACAAATTGCAAATGGAAGAAGGTAAAAAAAATTTCGACCACCTTAGTGCACTCAATGAGATTATTTATGAATTGGAATCTATTGGAGTGAAAATTGATGATAAGATAAAGAGTTGAGACTTATCTAGTCTCTTTCACCTTCCAATGAACCCGTGCAAACTATTTGAATGTACAGGAAAGAGAATGTGAATTTTTCAGAAGTGACAAATAAGCTGATTTAAAAAAAAGGTTGAAAAATGGATATAACAAGTCTTCTAAAAGTATAGCATTGTCGGTTTATGGAAATGAGATGAAGACTAAAGGCTCCAAAAAGAAAATTATCTACTGGATTGTGGGCAACCTGGACATGTAAGGAAGGATTGCAAAAATGGTGGAGCTCATTCGTCTAATAGCTCCAAAGTAATGTTATTAATGTGATCATCTTTAAAGAAGGAGATGATGGACTTTGTATATAAGGAAATATATATATCCTCATGGCATGATAACTATCAACTGAGTTACCATGGAAAAGGATGTATGAAGGTAACATGTTCACAATTTATACACAGGCATTGGCTGACAATTGATGCAAGGTGTGTGGTGGAATTGATATTGATGGCTAATGAACTTAATAGAAAGTCAACATTGGAAGTTGCACCATAACTTATTAGCAGTTTTTCAACATGAACTGGTCGAGATGAAAATTCTTGAAGTTAGTGAATTCTAAGTGTGTAAACTCTTATGGTGGAGTATGACAATTCTTTTTTCTTAGAATTGTGACTGATATAGCTTATGGTGAGGTAGCTGTTATTGTTTATTTTTAATAATGGGAAAGATCTCTGAGAGAACTGTTTGGAATTGTCCAAGGTAGAGATTTATTGGTTTGTAAAATTCCCATATCGGGAATTTGAGAAAAATTAGAGGAATCTTTAGTTATAAATAAACTCCTCTCCCCTTGGTTAAAGTATGCCAATCACCACTTGTATTTGGTGTACCATTGAAAACTATTAGCTATACTAGTAGAGAATTTTAAGGAAAATTCTCTTGGGGTGTATTTGAGCTTTTGAGTATGTGGAAGAGTTAAATTCCAGCCAATGCCAGTCATCCTCATCATGACTCAAGCATCTCTCTAAACAATGAAGAAATTTCTTAAAAGTCTCAATGGCGATGACTAGAATAAGCTTTAACCTTTCCATATTAAATCCCTAAAATCTCTTCAGCACCTGACTATCGATAACAATCTCCTACATGCTGCTGCTACCTTCTGGGATGTCAAGGACCATGTATTCAAGTTTAATAGGCAAGAGCTTTGTCTAATGATTGAAGAGTTTGCTACTATTCTGGGATGCACATTAGACTTGACTGCTATGATAGCCCTTCCTGATTTGGAGATGCAGTTTCTTGGCAGATTGGTTGTGTTCTTTGATTTGCCCCTAGATGATATTTATATGTATACACATAACCCTGGGACCATCAATCTTTCTTCTTTCATCACCGTCTGTGGGACTCAGGACAAGAACACTGCTTCTCGGACTACAACAGTTGCTTTATGCTTATATACTCCATTTTTGCTAGTTTCTCATTATGGTGATGCCGATACACGCATTATTAGTATTTTGGAATAGGTGGAGCTTATAGCTAACCTTATGCCAGTTATCCTTGTTGAGACCATCATTGGGCTATATAATTTCAAGACTCATAACTGTTTTTCAAGCAGTTTACTTCTTCTTCAGGTATGCAACCAAAAATTTTATTTATTTTATTTTATTTTGCCTTAATTTTTGCCTAAGCCGCCTTTTTGAGTTTTCAGCTTAGCAGGCTTGCCCTAACTTTTGCCTAAGCCACCCTTTCAGGTTTTCAACTTAGTAGGCTTTTATTTTATTATTCTTATACCTTTTTTTTTTTTTAGATTTGGTTACAAGAAAAGTTGAGCTTGCTTAATGTACCCCTTAATCCTTTGACTTATCAACCTCATAAGCTACAATCTCATCCTTTAAAAATGAAGGACAAATGTTCTATGGACTAATGGGTTGACTGGTTAAAGAAGATTTTAGATGCTAAGATCACATGGGTTTACCCTTAGTGGAGATTGAAGTTCATGACTATTGAGCTATATGATCACTGTGTTCCTATTTCAAGGCTGCACTTCTCTACCTTTTTTACCCTTTATGCCTTTGTCGTTAGTATGGTCACCCTCAGTTCATTATTATTGTTTTGGCTGACTTTGAAGGCTTTCCTCTGAGATAAGATTCTCTGGATAAGATTAGGAGCTTGTGGCCTTGTAGAGCTCTTAAACAGAACATACACCTGGATGCTAATATGACTACTGATGATGATTACAAAACTTGAGTTATTATCCAAAAGACAGAACCACCAGGATTTGCTAGGTACAAGAGGACTCAGCTTTGTATGATGAGTTACAAAGGAAGAAATAAAGACATCACTAGATAGAATGTTCTCATAAAGCTAGTCTTAGGCATTCTTTTGTTTTGTTTTCCCTTCAAGTACTTATGCTTTATAATAAAGAAGGACATGCAAAGTTTAACAAAACTTCAATTTAAATTTCATTCATTAATTAGGGCCCAAATGAGTACATTTAATACATCACATGACATGACTCCTGTTATCAGCTAGTCCTCATAGATTTTCTAACTGAATATTTTTTGCTCACATTTTATTTCCCTAATTTTTGCATAACTAGCCCTTTGTGGGTTTTTTAATCAGCGAGACCATTCCTTTTTTTTATTTCCCTACCTTTTACCTGTCAGCCCTTTGCGAGTTTTCTGAACAACGGGAATGTCCTAACTTTTACCTGACTAGCCTTTTCAGGTTTTCTAGCCAGCAGACTTTATTTTTTTTATTCTACTTTTATTCATATTTTTTACAGGTAGTACTTCTTGAGGCGATCCAGATTAACAGGTTCCATGAACTCATTCCCTTCAAGATATGATATCTTAGCAGCTCCTTTTGGTAAGACCGATTTGACCAAGTATGGTCCTTCCCAATTCGGTTTAAATTTACCTCTTGGATTGAAAACCACGACTCTAAACTATTTCAGCACCATATATCTAGCTTTGATCTTCCTAGGCTTAACCTTCTTGTTGAATGCCCTTGCTATCCTTCTCTAATATATATGAGTGTGGAATAAAGCATTTATCCTTTTCTCATCTAAAGATACGAGATGATCATATCTCTTATGTGCCCATTCACTCTCAATTATTTTAGCTTCCATGACTACTCCCAAGGACTTAATCTTGGTTTTTATGGGCAAAATTCCCTCATAACCATATACCAATGAGAATGGTGTTTGGCCTGTGGCAGTTCTAGCTGTAGTCCTATATCCCCACAAGGCAAAAAGAAGATATTTAGACCAATCCTTGTAAGTTTTAACCCTCTTAGAAAGGATTTTCTTGACATTTTTATTAGCCGCTTCCACTGCTCCATTAGCTTGAGGGCAATAAGGTGAAGATTTATAGTGCTCAATCCCATACTTTTGTAATAACTCTGCTATTTCTACTTGAAATTGAACCCCATTATTTATCACAATATGATGTGGAACCCCATATCTATAGATAAGGCTCTTCTCGATGAGCCGTGCCATTTTTTTTTCTTTCAAAGTGTTGAAAGATTATACCTCTACCCATCTCGAGAAGTAATCAATTGCCACCACTATGTATTTATGCCCATTTGATACTGTTGGTCTTATTTTTCTTATGATATCAATTCTGCATGTTGCAAAGGGCCAAAGGGATGATAAACTATTCAGCATTATTGGAGGCATGTGACTAAGATTCCTGTGGATCTGACACTAATGGCATTGTCTTACTGTCCTAATACAATCCTTTTCCATACTCATCCAATAGTACCCTTATCTGATTATTTTCTTGGCTAGTATTATCCTTTTAATATGAGAATTGTATATTATTGTATGAATTTCTTTCATAACCTCCTCAGCTTCATCTTTCTTGAGACATCTGACTTGCATCTCATTTGGCATTATTTTATATAATACTCCGTCATGACTTGCATAGTTACGTGCAAGAACATGAAGAGCATATCTTTCCTTTAAGGCTACTTCATTTGGATAAATTTCTTCTTCAATGAATCTCTGGACATTATAAAACCAAGGCTTTTATTCAGGCCCCATTTGAACATTCATAATCTGCTTATCCCCATAACACAGTGCTCTAAACTTCATGATCACTAAAGGTTTTATAGCCAACCCAGTTGTATTATCCCACATTGAAGAGAGTGTTGCTAGTGCATCTACCATCTGATTATTGTCTCTGGATAGACAGATAAAGAGACAATTAGTGATATTCTTTATTAAGGCTTTCAAATAGCAGATATAAGGCTTCAACTTTTCCTCTTTTATTTCCCATTCTTCATTAGCTTGACTGATGACTAACATTGAATCCCCATAAACCAATAAATCTTTCACTCCAGCTACCACAACTACCTCAACTCAATAGATACATGCTTCATACTCGGTCATGTTGTTTGTGACTTTGAAATCTAGTTTCTTTGCCAGTGGTATGGTTTCTCCTTCTGGTGTAACAAGAATCACTCCTAATCCAGCTCCTTTGTTGTTTATAGCTTCATCAAAGTAAAGTTTCCACTCCCGGTGCTCTACAACTGCTAAGTTCTCATCTGGAAACTCCAAAGTCCACTACTCTTCACCTTCGATCACACTTTGAGCTAAAAATTCTGCTACTGCTCTTCTCTTGATTGCCTTTATAGTAATGTACTCTATATTAAATTCAGTTAAGAGTACTAACCATCGAGACATTTTTCCAGTTAGAGTCGATGCTTGAAATAGATACCTTAGAGGGTCTATTCTTGAAACAACTTGAACTTTATAAGATTGAAAATAATGCCTCAATTTCCTCGTGGCCTAAATCATAATCAAACATGTCTTTTCTACTAAATCATATTTTTCCTCATACGGTAAAAACTTCTTGCGCAGGTAGTATACTGTGTGCTCTATTCCATCTGACCCTTCTTGTGCTAACATTGTCCCTATTGCATCCTCTTCTAAAGCCAATAACAAAACTAATGGCTTACCCTGTCTAGATGGTTTCAAAACAGGTGGATTAACAAGATACTCCTTGATCTTATCAAAAGCTTTCTGATAATCATCATTCCACTTAACCGGTTGATCTTTCCTTAAAAGCTTAAAGATAGGGTCATAAATATTAGTGTGTTTTGCGATAAACCTACTAATATACTATAACCTACCAAGGAATCCTCTTACTTCCTTCTCCATCTTTGGTGCCAGCATTTCTTAGATAGCTTTCACTTTATTCGGATCCACTTCAATTCCTCGACTGCTCACTATATACCCTAGCAGCTTCCTTGAAGTAACCCTAAAAATGCACTTCTTCGGGTTGAGTTTCAGGTTATACCTCTCAATTCAGGCCAAGAACTTGTTTGAAACTTCAAAGTGTCCTCCTCTTTTCTTTGATTTAACCATCATGTTGTCCACATACACTTCAACCTCCTAATGCATCATATCATGGAAAAGTGCAGTAGCGACTCTTTGATAAGTTGCACCTGCATTCTTCAGTCCGAAAAGCATCACCTTGTAACAATACATCCCCCATTCTATGATGAAATCTGTCTTAATTTTGTCCATGATTGCCATAATTATCTAGTTGTACCTGAAAAATTCATCCATAAAAGAATACATTGCACTTGCTGCAGCGCTATCCACTATTACATCAATGTGAGGTAACGGGAAGTCATCTTTTGGACAGGCTTTGTTTAGATCCCTAAAATCTAAACACATCCATATTTTTCCATCTTTCTTAGGAATAGATACTATATTTGCTAGCCATTGAGGATAGTTTACTACTTCCAAGAAGTTAGCCTATATTTGCTTGGCAATTTCCTCCCTTATCTTTTCTGTCCATTCTGATCTTAATCTGTGCAATTTCTATTTAATCAGCTTGGTTTCTAGATGAGTTGGAATGTGATGCTCTACTATTTCCCTATCCAAACCTGGCATGTCTTCATAAGTCCAAGCAAATACTACCTTTCTTTTTGTTAACATTCTCTTAAAATTTTTCCCCTCTTTAGGAGTCACATCATGTGATATAGAAATGTTCTTTGGATTATCATTTGTGCCCATGTTAAATGAATCAAATTGAATTGAGTTAATGTCAAACATGCATGAGCGATCTAAATTATAATGCATAGAACTATCAGGATGCACATCACACAAGTAAGCAAAACCAACATTCATATCATTGACCATAGGAAAAATAACATCCTCGTTCGTATAAAAACCAGACATTATTACATCAGTTTCTTCATAAAAAAACATCAATAAAACTATCACTAATGATAGTAGCTAAGTCTTGGGTGGTTCCTCCTCAAGTGGCAGACACAATAGCTCCTTAACAGCATCATCACCCATCCTTTCAATTACTTGCTTCATGACTTCCTCTTTATTGCTGGCTACTAGGTTTTCCACAATCTGCTCCTTGAAGATCTCAAACCTAGGGACATCCTTTCCAGCCATGTTAACAGATTCTTTAGTGCCTAGATAATACTTGCCCTCCTCTAGCTTGATGAAGTTCTCTCTTAATGGTCCAATTCTTCCCAAGGGCTTATTTCTTTTTGCTTTCTCCTTGTTCTTTGCTCTTCTACTAGCTGGTCCTACCTTAGTATATCCCAAACCCTTCGTTTGGTCTTGGGTCATAATGTTCACGGGCCTAGGACTTCCTTGTTCGTTCTTTTTGAGCCCTTGTCCAGGTCGATAATTCATGATTTCCATCATTTTTACAACCCTAGGATCCATCCCATCAAATATTTTGGCAACTTGGAAACTAGGTGTAACACACACTTGCTTCTATTTGTCAACTATAGCTACCACAGCTGTATTGGTTCCAGCTTCTATTGTCACGACATCTCCTTCATGAGGGAATTTTATTTTCTGGTACACAGTTGAAGGTACTCCTCCCAGGATATGAAACCACAGCCTTCCCAATAGTAGGGCATAGGTGATAGGGATGTCCAGCACAGTAAATAAAATAGTCGACTCTACAGGCCTTGTTTTGACCAAAGCCTGAAATGTCCCCTCCACATTCCTGGTACTATTATCATAAACTTGGATTATGAGGTTTGAAACTGTCAAGTCGTCTACTTTCAGACCTAGATTCGGTAGGATCTTTAACGGGCATACATTTATAGTTGAGCCATCATCCACCATTATAAAGTTGGTTCTCTTCCCTTTTACTTCAGTTGGGATAAAAAATGCCTTGTTATAGTTTTTTCCCTCTAAAGGCAAGTCATCATTTGAGAATTTTATCAGCCTATATTTCTTTTCTGTCACCTTTGCTACCATAGCCTTAGGTGAAGCTGCCATTTCAATATTCATATTCGACAAAGCTTTAACCCGAGCCCTTCTGTGACTACCTGAATGCATCAATAATTCCCAGATGCTGACATTTGCTTTAGCCTTCTTGAGTTTTTCTAGGATCAGGTCTTCTTTATGTCCTTCCTCTACTTCTGCATCTTCTATTTCTTCCCTTTCTACAACCCTTTCATTTCGCTTTTCTACTGTTCGGTAATTCTTCCCACTTCTAGTAGCATGATTCACATTTGGATTATCACTCCATACATAAACTCTAGTGCATTTTTCTTCATCATAATCATACCAGATGTCCACGACCCCAATGATCCATTCCTTTTTCCTGTTTTTCCAAACTTCCATTGTGCATGTTTCTTTTCCTTTCAACTCCCTCAGCTTGTCCATATGTTGGCTTAGCAGCTCTTTAACCCCTTTTTAGGATAGTTATGGGGTTAAGGATTCATCTTCTTCAAACTTATCACCCCATCCTATCGGCACAATCTCTTCCATGGGTCTATCAGCAAAGGTGGGCTTAGAGTAAAAAACTTTATAATCAAACTTGCCTGAAGGCTGCCCTAACAAATCCTCTACCCTTTTTGATAACTGCGTAGGATTTTCAGTTTCAATCTCTCCTTTTACCAACTCATCTTCAAACTCGTCATCCTATCCTAAGGGCGTGATTGAATCAATAGGAATATCAGCAGCGGGTGTCTTGGAATAGAATGCTTTGTAATCAAATTTTCCCAAGGGTTCTCCTAGCAAATCCTCTACTCTTCTAGGGGCCTCAGGAGATTTCTCAATGTTTGTAGGGTTTAGATTCTCAAAGGAGTCTAGAACTTTTTCTTTGCTAACTCCTGAGTTGATCATCATGGTGGCTGGTGGTGGAACATTTTAATAGTTTGGGAAAGGGTTATTTCTGGTGTTTAGGTTGGAATTGGATTTCTCATGGTCAGTGATTTTTTCAGAGTCTATCAGGTTTTGGATTTTTTGTTTTAGGCAAATGCAGGTATCTATGGAATGGCCAACTACTTTATGAAACTTGCAGTAACTATTTGGACCATAGCTTGGGACATTTGGATTTGGGGGTTTGGAAAAGTTCAAGGGTCTGAGTAGGCCTTTTTGGATTAGCCTCTCTAGGACTTTAGAGAGTGGCTGGTTGAAGTTAGAAAATCTATTGGGTTGTTGAACTGCACACACCTCTACAGCTCGGCTAGTATTTCCTTGTTGTATGCCCCCAGTTGAGTAGTTTTGGGTTCCTATAACTCTAGCAGTTTTCTTTTTCTCACTCTCAATTTGCTCAGCTTGTAACCCATCATCATACAAATCCACAAAGGTTTTAGGATTCATCATTTGTAGCCTCTCGACCAAATTAGGTGACACATTACGAACTATCATTCTAGCTTGATCTTTCTCAACAAGCTTATTTTTCATCATCCCTACTTTATTCATAAAACAAGTTAAGAAATCAAAAAAAGACTCATTTGATTTTTGTTTAGTTAACTCTAGATCCCTGATGGATACCTGCAACATGGTATTGTAATCATATTGTTTAAAAAAAGTATTACGGAGTTCTTTCCAATCAGCTCTAATAGAATTTTCTAACCCATGGTACCAGTTCACAACCATTCCTTCCAGGGACAACACAAACAACCTAATGACTACTGCTAGAGGTGCTTTTATAGTGCTCATACTTATAGTGTATTGACTCAAGTGAATTCTAGGATCTCCAGTCCCGTCAAACTTCTATAACTGAGGCATTTTGAACTTGTCAGGTAGCTTGTCACCCTCCATTTGTAACATATCATCAAAGTCAAATGAATACCTCATGCCTTGTCCTCTAATCAGTTCTTCCATCTTAGACATTTTCTAGGTCAGTGCTTGCATATGCTTGGACTCAAGGTCTTGAACCAATTCAAGTGATTCTCTCGTAGCTTTCTCTATCAGGTAGTTCTCAACATTTTCTACCTTAACCTCTACAGCAGGTGGATTCCTAGCAATAGGTTGCTCCTCAGCATTATTAGTAGTAGGTGGAGGAGCTACAGTAACAGGTGGAGCTCCTACAGCAGGTGGCTGTTCAATAGTAGCAGCAGGTGGTTATTCAATAGCAGTAGCAGGTGGTTGTTCAATAACAAGTTGCATAAGTTCAGCCAAAGCCTTTCTTAGTTCATCTTGCATCATAGCTCTCATGTCATCCATCAAAGCTCCTTTAATGTCCTATAAGGTCCACATCTCTGGTTATTTTTCCATTTCAGTATGTTTAGTCTGAGTTCGTTCAGCTTCTAGGTATAGTAGATTGATTGGACTCTTCTCTAGTTCTTAAAGAATCTCTTGAGCTATTTACTTTGGGCTTAGATCTGTTCTGGTCAATCTGCCACCTCTTCATCCCTAGACATGAGAAGACCCGGATGAATCTATGATGGCTGCAAAATAAGGTGTTAGTATAATGCATGGACTATATGTATGCATGTATGCATGATGCTTGTGTTTATACAATAAGTAGCAAGCAAGCACTTAGCAAGTAACAAGTATTAAGAAGCAATCAACAGGCCATCATGCAGGTGAACCTTTCAACCTTATTTCTCCTACACACATATTCAATGGTGAGTTTCTTTTCCTAGGATTTTTAGTCTTGGCCTTCATATCAACAGGGGATATTAAGAGCTAACACATATGCCAAATCTCTCTTTTAAAATAAAAGGCACAAGAACAACATTTCTAAATATAAAGGTCTAGCCTAATCCTTATTAGCCTAAATGAGCTTCAAAGGTATAGGCCTATGCTTTTATAAATAGAAATACCTTATGGCAATTCAAACAAACAAGCACTTTGGGTAAAAATCCAAGGGGAAGTAACAAGGCCATTATATGTGGTTAGGGTCTAGTGAAAAGTTAAGGTTCCCTTAGCAAGATGCTCCCCATTGTGGACTTTGAGCTACAGGCCAAGGTCAGAGGGGCCCAACATCCTTTACCAACTCGAGAGAAGATTACCCCCCTTAAGGACTTGGGTTACAAACTCTGGTCAGATGAGCCCCGTAATATCTCTTGAACCGAGTTAAGGCTAAGAGTGATGGTTAGCCAATCTACAACTCCATAAAGCTAGTGGAATCATAGAATCATAAACCAATGCCATCTATTTAGTAGGGACATATAGAATGAATGCAAGAATGAAATAATAATTGATAAAATAATTCTAAAGAACATAAGTAAAATTAGTATCTCTTATCCCCAATGGAGTCGCCACTGTAGACGGTGGGGTTCAGCGCGCCTCCAAGATTTTAGCAACCACGATACTATTTAGACTTAAGGCCTTAGGGAACACACTACTATGTCACAAAGTCATAGCATGGAGAAGAGGAGTCACCACCTAGGGTAATAACTGGGACAATTTGATTGGTGGTACTTGAATCTCTAAAATAAAGTTAGCACCATAACCAGGAGATTCTAGGAACGAAATACTAACTTCTCTTAGTCTCGTGTTCATTTAGAATAATTTTATAAATGATTATTTCATCCTCTAATTACATGCAATTTTATTTAAACCCTATTTGACATCCATCTAACCCTAGGCATCTAGTTAATAAAATTACACATGAAAAATGCACTTAAGATCGCGTTGTCCCTAATTATAAACTATGTTAATTTTATTAAAAATTTAGCTAGATTTACATTTTATTTACAAGTGAGAAAGGGACTAAAGGTGGGCCTACATTTTTTATTAATTAGTTAGCCTAGATCTATTTATTTTACTTTGTCTAAAAAATGGGCTTAAGTTTATTTAATTTTAAAGGAAAATTAAATTAATGGGCCTAAGTCTAACTTGGTTTTAAGTGAAATATGGGCCTAGGTCTATTTATTTTAAAAGAAATGAAATTAAGTGGGCTGAGCTAAGTCTAAATAAGTTTTAATTAACTAAATGGGCCTAAAATCTAATTAACCTATTGGGCCTAAATTGATTTAAATTTTTTAAAGCCCTAAACCATTTTAAAACCTATTTAAAGTGAGTTGGACCTAAGCGTGGGCTTGGGGCCCAAAATAATATAAAAACCTAAAGACACAACCCAAAATAAATAAAACATAAAGAAGATCAAACATACATTTTAGTGATTTTCTACAAACCCTAAATCAATTACATGCAAACCCTAAATTAAGCTACTGCCACCATTAATTTTAATTGATTTTTACCCAACTGAACCTAATTGCTAATTGATTTTAAATGCAGAAAATTAAATCTTTCACTATTCTTACTATTGGGGCTATTACAAACTATGTACAAAAACTAAAATTAAACAATTATATAGCCACGAATTAAAATAACTACAAAGGATACCAAAATGTATAATAAAATTAAAATCCTAAGAACTATTGAAAAAAAATACAGGTTCATCCGTGGTATTCCATGGATCTTCTGTTCATTTGAACACAGGCAATATCCTCCTCAATCCACAATCGAACATCAAAACAAAAAAAAAACACCAAAAAATTAGATTAGTGAAATTTAATACTCAAATCAATAACAAAAAAAATCATTAAGGAAGAAAAGAATAAAGAAAAGAACATTGTAATGATCTTAGATATTGTGCAAATGCCATTTTTAACCCGTCAAACTAGGATTTTCACCGTTGAAATTGAAGTATTGTTGATTATGGACTGGGATTTGATTGCTTTTGAAGACACTGACAGTATCCAAAATTAAGGTTTTTTTAAAAGACAAGGGTGTGTGCGAGGTGTTCTTCACGTCTAAATTTTTAGGGTTTCTCAGTTTTTTCTCTCAGTCAGTCTGTGTAAAGCTCTCCGTCTCTCTCCATGTGTAAAAAAAATGTTGCCTTTCACGCACGCAGACTCTTTGCTTTTTAAAGCAAAGTTTGCATGTTGACTTCCCCCATTATAGGAACGAGCTCATCTCCTTAAAACAGACTAATAAGGATTTGATTTTTAAAAGTTATTTACATGTTTTGAATCTGTCAAAATCTTTTTCAGATAAAAATAATAAAAAATTCAATTTTTAACCAATCAAAACACTAAAAAATAAAAGAAAAATTTAAGAAAATACATAAAAAAAATTAAATTTATGCATTGACATTGTGCAATGCCGATCGGTATTACATAATGCCAGTCAGCATTGTGTAATGTCGATCGACATTACACCAATTCTGATCCTAAAATTTTGTTTACTTTTATTTACCAAAAGACTCATGAAAAATTGACTTCTTTGTAATCAAATCCTAAAAAATGTTGCAATTTAGTCCCTAAAGTCTAGAAAATCGACAACCGAGTTCAATTTTTGAATAAATTTCATCACATGGGCTTACGTCGCAATTGTGCATAATTGCATCCCAAAATTGGGGCTTACAATACCTCTTTTGATAATTGTCTTAACAATTTATCTTTTAGCCAAGGATACTTCATTTGTATTTGACAAAGACTGCCTTAATGCTTTTAGTAGGTTAAAAGAAGCACTGATCTCAACATCAATCTTACAACCTCCTTACTAGAATCTTCCTTTTAAAATGTTCGATGAGAGAGTGACTATGCTATAACCGCTGTTTTAGGACAGAAAAGAAATAAGCAAGCATATGCCATTTACTATGCTAGTCATACATTGGATGAGGCCCAATTAAATTATGCTACTATTGAAAAAGAACTTTTAGTAGTCGTATTTGCCATTGATAAATTTCATTCTTATATGACATGTAGCAAGGTGATAGTCTTTACCGACCGCACAAATTTGAAGTATCTCCTCTCAAAGAAAGATGCTAAGCCATGCCTCATTAGATGTATCCTTCTTCTCCAAGAGTTTGATATGGAAATCTAAGATAAAGTAGGAGCTGAAAGAAAATGTTTTTACTGACCATTTATCAAGGCTAAAGCTACCAAACAGAGATGATGAGTTGCCAATTGATGATTACTTCAAAGGATTCACCTAATGCAGGTCAATAACATGACACCTTAGTATACAAACTTTGTGAATTACCTAATTTTTAGTGTCTTGCCTCCTAATATTTCATACCAACAAAAGAAGAAATTTCTCTCTAACATTGAATATTATTATTGGGAAGAACTTTTCTCTATAAGAGGTATGGAGATAGATTGATTAGGAGGTGCTTGCCCAAAGAAGAAGTTAAAGAAGTGCTTTCACACTGTCATTCTCCATAATATGGTGGACACTTTAATTTCACCAAAACTATAGCAAGAGTTCTCCAGAATGGATTTTACTGGCCAACTCTCTTTCAAGATACTAGGAATTTTATATTAAAATGCGACAAATGCCAGAGAATAAAAAACATAGGGAAATGCAATTCTTTGATGTGTAGGGACTAGATGTCATGGATCCCTTCCCAAGCTCATTTGGCAATAAATACATTCTAGTGGGTGTATACTATGTATCAAAATGGGTGGAAGCGATAGCATCCCCAACAAATGATGCTAGATTTATGATAAGATTCATTTGAAAGAATATATTCTCCAAGTTTAGGACACCTTGAGCTATAATCAGTGATGGTGGAATGCATTTTTACAATCACTAGTTTGAAGGTTTATTAAAGAAATATGCTATGACTCATAAGGTTGTAATTCCTTACCATCCTTATACTAGTTGTCAAGTTAAGATATCAAATAGAGCAATCAAGTCTATACTCAAAAAGACAGTAAATGCTTCAAGAAAAGATTGGTTTGCTAAACTCGATGATGCTCTATGGGCTTACAGAACTACATTTGAGACCCCCATTGGTTCCTCTCCCTTCTGACTCCTTTATGGAAAGTCATGTCACCTACCTGTGGAGTTGGAGCATAAAGCATTCTAGGTAAATAAATTCCTAAACTTTGATTTATAAAAGCTGGTGAGAAGAGATTGCTTTAGTTGAATGAGCTTAAGGAGTTTAGACTTAATTCATATGAAAATGTCAAAATTTACAAAGAAAGGACAAAAAGATGGCATGACAAGCATATTATGAAGAAATAATTTAAAAAAAGAGACCGTGTACTTCTGTTTAATTCAAGGCTAAAGCTATATCCAGGAAAACTTAAGTCTAGATGGTCATACCCCTTTCATTGTCAAGCATGTGTATCCTCATAGAGCAATAAAAGTGTGGAGTATAGATACTTGAGCTTTTAAAGTTAATGTACAGAGATTAAAATTCTACTTTCACAATGAAGCTTTCCCAGCAAGTGTAGCAATTGCACTTCTCAACTCAGTTTAAGACATCAATAAAACACAGTCGAGCTAGTAACTTTAAATAAGCACTTAATGGAAGGCAACCCATTCAACTTTAATTTGTTTTAATATTTTATTTTATTTTATTTTTACAACCTAATTTTATAAAACTACAGAGGTGGATGTGCATGGTTGTGCAACTGGCCATGCCCAAGTACTTCATTTATACATAGTTATGTGTACGATCATATCCTCACTCATGTATTTATTTTTATGCATACACGGATGAGTACACGGGTGAATACACAATCGTGTAATTTTTCTCTAAAATTTTTTCAATAGTACATGGTCAAACATACACCTGTGTTTTCAACCGTGTGCTAATCTAAAACGTACATGGTACCACACATGATTGAGTGAAATGGACCGTGTACACAGGCCAATGCACGATGCGCACTTAATTGTGCACCTCAATTACTGTTATTATTATCATTTTTTTCCCTCTTAAACTGCCATGGCCCATTTAATACCATTTCTTTCCCTTAACCAACATACCCTTCCCATATAAAACCATTACCCTTTTTTTTCTTCCATCATTCACTTTCTCTTTTATTTTATCTTATTATTTTTCTTTCTTTTTCAAGTTCTTTTCTTTCTTTTTCTCCTTTAATGTATATTTCTTTTACTCTCCACTCCCAATCCTCTCATCTATCTCTTTCCCTTTAATTTTACCCCTATAATTTTATTTTCTTTTATATATTTTTCTTTCCCTTCCTTTTGTAATCTTAAGAAAAAAGATAAAAAAAATGATATGCATAAAGAATGCATCCTTCACTAGTTGTGAAAAATGACAACATATTGTCCAGCATCTACCTCCTCCATGCGCCTTAGGTCTTAAGTCCTCCCAAGCATCTGTGTATCCCCTACTTCAATTTGGATCCCCTACTCATAGGCAAGACTTATGCATCTCTCTCTTTTACTTGTTCAACCAAGTTATTATTTTTTGCCAACAACATTATATGAAGTTGGTTTAGGAGATAGTGTTAGGAGTACAATAGCAAATTCTAAGTGGGATCATTTTGTTTAAATTCATGAACCTGTATATCGAGAAATCCTACTTAAATTTCTCTCTACCTTTTCTTTTGACAAAAAACAAGTTTTTTTCCCAAACTTGGTACTGTACAATTTAGTTTATGTGGTCATCATATTTCTTTTTAACTTACAGATTTTGCTCTCAACTATGGTTTTTATGACTAAAATTTTATTTCCAGTCTCGACTATCAACAGTTTGTCATTGACTTAGGTGCTAAAATTCTTAATGTCTGTTGGAGGGAGGTAGGTAATTTAGATCTAAACCTTATAACCCTCGCATCACTAAGAGCTCTGACATAGGAAACCCTACCCTGTGCTATTTACATAGATTAATTGTCTTTACAATCTGTGGTCGTCAAGAGAGTACAGGGGTAGTGGCTAATCGGGATCTATTTTATCATTGATGTTTCCATAAAGGTTTAGTGCCTCATCTAGGATATGGATTTGCTCTGTATATAGAGAGGATGTCTAGGACAAAGAAATGGGCTTTATGTGGTGGTTCTTATATTACTCAACTAGCTAAGGGACTAGTGTTTTTAGCTCACTTACTAAACTGATTGAGATTTTTTCTATGCTTACCTTCGACCTACATATTATAAAAAACATCAGTATTGTTGTTATGCACAATGGATGATATGTCTTTCTTGGTGACACTCCAGTTGCTCCTCCCACTTCCAATATTCCTCTACTAGCATCTACTATGCCCCCTGATATAGCAACAGGCCCTTCTACCTCTACTCCTTTTTCCTCAATTGTTGCTCCTTGTGACTTAGAGCTCACTATTCTTAAGATGTAGCATATGCAGTGTTTCCACATCGCCACCTTTATTTGGCTTTGTGATGGGCTACATCAGCTTTGTTAGACTAAGATTATTGTGTTACCTTCCTATGAGGATTTCAACACTACTGAGGAGGATGCCAATTCACTAGATGATGCACCATTAGATGCTACTCCTCTTGATGATGTTGATATCACCACTATGGATGCAGAGGATGACCATGACCTCAATTACTAGTTTTACTACTTTATTTCATTTTATTTTTCTTTCCTTTAGTACTGTCATTTTATTTCTTTTCTTACACTAGTTTTAATATACTCTTTATGCTTATTTTTATTTTTTATCTATCTATATTGCTTATTTCCTATTTCTTTATTTTCGTACATTTTATTTCCTAAGTCATTCTTTCCATCTCTCATTTATTTTTTTCTTATTAGTTATTGCAGACACTAACTTGTTTAAGTGTATGGGAGAGAATATATATTGCATTACATATTTTTTGCATTTGATTCCATCTCTGTATCATATCATAAATTACATGTTGCATGATTGCATCCACACAAACTCACACACTAAATTTTTGTAATTTATCACTGTGATGAGAGAGTGCATCAAATATGATTTCAATGTACATATTTCTTAATCTTTTATTAATGCTCAATTTGTAAATTTTGAAGTTAGGTTGATAATTTAAGATTAAAGACTTCTGAAATTCTAATGAACATAATTCTTACTTACTTTTGAATGACTGAATTTGAAAATTGATAGTTCAAAAATCTGCTTGTAAGTGATACCTGGATGTTGTCTTTTATTTTAACCTTGACACTAGCACATAACCTGATAGTAGTAAAAAAAACTCTCTTTAAAGTTGTAATGACCCTTATTTTTAAATTATTTAAATATAATTCGAGATATACAATGTTAATAAAATTTAAAAGTTATATTTATTTATTTTTATTATTTATGATTAATAATTGTTATTTTATGATAAAATATATTTTCTACGTAAATACATATTTTTAGAAGTTTTATTATTTAAATATTAGGGTTAGTATTATTTTAATAATACTATTTTAAGTACATCATTATTATTTTTATTGATTGACATTATTTGTATTGTTATTAAATTATTTCATAAATATTGTTTATATTATTGTTATTTTCAAATGTTATTTTATGTATTATTGTTAGTTTATTGTGTGTGTATGACTATATATATATGTATATTATATTGTGTGGTATTAAAGTTTGACTAAAGTTAAAGTTTGACTAGTTATATTATAAAGTTTATAATATAATATATATATATATATATATATATATATATATATATATATATATATATATATATATATATATATATATATATAAAACAGAAGAACACAGAAACATCCCCTCCCCCACTGCTCAATCCCGATCGCCTACCGTCGGTGTGCCTCTCCTACCTTCATGCCATTAACCACCTTCCTACTGCCATCGTCATCGTCTTCTTCTCCCTTCTCTTCTTTCTTCACCATCACCGATACAAGTAGAAGCAAGTAGCAGCGACAGCAGGTAGTTCGACGCTATTCTTCCACCTCCAGCCACCAAATTGAGCTCTTTTAATGTCGTTTGACTCTTGGAGCTTCGAGGAGGTTGAATCCAAGCTCCTTTCAAACTCTTAGTTGATCATTTGTAAGTTTATTCTTAGTTTTGGTTTTGAGCTTTTAGGGTGGTTGATTCAGATAAACTTCCTTAAGAAATATTGATCTTGGTAGCTTAATCTTCATGAAAATATTTTTGTTTTAATTTTTGGAATTTATTGGATTTTTGGTTAATTTTTTATTATTTTATTATTATTTATTGAATTTTCATAAATAAATTATTTTAATTATGAATTTGGTTAATTTGGTGTTATTATATATTGTTATTAATTTTAGTGTTGAGAAAATAATTTTTGAGAATATTATATAATTTTTAAGAATATTTTTATATTATGTATATATTGGAATTTTAGGTTAAATGTGTATTTTTGTTGAAAGTAATGTTTAATTATGTGTTTTAGATAATATTAGAATAATATATGTTGATAAAATAATTTTAATGATTTTATATAATTTTGAGGAATATTAATTATATTTCGAATATTTGGGTTAATTGTATAATTTTGTGACAATTATAGTTAGATATTATATTTTAAATGGTTTTAGAATTATTTAAGGTAATAAAATGATTTTTATAAATGATTTACTATTTATAACTAATTAATACTAATTTTTGAAAATTATTTTCAAATAATATATTATTTACTGAATTGGTGATCAAATGGATTTTAATAACTTTTAATATATATTTAGGCTATTTATGCTATTTAAGCTATTTGATTATATAAAGAAAATTTTTATTATTTTATATTGAATTATTGAAAAATTGGATTTTTAATGATATTATATTATTATTTGGGATTTTTTATTTAATTATTGTGAAAATAATTATATTTAGGGTTTTAATGTTTAAATATATTATATTTTGATATATTGAGGATATTTGTGGAATTTATTGATTTTTAATATATTTATTATATTAAATGTATTTTTGGTGAAATTATAAACTTCAGTTAGGAAATTTTGCAGTTCGAGTCCCAACCAAAGGTGTTGAGTATTCTGTGATTAGAAGTATATTTTTCTTACAGGATCAGCTCTACATTTTAGTAGAGAGATATCTATTTTACAGAGGAGGTTCTACCGAATTTTTGATAGAATTCTCGTAAAACGTGACATCGCATCGATCATGAATTTTCAAATTTGTTTGAGTTTCGTATTCCTAGATTAAGTATCTTTAGAAGCATAAGTTAGATTTCTTTTGATTGTTATTATTATTTTATTTTCTAGTTGCATCGAGACCAAGACCTAATGGACCGGGCCTGTAGATCCAGTCTCGCGGAGAGAAACTTGTGAGTTGTTGTCTTATATACACATCACATTTAGGATGCATGTTTTAGAATATACATGTTTTTAATATGTATTTGTTCATAAATTATTTTATTAAATGTTAGGTATATTTTTAGTATATTTTTTTATATATACTCAGAATGTATTTAGTATATTATTGGTTTTTAACTGGCATATTTTATGGTTGATTTGAATTTATTTAGCATATATATACTTGAAATATACTTAGTATATTTTAGGTATATATCTAGTATATATATGGTTTATTTCATTGTTTATAAATGTTAATATGTTTAATTATGCATTATTTATTTTTCCATATGTATATTGAATTTTATTTGAAGGATATCGATAGAACGTGCTACCTAGTGGGCAGCACTAAGACCGTATACGTACCGGTGCGATAGATTTAGGGTTGAGTTAAGAATCACTTGAGTTGATAAATGATTTGATTGATTGATTTGAGATTGATATGATTGGATAGTGTGGTTGCTAGAGCTCAGTTGACCTAGTGTCTCGGGGCCAATCACACTGACAGTGAGACTGCTGAAGATTGGTTGACTTAGTATCTCGGGGCCAGTTTATTGTCCATAATGGAATAAGTGAATTAATTTAGAACTAATTGAGCCTGTATGACTAGAGAATTATTATTGATTAAGGTTGCGATTTAAATAGGGCTATTTAATCGCTCAATAAAACAACGTTTTTCATTATTTATTATATAAAGTGATTTTAGCATCTGTGTGAAATGCTTGTATATATATTTATTACATATACGGATGATTGATTGCATATGACATTAGGAGATGCATGTATATATAATATGACAATTCACTTAGTGAGGTCTGACTCCTCTCAGTTGTTATTTTTATAGGAGACTCTTCTTCTTCAAATCTTAGTAGTAGGCCTATCCACTAGACTTCTTTAGCCCTGACTATTTTGTGTAAATTATCTACTTAACTTTTATTGTACTCTAAAAAACTGCAGTAATAGCCATACTTTGTATTTGTAGAATGTTGGTTATAATTTCAGAGGCCTTTCTCTGAATATTATATATGTATTTTATTTTATAATATGACAGAAGTTTATTATTATTATATTGGTTTAAGATTTTAATTGATGCATATTTTATTTATTTATTGCATGCTTTTATTTTTAAGGCATGCTACGGGTTCCGGAGTCGAAAGAATTCTCATTCCCTAGCGCCGGTCATGACTCTCGGTTTGGGTCGTGACAAGAGTAGTGTATAAATTTTATATTTTTATACTCTAACAATGCTCTAATCTAAGTATGAATCCTACACACTTCACCACACGACTGTGCAAGAAGGTGTGCACTGACATGATTAAAGCCAACCTTGATGAAGAAGCTATGCACACCCCACCACACGACCATGTACTAGGCCATGCACAAATTTGGAATAGTACACACCCGAGTGCACGGCCTTGCGCTAGGGTGTGTATACAAAATTAATGTACAGACTTGCATACACGCTCTAGTGCACACTCTTGTGCATGGCCATGCGCTGGGGTGTGCATACAAAATTAATGTACAGACTTGCATACATGCTCTAGTGCACACTCTTATGCATGGCCATGCGCTAGGGGTGTGCACTCATGAAAAATCTTCCTCTTTCATTTAGGATTATGAATTTAAAAGATGTTAAAATTGGAAGATTATAGAATGAGAATATTCTAGAATTGGAAGTTCTGGGGGCAAGAGATGGCTATAAAAAGAGGATCAATTCATCAATTCAAGAGGGAGAATTCATTCAAATTAGCATTCAGAGATATTTTAAGCAGAGAAGAAGCAGAGATTCAAGTCAATCACATCTAAGCATAATTGTTCTCATGTTTAGAATGTCTTTGATTATGATTATTTCCATCATGTGTAACTAATTTACTTAAGGTTTGGATTCGTGTAGCTAGACTACTACTTGTTTGGATTTTTATATTTTAATTTAATAAGTTAATATTCAGTCAACTTTATAGGTTTCTTTTATATGTTCTTGTATTTGATTTTAGGCTTGATTAAATGCATGCTTTTAGGTAGATTAGTAAACAATGAAAGTTGCATGATATATTAGCTCATAGACTTGTAAAACTTAGGAATCTCAATCACAAAAGTAGACGAATCCTTCAGACAGTATTAAATTGCTAAGGAACTTAATGAGTCCTAATTAATTTACTTGACCATGAAAATAGGCGGTAATCAGTTTTGACATGCTTGAGTGATCTCGAAAAAGACTTTAAACAATTTGAGTAATTTACCCTTGACTATATTAACAAGTTGAATTAAGATTAAATCCCGTAATTCAAGTAAGTGTCTAGTGAAGTTAATCTAGGATCTATCTTTCGATTATTGAATTTTTATTTTAGATTTATTATTTATCTTTATTAGTTAATATAGTTTTCTATTTCAATTAAATCTATTTTATTCGCTTATGGAGAGGAAATTATAGGTAGTACTTGTTATCAATCTTCTTGTGGGAACAATACTCGATACTCGAACTTTACTATTTGTTATGAATCATGCATTTATGGAAATTGCCTAACAACGAATCAGCAGCAATGTGCCAAGTTAGCACCCCTCTCTGGGCCCTTTCGACTTTCCATGCCTCATACTTCATTCGCATCAATGCAAAAACTCTTCCATGCATGAATTAAGCTTAAGAAAACCTACAAAACACAAAATTAACATAAGAACAACATAAATAAGAGAAATAGAAATAATATATAAAAACATAAACAAACACAATTAAAAACTAAAGAAAACTAAGCTATAACTACTGTAAAGAACTATGCTAATTTGTATTATAACAGTATCTTGTATTGAGAAAAATACTTGAACATATAAAAATAAAAGATTAAAATTTTCTTCCAATAGAGTTTTTTGTTATATTTTCCATAGGATTTATGTTTATTTGTGTTAAATAACTGAAAATAATATCAAGGAGATCAACATGGACATATACATGGCAGTGTTGATGGTATTTGATATAAAATGAATTCAATGAAAGAGACCAACATGAGATAGGACATAGCCATGTGCCTAATCATGTTGAACACTTAAAACGTGGTGTGTTGTTTTTCAGAGGGGAATACATGCTAGGACATGTGCGTTTTCCTAACCATGTTCATTATTATTTAAATTTTGAAAAAGTTACAGACATGGAGATAGGCAAATATAGGGCGTATCTTAGAGCTTTGATTTTGAATAGCAATTATTCTATGAAAGGACATGTCCCTTTAATCAAATAATTTTGTCATTATGAAATGGTGTCTGCAACATTATAAATACACGGCTCTAACTATTTACACTCTCTTTAGAGCTTTTGGCACTTTCATGAACCTCATAATATATTTATTTATCTTATTTTATGATGATTAATTTTCTAATTTAATTAAATATTATTTTTATCCTCATATTAAAAGACAAAGCATTTAAGTAAATTTTTTTCTTAAAGAAGAGAGCTTCTTCTAATGACAAATTGAAACCTATATTTAATTAATTATGTATTAATATACATATTCAGAGTATCAAATGACATAAATTATTAACGTTACGTTTGCAATATATATATATATATATATATATATTATTGCTTATATATTTATTTACAATTATATTTAATATCTGTATGTCACCAAGTTGCCTCCATCAACAAATTGAAAGCCCAAAGTTGCAAAAAAAAAAAAAACTTGAATGCTATGGTCAAGTGGAATGTGCCCTATGCATGTGGCACCTACTGCTTCCCCTCCAGAAATAGTTTAACATCCAGCAGCACAGATGATATATAGCACGACTATCTTGGATGAGTGCATCTCCATTTGTTACTGGAGTACTAGAGGAAGCCCATCCAATTTCATCTGAGAGTTGATAGGAGCCACAACAATCAAAACTGCCATCGCTAAAGGTTTAACAAAACCACACATGAAATTTGTTAATAGTTGTTAATCTAGAACTCATATCTATTAAATGAGGCAGCTGAGTTATCATCATAGTGCCCTCTTCAGGTATTTCCACTGTCAATCCCACTGTAGGCTAGATTTTTAATATAATATAATTTTTTAATATATATATATATATATAAATTAAATATAATTTTTTCATTTAAATGTAGTGTACCATTATTATTATTATTATTATTATTATTATTTTTTGCCAATGTAACATTAAAAATTTATATCATTTTATTCTCTATATATGTGTAAGTAAATTCCCTTCTGTGACTTGATCATAAGCAGTGAAGTTCATTGAAAATGTGTCCCGGTTCGATTCGAATCCAGGGCATTGCATTTTTAGCTGTCATTGGAACACGAACCATCACCAATCTCTTTACAAAGCATTATTGCAAGTTGTAAATTGAGATTTTTACATAAATATAAAATATATATATATTTCGAAAAAACAGTTTACAAAACTATTTTTTCTAATTTTTTTTTTCAAATTTCAATAATGTGTCCCCGGTTCGAATTTAGGGCATTGCATTCTTTTATTATTGCATTTATTGAAAAAATTAAAAGTTTAGCTATCACTGGGACCCGAACCATCACCAATTGTCTGGATTTTATATATATATATATATATATATATATAATGTGTCCAATTTATTGAAAAAAATTAAAAGTTTAGCTGGACCTGAACCATCACCAATTGTCAATTTGCAAAGCATTATTGCAAGTTGTAAATTGGGGCTTATATATATATATATATATATATATATATATATATATATATTGATCTTAAAAAATTTTTAAACTATTTTTTTTAACTTTTTATTCCCCTTACTATCCTTATTTTTAGGATTGTCTTTTTTTAAAACATTTTTTCCTCTTTACTTATTTTTTCAACTTTTACTTATTTTTTCAACTTTTTTTTACTTCTACTTTTTTTTTTCAACAATTTTTCTTTATACTGTTTCCATTTTTTTTCTCAATATTTTTTTACTAAACATTTTTTTTCTATTTTTATAGTAATATATATATTTTTCTAATATCTTCATTTTTTTTTCTCAACTTTTTTTGCTCAATGTTTTTATTTTATTTCATTTTCTTGTCTTCATTTTATTTTCAACGTTTTCTTTTTTTATTGCTCAATATTTTTTTCTCTTAAAATATTTTTTTTTTCAAATGAATAATAATGAACTAAACATTTTCAATTGTTATTAAAGCAAGTAATAAATATCTTCAACTATTGTAACAACAATAAATAAACAAAAAAAAATTTCTCACGATGTATTTATATTAATTTTTTTTTACTTTAATTTGTATATTAAAATTTTTTTAACTTTAAAAAAAAAATTTATTTGATACTTATTGATCATCAATATGTAACAAATTTACAATTCTTATGATGTATTTGTAACATCAACTAAAATAAAAGCTGAAAATTTAAAAAAAAATCAACAAACCGAAAAAAAAAAAAAACTAAAAACAACTGAAACAACAAAAAAAAAAAAATCAGCAAAATATATGTTGTTTATCTTTGTTTATTGCTGTTTATTTTTGTTGATTTTTTTATTATTTTTTCAATTTTTTTTCATTATTAATGAAAAAATTAAGACTATAAATAAAAATTTTATTTTTATTAGTATTAATGATAAAAATAATGATTTTTTATATATCTAATATTTTTTATTTTTAAAAAAATCAACAAATGTAAACAAAGAAAAATAATAAAAACAATTGAAGACTACAACTGAAATAACGAAATTAACAAAAATCAACGAAAACAACAAAAAAATTACAATTGTTGATTTTTGTTGATATTTGTTGTTTTTTCAATTTTTTCATCATTAATAATAAAATTAAGATCATAAATATAATTTCTATTTTTATTAGTATCAATAATAAAGATAATGATTTCTTTGATATATATCATAATTTTTTTGTTATTTTTATTGAAAAAATAATTATTGAATACCGTGGATAATTTTTAGTTTAATTAATTTAATTTTTAAATTCTAAATAATTATGAAAAAATAATATTGAAGACTGGATAATTTTTAGTTTAATTAGTTTAATTTTTATATTCTAATTACTAGTAAGTTTCAATTTTTTTAAAAAAAATTATTTACAATATAAAATTAGATTATTTAAAATTACAAATCAATTAAAATATTCAAATCAAATAAATATATATAGTAAGTTTAAATAAAAGATGACATCAAAATTAATAAATAGATAAAAAAAATTACAAAGAAAATAAACAAAACACTAAATACTAATTTTGCAAAGTAAAAATATGAAGCAAAAGTTAGACTAATTATGAAAAGAAAAAAGATAAAACTAAAAAAAACAAGCGTGGCCACTAATGAAAACATGTGCATTGACAAGCCCATCTACAGAAATCTCCTCTTGTAATTTTTGTTGTATATATGCTAATAATAAGCAAATTCTTTGTGTGGCTTGATAATAAGCAGTGTAATACATTGAAAATGTATTCCAAGACATTGCATTCTTTTGTTCTTACATTTATTGAAAAAATTCAAAGTTTAGAGTGCCACCAGGACTTGAACAGTCACCAATTGTCTTTTTGCAAAGCATAATTACTGCTGAGCCACAAAAAGAAGATGCAACTTTTGTTTTACTAATTAGATTTTATAGTATTTCTGTTAACTGGGCCAACCAACTCTACTTTACATTCTAGGAAATAATCAATTCTGTTAACCGAGCAAATAATCGTTTGCTCACCCAAGTGAGCACATCTTTTATAATTTTTTCCACAATTGGGAGATCAAAAAGGAATATATAGTTGGAGGTTGAACATATAATCTCAAATGAACTAATTTACTATATATATATATATATATATATATGGAAAATATATTATCTTTGTCAACACGGATTTTTCTTAGCACACTAATTAAGAATATTCTGAAATTGGTGTATGATACCTCATATACATATATTTTTGTTTAATTAAAATTCTTTGTTTCCTATATAGGTTACCCGGAAAGGGAAGTCACTCAAGTGTATTCAGGAAAAGGTTCCTACCTCAAGAAGACTCCCAAACGATGAAGGAATACTCTCCTAATTGGCCTAGGACTCCTATCCCATTAGGAATCCTACCCCTTTCCCTTTCAGGTTTAAATATCACTACTACTATAAATAGGATATCATGTCCTTTATTCCCATTCATTCTATTCTCTCACATTCTCATATTCTCTCCCTAGATTCTTTTTATGTTTCTGACTTAGGCATCGAAGTGTTTGTGGGGATCCTCCCCACCTCTCACGTTGTCCATTGTTAACTAGTTGTAGGGTTCCAGTTCCAGAGTTTCGAAAAGTAAGTTATCAAGTAGCACTGTTTGTAGGAACTTTTTAAGAAAAAAGCCATTTATGTGTCTGCCAAGTTAAGACATCAATGCCATGACTTCTAGCCCACCGCCAATCTCAACTCCTGACACTCACATCAATCCATCTACATCCATTCCTCTAATCAATTTGTCAACACCTCTCCCAACAACAATACCTCCAGCACCTTTCTAGTATGCCAGACCTCCATCTGGAGGTACGCACTTTCCTCTTAAAAACACCTAGGGGTGGCCGGCTCTTGGCACTGACTTTCCATATTATGTCCGATTGCAACACCATCACCAACCTATACCTTCCGTACCTTTTTCGAGCCTAACATACACATCGGCTGTGACTACACTTAACCCAAACACTCAACTTCACCCTAACAAATAAAGAAGCAATGATACAAAACATCTAAACTCAGATAGCCCTAATGCAATAACAATTAAACACCTTAATTCAAAATGGCAACCCTGGGTCAGCTCATATAGATAACAACACAACACCTCCAGAGGTACCTGAGGTGAACAAAGGAAAGAGTAAAGTACCAAAAGGGGAATCTAGCTCAACGATTCTGGCTCTCGATGACTCAAAGTTAACCTAGAGGGTTGAAGAAGTTACACACAAAGCCTGCACATGACCAAGAAAGGAAGATGAATGTGTTAAGGAAGGCATAATGCCTTTCATAAAAAGTATAATCCGGATAGAGATCCCATCCAAGTTCCAAATTCCACAACTAGATCAATATGATGGAATAGGAGATCCCGTGAACCACATATCCTCATTTATAACAAGAATGTTGCCCCAAAACATGAATGATGGAATCATGTGTAGGGTCTTCCTAAGCACGCTCATAAAGAATGCCCAAAACTAGTTCCATCGACTCCCAGAAAACTCTGTCACTTCTTTTGAGGACCTGGCAGAGAAGTTCCACACTAGGTTCATCACCAATATTCCCCCTACTAAAAATATCAACAATCTTCGGATGTGCCGATAAGAGGTCGACGAATCCTTGTGAAGCTGCCTTGATTGGTTCAACAAGGTAGCTATGCAAATCAATAACTTTGTAGATGAAGTTGCTATTAAAGCCCTAAAAAATGGCACTAAACTCAAAAAGCTTAAAGATAAAATAATGAAGAAGGAACCTGGTACTTTTGCAAAAGTAATGGCTATGGAAGTCAAAATGATAAATATGGATAAAGATAAAAGGATACAAAGGGAAGAAGAAAAACCATTAATTGAAGAGGAAAGGTCAAGATCCAAAAGAGCAAGCTTCCTATGAGGAAATTTTAGAAACCTAGTAGAAAGATTTGAGAAGGATGCAGACAGATACACACCTCTAAATACCTCCAGATCCAGAATCCTTAGCAATTACCCGAGCCAGGAGAATAAGCCCAAGCTAGAGAGCTATGCAAGATAAGGGACACTATTGCCAGTATCACTAGCAGTACGGACATGACACTGAAGCCTATAGAGAACTTAAGAATGCCATAGAAAGGCTGATGCAAAATGGCAAACTCAATAATTTCACATATGCATCCAGAGGAATGAGGAATCTGAATGCCCATGGGCGAGATAGGGCTTGGAATGAGCCAGTCGGCATCATTAACATGATTATCAGAGGAGAAAATGCCTAGAAGAAACCTAAAAGGAGTCACAGAGAAGGACCAGCCTTTAAGAAAAGATCTATCATATTTGATTTAAAAGATAGGGATCATGTCTGTCACCCCTATAATGATGCCCTGGTGGTAAGTGCTTACATCAACAATTATCTGGTGAAGAGGCTACTGGTTGATAATGGAAGCGCCATTAATGCACTATCTTGGAATGCTTACAAAGTCATGGGAGGCTCCATCATAAACCTAAAAGCCGTCCAGAACCCCATTACAAGTTTCTATGGAGGAACCATCCACCCGATAGGAATTATAAACCTAAATTTAGAATTTGTGAATTGGGACATCAAAGAAACAAAAGTTGTTAAAGCTCTATTCAATGTGGTGGATCTCCCACTAGCATATAATGGCATCATAGGATGGCCAATGCTTTACGAAATAGATGCAGTCACAAGCATCCAACACTTGACTGTGAAGATTCCAATTGAGGGTAGAACTCTCACGATTCGTAAAGATCAGCACATGGCTAGACAATGCTACCAGATGGAAATTAAGCCTTAGACAAAAGTCTTCCCCTTAGAAACTTGGGAAATAGAGAAACAAGGTGTCGGACCTTAACCAGTTGATGACACTAAGACATTATAAATTACTGATGGAAAAATGGTAAAGGTCAACAATGAGCTCGACTATGACACAAAGTAAAGAATAAGTGAAATCCTCATTAGGCACTCAAAATATTTCACTTCTCAAGCATTTGAAATAATTGGGGTAGATTCCTAGATTGCCTTGCACAGCTTGAACATCATACCAGGGGCGAAGCCAATGATCCAAAAGAAAAGAACCTTTACATACGAGAGGTAGAAGATAATCACCAAGGAAATGAAGAAGCTATTAGAAGCTGGATTTATCAAAGAAGTTACCCACCCATAATGGGTAGCCTATGAGGTGCTAGTCAATAAATCAAATGGTAAGTATAAGATGTGTTTGGACTATACTGACCTCAACCGAGCATGACCTAAGGATAGCTACCCACTACCAACAATTGACTAGCTAGTAGACTTCATTACCAGTTGTGATCTATATAGTTTTATTGATACATTACAAGGATATCACCAGATACCGATGAAGAAAGAAGACCAAGAGAAGACATCTTTCATCACCCATAAAGGCCTTTACTTCTACAAGGTAATGCCTTTCGGACTAAAGAATTTCATAGCAACATATCAGAGGATGATGAACCATATAGTTTAGGATCATATTGGAAAAATGTGGAAGTATACATGGACGACATTATAATAAAGAGCAAGTATACAAAGCAACACCTGGCGGACCTGGATCAAGTCCTCCAATTACTGAGCGAATCCAAGATTAAGCTGAATCCAAAAAAATGCATCTTCAGAGTCAACGTAGGCAAATTCCTAGGATTCATGATATCCTATAGAGGTATTGAGGCCAACCTAGAAAAAATGGATGCCATTCTCAACAAGAAAGCTCCAAAGACCATCCACGAGTTACAAAAGCTAAATGGCAGGATCACAACTCTAGGACATTTCATCTCCTGCTCGACCAAACGGTGCCTACCACTATTCTAACCTTTAAAAATTCCAAGAAATTTGTTTGGACCAAAGACTACCAGGCGGCTTTTGAAGATGTTAAAAAATTCATATCCTCACCACCTTTACTCAGCAAGTCAATCTCAAATGAAATGTTGTACTTGTACCTCTCGATGGGTCAAGAATGTATAGCTTTGGTACTAATAAAGGAAGAAGAGAGCTAGTAAAGCTTGGTATACTACATCAAAAAAATACTCTGAGGGTTTAAGATTCAGTACCTAACACTGGATAAGTTGGTCATGGCCATCGTCCATGCATTATAGAAGCTCAGACACTACTTCCAGGCTCATCCCATTGTTGTAAGAACTAACTTCCCTTTGCAAAAAATATTATAAAGGCCTGAGAATTTGGGCAGACTGGTCCAATGGTCGATATTACTTGGAGAATTTGACATCGACTATAAGCCCTAACATCATGTGAAAGCTTAAGCATTAGCAGACTTTATTCAAGAAATGACACCGGAAGATATCACTACCACTAAAGCACTATAATGGAAGCTCTACATCAATGGAGCATACTCCACTCAAGGATCCGATGCTCGGGTTATCCTTAAAGGGCCACATAAAGTTCATATCCGGTATGCAGTTTGAATAAAGTACAACATAACCAATAATGCCACGGAGTATAAAGCACTCATCATAGGATTAAAGTTAGCTGCCAAAGTCGAAGCTGAGCACCTCACAATACACTTGGACTTGTAATTAGTAGTAAACTAGGTCAATGGGTCATTTTAAATTAAGGACCAGAGCATCGCTAGATATGCAAGGAAAGTCATGCAACTCCTGAAGAAGATTGAACAAGATGGAGGACAATGGTAGATAGTCCAGATACCATGACATGAAAACTCTAAGGTTGACCTCTTAGCCAAATCAACAGTTGAAGGTAATCAATCATTTAAAGGAATGGAGTTCATTAAAGCACTAACAAGACCCAACATTGAAAATCCAGATGTTATGGAGGTACATAAAGTCTTGGAATGGATAAAATCGATAATCCGATACTTGGAAGAAGGAACACTCCTAGAAGACAAACTAAAAGCCCAAAAATTAAAGATAAAGATGGCCCACTACTCTATCCATCACGGTGAGCTCTATAGGAAATCTCTCTCACACCCATGGTCTAAATATGTATCCCTAGAGGAAGGGAATTATATACTCATGGAAATCCATAAAGGAATTTGTGGAGCACATGAATCCCATTACACACTAATCAAGAAAGCACTACTGCAAGGATACTACTAGCCCACCATGTCCAAAGATGCCTAGAAACTAATTTAGGAATGTCATAAGTGTCAATAGTTTGGTTATCTCAATCACAAGCCTTTTAACCCCTAGCATCCGATCGGTAGCCCTTGGCCCTTCACCATCTCTAGAATGGATATCCTAGGTCCCTTCCTGGCTTCCACTTCATAAAAAAAGTTCTTAATTATGGCCATAGATCATTTTACTTAGTAGGTAAAAGTGGAAGCAGTGCCAACTATCACAGAAGCTCAGATTCAACACTTCTTCTAGAAAGAAATCATTTGAAGATTTGGCATACTGCACACCCTAATCACAGACAATGGCAAGCAGTTTGATAATGAGCAGTTCAAAAGGTTATGCTCCGACATCAAAATAAAGCTTCATTTCACCTTGGTAGCTCATCCACAGACGAACAGACAAATGGAGGTCACCAATAGGACTATAATGCAAGGGTTAAAGAAGAGGCTCGATGAGTAGAACAAAAATTGGGTTGAAGAACTTAACAACATGATATGGGCCTACAGGACTATACATAAAACATCCACAGAAGAAACACCATTCAGACTAACTTACGATATGGACGTGGTAATACCAGTAGAAATTAGATTACCAAGTTATAAAGTCAATAAAGACTTAGATTAAAACATTAATAGCATTAACACCTGGAAATGTTTGGATCTACTGGAAGAAAGAAGACAATGGGCATCCGTTGTAGTTGAGGCACATAGGCGGAGGATAGCACAATATCACCTCTGATGCATTCACCCAAGATAATTCAAGACAGGAGACTAGGTACTTAGAAGGGCAGATATTAGCAAAGGCAACTTTGACACCAGCAAACTTGGACCCAACTGGGAAGGCCCCTATCAAATTACGAAATGCACATTTAAAGGGGCATGCAAAATAAAAGATAGCCAAGGCAAAGAACTACAATGATTTTGAAACTCAAACTGCCTTTGGAAATATTACCAATAAATGTACTTAGAATGATATCAAATAAAGTATTTTCAATCATTGAGAAAAAAATTAATTTACAAAGTTGGTAAAAAAATCCCTAATCTAATAATTGAGTGCTAGATGGCTCAGCTTCATAAACAATAGGGGGGACAACATTTATGGCACTAGCAGACATTGACAAATTAGCAGACGAACCCCCAGCTGGTTTAGAGACATCCTTTGGATGGAGGGAGGCAGCCTTGTTACAGGTATCCTCTTTAGCAGTTATCCTTGCCAAGTCAGCTAGTGTGATCTTGTCCAGCTCAACCAATTCCAGCTCCAGATTTTGGGAAAGCAAAACCCTTTTACATTCAGACTAATAGGGCTTGAGAAATCCTCCCACCATAATCTGATAAAATCTCTTGTCATTCTCTTGGGATTTCTCAGCCTCTCCTAACTTTCCCTCCAACTCCACAATTTGGGAGTCCTGCTCCTTGATCCTCTTGGTTAGTTGAGCCTGAATATACTCCAGCTCGGCCACCTTCTTTTGGCTCACCTCCGCTTCAGACTTAGCTTCTACATATTTGGTCTGGCACAGTTCCAACGCCACCTTAGCATTATCCAACTTCTTCTTAAAGTCGATCACTATGGTCCCCACCTCCATCTTTTTAAGGTTGTACTGGCTCTAAAGATAGAAATATTAGTCCTTTGCCAATATTAAAGCCTGGGTCATCTGAGAAAGGAAAACTTTCATCATTACTCTGAAACCAAGAAACAAGAAATGATCAAGTAAATGCTTTGACACTAACTTCTAGCGAATGCCTAATCATGGAGCTAAACATCTCCTTAGGACCCTCCTCCATCCACCGCTATATATCAGCTGGCAGCCTTAGGGACTCAGTGTATTGATTTCTAACTTAGGAGTTCGAGACACTCAGAGGTTTCACCTTATTCAAGATTCATTCCCATATATCTAGACATCCAGAAAGCTTCGAATACTGGATGAATATTTCCTCATCTAGTTCCTTGGTATTAGAATCTTGGTCTATCAAACGTCTTTTTCACTGACCTTCCCTTTTAGGATGTGAAGACCCAGCCATGGCCTTTCCCTTCAAAATTTTGGTAGCTTCTTTAGGGATCATAGCCACAGCAGGCTTAAACGAGGGGGAGGAGATCTACACTTCTTCTTGTCTTAAAGGTTCATCATCTACAAGCTGGATGTTGTTTGCAAATGCAAAAAAGTCAACCATCTACAAATGAAAAGGTAAAAACAAAAGTTAGAAAGATACCTTTTGATAATAAAAATGTACCAATATACTAAACATGGTTTGGGCAGACTTTCCATAAGTATCTTCTTTATACGTCTTCAACTAACTGAGCATCGGCTAAGCCATTAATATGTAGTCTCAAGACCAACTCTGTATCATAATCAAATAGCTTTAAAGGCAGTTTCACCTATGGCACTCATCAAACCACATCCACTAGACATCCAGGATGTTTGAATGGTGCTCAATGATAAAAAAAAACTTATGCCTCCATTTCTTATGAAGATCTTATAGCTTCATGAAAAGGCTATGATTAGAGATGGTAGACAATAAGTATATCAGCTCCCCTTTCTTTTTATTCAAGCTGTATAAGTATCGAAGGACATTTAGGTTTGGCTCCTTACCCTCCTTGTGCATCAACTCTATAAACCTAGTCAGTAACTGGTAACTATTGGGTTGGAGCTGACCAGGTGCTATGTTGTAGCTATTTAAAAATATTTTAACAAAAGGGTCCAATGGGAACTTCAGACCTCCTTCTAGTTGGTTAAAATACACTACTAACTGACTGAGGTCTAGCATGGGGGTATAGGCCCTAAAATTCCTATAAATCGTGTGTAGGATGTAATCAGTAAGAATGTTAAAATGCCTCTGATACCACCCTAGTAACTCATTGTCTACTCTAAAAATAAACAAATTAGAGCTAACCTGCTCTCTCGGTGCCATGGATTTATCTAACAAAAACATAAAAGACAACACTACAGGAAGAAATGTATGGAAGGAAGGAAAAATCACCTAATGATAGAATGAAGATGTCACAAAAAAAATGGAAACTTGGGGATAACAGCGAGAAGAAGCAAAGAAGATTGAGAAACTCATAAAAAATAAGAAGAACAAAGGCAACATATCAAGAGGAACACTGATACTTATAAGACAATAGAAGGCTTTGGAAATGACCATTTATTACCCTTATAATTATTTTAGTCCTTCCTACATCATTAAGGGTAGTCTGGGAAATACACAAGCTCATTAATCGAGTAGTCATCATTGTAGCAGCCAAAATGTCTCATCTTTTGACACACGAATAGACGTGATAGTTACGCAATTTAAAATTCAAAATTGAAGCTTCAAAGCAGCATAAAAGTTACCAGTCCCAAGTGCACCACTACCAGCTGTTCTTCCACAATAAGCATCACTATATCCAATATCAAAATCTAGTGACTAAAGTTGACACCCTCAGGTTGCTTCTACAGTACAGAAGTTCGGCATCCAAGCCATAATTTTAAGGCACCAAAAATGTACGGCACTTGGGCTGTGCTTCTAATGCACCAAGAATCTAAGTCCAGTGACTTAAGCTGGCACCCTCATGTCGCTTCCATAGTACTGAGGTTTGGAGCATGTAAGCCTCACATCTTTGGATCGAGCATCTAAGCCTTGAACATTTAAGCCTAGTAACTGAAGCTAGCACCCTCAGGTTGCTTCTGTAGTACTGAGGATCGACACTCGAGCTACATTTTTAATGCACCGAGTATCCAAACTCCAATGATAACTGGTTCAGTCATTTTGTCTTCACACGGGGGTTAATCCATTACATGTCCTTTCTTATTATAGATTTTGTGCACCCAAGCCCAATTGGCACACCTACGATGTTCTTATTTGATGATCTTTAGACTCGGTACTGAGCATTAATTTTTTCTTATGACTAAGGTTGGCCACCTTAGCTCACCCCTTTACAACAGATGTCATCACTCAAGTGGTTCCTCCCTCGAGAGGAGGGCAACAACTTCCTTACCTTGCAAACCTAGATACCTCAGACATAAATATCTGAATAGACTTATAGGGGGACTCTGGATACCCCATATACATATATTCTTATTTAATTAAAGATCTTGTTTCCTATACAGGTTACCTAAAAAGGGAAGGCAGCTAAGTCCATTCAGGAAAAGCTTCCTGCCTCAAGAAGACTCCCAAATGAAGAAGGAATACTCTCTTAATTGGCCTAGGACTCCTATCTCATGAGGAATCCTACCCCTTTCAGGTTTAAGTATCACTACTACTATAAATAGGACCCTATGTCCTTTATTCTTATTCATTCTATTCTCTTATAGTCTCATTTTCTCTCCCTAGATTCTCTCTCTATTTTTGACTTAGACATCGAAGTGTTTGTGGGATCCTCTCCACCTCTCACGTTGTCCATTGTTGACCACTTATAGGATTCCAGCTCAAGAGTTCTGGAAAGCAAGTTATCAGTGTACTTCTCAAGCCATGTTGAAAGTCCAATTTCCTTTCATATGGTTAAAAAATTATAACTACTGTGCACTGAACAATTTTAGGCCAATTTCAATTAAATTTTACTTTAATTTTTTAAATTTTTTAAAATTTATAAATTGTTTCTTCAATTTATTTGAAAAACTTAATTATATTATTAAAAACTAGTTTAAAATATTTGTAAAATAAATTTAATAGTTATTAATTTTTAAATAAAAATAAAATTTTAATATATTTTCAAATTTTTATCTTACCACTCTTGAAATGAATTTAAAAATTAATTCTATAAATTTATGAAAATATTCAGAAATTAATTTTTGATTTTATGATATAATTGTTAAAATTACATGTTTAAAACTAACTTTATTAATTGAATTGTTTATAATTTTAAAATATGATTAATAATATAAGCAAAATTATTACCTTTCATTATTTTGGATTTTGATGGATTATATTTTTATGAAGATAATTAAAATAAAAAAATATTAATAGCAAAAAAGAGTAGAAAAGTTTTGTTATCTAATTAAAATATAAAAAGTGTATTACCTATGCAGTTCTAGGTTGATATGAAAAAAAAAAAGATTAATATTAAGAGTTGATTAATAGAAATTCACTTTAATTGATGAATATGACTAAAAATTTAGATATTAATAACTTATAAAAGTTTTTATGATTTTGTTTTAAAATTTTCTTATAAATGAGCAGATGGAAACATAAAAAAACTTTAAGCACAAAATTATAAAAAATATTAATAACTAAAGAGTATTCACTTTGTATTGGGCATATATATTGATGAATATATACTTAAACTAAAACAATGCCATTATAAAACAATGACATCGTTTTTTATAAGGAAGCAAAGCTAATTTAAGAAACAAAATATTCCACGTAGAGGAAGAAAACAAATATCATTGCAAAAAATCAAGAAAATATTTAAAGGAATCATTCTCATTAATTTATGCCTATAATCAAGGAGTTAATATTATGTATAGCTCGTGTCTTGCTATCTTGCTATTTTTATTCATCTTCCTCTCTCTCTCTCTCTCTCTCTCTCTATATATATATATATATATATATATATATATATATATATATATATTTGTCATGTATTCGACTAACATATAGAAAACAAAATAAAGACAGAAGTGAATAGTTAATTTCATAAGAGTTTTCATGGTATCAGAGCTCTAAAACTCGCAAGCATAATAACCTTAGCTTACAATACAATCATTCCATCAATGTGCTAGTTTGATTTCAATTAAACTAGGCTCAAATAACTATCTCATATGGTGATCACAAATCCTTCATCTAGCTCGTAGTCTCAATGTGCTTTATCATTTGGAAAAGAATGACTGCAAACATGAACGTTCATTAAAAGATGGGCTTGTGAATCCAAGTTATACCTTATGGTTAACAAATGATGGTCTCCTTATTTCATGGTTGCTTGGCACAATAAAAGAGTAAGCTCAACCATCTATTGAAAAAGATGCTACTGCTTACAAAATGTATGGAGCTCTTTAGAAGAATAACTATTACCAATCATAATTGAAAAAGAAGGTCTTTTGAAAAATATGTTGTTGACCATCAAAAAAGGATTACGATCCTTAGATGATTACACAAAAGAATTCAAATCAATCTGTGACAACCTAGCAGCTATCAAGAAACTAGTGGATGATCTTGATAAAGTCTTTCAATTTGCACATGGACTGGGAGCAAAATATGAAAGTTTCCATCTAGCATGGTAACTAAACCTCCTTATCCATAATTTAACCAATTTTACTTGCTCTTCAGGGATATGAGTAGACCCTAGCTTCTTAAAGGCAAGAAGAGAAAAGTTATATTGAATACAACCAAGCACTATTTAGCAAACATGGACATCGCGGGAGCTTTAATTCAAAAGGTAGAGGATTTACTCCAACTGGATGATACAATAATGCTAATTCTAATAACTTCATGAGAGAAGGAATAAAAGATGATGTACAATAAGCAAAAAATGACAAACCAACATGTTAAATTTATGGTATGATGAATCATGTTGCTCTTGATTGTTGGTATAAGTTTGACTATTCCTATCAATTAGAAGAACTACCATAAGCTTTGGTAGCTCTCACCTTAAACAACAATGACCCTTCTCTTTACATGGACTCGGGACCTACAACTCACATGACCAACAACCTAGGTATGTTATCCTATACAAAACCATATAAAGGAAAGGATTTTATTTATGTTAGAAATGGAAACAAACTTGATATAACACATACTAGAAATGCATGTGTTGGAGAATTAAATTTACAGGATGTTCTTATTATTCTAAAATTGAAAAAGAATTTAATTTTAGTAAGTAAAATCACTAGTGATAACTCTTATACTATTAAATTCACATCATCTGATTTTGTTATTAAGGATCAAAACATGAGAACAATAGGGAAGGAGTGTAGACAAGTACAACTTAGTGCTTTGAAATCTAGTTTTCAAAAAGCTTTATCTACCATAAAAGGAGACAACTCATTCTCTTTGTAGCACTAACACCTTGCACATCTAAGTGCTAGGTTTTTATCTTTATTAAAAGGAAAGAAAGTCGTTAATGTCACTAATTGGAAAACTAAGTCTTCCATTTGTGTTAGTTATTAATCTAGAAAGAGTTGTAAACTATCCTTTATTTTGAATAGTGAAATTTCTAATTATCCATTACAAAAAGTGCACTGTGATCTATAGGGACTAGCTCCCACTATCTAAAATCAAGGTTTTTGATTTTATATCATTTTTATAAATGACTTTTCAAGATTTTATTAGTTATATCCTTTAAAGAAAAAGCAAGAATTTTTCCTCTATTTTCAAAATTTTCAAAAATTAGTAGAAAATCAATTTGATAGAACAACTAAAATTTTTTAGTATGATGGTGGTGGAGAATTAAACTCTTTTGAATTTCTTAGTTATATTAGTAATCGTGGTATTCAACATTAAGATTCATCTTTTGGAACACCAAAGCAAAATGGAGTGGTCAAGAGAAAGCATTGGCACATCATTAAGATAGGCTTAACTATGTTATTTCCTACAAACTTACCATTGTTTTTATGGATTGAAGCTTTTCTTGCAACTGTTTATTTAATCAACAAAATGCCAACTTTAGGTTTAAATAATCAATCTCTATATTCTAAGCTATATCACAAGGAACCAAATTACAAAAGCTTGCAAGTGTTTGGATGTTTATGCTTCCCTTCTCTAAGACATCAAGGAGGTAATAAATTTTTTAAGAAAACTTATCCTTATGTATTCATTGGTTATAGTCCTATTCATTACAGTTATAGATGCTTTGACCCTCAAACCAAAATAGTATATATATCAATACACGTTGTCTACAATGAAGGTAAATTCCTCTATAAAGCCTACCCTCAAGAATTTATTCCTGCATCATTAGAATTTGTTGAATTTCTAGCATTTGATGAATGGTTTAAAGTCACACTTAAAGCTAAACTTACAAAGGTAGAAATACATGCACAGTTAGCAACACAAACATTTATCTTAACTACTAACAATTATTGTGATGAAAATAATTATCATAATAGATGTTAAACTGACAATAATGTTGAATCTCTTGACAATAATGCAATTTTTCTTAATGTTAATAAGCCTTATTAAGATGAAACCTTAGTTGGAAGTGAACTAACAAATATAAAAATTCCCACTTTGATTGATGACTTGCCTGGGCATATTGTTGATACAAATATCAATAATAATGAAAGTGAACATTATATTCATCCTCAATGTCACAGACAACCTCCAAAACATTTACAAGATTATTAATGTTATATATCTCAAGTCGAATTACCTATTGAACCTTTAAATTATCATGTTCCATAAAAGGATCCTCAATGGGTTATGGCTATGAAAGAGGAACTACAAGTTCTTCATTCAAACTGAACTTTGTCACTAGTTCTTCGACCCTAAAATGTGAATATTGTTGGGTCAAAATGGATTTGTCATATAAAACAATGAGAGGATAGATCTATTGAGCATTTTAAGTCTTGTATTGTTGCCTATGGTTTTATCAAGTCTTAAGCATCAATTTTGATGAAACTTATAGCCCAGTTATTCATCACACTACTATTCAACTTGTGATATCTCTTTTGATTTCTCTAAACTGGCACATGAGACAACTTGATGTGAAGAACACCTTTATATATGGAAATTTGAAGAGGATTATGTATATAGAATAACCCCTTGCTTTTATGGATCCACACAAACTTGATCATGTATGCCTTCTTCACAAGTCTCTCTTTAAGCAAGCTCCACGAGCTTGGTAAGTTATCTCAGTTTCTTCTTCATCTTAGTTTTTACTGTAGTAAGGCAAACTCTTCTTTATTTGTGAATATTGCTTCTTATCTATATAGATGACATATTGGTGATTAGAAATAATGGCTCATTTGTCTCTAACTTAATTCATAAATTGAGTGTAGAATTTGCTATAAGGGATCTTGGATGTCTAACTTTCTTTTTAGGTATGGAAGTTAAATATTTCAATAGAGGAGTTATCCTTTCTTAAAGTAAATATAACGAGGATCTTCTTAATCATACAGGAATGGCAGATTGTACTCCTAATGCTTCTCCTATGGTTCTTAAAGAAAAGGATAATATCTTAAAACAAAATGGTGTAGATGTAACATATTATAGAAGTATTGTTGGTGCCCTTTAATACCTTAGATTCACTCGACCAAACATTCAACATATTGTAAAACAAAGTTTGTCAATTCTTTAACTCTCCTACTGAACTACATCTCGAAGTCGTCAAGCGAATTCTTCATTACGTTAAGGTACATAAAAATATGGCTTACAATTCATTTCTAATAGTCCTCCCTCTTTGTATGCTTTTTCAGATGCCAATTAGGCAAGTTGTCCCTTGACTAGATGAAGCACAACTAGTTTTTGTTCCTTTCTTAGTGCAAATTGCATCTCTTGGTGTTTAAAGAAGTAACCTACGATTACTTGATCAAGTTCAAAAGCTGAAAATAGGTTTATGGCTTCTACCATAGTTGAATTAACTTGGCTCACATTCTTATTGCATGACATTGGCATCCCTTTTCTTCATGCTCGTCAATTATTCTACAACAATCTTAGCGCTCTTTATATGTTAGTTAATCCTCTTTTTCATGTGAGGATAAAGCATATAGAAATAGACTATCATTTCATCCGGGAAAAGGTAGCCATAAGTCAACATGTCACTTGATTTGTGTCTTCTTCTCATCAAATTGCAAATATTCTCGTCAAGTCTTTATTGAAGACACCTTTTATTTTCCTTCACAACAAAAAGGGACTCCATTTACACTTTGTCTCCATCTTGAAGGAGCTAATAAGGAAGCAAAGCCTATTAAAGAAACAAAATATTCCACAGAGACAAAGGAAACAAATATCTTTGCAGAAAATTAAAAAAATATTCAAAGGAATCATTCTCATCAATTCATACCTATAATCAAGGGTTTAATATAACGTACAGCTTATGTCTTGCTATCTTGCTATTTTAATTCATCTTCTTTTGTATATATATATCTCCCATGTATTTGAGCAACATATAGAAAATAAAATAAAGAGAGAACTGAATACTTAATTTCACAAGAGTTTTCAGTTTTCTTTACGTAGGAAACAAATGAGCATCAGAAGCTCATGAAACGGCATCTCTTACAATTTTAAAACTGAGATTGATGAAAAGGATAAATTGAACATAAGAGAAATGTTGAACTTCCATTGGACTCCTACATATTTATATTAATTTAAGGGAAAAAATGTATTTCACCCCTTTATATTTAATCCAGAATTTAAATTTAAATAGGGAATTGAAATTTTTTTTATATATATTTAAATAAAAATTAAATCGATGGAGTAAAATCAATAATGAAGAATTCGGTTCCATTATTTACTAAAGTTGATTATTTTGAGTGTCCGAAAAATTAAAATAATAAATAAAATAAAAATTTGAAATCATAACTATATTTGTACTTATTTATTTGTTACATTTCATGGTTAAATATATCAAGAATTGCTCGCTGATATCTAGCAATAGGTGTGGTAACGGGTCTAGAACAAAATAACCAATACTAAATATCTAAGATAGTATTTAATTAATTATAAAAAATATAAACAGTTTTTATTAAATTATAAATACATGATATTCAACTATATATATGTGAATTTTTAAATACAAGATAATTTAGACACATAAATAACTTAAATACGATAATTTAAGAAATAAAAGGAACTAAAACTACATTTTATTATCAATTAAATATCTGATATGTACACTTAATTACGAAAGTCAAATCATTGGACTTTAGTACCGCTAAAATTTTTATGAAATATTTCATATTTTTTTTCATGAAATATGCTTTTTTGTTTTATATAAATTTGAAATATCAATAAAATATAATATATTTTAGTATCACTTGTTATAATCTATATTTTATTTAATTATTAAATTGAATTGAGGATTTAAAGTGTGAGTTATTATTATACTATTTTACGAAATTGTTATTATTTGTGTAATTTAATAAATTTAATAATTTATTAAGGAGGAGATATATATAAATATGTGTATGTTGTATTAAATTTTGTTAGATTATATACATATGTACATGAATGTTATATATATTGGGTGTATTTTATTTTTTAAAAAAACATGGCCTTTATTTTTTTTTTCTTCTACTTCTTCTTTTTCCCTTCTTCTCCTTCCTTCCCCAACCGACACCATCGCCACCCTCACTGCTAGTACCACCCAGCCACCGATGGATAGCTCCACGTCACCATTCAGCTTCCCCTCCATCCTCCTTCCTCCTTCTTTCTCTTTCTTTCTCAGTTTTCTTCTTCACAAGATAGAGAAGGAGCTCGTTGGCCGCCGTTGTCATTTGAATCCTCTCCTCCTCGATTTTATTTTCCCTAAGTCAATTTGACTAAATAACACTAGGAACAACTTCAATTTCGAGGTAATTTGATTTTAATGTTTTACGTTTAATTTGTTAAAATTGAGTTTGAATTCAGCTAAATTGGACTGTGTCGTAGTTACATGAAATGACATTGAGGTTAAGATCTTGCTAAATATTATTTTTATTTATTTTTCTATATTTTTGAAAATTTTTGAGCATTCGGTTATTGTTCACTTTAATATTTCGAGCTCAGGAAATTTTTATAATTTTAATAAATTCTATTAATTATGTAGAGTAAACTTTGTGAAGAATGTTTCATGAATATCTTTATAAAATTTAAGTTATGAATTTTTAAATGTTAAGTTTAAATATGTAATTTTGGAAAATTATTAGAAATTAGTAAATTATTTAACTTTAGTTAAATTATTGTTAGTTATTCTGTATTAGATTATTTTCCTATAGTCGCACTAAGAGTAAGGCCTTCAGTTCAGGGCCAATCGAGTCAGTATTTGGGAGCACATTATACCTGTATGTTATTATTATATGTATGCATTGCATGTAGAAAATATTATTGGCATCCATATTTTAAATAAATAAGAATTTTATTACGGTATGTTGCATTAAATGTTAATTGTTATTATTATTATATATATGTTTTTATATATAAAAAAGTGAATGTTAATTGTGATTATTAGATGTTGTGTATATTTTAAGATGATTTTATTGTTTAATTTTTGATATAATGTTTTGGAGTATAGCCGTATAACGTGCTACCTAGTGGGGTACACTAGGACTGTTGCACAACAGTCCGCTAGTTGGTAGGTTATGATATGTTGATTGATATGAGATTATATGGTCTGAGAATGGATAAATGATTATTGAGGTTTATGGATAAAGAGTAGTGTGGTTGTTGGAGCTCAGTTGACCTACAATGTCTTGGGGCCAGTCATATCGGCAAGGGGACTGTGGTAGCTCAGTTAACCTTTCTGCGTCTCGAGGCTAGTCCAATACCAAATTGGAAAAGGAAAATATTTTTGTATTCAAGAAAATCTATTCATTAGTGAGGTATAGTAATTGATGTTATGGAATTCTTAGGGTTCTGCTATGATCCTCCACTTATTTTTCATTTATTGCATTGATATAAAAATTACTTTTGAGTGTTTGCATGAAAATGCATGTATAAATGTAAATATAAATATATAAACATAATATTGGTGCTTGGTTGCTTGTATACTTAGGTTGCATGCATATATATAATAATAATTCACTCAATGAGGTCTCATCCCCCTCAATAATTTCTTTTAGGATTTCCTTTCTACATACCTCCCCCAATTATCCTCTTCACCGAACCCTTTATTCACTAGCTAATTTATGTAAATTTTAAAATATTACTTCCTTTATATTTATTAGACATTGTAGTTGTATGTACCTATTGTAGTATATTATGTTGAGTTAAAGTGGCTGTGTACATGAATATTTGTAAAAATATTTTATTATGATATGATATGGAAAGATTTCTTATGCTTTGGAAAGTTTTAAATTTTTGGTATATTTATAATTGTGTTTGGTGTGAACTGATGTTTTAGGCTTGCTATGGGTTCTCAATTTGTATGAATTCCTGTTCCCTAGTTCCAGTCATGACTCCTAGGCTTAGGTCGTGAAAAAGTTGGTATCATAGCCTAGGTTTAGTATTATGTGACATAGGTTAGTAGAGTTTGATTTTTCTTTAAAACTAATATAGCAATCAAGTTTGATTATGTCCTTGAATAGTCTTCCTTACTTTAGATTTCTATATAACTGTTAGGATATTTGTCATTTTTTGAATTTTATGTTTTCTTTTTGTTTTTTCAAAAAGAGGAGAGCGTGAGTCACTCCACTGGTTGATGAGGCAAAAAATGGAGAGTCTTACTAGGATGAGATTCTACCTATGTGTTGCTAGGTTAGTGTAGGTGTAGAGGTAGAGGTAGAGGTAGACCTAGAGGAGCGGTAGGTCACCGTAAATAAAGAGAGCTATAGGATAAAGAACTTACAGACCAGGATTTTAAGGAAGCTGCACATGCACTAGGAGTTCAGCAGCTATACCCCAGGCTGTACCACCTATGCAGCCTCTATTTTAGTAGGGACTTCAGGGTATTTAGACTCAAAGGCAATATTATTTTATGCTAGATTCAATAAGATTTCTTTTGATGGGACTTCAGACTTGCTAGATTTTCTCCATACCATTAAGTTGATGACTCAGACTGTGCACACTGAGTATTAGAGGATACTTATTATTGAGTTATCAATTAAGGGGTAAGCATTGGACTATTTTGTTCAGGTGATTCAGCCTTATATGACTATACTCATTTAGACTCCATTTAAAGAGCGATTTGTTAGATGATTATGCCTAGAGCTGATGAAGATGAGTTACAAACTTTGGTTAACCAATATTTCTAGAGGTGATAAGTCAATAGAGGAGTATACTAGAGAGTTTTCCAAATTTTTTAGATATGCTGAGGATATGATAAGGGACTAGTACTTTGCCATCACCACTTATGTCACCAGTCTAGTTTCTACATTTGATTGGATACCTACTGTAGGCTTAACTCTTGAGTCAATGACTAAGTTAGCTATGCAGATTGAGCTTAGGCTCATCAAACAGGGAGTTATGCATGACTATTATCAGATTGGAGGTGCCAAAGCTAGAGGATATTAAGGTAATCTATATATGACATTTCAGATAGGCTCCAGTAGTTAGCCAAGAGGATTTATTCAATAGGGATAGAGAACTTAGCATAGGATTCATGAGAGTAGCAAACATAACTATAGTAGAGCCCATAGACCAGTCAGATTTAGTTCAAGTGCTATTAGCAGTATAAGTGGTCAAAGCTCAGGATATAGCAGCATAGGATTTGCAGCTAGTGCTTATTAGACATGTGGGAGAGTCCATTAAGGATTGTGCTATATGGCTCTAGGAGCGTGTTTTAGATATGGTCAGATAGGGCATTTTGCTATATCATGCCCTTATTCTAGTTTTTAGCAGTAATTCCCTTAATAATCTTTAACTAGTGTAGCTCCAGCTTAGTTTTGGCAGCCACCATTTCAATACCCGAGCACCTCTCAATTTGTCGCCCAACAGGGGTGAGGTAAAGGAGTTAGAGGTAGTGTTAGAGGATTTAGGTAGGCTTTTACTAGTCAATAAGGAGGTAGTGGATAGGTTAGAGTTTTCACTCTCATATAATAGGATGCTCAGGCATTTAATGTAGTGGTAGTAGATACACTGCCAATATATTATCTTGATGCTAGAGTTTTAATTGATCCGGGTGCTACCTATTCCTTTATATCTCCTATTTTTGCTTCAAAATTGGGTTAGCAAGCTGTAAGAATGACAATTCCTTTATAAGTTGCTACACCTCTAAGTGATTTATTAAACACCAATGTTATTCTTCTTGGGCGTCTTATGTTAGTAGAAGGCAGAGAGTTGCCAATAGACTTGGTGTTGCTGGATGTGATGGACTTTGATGTAATCCTAGAAATGGATTAGTTGTCTCAGCATTATGCCATTATGGATTATTCTAGCAAAAAGGTGATTTTCAGAATTCCAAGTGAAGAGGAATTCAAGTTCATGGGTGATAAGAGTTATACATCTTATAATCTTATGTCTGCTATTAAAGCAAGAAAAATGTTAAAAAAAGGGTGTCAAGGATACTTAGCACTGGTTAAGGATACAATAACAAAATAGACATTCATCTAAGATGTTCCTATATCATGTGAATTTCTTAATATTTTTCCTAATGAATTATTGGGTTTACCACCTCATAAGGAGATAGAATCTTACATTGATGTGGTTTCAAGCACAACTCCTATCTTTATGCCACCTTATAGGATGTATCCAGTCTAGTTAAAAGAGTTAAAAAAGCAATTATAAGAGTTGCTGGATAAAGATTTCGTAAGACTTAGCGCTTTTCTTTGGGGTGCATCAGTCTTGTTTGTGAAGAAGAAGGATGGCACACTTAGACTGTGCATTGATTATAGAGAATTGAACAAGATAACTATCAAGAATAAGTATCTCCTTTTGAGGATAAATGATTTGTTCGATCAGCTTTACGGTGCACAATTCTTCTCTAAGATTGACTTGAGATTGGGTTATCATTAGTTATGAATAAGAGAAGTTGACATTCCTAAAATAACATTATGTACTAAATATGGCCATTATGAGTATGGTGATGTACTTCGAATTAACCAATGCACCAACAACTTTTATAGATCTAATGAATAAGGTGTTCATACCATTTATGGATTAGTTTATAGTGGTACTCATTAATTATATATTGGTGTATTCGAAGAGTATGGAAGAGAATGTATATCACTTGAGGACAGTACTATAAATACTAAGGGAGCATCAACTTTATGTTAAGTTCTCAAAGTGTGAATTTTGGCTTAAAAGCGTGGCATTCCTTGGGCGCATAGTGTCTAAGGATAACATTCAAGTTGATCCACAGAAGATTGAGGCAATATCTGAATGGCCTAGACCTACATTAGTCATAGAGATTTAGAGTTTCTTAGGATTGGTAAGATATTATAGGAGGTTTATTCAGGATTTCTTAAGGATTACAACACCTATTACTTGTCTAACCCAGAAGAATATGAAGTTCATGTGGTTAGAAGTATGTGAGAATAGTTTTTAATAACTAAAGGAGAAGTTGACTACAACCTCAGTATTGACTTTGCTAATGGAGAAGACAAGTTCACCATATACTGTGATGATTTTAAAGTTGACCTAGGGTGTGTGTTAATGCCGAATGGTAGGGTAGTGGCTTACACTTCCAGACAATTAAATAAGCACGAGTAGAACTATCCTACTCATAACCTAGATTTAAAGGCATTATCTATATGGGGTGACATGTGATACCCTAATCATAAAAGTCTCAAGTATATCTTTTAGCAGAGAGATCTAAATCTCAAATAAAGAAGATGGCTAGAACTTCTGAAAGATTATGATTATGACATCTTGTACCACCTAGGCAAGGCTAATGTGGTAGCAGATGCCTTAAGTATGAAGTTCTTGGGTAGTCTTGCTCACATTAGTATGGAAAGGAGACCTTTGATCTAAGAGATACACAAGTTAGTAGACCAAGGATTGAGGATGAAGATAACTAAGTCAGAGAGATTAATAGCCTAGTTTAGAGTGAGATCGATATTGAGGGATAGGATAAAGGCAGCTCAATGCCAAGATAATGATTTGGTGGAGCTTATAGAGAAGGTCCATAAAGGGAAATTTACTAATTTTAATATTGATGATGAAGGTATTATGTGGATTAGTGGGAGATTATGTGTTCTTAATATGGACAATTTAAAAGAAGAGATTTTGAAAGAAGTTTAATATGCAATTTATAGTGTACATCCTAATTTTACTAAGATGTGCCATAACATAAAGGATCTTTTTGGTGTGATGGAATGAAGAAAGACGTAGTTGAATTTCTTTCCAAGTGTCTAACTTATCAGAAAGTGAAATTAGAATATTAAAAGCCTTCTAGAAAACTTCAGCCTCTTCTAATTCCTAAGTGGAAATGAGAGGGAATCACCATGGATTTTGTGACAGAGTTGCCTCATTCAAAGGATGGATATGATTCCAACTAGGTAATAGTTGATAGGTTAACCAAATTAGCTCACTTTTTGCTAGTTAAAGCTACTTATCCAGTGGCTAAATTGGCTAGGTTGTACATCAAGCATATTGTGTATCTTCATGGGGTACATCTTTCAATTGTTTTAGATAGAGGCTCGATGTTTAAGTCTCAATTTTGGCAGAAATTACAAGAAGTAATAGGTATTAGGCTCAATTTTATCAGCCTTAGACATATGGTCAGTCAAAGAGAACGATCAAAATACTTGAAAATATGTTAAGAATGTGTGTAATGGATCTTAGAGGCAGTTAGGATGATCATTTTCTAATAGTAAAGTTTGCTTATAACAATAGCTACCATAATAATATTGAGATGGCACCATATAAAGCTTTGTATGGAAGGAAATTTAGATCCCCTTTTTGTTAGAATGAAATTGGAGAAAGAAAGCTAACTAGACTAGAAATTATTTAGGGTGCGTATGAGAAAGTCATTTTAATAAGAAAGAGAATGAAAATGATAGCTAACAAGTAGAAGAGTTATGCAGACCCAAAGTGCCAAGATGTAGAATTTCAAATTAGGGATTTTATATTTTTGAAGGTGTCACCAATGAAAGGTTTTCTGAGATTTGGCAAGAAGGAAAAGTTATTGTCGAGGAATATAGGGCCTTTTGAGATTTTACAGAGACTTAGCATAGTTGCATACTATTAGGCTTTACCTCCAAATTTGCCTCAAGTGCATCCAGTGCTCCATGTTTCAATGCTCAGGAAGTATATTTCATATCCTTCACATGTTTTTCAGCCCCAAAGTATATAAGTGAATGAAGATTTGACAGATGAGGAAGAAGCAGTTGCAATCGTTGACTATCAAGTTCGTTAGTTGCATTCTAAATAGATTCTAATGGTCAAAATCTTATGAAGGAACAATAATGTGGAAGAGCACACGTGGGAGACTAAGAGTAGCATATCCATATCTTTTTCCTTGATGAAATTTTGTACTCCTTTCTATTTGTTAAAATTCGAGGACAAATTTTTATAAGGGAGAAGATTGTTATAACTTGTATTTTATTTAATTATTAAATTGAATTGAGATTTAAAGTGTGAGTTATTATTATATTATTTATGTAATTTAATAAATTTTAATAATTTATTATGGAGGAGATATATATATATATATATATATATATTTATTTATTTATTTATTTATTTATATGTATGTTGTATTAAATTTTGTTAGATTATATACATATATACATGTACTTTATATATATTAGGTGTACTTTATTTTAAAAAATGTGGCCTTTATTTTTTTTTTTCTTCTTCTTCTTCTTTCCTTCCTCTCCTTCCTTCCCGACTTGACACCACTGCTACCCTTAGTGCCTGCATCACCTAGCCACCTTGGACAACCCAACATCATCACTCAGCTTCCCCTCTCTCCTCCTTTCTCTTTCTTTGTCGATTTTCTTCTTCACCAAATAGAGAAAGAACTCACCGGCGTCTACTCTGGCCACCCCTAGACATGTCGTCAGTATCATTTGAATCATCTCCTCCTAGATTTCATTTCCCCAAGTCAAATTCACCAAATAATACCTAGAATAACTTCAATTTCAGATAATTCAATTTTAAGGTTTTATATTTAATTTTTTCAAATTCAGTTTGAATTCGATTAAATTGGACTGTATTGTAGTTATATGAAATGACATTGAAGTTGAGATATTTCTAAATATGATTTTTATTTATTTTTTTGTATTTTTAAAATTTTCCAAGCGTTCGATTACTATTCACATTACTATTCTGAGCTTGAAAATTTTTTATATTTTTAATAAATTCTTTTAATTATGAAGAGTAAACTTTGTGAATGAAGTTTTGTGAAATTCTTTATAGAATTTAAGTTATGAATTTTTAAATGTTGGGTTTACATATGTATTTTTTGAAAAATTATTAGAAATTAGTAAATTATTTAATTTTAATTAAATTATTGTTATTTTTTCTATATTAGATTATTTTTAAATAATAAAAGTATGAAAAGTATTTTTTATAATTAATTTTCAATTATTAGTTAATTAGTAATAATTTTGGGGAAAGTAATTGAATAATAAATTTATTTATTATTTTCAAGCTTAAATGAGTCTTTTATTATTTTTATGATATAATTGAGTGATTTTAATAGTTATTCATAATTAATGTTAATTTGGTTGTGAAAATAAAAATTTGATTCCATTAGCAATATTTTTTTATAAACAAGAACTTTTATTATTTATTTGGAAATAAATTCTTTTATATTTTTATTATGTAAATAGATTAAATTTTTGTAGTAAACTAAATTTTTATGATATATTGGGATTTGAGAAAAATTCATATTGTTTTTATATGTGTTTTTGCGTTAGTTCTTGATTGGACATAACGTGTAGTTCGGAGGCCCAACTCGATATATGGAGTTATGGGTAGTATTGAAGTGCAGTTTTGTGTAAGAATGACTCTACTTTTCATAAAGAGATGTCCATTTTACAGAGGAGACTTTGTTGAATTTTTGATAGATTTCTCATAAAATGTGACATCGAGTTTGTGTTAAGTTTTGAGTTTTATTAGAGTCGTGTCGTAGATTGAGTTTTTCCTTAGAAATATAGAATTTTTAAGGTTAGGATTTTTAATCCTAATTGTTTTTATTATTTTTCCTATAGCTGCACTGAGAGCAGTGCCTTCAGGTCAGGGTCAATCAAGTCAGTATCGAGGAGCGCATCCTACCTATGAGTTATTTATATATGTATGCATTTCATATAGAAAATATTATTGGCAACCATATTTTGAATAAATATGAATTTTATTATGCTATATTGCATTAAATGTTAATTGTTATTATATATATGTTTTCATATATATAAAGGTAAATGTTAATTGTGATTATTGGATGCTGTGTATATTTTAAGATGATTTTATCATTTTATTTTTGATATAATATTTTGGACGATAGCCGTGAAACATGCTGCCTAATAGGTTACACTAGGACAGTTGAGCAATAGTACGCTAGTTGCTAGATTATGATATGTTGATTTATATGAGATTATATAGTCTGAGATATAGATAAATGATTATTCAGATTTGTGGATAAAGAGTAGTATGGCTGCTGAAGCTCGGTTCACCTACAATGTCTCGGGTCTAGTCACGCTAGCAAGGGGACTACGATAGCTCAGTTAACCTTTCTATATTATGGGGCTAGTCCACTGCTAAATTGAAAAAGGAAAATATTTTTGGATTCAAGAAAGTCTTTTTATTAATGAGCTATAGTAATTGAGATTATAAAATTTTTAAGGTTTTGCTTCGATCCTCCACTTATTTTTTTTACTTATTGCATTAGTAAGGAAAATTGCTTTGAGCGTCTACATGAAAAGGCGTGTATAAATTAAATAAATATAAATATATAAACATTATATTGGTACTTGGTTTCTTGTATACTTAGGCTACATGCATATATATAATAGTAATTTACTCAGTGAGGTTTGATCTCCCTTAATTATTTTCTAGGATTCCTTTCTACAGACCTCCCTTAGTTATCCTCTTCGCCAGACCCTTTCTATACCGGTTGATTTATGTAAATTTTAAACTATCATTTCTTTTGTATCTATTAGATGCTACAGTAGTAGCATGGATCTAGTGTAGTATATTATGTTGAGTTAATAGTGGTTGTGTACTCGAATATTTGTAAACATATTTTATTATGATATCATTTGGAAAGATTTCTTATACTTTAAAAAGTTTTAATTCTTTAGTATATTTATGATTGTGTTTGGTGTGAACTGGTGTTTTAGGCTTGCTATAAGTTTCAAATTCGTGTGAATTATCATTCTATAGGGCCGGTCATGACTTTTGGGTTTGGGTCATGACAAGTATAACTATTAAAAATATTTTATCTTTTAATAAAAAATTATTATTTTTAATACTTTGACACTTTTGCTTTTCAAGTGAATACTCAAATATGAAGGTGGAAACTTGTAAATTTGTATATATATATATATATATATATATATATATATATATATATCATAATCTATTTTAATTATGATTTTATTTTTCATCATAATATTTTATTTTGAAAAACAATAGTTTTATTGTAATTTTTTGATCTTGACATTTACTTGTTTATTTATTTCTAAAATTTAAAATTATTTAAAAATGTATATAAATTGATGTTTTTAATTTAAAATATTAGAAATTAAAATAAGTAAATTTATTTTTTACTGGTAAATTTTTTTTTAAATGTGATATAAGTGTTAAGAGGTAAAAAATGATATGAATGATAAAAATATTAAAACTTTAAGGACCAAAAGGAAATATTTTTTGTTAAAAAATTGATAGAAGTATTTAAAATTTCAAACATGTGAAGTTCAAGAGTCTAGATATATAAAATGAAATTTTAGATACCTAAAACTAAAAAATGATAAGTTTAGGAGTTTTAATATGAATTTTGCCTTTAAGGATTGAGAGTAGGTCTCAAAACCTGCTATCATAACAACACTGCCCCATCCACTGGATGCGCAAACTAGTAATTTCATTTATTCCGACATAGTTCATGGGAGCAAAATATACAATTTCATCCCGAACTTTATGCAATTATTTTATGTCACATCTTAATTTTTATTTTGTTTAATTTTACATCTTAATTTCTATTTTTCACCAATTTCACCTTTAACTTATATTTTTCACTTATTTAAACTCAACGCAAGTTAAATATACATATTTATCTAGAGTGCAAAAAAGATTAAATACATGTGTTCTTAATACCATATTTTCATATTTTGTTTTCACTTCCCATATATTATGGTTTCCTTAAAATAAACAAAAATTAATATTAATTCGCATTTACACAGACTAAAAACTCATTTATATTTTAAAATTATTTAAAATAATTAGTTAAATGATTTTAATAGATTTAAACTACGAATTTCAATAATTTTATTTGATTTTTTTTGTTAAGTGTACAAATATATTTTTAATATGCACATTATTAATAGTAATTAAATAAATAAAAGAAAAGAAAAATAAAAAATAGTTGGATTTTCTATTGTCTTCTTCCAAGTTATTTGGGTTAGCAACCTTGAGATCTTGTAGGCTAGAAGAAGAGAATCTATTGTCCTTATGATTGGAAGAGGACATATTGATAGTAGTTATGCTCGTCATTTCTCATTGTTTCTAACTCCTTGTCTGTAATGGCATAGAAATGTCCCACCAAGCATATCAAAAAAGATGTTTGTCAAATAAAGATTCAAGAGTGAGTTAATCACAAATAATAAAAATTAAAAAAAAAAAACTAGGTTGTTTTTGTTATCAATTCAAGGTGATAACAAGTTCTAACCCTTTTTAAACTAACAAAAATGAATCCAATAGGAGTTAGTTTCACAAGAAAACTTGGCCGTAGTGATCTATTGAAAAAGTGTAGGAGTTTAAGGAAAGAAGTTATTATGCGTTTTTTGGAAAAATATGAATGTCCCTTTATTAAATTCACGAAATCATTTTATACAATCAAATATTTGATCCTAATTTTTGAATAAAGGGACATTCATATTTATTTTTCATTAATTTTATGATATGAATTGTTCAAATATTTCTATGTATTTTATTAAATTAAAATTTTTTAATTTTATATTTATTTTATTTAAATTATTACAAATATTTATGTCCCATCATTTTTAAAATAGTGAAAGGCTTATTATATCTATCACCATTTTATAGATATCAATTTTAGTTCTTAAAATTTTATATTACTTTCATTATTTTACTATCACTATCATTATTTTTGTCTTTGTTTTTAAGAATTGAAAATAAATGAATAATTATTAGGAAAAATTATTTCTGAATAGCTTTTTTGAAAAATTATTTTTAAATAGCTTTTTTAGAAACTTTATTTCAACATTTTCAGAAAAATGTATGAATTAAATTATTTATTTCTCCCACACATGGTGTAGGCTAATGCCTAGTTTTTCTATATAAACCAAAGCAAAACATATGCTTACTCACACTGGTTAGTGTAATACTCTAAATTTTTATTTAAATAAAGTAATTTTCAAACTGTGTTACTAATAGTTACTTTTAAATTATATTATACAATTGTTAATTATTTTACTATTTAATTGAGATATATTTATGTTAATATTATTTTTAGGGTTATTAATTTATGAAATGATTATATGTGAGTATTATTTATTTATTGTTTATCAATTTCATTGCTTATTTTTATTATTGTTATTATTATTATTATTTTAAACTACATTAACTTTTATGTGTTACTATGTACATGCATATATATATATATATATATATATATATATATATACACATATATAATTAGGGTTTAATTATTATTTTATGTGAGTGCATTAATTTATTTTTGTGTATATGTATGTATATATGTATGTAGTATCCTTGTGAGTGTGTGAATATATGTATAAATATATATGTATATGTATAATGTGTATGTGTGGTGGAGAATTTATATATATATATACCATAGCACCATCACCCCCCAACCTCCTCTCTCCGCGCGACATCCCCGACTGCCACCGTCACTGCGCCTCCCCCATCTCCGACCACCACCTGCTACCTTCTTATCCTCCTCCTCCCTCACCTCTGGTTGCCACCAGAGTCACCGAAAACGCAGAAAGCAGAGGAAGCCGAGAGTTGCCATTTTTGTTAGCCAAGCTCCGTCCGACCACCATTTCTCGCCATTCCGATGTCAATCCCCTCCTCTTGCACCGGTGAGACCCATTCCAAGCTTATTTTAAGCTTTAGTCATGAATTGGTTGAGTTTTGGTTGATTGTTAGTTTTGAGCTCTAGGGTTTTGAATTTTTTTTTAGCTCAATCTAGCTTGATTCATGCAAACTCCCTTTACAAATGTGATTCCTAGTAGCTCAATCTACCTCTATGAATTTTTGTATAATTTTTGGAATTTATTTTGATTTTTGGTGAATTTTTGAATATTTTATTATTATTTTAGGAATTTTCATAAATTAATTGTTAAAAATATAATTTGGTATTTTTGGTGTTATTATGAGTTGATATTAATTTTAGAGTAAAGAAAATAATTTTTTTATAATATTATACAATTTTTTAGGAATTTTTATAGTTTATGTAAAAATTGAACTATTAGGTTAAATTATATTTTTAGAAGAAATTAGAAGTCATTTATATGTTTTAATTATATTAAGAAATTTAATATTGAGAATATAATTTTTAGATGATTAAATAATTTTAAGGAATTTTTTTTAGTATTAATAATACATTAGGTAAATTATGTATTTAGGGGTACAAATGTAATTTTATGCTAATTATAGTTAAACATATATTTTAGTTAGTTTTATTATTATTTAAGAGGTTTAGACAATTTCTATAAATTAATTGATATTTTTAATTAAGTAGTGTTAATTTTGAATATTAATTCCAAATATTACATAAATATTTGTAATACATTATTTTGGTAACAAAAAATTAAATATAAGGTTGTATTTAGTATATTTGATGTAATGGTTTTAATTTAGGTCATAATTATATTTTGATAATAAAATGCAAAGTGAGTTGTTTAATTTTTGAATAATTGAGATTTTATATATTTTTAGTATATACATATATGTAATATCTATTTTTGAAAAATAAATGATGTCATTTCTTGATGTTTTGTTGAGTTGTGATCTATGTCGAGGCTAAGTGTAGTTTTTAAAGCCCGACTCGAGTGTGTATGTCTGTGGTTATTAGAAGTGCATTTTCTATGCAGGTTTGGCTCTACCTTTGGTAGAGAGATGTCCGTTTTACAGAGAAAACTCTGACAAAATTTCGATAGATTTTCTTGTAAAACGTGATATTTTTCATAAATTTCTACCGTTAGTTAGGTTTTATCCTGTTTATCGAGTCTTGTCCAGTCTTCCTCGAGTTAGCCTGGAATTTCATTGTTTGGTTGATTTTCGATCTTTATTTCACAGTCATGTTTTAAAATCAATTTGTTAATTTCTTTTCTAGAGCATATTGGAGCAGAAGCCATGAGATCGAGGCAGATGCGTGGCTGTCAGCCTTCGCATTCATCTTGTAAGTCAATAGAATGATTTGTGCGTATGTTTACTTAAAGAATGCATGCGCTCATATTTGTATATTTAACATATGATTTATTTAATTTAATGTTGTTATTTAAGATTTAAAACGCATTTTATTTATTTAAGAATCGATTTTGAGAAATTTTGGCAAAACGGGCTACCTGGTGGGCCTCACCAGGACCGTGTGCACATGGTAGAGATTGAGAGGTGGATCCAAAACATATATGATTGGTGAATGTTGAACTGGGATGGGTGCCTCGGTGGAAGCATATGCTCTCGGGGACCGCTAGTGATTGTAAGGTTAATAATGGACTGGGATAAGTGCCTCGATTGATGCCCTAACTCTCAGGGACCGCCAGTGCCATATATTTGGATTAAGTGAATGACTACGACTTGGTGCCTCGGTCGATGCCTTTGCTCTCGGGGACCGGTAGTCTAGTTAGAATAAGTGGGCCCAGTTGGTCATTTAGATTTTTGGGTTTAGGGTTCTACCGAGATATTTCAAAAGGCTATACCTATACATTATAAATTATTTTCATTATAAATATATAGTTATTAAAAGGTTTTCAAACCGTACAACTCTTTTTATTGACTTACTTAGTGAGGTTTGATTCCCCTCAATTTATTTTTTTTAGGAGCTTGGGAGTTCGACCTCAGACTACCTCCACGTCGGGTTTCTTCATCACCGGCTATTTTATGTAGGTCATTGTAAGTTGTACTGTTGAATTATTCTAGGATGCTGCAGTAGTATATGTACTATGAATTGTATGACTTAAGTGTATTTGTGTATTTTATTTATATACATCACGTTCATGTATAATGATTTAAGTTTGATTTATATATGTGACGCTGGAAATATTTTAATTATGTATTCAATTATGTTAAAATTTTAGAAAAATCAATTTGATAATGTGTTCTATTTTAAAATAAAGTTTTAAATTGTAAGGTGTTGTTTACCTTTTCTTTAAGGCTTACTACGGGTTTCGGGGGCCTTATACCTACCCATTCCCTAGTGCCGGCCACGTGCCCTCAGGTTTAGGTCATGACAGTTAGCTTTAAAGTCCAAAAGCCATGTACAAATTCCCTAAAGTTTACCAACTTTATCAATTTTAGAAAATATGTCAATGTATATGCAAGATTCAGCTTGTGCAACTCCTCTCCCCCACCCCCCCTAATGTAACCAAAGATAGGAGGAGTCTATTTATAACTAAAGACTCCTTCCTATTAGTTATAAATAGGGAGGAGTTAATCATAACTTGTATATGGTGTACCATTAAAAGCTATTAGTTATACTAGTAGAAAATTTATAGGAAATTTTCTTGGGTATACTTGAACTTTTGGGTGTGAGTGAGAGTTAAATATTTTATAGTGTGGTTGTAATAATTTTTCACATAGTGAATATTTTTCTCTTGATTGTCTCTTGACAACACTTGTGATTTTTCTCCATTTGGGAGTTTTCCATGTTAAATTATTGTGCATTTCTTTCTTTTATTTTTGAAATATTTTTGTTCAAGTTATGATCTACATGGGTAAAGGTACATGTTTGATTGTAAGGGCCCATTTTTCCTAACAACTGGTATCAGAGCACTTGGTTTATTTTAGTATGCTCTATGGTTATGGCTTAGGCTAATCTTCCACATTAAGAAAAAATTTCTTGGGCTAATTGGCATTCCGCATTGACAATTTTTTTTTAGAAATTATTGTGATCCAATTGGAGGTCCTTTGTATTATGTTCATTGAGTGTGGCATTGTGTAAATAAGTGCAACCAAGAAAGTTTTGTCACAAAGGCTATAATAACCTAAGAAAGTTGGGACTTAAGTGGTACCATTTGTGTCCCTTCAATCTTTCCTGTAAACTTTCTTAGTGCATTTTATAGACACAATTGTTCAGTCATTATTCATATGTGAGGTTACTGTAATAGGTAATACTGTTCAAATATACGAAGGTACTATGCATTGTTAAGCAAAAATGAGTTTCAAATTTGATATTGAGAAATTTGATAGGAGAATTAATTTTGGGTTGTGGCAAGTACAAGTCAAGGATATACTAATCCAATATGGATTGTATAGGCCATGAAGGGAAAGCCAACTTCTTTGTCCAAAGAAAAGGAGCCAATTAAATCTAGTGACAGTAGTGTAGACATGAGAAAATCCAAGATGAGTGAAGAAGAATGGGAGGAGCTAGACATGAGAGCAGTAAGTCATATTCATCTTTGTCTAGTCAAAATTGTTCTTATTAATGTTGCTAAATGGTCAATAATAAAAGAGCTTTAGGAAAAGTTTGAGGAAATGTACCAGGCTAAAAGTCTTTCAAATAGGTTATATTTGAAGGAGCAATTTCAAAAATTACAAATAAAAGAAGGTACAAAAATTTCTAACCACCTTAGTGTATTCAATGAGATTGTTTCTAAACTGGAATCTATTGGAGTGAAAATTGATGATGAAGATAAAGCATTGACACTTATCTGGTCTCTTCCACCTTCTTATGAACACATGCAAACCATGTTAATTATCATGACCCAAACCAGGAGTCATGATTGGCGCTAGGGAATAGGAATTCTTTTGAATCCGAAACCCATAATAAGCCTTAAAAAAAATAAATGCACATGCAGTAAATAAATAAAAAGTAAGACTGATTTAAAATTTTTTGAATCGATATATAAAAATAGATACGCAATACCCTTTCATAAATAAATTAATGTTCATACAATATACTGGATACAAAGTATCAAAAATAAAACAAAACTCTAATGATACAATAACACTACCATTGCAGTTTCTAGAATACAAATCAAAGTTTAAATATAATTTTACATAATCTAGCTGAGGTGGAAGAACACCAACAAATAGCTCTACTACTAAAGTCTGACAATATAAGATCTCCTAAAATAAATAATTGAGGGGGGTCAGACCTCACTGAGTAAATTATTATAATATATATACATGCAATCTAAACCATAAATAGTCAGACATCTATATATATATATATATATATATATATATATATATATACACACACACACACACACACATATACATGTATTTCACACAAATGCCAAACTCTACTTTTATATATATAATAAATGCAGAAAACATTTATTTTAATATGTGAAGGATCAAATAGAACCCTATTTAATCGCAACCTCAATCAATAACATCACTCTAGCCATACATGCTCACTTAATACCAAATTAATTCTCTTATTCCATTATGGACAATAGATTGACCTCGAGACACTTTAATATGTGATGGATCAAATAGAACCTTATTTAATCGCAACCTCAATTAATAACATCACTCTAGCCATACATGCTCACTTAATTCCAAATTAATTCTCTTATTCCATTATGGACAATATATTAGCCTCGAGACACTAAGTCAACCGAGCTCTAGTAGTCTGACTGTCAGTGTGATTGGCCCCGAGACGTTAGGTCAACTGACCTCTAGCAATCACACTACTCAATCACATCAATCAAATAATTATTTTCTCAAATAAGTTAGTAATTCAACCCTATAATCTATCGCACCGGTACGTACTTGGTCATAGTGCTGCCCACTAGGTAGCACATTCTATTGATATCCTTCAATTTAAAATTAAACATACATATGGAAAAATAAATAATGCATATAATTATCATATTAACAAAATAAACCATATATATACTAGAAATTATACTTAAAATAAACTATAGTATATTTCTAGGATATATATGCTAAATAAATTTGAAACCAACCATAAAATATGCCAAATATGTATCAATAATATACTAAAACATGCTAAGTCTATATCGAAGATAAAATATGCATTTATTATTTTGAAATATATAAAAAATATACTAAAAATATACCTAATTATATAACAGGCATACATAAAAAATATATCAAAGATATACTAAATGTATATTGAAAATATGCAAACATATATATCAACAAGTATACTAAAAATAAACCGAAAGTACCAAATCATATTATAAATTAAAATTATTTTAAAACATATAATAAAAATGAAAAATCCTAAGTCATGCATCCTAAATACATTGCATATATATATAGTATAATAACTCATTGATTCGTGCTCCACGAGACAGACTCGGCGGACCTGATTCGATAGGCCTCAGTTTCGACGCAACTATAAAAATAAAAATAATAATAACAATCAAAATAAAGTTCTAATTTTACGCTTCTAGGATTACTATAGATAGATTGAATCAAAAATTCCAATACTAGACTCGAATCAGTTGTCACGTTTTATGAGAAATTTACTAAAATTTTGCCAAAATCTCCTTTGTAAAACAGACGTCTCCCTACAAAAGTAGGGCCGATCCTGCACAGAAAACACACTTCTAAAATCACAAAGCGCAACACCTTGGGTTGGGGCCCCAAACTCCATAAATCCCCAACCGAGGTTCACAAATCACAAACCAACAATATTAAACAGTAAAATCATAAAAATCATAAAAATTTCATAAAAATATTTAAAAACCTTTATTTTCCAACTAAAGCATAAAATTCTAATTTGTAAATAATATTTGGTAATAAAATTCATAAATTGAATAAAATTCCCATTTTACAATTAAATTAACATAAATTGCAAATAATATTTAAAATCACAATTTAACATCACAAAAATAATAAAATACCCATTTAGTCTCAAAATAATAAATACATTTATTATTTATACAATATTCTAAAATTATCACAATTTAACTAATAAAAATCTCAAATATTATATAATATTAATACAAATTCAATTTTACAATTATTCAACATAACATAATAAAATTCACATTTAATTGCTTAAATAGTTTAATTATATAATAAAATTAGTTTAAAACCCATTTTTATCACTAAAATAATAAACAATATATATTTGAATATAATTTTCAAAAATTAATATTAATTGGTTAAAAATCATTTTAATACTCTATATAATCATAATATTGTTGTGAAATAAAAATTAAATTACTTATTTTGTTATAGAACTAAACTTGAATTTGGTAGTATTTAACTAGAAGAAAAATATTTTATAGTAGAATGATTTTGAGAGAATTTAGAAAGAGTTTGGAGAGAATTTAGAGAACTATAATATTGAAAGAATTTGGAGAGTAATCTATCTTTTCTTCTTCTTAATCTTAACATCCTCATTAATGAATTTCAATCCCTTTATATAGAGATTTTCTTTTCACTATTTGAGTACTATTCTCTCACAAGCAATATATTGTTCATTCACAAGCAATATATTGTTCATTCACATTCATAATACTCCCCCTTGAATAACAATATTTTGCAACTGCCTCGTTAAAACCTTGCTAAATAAAACCCAGTGGGAAAAACTTTAGCTTAAGGAAAAAGAGTACAGTGCATGATATTCTCCCCCTTAAGTTGATATGTATAATCTTCCTTCACATAGTATGTAGATGTCGCATTCCAATATCGTGAACGTGCTTTCTAAAGATTGCAGTTGGAAGTGCCTTTGTGAAAAGATTAGCTGAATTCTGGCTAGACTGAATATACTTGATATCTATATGATTGTCTTTTATTAGCTCTTGAGTGTATGAAAAGAATCTTGGAGGTATATGTTTGGTTCTATCACTTTTGATATATCCTTCCCTTAACTGTGCAATGCATGCTGCATTATCTTCATATAAAATTGTTGGACTTTTATTGACTGGAAAACCACAAGATTCTTCAATTTGATGTGTCATTGATCTAAGCCACACACACTCTCTACTTGCTTCATGTAGTGCAATAATTTCAGAATGATTTGAGGAAGTAGTGACAAGCGTTTGTTTCTGGGAACGCCAAGAAATTACAGTTCCATTATTTGTGAACACATAGCCTGTTTGAGATTTCGCTTTATGAGGATCAGATAAATGCCCTGCATCTGCATAACCAATCAATTCTTGTTTTGAATTGTTAGAATAAAATAAACCCAAATCAACATTTCCTCGAAGGTATCGAAGTATATGTTTGACCCCTTTCCAATGCCTTTTTGTTGGAGATGAACTGAACCTCGCTAATAAATTAACTGCAAAAGAAATGTCAGGTCTAGTACAATTAGCAAGATACATTAGAGCTCCAATGGCACTGAGATATGGAAATTCAGGACCAAGAATTTCTTCATTTTCTTCACAGGGTCGAAATGGATCAGTTTCAATATTGAGTGATCTAATGACCATTGGAGTACTTAAAGGATTTGCTTTATCCATATTAAAGCGTTTCAAGATCTTTTCTGTGTAATTTGATTGATGCACAAATATCCCATTGTGCATTTGCTCAATTTGTAAACCAAGGCAATACTTGGTTTTTCCAAGATCTTTCATTTCAAATTCTTCCTTTAAGTATACTGTTGCTTCATGGATCTCATTTTCTGTTCCAATGATATTCAAATCATCAACATATACAGCTATAATCATAAATCCGGATATTGTTTTCTTAATAAAAATGCATGGGCAAATAATATTACTCACATATCCTTTATTAATCAAATAATCGCTTAAACGATTATACCACATGCGCCTAGACTGTTTTAACCCATATAAAGATCTCTGGAGCTTGATCGAATACATTTCTTTGGGTTTTGTACTTAATGCTTCAAGCATTTTAAATCCTTCAAGGATTTTCATATAAATGTCACTATCAAGTGATCCATACAAATAAGCAGTCACAACATCCATAAGACGCATTTCTAATTTCTTAGAAACTACTAGGCTAATCAGATACCTGAACGTAATTGCATCCATAACAGGAGAATACGTTTCATCATAATCAATTCCTGGCCTTTGTGAAAAACCTTGAGCTACAAGTCTAGCTTTGTACCTTATTATTTCATTTTTCTCATTTCTCTTTCATACAAAGACCCACTTGTATCCTACAGGTTTCACATTTTTAGGCATAGGAATAATTGGCCCAAAAACATTTTGTTTGTTTAATGAGTCCAATTCAGCCTGCATAGCATCTTTCCATTTTATCCAATCATGCCTATTTTGACATTCCATGACTGATTTTGGTTCAGGATCATCTTTGTCATTTATGATTTCACATGCAACAGTATATGACAATGTTTCATGACTTTCTTTATTTTCTATTTCTTCAGGGATATTTTCCTCGCTATTAATATGATTATCTACTCCCTTTCTCTTTTGAGGATTTTTATCCTTAGAACCAATTGGTCTTCCACGCTTCTGGCGTGTTTTAGACTCATGAGTGTCTTTATTCTCAGATTTTATTTCTGGAATTTGAATATGAGCAGGAGCATTGGCTGCTGGTATATATGATTTAGTCACTCTTTTTGTATCAATAAATGCATCTGGCAATTGATTTGCAATTGCTTGTAAGTGCACAATCTTTTGCACTTCTAATTCACATTGTTTTGTGTGAGGATCCAGATGCAATAATGATGGTTCATTCCATGAAATATCTCTTTTCACTTCTTTCTCCCCTTTTCCTAATGTTGGGAAAATAACCTCATTAAATTGACAATCAGCAAAACGTGTTGTAAAAACATCACCAGTTAGAGGTTCAAGATATCTAATAATTGAGGGTGTTTCAAACCCAACATAAATTCCCAATCTTCGTTGAGGACCCATTTTTGTGCGCTGAGGTGGCGCAATGGGTACATATACTGCACAACCAAAAATTTTGAGATGGGAAATATTTGGCTCTTGACCAAATGCCAATTGTAGTGGGGAGTATTTATGATATGCACTAGGTCTGATGCGAATTAATGAAGCAGCATGTAGGATTGCATGACCCCAAACTGAAATGGGAAGCTTTGTTCTCATTATTAATGGTCTAGCAATAAGCTGAAGTCGTTTAATCAATGATTCAGCTAAACCATTTTGAGTATGTACATGGGCAACAGGATGCTCAACAATGATCCCAGTAGACATACAATAATCATTGAATGCTTGAGATGTAACTTCACCAGCATTATCAAGTCTTACCCTCTTGATTGTATAATCAGGGAATTGTGCTCGTAATTTAATAATTTCAGCAAGCAACCTTGCAAATGCAACATTACGAGTTGACAATAGACAAACATGTGACCATCTACTAGATGCATCAATTAATACCATAAAATATCTTAATGGTCCACATGGTGGGTGAATTGGCCCACATATATCACCTTGAATTCTTTCAAGAAACATAGGTGATTCATTTTGAATTTTAGATGGTGAAGGTCTCAAGATTAATTTTCCAAGAGAACAAGCTGTACATGACATTTCATTTGATTGAGGAATTCTTTGCCCCTTCAAGGGATGCCCATGTGAATTCTCAATTATCCTTCGCATCATTACTGATCCAGGATGACCTAATCTGTCATGCCATAAATTTATTATTGAAGGATCATAAGATTTTTCTTTTACTGCCATATTTGATTCAATTACATGTATATGCATGTAATGCAATCCAGTAGGGAGTTTTGGCAGTCTTTCCAATACTTTCATTTTTCCTGATTCATAGGAAACTATATTTAAATATTTGTTACCATTTATAGTAATAGATTGGGTATCACACCCATTTCGATATATGTCATCAAAACTCAACAAATTTCTTGTTGATTTTGGTGAAAACAAAGCTTCATCAATTATAAACTTTGTTCCATTTGGTAACATAAATTTAGCTTTGCCAATTCCTTCAATCAGATCTACAGGACCTGATATTGTTTTTACAACTGCCTTTGTGGGCTTTATTTCAGAGAAATAATCTCTATTTTTCAAGATAGTATGTGTAGTACCACTATCTGGTATGCAGAGATCTCCAATATTGTCTTTATGTTGAGTACAATCCATATTAAACTTCAAAATAGATAAACACAAAACTAATCAATTAAGGTAAAAACATAAAATAATTGTAAAGTAGGACATTTTATTTAATTTAAAAATAACATACATAACAATAACATATTCTTCAGAATCAAATAAGTAATAACAATATACTTAAAATTATAGATGTCTCAATTTTCATTGTCAGTAAAATCATCAGTAAAATCAGAAACATTTAAATGAGTTGTATCATTAACATGAGTATGATGCTCATTGAAGTTTATTTCCTTTTCTTTGCCTTTCAATGATGCCTTATAAAGTTGGCAAAGATGTGGTGGTGTTCGACAAATTCGTGACCAGTGTCCTTTACTACCACATCTGAAACACACAGTTTCAGACTTATATTGAGGCCTTTCTTGAACACCACTGATGACTGATTTTAACTTCTTTTGAGGTTGAGTCTGAGTTTGTTGTGGAGTATTATTATATTTCTTTCCACGACCATGGCCAAAGAATTGACCTCTTCCACGTCCACGACCTCTACCTCTCCCACGTCCACGACTATTGTAATTTTTATATCTGGAATAATTTGTAGCATTTGCTTCTGGAAATGCTATTGAGCCAGTGGGACGGGATTGATGATTTTTCATCAAGAGTTCATTATTTTTCTCAGCTACCAGTAGGCATGAAATTAGTTCAGAATATTTTTTAAATCTCTGCATCCTGTATTGTTGTTGCAGTGTAACATTTGATGCATGAAATGTGGAGTAAGTTTTCTCCAGCATATCCTCATCTGTGACTGTCTGTCCACAGAATTTTAATTGTGATACTATTCTGAACATTGCAGAATTATAGTCACTCACTTTTTTGAAATCTTGAAAGCGTAAAGCTCTCCATTCATCAGTGACTACTGGTAGTATTACATCTCTTTGATGATCATATCTGTCTTTTAGATCCTTCCAAAGAACACTTGGATCTTTGACAGTCAAATATTCACATTTTAATCCTTCATCAAGATGACGACGGAGAAAAATTATAGACTTGGCTTTATCTTGCAATGAGGTGTTATTATTTTCTTTTATGGTATCAATTAACCCCATTGATTGAAGATGCATCTCTACATCTAGAATCCAAGACATATAATTTTTTCCCGTGATGTCAAGAGCAACGAACTCAAGCTTTGCTAGATTTGTCATTATGATAACTAATAAAAAAAATATAACTCAATTAGAATTCATAAATTTGATGGCTACTAAAAAAAATCAAACATGATCAGAAATTTACTAATTAATTATATCATGAATGAATATTGCAAGAAATAATAGTGGTACAAAAAATGATACAATAATACTTAAAATTATATCAAATAGAAAATCATCTTCCATATTAATTATTCCTAAAACTATTATAATAGTCATGATCAAAACACAAATATAAATATACCAAATCATGTTTACAATTTAGAGTAAAGAGAGAAAGAGAAAATGTATGAATTTGTGTGAATGAATAACATTTATAGCTCATCTATTTATAATGAAAAATATAGCCGTTTATTACCGTTATATTACCGTTGGTAATAAAAATGTAGTCGTTAGAATTTTTTTTTTAATATAATATATTGAGAAATAAATTATATAAAGTAAAATCAATAAATAATGTTGATATGATTATTTATAGCAAGTGAGTTAACATAACGATATGTATAAATATGGGGCAAAACCGTCCATTAATATAAAATGGGGTATAGCCTTCCATTAACATAAATAATAAAAAAATAAATATGCATAAATATAAATTGGTAGGAGGCATAGCCATCCATAAGGTTAGAACCATTTCTAGCAATATTTGCATCAATGGTGTAGTTAGTAAAACAAAATAAAAATAACAATTAATATAAAGGTAGATTGAAGAAATAAATATAAATATATAAATTAGTAGGAGGCATAGCCATCCATGATAATATATAATCAAATAATATATTCATAAATATTAAATATTAAGAAATATGTACCTTATTATTTTGATCGAGAGCTCCTCGTGCTGATAACGTGTTGTGAAATAAAAATTAAATTACTTATTTTGTTATAGAACTAAACTTGAATTTGGTAGTATTTAACTAGAAGAAAAATATTTTATAGTAGAATGATTTTGAGAGAATTTAGAAAGAGTTTGGAGAGAATTTAGAGAACTATAATATTGAAAGAATTTGGAGAGTAATCTATCTTTTCTTCTTCTTAATCTTAACATCCTCATTAATGAATTTCAATCCCTTTATATAGAGATTTTCTTTTCACTATTTGAGTACTATTCTCTCACAAGCAATATATTGTTCATTCACAAGCAATATATTGTTCATTCACAAGCAATATATTGTTCATTCACATTCATAATAAATATCATTTAAAATATAATATTTAACTATATTTTTAGTAAAAATCCATAATTAACCTATATTTTCAAAAATTAGTATTAATTAGTAGAAAATAGTAAATAATTTGTAAAAATAATTTTAATATCAATTATTAGTTTAAAATCATTTAAAACATATAATTTAACCATAATTTCAACTAAAACTCATAATTAACCTTTATAATCAAAAATCAAATAATACAAATAATTTCCTAAAAAATTATATAAAATTACAAAAAAATTATTTTATCACCATATATTATACCAAAATTATCTAAAACATATAATTAAACAATATTTTCAACAAAAATATAACTCTAACATATAATTTCAATATTTCCATAATACAAAAATATTTCTAGAAATTATGCAAAATATCCAAAAATTATTTTCTCAATGCTAAAATTACTAACATACAATAAAATACACTAAATTAACTAAATTTCCAACCAAAATAACTAATTAGCATAATTATCAAAAATTCATTTTTTAATTATTAAAATAGTCAATATTTAACCAAAAATCAAATAAAATCAGAAAATAAACTAAAAATACCTATAAGTAGATTTAGATGCATAGATCAACATTTCAAAAAGAATTTATCAAGAATCAACCAAACTCAAACTTTTAAAAAAATTAAAAACGAAATTAGACATAATCTAGAAATTAAGTAAAACTCACCATCGGACAAATTTGAGCTTCAACCAAGCTCATAATTGTCTTCTCTAGAGCTCAAAGAGTCAGACAAGCTAAGGAACACAAGCTCTCACTATCGGACAACATGAAGAACCTTGTTGTTGCCACTGATGTTCTTGCTAGTTTTCCGGTGGCTCTAGAGGAAAACGATGAAGAAGAAGGGAGGAGGAGGTGATGGTGGTGAGTGGTTGAGGGTGTGGTTGCTCTGGTGAGGCTGGCTTATACAGGGAGGGTCTCGGGAAAACAGAGAGAAAGAAAGTGAAAGAGAGGAATAAGAAAAGAAAAAGTGGCCAAAATATGTCCTGACCCGATTTTTTTTTAATAATGCTTAATACACACACTCCCATACACACACACACACTCCCACACACATGCACTAATAAAATATAATAATGTAGTGGAATATTTTAAAAATATTAATAATACTCATAATAATAACAAACAACAAAAGTACTAATAATACACTCAACACTAATAAAATAATAGTAAAACTACTGAAAATAACAACAATAATAATAACTTGAATATTTAAATAATAAACCTCCAAAAATAATTATTTTAGTAAGAAAATTCATATACGTAAAATAACGATGGTTAATCACAGATAATAATAATAATAATAATAATAATAATAAATCATCTAATGTAAATAAATTATTTTTACATAAATAATTCTCTTAAAATAAAATATGTAATAAACATTAGTAATTAACGATAATAATATACAATTTAAACTTTAAAATTATTAATACTGCATATCCTGAAACATATTTTTATAATTTAAAAACAAGTGTCATAACATTAATGTACGGGAAAGAGAATGTGAATTTTTCAAAAGTGACTAGTAAGTTGATTTCTGAAGAAAAAAGGCTAAAAAATGGAGAGAACAAGTCTTCTGAAAGTACAACATTGTCAACTTGTGGAAATGGGAGGAAGAATAAAGGCTTTGAAAAGAAAATTATCTGCTATGGATGTGGGCAACCTGGACATGTAAAGAAGGATTGTAAAAATGGTGGAGATAATTCGGATAATGGCTCTAAAAGTAATGCTACTAATGTAGTCATCTTTGAAGAAGGAGACGGTGAACTTTTTATATAAGTAAAGATATATATCCTCATGGCATGATAGCTACCAACTGAGTTGCCATTAAAAAGGATGTATGAAGGTAGCATGTTCACAGTTTGAACATGGACATTGGTTGATAGTTGATGCAAAGTATGTGGTGGAATTGATGTCAATAGCTAATGAATTTCCAAAAAAAGTCAACATTGGAAGTTGCACCATAACTTATCAGCAGTTTTTCGACATGAACTTGTCGAGGTGAAAATTCTTAGAGTTGGTGAATTCTAAATGCGTATACTCTTATGATGGAGTGTGATAATTCTTTTTTTTTAGAATTATGACTAACATAGCTGATGGTGAGGTAGTTATTGTTCTTTATTTTTAATCATGGGGAAGTTCTGTGAGAGAACTGTTTGGAATTTTCTAAGGTGGAGATTTGTTAGTTTGTAAAATTCCCACATTGGAAATTTGGAAAAAATAGGAAGGAGTCTTTAGTTATAAATAGACTCCTCTCCTCTTTGGTTAAAGTATGTCAATCACCACTTGTATTTAGTGTATCGTTAAAAGCTATTAGCTATACTAGGAGAAAATTTATAGGAAATTTTCTTGGGTATACTTGAGCTTTTGGGTGTGAGTGTGAGTTAAATATTTTGTAGTGTTATTATAATAATTTTCTATATAGTGAATTTTTTTTTTTTGGTTGTCTCTTGACAACACTTGTGATTTTTCTCAATTTGAAAATTTTTCATGTTAAATTATTATATGTTTCTCTCTTTTATTTTTCAAATATTTATGTTTAAATTGTGATCTACATAGATAAAGGTACATATTAGATTGTAAGGGTCCATTTTCCCTAACATACACAACAACTTTTTTCACGCATGAAAAAAGATAGTAAGGCTCATTAACTAAGTTGATTTAGCTAATATATTCCTCCATTAATTGTTGGTATGTGCTTTCGGTGCAACCATTTCTTGAAGAAGGTAAACAACTGGCTCTTACTATTTAAATAATTTCTATTATGTTTGCAAAATTAAATATATCTATGAGAATTACACATTCACCTACAAATGGATTATTTTTTACATATAATGTTTTCAATATTCGATAACTAAATAGATTTCAATTATTCTAAAATTTAAGTTAAGTGGACCTATAAAAGAAGTAAAATTTTCTCAATACTTTTTTTTTTCATACAACTTGAGACTTAATTTTAAAAAAAAAATTATAACCTTTTTTTTATTTAAACTAACAGTTCAACGATCATCTTTAATTGGTCATGTTTTCCTCAATTTTGAATAGACATTTTAGAAATGTTCAAGGACATTTTTTTCATGTAGTATGGTAGTTCATGTTTCATCGTTACAATTTCCCACCTGAAATACATAACATGGACATATATTGTTACAATGACATTTGTGGTCTATAATATACAAAATGTACAAGTAGTTGGGACAATGGTTGGATATAAGAGAAAAAGCCATATGTTAATTTCAAATTAAAAAATATTTAAATTAGTTAATTTTGTATTGTGCCTATATTTTAGCATGTTTTATATATTTATAATTATTATTTAATTATTGATTGACCACATAATAGGAATATTTCTTCTTTTTAAATCGTCAATCGCAGGATTCAACCCCTTACTCACTAAAAATACATGTAATAACAACCATCAAATGTTATATAAAATTAAAAAAACCTGCCTTTCTAAATTCTTTTTACACTGGAATGCATTGAATTTCAAAATCTATTTGCGTAGGATTACTATGTTCTTTTTAAACTTCTTTCTTCTCCTCTTCCTGTCCTCTCCACTTTGAATTAAGGACAAATGAGTATTAAATTGTCACTTGTTCAAAGCTCTTGCATTCATTTTAAATATTTCTTAATATTTTTGAGTGTTAGGTTGCAATTAGTGATAGGTTTCCTTTTTTTTTTTTTACTCCTTTTTTGGGTTTAAGTAAGAGTAGTGTGATTGAAATCACTTGTTTTTTAAGTGTTAGCTATTAAAACACTTGGGTTAAGTGTGATTTGAGTTTAGTCAAGAAAAACATATTTAAACAAATCTATATATCTAAATAATATATTAGAGTGGGAGATTTAAAAATCTTAATTTGAAAGAAGTTAAGTAGGAGTTGTAGGCTTATTAAGAATCCAAATTTTCTAAATTCTTTGTGTCCTTATGTTGATTGTTTTAGTATTTTTATTTTAAATCCCAAATTCTTCTATTTTTTTTAATTGTTTAATTTCCTTTTAAGTCTTACAAAATTCCTATTCATCCATCTTTCCCCACTCTATGGCTTTTTAAGACATATTAAGAAATCAATCTCGATATGGTAAAATTAAAACAATAAAAAAATTATTTTTTTCCATTTAATATGAACAAATTTAAAAAAATTAAAAAAATTCTATAAATTTTTGGCATGTGTAGACACCCGATTCGGTCGGCCCATGTTAGAGGACAAATTAGGAATGTTCAATTTGACCAGCTCGTTATTAAGCCCAATGATGAGAATGTGAAACTTGGACATAAGAACAAAACCTGAATCTCCAATGGGAACTGGACTTAAAATCCTAAAAGCCTAAAAAGCCCAAAATTTAGCCCAATTGTCTAAAAATAACCTAGGCTCGCTTGGCCCAACACAAGCTCGGGCCAAAGAGGCGTCGCCTCAGTGCAATGAGGCGATTGCCTCTTTGGCAGCTGCTGTAGAGGCGATCGCCTCATCGTAGCGGCACCGCCTCTGTGGCAGACCACTTACAACTGCATTTAATGTAGCCGCAACCATGGTGGCCAAGTGGTGTAGGCCCCACACCCCAGACCTAATTTTGCTTGAGAAAGAGATTTTTAGGGGGAAGAAAAAGGCTATGGAGGCTCATGATGAGCTAAAAGGCTTAGGGGCATGGGCAAGGTAGGCAATAAAAGGAAAAAAGAGAGAAAAAAAAGGGGCATCCATTGCTTAAAAAAAAAGAAGAGAGGAGAGTTCTAAAAGAAACACAGAAGGACGTTTTTGAGGAAGGAAGGAAAAACTAAGCCAAAGGAAGTCTACATTCCTTAGGAGAGAAAGGAGAAAAGCTTGTGTCAAGGTGAAACTCATACCCAAGTGGAGATCACACTAAAAAACACATTTTGAGGATCCATCATTTTGGTAAAATCTTGCATCCAAGCATATTTTTATAACTTCACCATTTTGTTTTGTGTTTTTTTTCATGTGACTAAGTAGTTGATATACTTTAGGTACATTTTTAGTTTATTTTGTTTGTTACACTATTTCATTAGTATGATCTAGTAAATTATTGCATGTAGATGTAATTTGGAACCTATTGAATGCATGTGTATGAGTATCACTTGCTTAGGATAGAAGTTTGATTGTCTTGAGAGTCGAGTTACCCTGTTGATCAGGCGATGCCTCTTTTTAGAGGTGTCGTCCCATGTCAATGAGGCGATCAGCTCTTCATAGAGGTGATTGCCACATTGACAATCTGACCAGCCATCTAGCTTGTCTCCTTTTATTAATTTTTGCTATAATGCTCACTTCACATGCTCTTTATGTCTTTATACATTATTATTTCATTACGTGATATTAATTATCTTGGTTATTCGAGGATTTCTTTAGCTTGTAGCATGAAAACTCCTTTTTATAACACTACTTGTAAATATTGTTATATATGATTTTGTGCTTTCAAAAAGGTATTAACCATATGCGTATTGTAGGAAATTACTTGATGATGTCCATTATTGAGTAGTCACTTTCGTTAGCTAACTCTTAGAGCATTTCGCTTGCATAAATAGTTTATTATTAGTTTAATTTTAGTATATGTTTGGCTTATTTTCTGTATATTATTCTTTTATTTTGCCCCAAAGCATTCTAATCCTTAATCCCTTCCGCCATTTGATTTTGAATGTATGGTTGTAAATTATTATTTATTTTATTTTTGTTGAATGTTGGGACCTTAAAAGTATGAAATTGGATTAATGTGCAAACTTGAACTTAACTATAAAACTTGGAAAGTGGATGAAGGCAAGCACAAGTTTGAATGTAAATAAGGAAATAATTAAATAATTAAAGGTAATAAAATGCAAAACACAAACGGAGGCCAACTGCAAGGTTGGATGAGCATTCAAATGCTCATACCTAGTTTTTGAACCTGATATTTAATGACAGCTTCTAGGAACCTCTGTGGAATCTAGTTACTGTATAGTGTGTCTCAACTTTTATCTGGGTGGTGACTCCATCTCTGAATAGGCTTAAGACCTATATCGTATTTCCAAGTGGGCCTCGAGCCAACACAGTGTCGTGGTCGCCAAATACTTGGGTGTGTGCTAAACCCCACCGCCTATAATGGCGACTCCATTAAGGATGGAGAAACTGATTATAGTGTTTTATGTTTTATCATCTTTAATTATTTTATTTTTTCTTCCTACAATTATGCATTCGCTATACATTTTTCACACAATGAGCACTTCAATCCCAAATAAACCCGGCAATAGTCAGTACTTCACTACCTACGTTTCACTCAAACCTGGTGGTGGAATGTTTAATTATTATCACTCACAACATGTACTAATCCATGTTGTTTGACCCTTGAGTGGGGAGATATATATGGATGTATATTGTTATGGGAACCGAAGCCTTTTTACCTAAGACTCAAGCCCATATAATGACCTAGCAACTATCCTTAGGAAATTTCTCCACATGCATGTGTATTATGCCATATAATGGACCCTTAAAATAAATCTTGAGCCCATCAATAAGCGATCTAAGGTAAAATGGGACCTCGTGTACAACCAAAGCCCATTATAAACAAACTAGTCAATAAGGTCCTCTCATGCCTATTCATGACCCATTTCAAGTGGGCCTTGACAAGTGAGTTTATGGTACTAAGGATCTTGGCTAATAGGAAATGGACTCGGGCTTTGTTTAAAGGACATGTTACTTGTCTGAATCATTTTAAGAGTTATCTTGCATACGTCAGTTTTGTTATCCCCCATTGATAACTAAAACCCAGGCCAAAAATCCTAGGACAAGATACTCGTAATTGAATATGCGTGTGGGAGAAATAAGGGCAGAAGTTTGCATGTTTAAGCTTCGCATTTTGGTTTTGTGTATTTTTTTATGTTTATTCATTTCTTAAGTTTTCTTAAAATAAAATAGACTTGCACATCATGCATCATTCTAACAAACGGTTTTGCAGCACTATAGATCCTTCAAACTCAACAGGGTGGGTCTAGATTAGTTTAGGTCATTTGGTTAGAAATTCAGAAGTGAGAATGGCAAGAGGGTTCAATCTATAGGCATTTAAGACACAATCAAAAGATGAATTAAAGGCAGAAACCTGGTCTATAATAAGGGAGATGATGGGGGAAGTTACTAAGCTCATCAGGGAGAATCAGTTGGCACAGTCGTCCAATGCGCCACCAATCAATCCGGGAGATCTTGATGAGGAAATCCTAATTAGGGAAAGCGAAGAAGATTATATGATGGTATTGGCCAACCCATCAAACCGAAGAAATATGATCCCAATCAAAGATGTGGGGCAAACTAAGTGGGCCAAGAGCATGACTAAAGCAATGAACCAAATGTAGATGATGATGAAGGAGAAGGGTATTATCACCCCCCCTAGATTATGCCAATCTAAATCTGGAAAGGGAAGATGAATTGCTACCCCCATAAATTCAAATTCCCTGATATGAAGAAATACACTGGTGCCGAGGATCCCCATTTGCATTTGAAGCAGTATGTCACTTATATGAAAGCCACTAAGCTGACTGAGAGCCATATCATCAAGCAATTCCCTATTTCATTTGAGGGAGCACTGATCCACTGGTACTACATCTTGGAACCACATGTTCAATCAGAATGGAAGGAATTATATGCCACTTTTATCAAGCAATACGACCTCAATGTTCAGTTAGAGGTGTCACCGAGAGATCTACATAACACTAAGCAGAACTTTAACGAGCCCTTTGCTAATTGCCTGACTCGTTGGAGGAGAAAGCTATCTTTGATGAGACATAGGCTTATTGAGTCAGATTAATTAGTCTTGGCAATAGAGGGGTGTGTCCCGGCATTGTCTAAAAAGCTAAGAGATTTGGGAATTAAAAGCTTCGAAGAATTGTATAGGTTTGGAGTCCAAAAAGAGTCAGACTTGGCTCAAGAGAAGAAATTCATCGAAGGAAGATATGGGGGCAAGGAAGGAGCTAGTTTGAGCAGTAATGTTCAGATCCATGCCATCCGACCACCAAGCAACAACATACAAGTTAATGCAGTTAGATAACCTCAGAGATTTTTGAATCTAGGACGCCCTCTGTCCAAGGTTTTTGATAAGCTTATTGAGAAGAACCTGTTGTGGCCTTTACCTTTACAATAACCCTTACCTGGCGCTAACCCAAAGCTTTTCTATAAATTTCACTAGACCATCAGACATGACACTGATGGTTACATCTAATTAAAGCATGAAATCCAAGACCTAATAGACTCAGGCAAGATTATTGACCTAGAAACCAGAAAGCCAAATACACAAACCAACCCCTTACCTAATTATCAAAATGTACCACCACCAAATGCACCCATTTTGATGGTCATCACTAGTCTAACAGAGGACCAAGTCCTAAACTCCTTCGTGGATGTCACTCACAACTCCTTAAAAACTAAAATTGAAAACCTAAAACCAAGCAAACAACTAATGGAGATGGAGTTCCGATGATGAGAGCAAGGAATGAATTGAATTATGGGACAACAAGAGAGGTAGACTAGGCTAGTCTATAGGGAAGGTTGAAGGAAAGAGGGAAGAACCTGAGATTGCCAAGTCAGAGTCTGAAAAGGCAGAAAGCTCTAAAAAGGGGAAGAAGCAAAGCAAAGTGAGGAGGCTATTGCCAATTTTTGGAAGTTACTTATACATTCTAGGGATCATAGGGATGCCCTAGTTTTGGCACTGGATCAGAAAAAGATCTCCGCTAGCTTTACCCCGAAAAAAATGGTCGGGTCACTAATGGAAACCCCTCAAGGAACGATAACATTTTCTAATGATGACTTGCCTCTAGAGGGGAAGGACCATTACAAAGCTCTATTTATCAAGGCTGAGGGGAAGGACCATTATAAAGCTCTATTTATCAAGGCTGAGGTGAAGGGAAAAATGACCTACTGCATGATGGTTAACAATGGTTCCACCATCAATGTGTGTCTGTTGAAGATTCTGCTAAAATTAGGGTTGATGATGGTTGACTTAAAGCCTTTTAAGGTAGTCATCAAGGCTTATAATGACACCAAAAGGTCTATGGAAGGAACATTCAAGGCATTGGTCAAAATGAGACCTATAGAAGTTTGGGTTGACTTACACGTGATTGATATCCCGGTGACATTTGCCATTTTATTGGGAAGGCCATGGTTTCACCCCCTGGGTTGTATCCCATCCACTGTTCAACAAAAAATTAAATTCCCTCATGAAGGAAGGGTTGTCACCATCTCTGTTGAAACTGAAGTCATTATGGCTGCACTGAAGTTGACCCTTAAAGAGATCTCCATTAGTCCCAGCTTTGAGGTTTGTGTAATTTATGAGGATGAGATGGATGAAAAGGTTCTAAAAATGATGCACAGCATGAGGCTTATGACTAACATGGGGTTAGGAAGAGATCAGAGTGGACCTTCAGAATTTATGGAAAATAAGGTGCATGTTTTAAAGCAGGGGCTAGGGTTCAAAGAGGTTGACGAAATTGAGGGAGAGATAGATATTTGGGGCTAGTTTGAAGAAAAGGAAAAGGAAGCAGTGGCTAAGAAGAAAACTCTGTAGGAGATCTTTATAAAGGAAGGCACCGGGTATCCATACAACGGGACTCCAGAACCTCTCCTGATGGTTGGGGAAGTTATTCCAAGGTTTGAAATCTTTACAGAATTTATGAACAGAGCCAAGGATGATGCTTTTGAAGAAACTCCTACTAAGGAGCTGGTGCTAGTTGAAGAAGAATTTAAAGAGAATGAAGCTACTTCATAGTTGAAAGACATTGATGATCAAAGCAAAGAACTTGATTTTGAAGCCTACTTCCTCAACTCTATCGTAGATGTCTTTTATAATGACTACGATGTTTCTTTTGCTTCTCTATTTGAAACTGATGATCTTTTCTTTTCAAAAGTGAATGCAATGAAGTTTGAATTTACTTATTTGTGTGATGTGTTCCCTAATGGTTATTATGTTTGTGATGATCATTTCATGCATATGTTTGACATTAATTCCATGCAAACTGAATCATTTAATTTGGGCATAAACGATAATCCTAAGAATATATTGTTTTCTTGTGGTTTAACTCATGATGAGAGGGAAAAAATGAAAGAAATCTTAACAAAGAGACAGAAAGTATTCGCTTGGAGTTATGAAGACATGCCCGAAATCGACAGGGAGATATCATAACACAGGATCCCCACGTACCCTTATATAGCACCAATAAAGCAAAAGTAAAGGAGGTTAAGGTCGAAATGGGCTCATCTAGTTAAGGAAGAGGTCAAAAAATAGTTGAAGGAAAAATTTCTACATGTGGTAGAGGACACTCAGTGGTTAGCAAACATAGTTCCTATTCCTAAAAAGGATGAAAGGATTAGAGTGTGCATGGATTACTGAGATTTGAACTAAGCCTACCCCAGGGATGACTTTCCACTACTATATGTCGATACGCTAATTGATAGTGCAACTTCTAATGTGATGTACTCTTTCATGGATGGATTTTTAGGGGACAATCAGATCATGATGGTAGTGATGGACAAGTTAAAGACATCTTTCACCATCGAATGGGACATGTACTGTTACCGAGTGATGCCTTTTGGATTAAAGAATGAAGGAGCCACTTATCAGAGGATGGCGACTGCTTTATTGCATGACATGATCCACAAGGAGGTAGAAGTGTATGTGGATGATATGATGGTGAAATCCGTAACCAGGGAAGGGCATTTCAAGGCACTAGATAAGTTTCTGGCAAGGGTAAAAAAGTATAATCTCAGACTAAATCTGAACAAGTGTGTTATTGGGGTAACATTTGGGAAACTATTGGGACATATTGTCAGCCATAAAGGAATATAGGTAGATCCGAATAAGATTAAGGCATTAGGGATATACCCACGCCAAAGAATGAAAAAGAGGTCTGAGGGTTCTTGGGGCGTTTACAGTATATTAGTAGATTTATAGCCGAATTGACAACCGTCTGTAATCCTATCTTTAGGCTTCTAAAGAAAGATCAAGTCGTGGAGTGGGATAAAGGTGTTAACAAGCCTTTAAAGCTATCAAGGATTATCTAATGATTCCTCATGTTCTGCAACTGCTAAGACCAAGTAAAGCCTTAATCCAATATCTAGCAATTGAAAAAGATGTAATAGGGGCAATGTTGGCATAGGAAGGCAAAGAGAAGATAGAGCACGTTGTGTATTACTTGAGCAAAAAAATTCTGCCTTACGAAACTAGTTATAGCCTTGTGGAGAAAACATGCCTAGCAGTGATTTGGGCAACGAAAAAACTCTGACACTATTTTCAGTCTTACAAAGTGTAGGCAGTTTCCAAACATGATCCCTTTAGGTATCTCCAGCAGACCCCTATCCCTTACAAGAAAGTTGACTAGGTGGCTCATTTTATTCACAGAGTTTGACATAGAGTATATAGCCAAAAAAATGGTGAAAGGAAGAGCGGTAGCAGACTTCCTAGCATAGAGCCTAGTGGATGATGACCAAGAATGGAAGTTGGAGTTTCCTGACGAACACCTAGGGGCAATAGAGGTACAAGGTTGGGAAATGTACTTTGATGGAGCTGTCAATAACAAAAGGGCCAGAATAGGTATGATTTTAGTTACACCAGAGGGCGAGATGATCCCGATGGCAAAAAGACTTGAGTTTAAGACGACCAATAACCAAGCAGAATATGAGGCCTGCATTTTTTGTCTAGACTCATTACACAGTACAAGGGCGAAGAATGTTACCATGTACGAGGACTCCATGTTAGTCATAAAACAAGCTACCAAAGAGTAAGAGATAAAGGAGGACAGATTGCGTCCGTGCTGGGAATATCTAGCTACTATCATGTACTCATTTACTCAGTGTAAGTTTGTTCACTTGCCAAGAGAAGGAAACCAAATAGCTGACGCCTTAGCCACACTGGCCTGCATATAGGAAAGTGGGAAATAGCTAGAAGCTAGGTATTTAATTCTGACAAAATCTCAAGCCCCTTATTACAAGGAGGTAAGTGTAACACCAGTCGATGCTGTTGAGAAACCTTGGTTTTATGACTTACAAAGCTATATAGAGACTGGGCAATTTTCGGATGAGATTGATAAGAAAGAAAGGATATCCCTGCGAATGTTATCTCGACAGTTCATAAGTCACAATAGGATGCTATACAAAAGAATGCCAGTCGAGGTACACCTCAAATGTGTCAATAAGGATGAATCTCAAAAGCTTATGGAAGCAATTCATGAAGGGATATGCAAGCCACACATGAATGGGACAGTCTTGGCAAAGAAAATAACTCGTCAAGGGTACTGTTAGCTCACCATGGAAGCATATTATGTTAGATTTATGAAGAAATGTCATAATTGCCAAACTTATGGTGATGTTAGCCACTTACCATCTATGGAGCTTTAGGGAATGACTTCTCCTTGGTCGTTTGCTGTATGGGGGATTGACATCATAGGAGAGGTAAGGCTAAAAGCAACTAATGGCCATCAGTATATTATTGTGGCTATCGACTACTACTTTAAGTGGGTTACGATTGAATCTTATACTACTGTGGGTTCAAGGTAGATGTCAAGGTTCATCGAAAAGAACATAATCTATAGATATCATTTGCCGCACCATATAGTTAGAGACAATGGGGTTCAATTTCGAGCAGAAACGGCTACGCTGTTGAAAGACTACAAGATCGAGCACCACATCGTCTCCGTATAAGCCGTAGGCAAATAGGGCAGTGGAAGTAGCCAATAAGAATGTAAGAAAGATCCTGGCCAAGATTTTAGAAAATTATCGAGATTGGGTAAAATACTTACAACTCATTGTAGGGGTACCGAACCACTGCCAGAACCTCAACAGGAGTCACTCTATACTATTTTATTTATGGATGTGAGGCCATTTTGCTGGTGGAGGTTGACATACGATCATTGAGAGTCCTCTTAGAATCTAAACTCCTCGAGTATCAGTGGGTAGAGAGTCGATTGGCTCAGTTGACATTGCTAGGTAAAAAGAGGATGAAAGCTATGTATCATTCTCAGTTGTATCAAAAAAGAATAGCCCGTGCCTATAATAAAAAGGTCAAGCCAAGGAAGATTCAAGAAGGGGATTTGGTGCTGAAGCTTACAAAGTCAATCATAACTGACCCTCGAGGGAAATTCAAGCCCAACTTGGAGGGACTGTATATGGTAAAGAAGTTGTTTTCAAAAGGCATCGCCATTCTATCTGACATAAAGGGAAACGAGTTCAAGGAGCCCGTCAACCTAGATAAAATGAAGAAATACTTTCTATGAAAAATTCTCACTAGGGAGAAAACCTCAAAAGGAGGCTGTTTAAATAAAAGGTAGAGATAAAAAAAAAGGAGTCTTGTTGGATTGAAAACCTCAAAAGAGGTAGTCCAGGCAGAAGTTAAGGACATGTAAAAAAAAAAGAAAGAGAGAGGCAAAATGGTTAGTTGAAAAACTTGCAAGGGCAAGCCAACTAACAATATGAGATGTATCAGAAGTGAAATGTATATATGTATTGTACTTAAATGAAGTGAAATAGATTGCTTCAATTACTATTAAACATTGTATAATGTGTCTATTACAAGTTGTTTAACTAACAAGAAGGGAAACTACATCTAACAAAAAGGAAAATGACAACTTAATTTCATGAGCTAATTTTGTCATCTTTTCTTTTGTTGGTCACCCTGAAAGTTCAATACTGGTAACTCTCTTGTCCTTTTGTTTCTAATAAATTTGTCTCTTTCTGTTTGTTGCAAGTAAAGCCACGCCTTGTAATGATCATTGGTAGTTTATTCTCGGTTGTAGTTTAAGTTTCTCTTGAAGATTCTTCGAGGCCAAGTTGCCACCAAGTTGTCCAGGAAGTTTTGAGAAAGGGGCTCTAATTTGAACACATGAATTAACCCTACGATTAGTTGTTTGTGACCGTATTGATGACAGAGGCAGGCTGGATTGTAAAAGGTAGCAAAATGAAGACTGGCGATCAGAACGCGATATGTATAGGACCAGATGGTCACATGCTACAATCCTTACCAAAGGCACATCCAATAGATCAGAGTGTCAGGAAATGTTGATAGCCAGGTGTGAACATCTGTCGGAATAGAGTGTAGCTTCCTTGTTCTGTAATGTTTGGCCTTGTAACACTTAATGTCTTAGGGGGTTTGAGCAAACTCAACTTTTCATAAAGCCACATCTACAAATTGACAAATGATTAGGTGCAAATAATAGGACAATTGAAAGTCAAGAATTGACACTGAAGAGCTTACCTCCAATAGAAAGGTGCTTCCTGAGAATCATCATGTTTTTATGAATTTGTCCAATCCAATAATAGTTTTTGCTCAAATGAGAGGGAAAGGATTGAACCCTGATTTCACCTAATCAACAATGAAAAGGACCTTCGAATCATAATGTCCGGAGGAAGAAACTAGCTGAAATTGGGCATATAAATAGAGAGCCATCATGTAGGGCCAGCAAGTTTCTTTTTTGTCCACACCCATGGATATCTCAAGGAAAGATTCTAATATGATTTCTGAATTAAGAATACAGTGAGAAGAGGACCGAGGTAGAAGGTTGAACATAGGTGTCATCTGGTATTGAATGGAGTGAGGATTTGGGTTTTTAAGGTCAGGAACCATAAGTCGACAAGTAGAATCTGCATGGTGATCGAGAATTGCTTTGAATTACTCTGGTAGAGGACATATTTCCACTATGTTGAACTAAAAAATGTGTTTATGAGGGTCCTAGAATTGAATCATGGTATGGAGGAAGGGAAAATTAATCCTCCTGGTATGGAGTGATTTGAAGATTGGAAGGTGAAATGACCCTAACCTAGCCTAAGATTTATTATCTAAACCTTTTAAGATCGGTTGTAGCAGTCTGAGACTTCATTCTGTCATGATTCAAGCTTTCAAGGGTGTCTAGAGAGAGAAACTGGAGGTTAGGGATGAAGGGGACTTAAGAACAAGGGTTTTGAGTTTTTTTAAAGGGGCAAGATCGCCTGTTGATGAGGCGATCGCCTTATTGATGAGGCATTGCTTCAGAAGAAAGAGGTGATCACTTTTTCATTAGGAAGCCATTAGGTGATCGCCTCTTCAGTAGTGTTGGTTGCTGCACTTCATTAAATTGTACAATCTCGACAGGTGTAAATTAGGATGTAATGGGGCAGACACACACGCATGTAATCATTGAAATTAATTTGCATGTAAAAGAATAAACTCAATTAAGATAAAAGTCGAGTTTTGTAAATAATTCATCAATAAATCAATAAATATATGAAAAAATGTATGTGTTCATTGTCTAAGCTCATTGAATTAGTTGAAAGAGAGAAACAATGATTTGTAGGCCCTGGTACATCAAGCATCTGATCCAGTACCCTTAGGGTCATCCCTTTCTAGAGTGCCACTGCCACTCCTTTCCTCATCCTCGTTGTCTTTATCAATCTGGAACACATCAATTTGATGCTTGAGAGTGGCGATCCTCACCCTGCTAGCGTCATCCCAATCTTGTTCAGATAAATCACAGGTTATTAAATCATAAGAGCATGCATACATGTAGGAAATAAAAAGATTCTTACCCTCCATTGCTAGGTGACCTCCAACATGTAGTCTCTCTAGGCTTCTATCATACAGTACATGTATAGGCTTTGCTCCAGAGGAATCTGCATTGTCATATAAATGTTAGAACTAACAAGTGTCTTAAGAATCATAATGAAAGCAAGTCAAGAAGGAGCTTACATGAGTAGCACCACCAAAGGTGCATATAGGTGTTAGGTCCTCGTCTAGGGTCAAAATTTGATGAGATAACTCTCCGAGAGGAACCCAATATCGAGCTAAGGGGTTGGGGACATGGATAAAGCTGCTTGGGACAAACTCAGAACTGGGGGCAGTAGTCAGCCTAGCCTACTCGGTAGCTACCAAGGTCTCTTCCTTGTCTGGATCCAATCGATGCCTCAGGGGTTCTCTCTCTCGCACTCTAGATCTGGCCAGGGGCATGGGCCTAATAAGTGCATCCTAAAGGCAAAATAGGAACAATATATAAGAACACAACTAATTCTTAAGGTGGAAAAGCTGACCGAGATATACCTAAGAGGTAGAAGCGATATGAAAAGGGACTGTTAGTAGAAGGTGAGTTTGAACGAACTCTGTGTATCGGCTCTTCACATGGACTGTGTGATCCACAGCCGATGAGCCTGTGACAACCTAAGCGAGGTCATCACCCTCTAGCTCATGAGCCCAAAGCATACTATCAGGAGGAGACTTAGGAATCCACCTCGCTCTAACACCTCCCCTCTAGTTTATGACCTGCTTGCCCAGATACCAAGCTTGATATCTAGGACCATAGAGGAGTACCCTCTTCCGGGCTAGGGGCCTGGAATGAGTTATCTCAATAGTCCAGTTATCCTCAAGCCCCTATAAGTCATTCTAGATCTGTAAAAAGTGGAGATGTCAGCATGTAAGTAAATTAGATTTACATAATTTACTAATAAAAGAGGTTGTGTTTCGTAGGTACCGTATCCTATGTCAAGGAGTTCAAGTGCTGTCTATGCATATACACTCGGGCGAGATGCCTCTTCAAGACACGGCTGGCACCCCATCTGTTGATAGCTGGGAGGTGATCTCCCACTCGTAGCATACCTATAAGCAGCTCCAAAGCCCAAACCTAAAAAAAAGTAAGAAGCTGATTAACCAGTATAAGCAAGTAGAGGTTAGAACAAGTTAAGGAAAGGGAGGGCACGACTTACCAGAACAGCATGCCAAAAGTCATAAAATCTCTTAGCCCCTCGGACCACCTCATCCATGCTCCGGTACAGATATGTGAGAGCATAACTACCTTAGTCGAATGTAGATACCTGATCAAGATCTCAAAGAACTTATAAGAACATTAGGTCAATTGAGCTAGCAGTGTCAACAAAGAAGGTAGTGCCAAGCAAGTAGAGCAAGAAAGCCCTTACCACCTGATCAACCTCGCAGGGAGTGACCATAGTCGTGGCTCGCTCTCGAGTATAAAAGCTCCTAATCGAGTCCAGCTTGAGGGTATGAGTCCCCTTCATGTCGGGAGTCATGCCCAAAAGCCGCTCGATGTATACAGCCTTGACCGAAGATAGCTGATGTAAGCTCGCATTGAGGGGGATGGGGTCTCCAACATAGGCAATCCCCGTAATAGTAGCAAATGACACTGGGTCTAGGGTGAGCTCATCGAATGGAAGGTAGAAGGTGCGGGTCATGTCGAACCACCTCTTCATCAGAGCATGTAATGGCTAATAATCTATACGTCCTTGCTCAGAAGGAAGCGAGAGTACAAAGTCTTCAAATCTAATATGTTGGATCTGATCCTTTTGATTGTCAATCAGCTCGCTATAGAAGACTTTAGCCCCATGAAAATTCCTAGCACCCTTAAATGTCTAAGCATTATGCTGCAGGCAAAAAATAGGGAAGTGAATTTATACATTTTATTATCACAGAAAAGTCCAGAATAAATAAGCATGTAACTAACGTAGATCGCCCTATCAATGAAGCGATCACCTCTTCGAAAAGGCGATAGCCTTTCAATCTACAGGAGTAACCATCGTCTTTTTAACAAAAGCCTATCGTCTCATTAATAAGTTGATCGCCTCATTAAAGAGGCGATCACCTCTGTAAGACGCAGGCAGTGATCGTTCCTGATTTTTAATAATCAAACCGGCAAATTTCATAGTTGTTTGACCTAATAATGTTCTAGAATGATAAATACACAAGAATAATCACTGACCCAATGCAATTTTATAGGAAAATTTGGGTGTTAACCTCTCTAGATGCATACGAATAAAGGTGGGACCCTAGATCCGCCAGGAGGGGAATTGAGCCTCCTTGTGTCAGTCCCAGGCTTCGAGAAGCGCTCACGAAGGGTGGGATGTGATCCCACTCGGGTACAGGAGGTGTTCTCTCATCTTTCATTGTTTAGAAAAAGGAGATAAGTATAGAAAATGTAGAGAAAGAAAAAAAAGAAAAAAGAAAAGAGAAAATGGGAAAATGATAAAAGTGAAAAGAGGAAAAGAGTAGAAAGAAGTTACCTTTTATAATGAATGGAAGTTCAAGGTTTTGAAAAAAAAAGGGGGCATTATTTTTATGTACTGAGAAATTGAAGTTCAAGAATGAAAGTCGCCTAAATGAAGTTTCAAGAAGATCGAGCCAGGAAAACCTGAGCTTTACGTTTTAAGACAAATAACGTGTGGGCCAGGAAAACCCAAGTTTAATGTTGCATCAAAAACAAGGTTGTTCAGGTTTGAATCCACGAAAGCTCAAAGACAAGGCTGTTCGGGGTTTGAATCCCCAAAGCTTAAGGACAGGGTTATTCAGGTTTGAATCCCTAAAACTCTAAGAAAGGGCTATTCGGGTTTGAATCGCCAAAGCTTAAAGAAAGGGTTGTTCGAGTTTGAATCCTTGAAGCTTAGAGAATGAGACTTCTGTTTGGGTGGTATCCCCAAAGTCAAAAACAAATGACAATTGGGCCAGGAAAACTCAGAAGTTTGCATCACCAAGGAAGTGATAGTTGGACCAAGAAAATCTAAAAATAACATCCCCAATGGTGATCGAGCCAGGAAAACTCAAAAACCAAAGTCAAGGTTAAGTGATGATCAGTCTAGGAAAACTCGAGAATCATGTTTCAGGTGTAGTGATAATCAAGCTAAGAAAACCTGACAATCATGTTTTAGTGACCGATGGTTAGGCCAGGAAAACCTAGAAGTTTAGGTCGCCAGTGAAATAGTAATCGGGCTAGGAAAACCAAGGTTAACCATCTTCAAAAATAGTTTATCAAATATTAATGAGTGGCTGATCGGGCTAGTAAAACTCGAGGATCACGATCACATTTCAAAATTGGAGGATTCATCTTTCAAGTGAAACCCGAGAGTTAGGTATGTTGCTTATCTTATTATTTATTTGTTGTTGTGCATGTGATTTTTTGAAAAATGGTCATTGCATGCATTTGATTTTTTGCATGTGATTTTTTAAAAAATGGTCATTGCATGCATTTGATTTTTTAAAAAATCAGGGGGCAAACTATAGACACCCGATTCAGTCGGCCCTTGTTAGGGGACAAATTAGGAATGCTCAGTTTGATCGGCCCATTGTCAAGCCCAATGATGAGAATGTGAAACTTGGACACAAGAACAAAACCTGAATCTCCAATAGGAAGTGGATTTGAAAGCCTAAAAGCCTAAACCCCAAAATTTAGCCTAATTTTCTAAAAATAACTCAAACCTGCTTAGCCTAACATAAGCCCGGGCCAAAGAGGCATTGCCTCAATGCAATGAGGCGATCGCCTTTTTGGTAGTTGCCGTAGAGGCGATTGCCTCATCGTAGAGGCGCTGCCTTTATGGCAGACCAATTGCAGTTACATTTAATGCAATTATAGCCATGGTGGCCAAGTGGTGTGGGCCCCACACCCCAGACCTAATTTTGCATGAGGAAGAGATTTTTAGGAGGAAGAAAAAGGCTATGGAGTCTTATGATGAGCTAGAAGGTTTAGGGGCATAGGCAAGGTAGGGAATAAAAGGAAAAAAGAGATAAAAAATGGGAGGAACCATTACTAAAAAAAAAGAAGACAAGAGAGTTATGAAGGAAACACAGAAGGGCGTTTTTTAGGAAGGAAGGAAAAATCAAGCCAAAGCAAGTTGACATTCCCTAGGAGAGAAAGGAGAAAATCTTATGTCAATGTGAAACTCATACCCAAGTGGATATCACACTCAAAAACACATCTCTAAGGGTCTATCATTTTGGTAAAATCTTGCATCTAAGCATATTTTTATAACTTCACCATTTTATTTTATGTTTGTTTTGTATGTGACTAAGTAGGTGGTATACTTTAGGTATATTTTCAGTTTATTTTGTTTGTTACACTATTTCATTGATATGATCTAGTAAATTATTGCATGTAGATGTAATTCAGAACCTGTTGAATGCATGTATATATGTATCACTTGCTTAGGATAGAAGTTTAATTGTCTTAAGAGTCAAGTTACCCTATCGAGGCGTCACCCCTTATTATTGAGGCGATCGCCTCTTCACAAAGGCGATCGCCACATTGACAGGCCGGCCAGCCATCTGGCTCTTCTCCTTTTATTAATTTTTGCTATAATGCTCATTTCATATGCTCTTTCTGTCTTTATACATTATTATTTCATTGACTGATAATAATTATCTTGGTTATTCAAGGATTTCTTTAGCTTGTAGCATGAAAACTCCTTTTTAGAACACTACTTGTAAATATTATTATATATGATTTTGTGCTATGAAAAAGGAATTAACCGTTTACGTATTGTAGGAAATTAGTTGATGATGTCCATCATTGAGTAGTCACTTTCGTTAGCTAACTCTTTAGAGCATTTCGCTTGTGTAAATAGTTTATTGTTAGTTTACTTTTAGTATACGTTTCGTTTATTTTCTATATATTATTTTTTTATTTTTCCCCAAAGCATTGTAATCCTTAATCCCTTCCCCCATTTGATTTTGAATGTATGGTTGTAAATTATTATTTATTTTATTTTTGTTGAATGTTGGGACCTTAAAAGTATGAAATTGGATTAATGTACAAACTTGAACTTAACTATAAAACTTGGAAAGTGGATGAAGGCAAGCACAATTTTGAATGTAAATAAGGAAATAATTAAATAATTAAAGGTAATAAAATGTAAAACACAAATGGAGGCCAACCGCAAGATTGGGTGAGCATTCATACCCAGTTTTTAAACTCAATCTCTGATGACGGCTTTTGGGAACCTCTGTGGAATCTAGTTGCTATACAGTGTGTTTCGGCTTTTATCTGGATGGCAGCCACAGAGACCTATATCGTATTTTTAAGTGGATCTGGAACCCACAAAGTGCCGTGATTGCCGAACACTTGGGCGTGCACTAAACCCTGCCACTTACAACATGTAAACATCCAACAATGATGCTTTTGTCATCGTGGTGCATATAAATTGCGCATGGCAATATTGGGTGTGGAGCCAATTTTTCTTAGATTTCTAGTAATTAGACGAAGAGGTATCTAGCTTAGCTGGTTGAATTGCTGATAGAAATTTTTCTTAATCAAATACAATTTAGATATGTGGTAAAATTCTAAAATCATGATATTTAATTTGTATTTATTTTTTATTTAGACTATTTTACTATTATTAAAAATAATTAATAATAAATAAGTGTATTTACATTAAATATGTGTAATTAATATTTTATAGTTTATAATTAAATAAATATTACTGTAAATTATATTTAACAATTAAATAATTATAATTTTCCTCCATTAATTGTTTGTATGTGCTTCTGGTGCAACTATTATGATTCAAGAAAGTAAACAACTGACTCTTACTATTTAATTCATTTCTATTATATTTGCAAAATTAATATATCTATGAGAACTATTTATTCTTTTGCATAATGGATTATTCTTTATATTTGATATTTTTAGTATTGAATAACTATATGAGTTTTAATTATTTTAAAGTTTTAAAATAAGTAGATTTAAAAAAGAGTAGAACTTTTTTAATAGTTATTTTTTTCCATATAACTTGAGAATTTATTTAAAAAAATTTTAAACTTTTTAATGTTTAAACTAACAGATATTGGTGGGATCATTTTTTATTGGCCATGATTTCCATAATTTCTGAATAGACAATTTGGAAATGTTCTAGAGCAATTTTTTTTTTCCCCATGGTCTGGTAGTCGATGTTTCATTGTTACAATGTCCCACCTGAAATACATGATATGGCCATTTATTGTTACAATGACATTTGTGGTCTATATTGTTATAATGACATTTGTGGTCTATAATATACGCCTACAAGCATGCATGCCAACGAGGTAAACATGTTGTGAGAAAGAAAAGGCCATATGTTAATTTCAAATTCAAAAATATTTAAATTAGTTAATTTTTTATGGTGTCTATGTTTTAACACGTTTTATTTGTTTATTATTATTATTTAGTTATTAATAAACTATATAATAGGGATAATCATTTTTTTAAAATGAGTGATGTTAGAACTCAAATCACCTGCTATAATAACAACAAAAAAAATACATGTTATAACAACCATCAAATGTTGTATAAAATTTTAAAAAACTGTTGTTACAGATTTATACCAATATTTGTAAACATATTATTTAAAAGTAATTTAATTCTGTGTGGTTATGTGTTAAAATAACAATTTCATGATTTATTGGCATTCATCTATTATAACATTAATAAGAATTTATTGTAACATTTTTTAATATTATAGTAAATTTACTTAAATAATATTTAATAAATTCATAATAAAGTAACAATTAAACATCATTATACCACCTTGTTACACTATATAAAAAATATTATTATTTTAATATTTATAAATATTTATATGTTGAAATAATTTTACAAATTAAAAACAAATTCTATTAGCATCTTAATTAAAAGTCACAATTTAATTGTTCAAATAAAAAAAAAATTATTATTATTATTATTAGATATAAATTTTATTTTAAATAATATTTACATGTATATCACAATATTGTATGCAATATTACAATTATTTATACAATAAATTTACATAAAGTTTTTTTTTTTTTTCAACATGAAAAGGCAACAGCCTTAATAATTAAAGTGTAACAGTTCTTGGATAAAAGACCCCAAACACATCATATAACAGAGGAGATATTGAAAATACTGATTTTATTTATTTATTGTACAAGGGAGGGAGTGGAATCCAAATTATAACTTAAGGCAACTGGAAATTTATGAATGCTTGAAGGAAAAGAGCTGACCATTGAGGCGAGGAAATCAGCAGAAAAAGTAAGCCTCTTTGTACATACATATTATCTATATCTCCTGCTCCTTTTCAAAATATCTTAAATAAAAAAGGATAAGAGATAATTTTTTTAAAAAAAATAAAAAAATAGTAGATGTTGAAAATGGGAACGTAGAAGTTTAAAATAGTTTAGAGATTTCTAAATTTAAAACTTGTACCAAAATTAAGATAAAAAGATGAACCAAATTTTAATAAATATTAATATAAAATATAAAACTTTTTTCATTAAATAAGAACATTTTTTTTTAACTACAAAAACACTACAAATGTCATAATAACAAAAATATAATAACATTTTATAATAAATATTGTAAAAAATATTTACGAAATAAAATATAATAATAAAATAATTATAATTAAACAAAAGAGAACTATTCATTTAAAGTTTCAAATTGGAGCTAATGTAAATGCTAAATATTCTAAGAGCTATAAATTACCATTTTAAAAAATATAACCAAATATTTTTTGTCGTTGTCTACTATGCACCTTGTAAGCCATATTTATTTAATAAAAAAAATATAAATTTGATCGAACAAAATATCATAAGTTATATATTCAATAGAAAATTCAACTGTTTTTTGTCAGTACAAATTGAAGGGAAAGAGGAGGGGGTTGGTACTCGAACTCAGTGAAATACTTTGTCACTAGGCTAAAGCTCCCGTAATAATTCAACTTTGATACATATCAATAAAAAGTGAATATTGTCTCTCACGTCAGGATATCTCGTAAGATTGCGGTTTTTGTTTTATTTTTTTTCCTATATAAACCTGAGCAAAGCATATACTTACTCACACTAGTTAGCACTTAAAAGTCCAAAAGCCACCTACAAATTCCCTACAATTTACCAACTTTATCAATTTTAGAAAATATGTCACTGCATATGCAAGATTCAGCATGTGCTACTCCTCAAACTTCCAAATTCGATGATGCCAAACGCCGATCTGCCAATTATCATCCTAACATTTGGGGTGATCATTTTCTCTCATACCGTTTTGATAACAATTTTATGGTAAGCTGGCTTCTTTTAAAATTTTCCTTATAAATGGAAAAAATATAAAATTAAATGTTTTCTTTACGTAGGAATTAAATGACATATCAGAGCATCAAAAGCTCAAGGAACAAGTGAGAAGCATGCTAATCGTGAATAAAGACAAGGACCACGAAACATTAGAATTGATAGATGCAATCCAACGTTTGGGCATCTCCTACCATTTTGAAACTGAGATTGATGAAATTTTAAGAAAGATGGATAAATTGAACCATAATGATGATGGACCATATGACATTTCTCTCAAGTTTCGATTAGTCAGACAACAAAGTTATCACATGTCTTGCGGTATGTGCTAGCTGATCTCTTTGTTTCGTGAACTATTTTATTAGTTTGGTGCAGGAATTTTACCACTTTATATATATGACTAAGCAGGTGTTTTCAACAAGTTCAAGGATAGCCAAGGGAACTTCAAGAATTCAATTGTCAATGACCCTCGAGGATTATTAAGTTTGTATGAAGCCACCCATCTCAGGGTGCATGGAGAGGAGATTTTAGATGAAGCACTTGCTTTTACAACCACCCACCTTCATTCCATGGCTACTCAATTAAGCTTTCCTCTTGATGCACAAGTTCTCCATGCTTTAAATCAGCCTATTCGAAAGGGGCTGCCAAGACTTGAGGCAAGGAAATACTTTTCCATCTACGAAGGAAGCGGCTCTTGTAATAAAGTTCTACTATCTTTTGCCAAGTTAGACTTTAATATATTGCAAAGGCAGCACCAGAAAGAACTAAACATCATTTCAAAGTAAGGATTGAATATATACATACTTACATACATACATACATATATATATATATATATATATGTTCTTTATTTTATTGGGCTCGAACGTTCCAACTTTTAATCTTATGGACAACTCAGTATAAAAAAAGTCAAGAGCTTATAATTAGCAAATGTTATATTGAAATTTTGTTGAGATTTATGCTCAATCTTGTGGTGGTGACTAGATGGTGGAAAGAACTGGACTTCGCCAAGAAGCTACCTTTTGCAAGGGACAGAATTGTAGAGTGCTATTTTTGGATTTTGGGAGTGTACTTTGAGCCTGAGTATTTTCTAGGTAGAAGGATGCTAACTAAAGTAATTGCTTTAACCTCCGTTATGGATGATATTTATGATATCTTTGGTACACCTGAAGAAATTGAGCTCCTTACAGCAGCAATTGAGAGGTTTGATTCTTCACATTTACCCATTTCAAACGTTATAGTTAGTATTGTTTAACTACAAAAGCATAGTTAGTATGACATGAAAATAAAACAAGAGTGAAAGTACACGAATAAATTAGTAAAATTCTACATAAAATTTGCTTGGTATAAATTCATTTTACCGGAAGAAGTTGTTTATCACTTGTTTTAGCACTTAAAACATAATCTATAACACAAATGTCAATTTAACAGTGGCCTTGTTATGTACTTTCAGATGGGACATTGATGCTGAACATCAACTACCAGACTACATGAAAGATTTCTATAAGGCACTTCTAGATGTGTATTCAGAAATTGAGGAAAACATGGCCAATCAAGGAACATCATACCGTTTCTACTATGCAAAAGAGGAAGTAATTCTTATATTTTAATTTTGCATACATAAAAATTAATTAACTTTCTGAATTCTTGATTAACAAGGAGCCAATTATTTAATTTGTTAGATGAAGAAACAAGTGCAGGCTTACTTTCTTGAATCAAAATGGTTCCACCAAAAATACATACCAACAATGGAAGAATACATGCCCCTTGCATTAGCTACAACAGGTTACAAACTGCTCGCAGTTACATCCCTTGTTGGAATGGATGACATCGTAACTGAAGATTCATTTGAATGGTTGCGTGATGACCCTAAGATGGCTAAAGCTTGTCTATTAATTAGTAGACTAATGGACGACATTGTGAGCGACAAGGTACGTAATGAAGAAAAATATGTGTGCATATTAAATAAAAATATTTTTTAGCAATAATTATAGCAATTAGTTGACAGAGTTCGTTCTTACTTAAATGGGTTTTTGAAATTTTAGCCATGGACTGTTATTATAATTCTATTCGAGTCAAACTAAATTTATTAAGATTAAGTAAATTTTAAATAGCGATGATTCAAACTAATAATAATAATAAGCTTTGATTATGTTGCCAATTAATTTCTAACATATATTATTTTAGGTGTACATTAAGATAATTTTAGCTCGATATCTTCGATTTAACTGCATACTTTTGTATATATATATATATATATATATATATATATATATATATGTAGGATGAGCAAAAGAGAGGGCATGGTGCATCGAGCATTGAATGCTACATGAAACAACACGGTGCCACAGAAGATGAGGCAGTCCAAGAATTTCGGAAGCAAATTACAGATGCATGGAAAGACATCAATGAAGGGTTTATGCACCCAACCTCAGTCCCTATGCCTGTCCTAATGAGGATCCTGAATCTTGCCAGGGTAATGGATGTTGTATACAAGCATGAAGATGGGTATACGAACAGTGGAGTTGTGTTAAAAGGTTTTGTATCCTCTCTGCTCATTGATCCTGTAGCAGTGTAACTAGCATTTGGAAGCTTTGCAATATGTCATTGTTATTGTCTGAACCCTTTTATTCAGACAATTAAGGATGAAATATGTCGTTAGTGAAATAATTGGGAAGTTTGTATGCAATATATATAAATTTCAAATTAATAAAATAAATTCGAATATTTGGATTACTTCAAAAAGTATTTAGAAGTGAATAAAGTAAAGCTCTAATGGGGTGAAAGTTACATAGGGACACAGGGCTTCAGATGACCCACTGGCCAATTAATCTAGGCATGCACAATAACATATCGACTTCCTCCAAAAGCAGCAAACTAAATCCTACATATATATAAAATTTAAACAGATTTAAAAGAATTGACTTCGACGTAGACGGTGCATGGCCTAGGCACGCATTTGCCTTGGAGAGCTTAGAGCTGGCTGTGTACTTTCCCCCTCGCCTTTGTAACATGGCTCAAAAGTGAAAGGGTTCAATAGAACAAGTGTACCATGGTTCAATGCAAAGAAAAGTAAGGAGCTGAGGGCTTCCAAATCAATAGCTAAAGAAAAAATAATAATAAAAAAAATAAATTTATAATGTTACCATACCACCGTATCATCCATATTTCACTTGTAGCTCAAAATGGGTAAAAGTATAATAATTCCACATGTTTAAACTGAATGAGTAACGTACCAACACAATCTTTTTCTCTCCTTTTATTTTTTAAAAAAAAATTGCTATTATTGAGCCAATAAAATATACAACGTAGGTTATGTTGAAAAATTAACAAAATTGGCACAGTGAAATAATGTTCACAAAGATAAAATAAAAATACTATAGAAATAATTAAAAGCAGTGAAGTGTATACGATAATATAAAAGGCAACTTAGCCTACCTGATAAAAACAATAAAAATTAATAAGGCAATTAAATCAGTTAATGGGTAAATAAAATATGCGATAAAACCTGTTGTATAAAAACAATAAAAATGACACTAATATTTTAATAAGATTCACTTTAATTTTTTGACTACTTTCACGAGACAAATCTAAAAGTTCCTTTCAGTATAAAAAAATAGGTATCAGAGAGTTTTCTTTAGATCAATAGAGGTACACAAAAAAAACATTATTGTGTACGCTTGAATTGGTCATCTTGCAACGAATGCCCAATGATGAGATGATATGAATCTTGAATGCAAGAAAGACTTGAAACCTTTTGAGAATGGACCTAAAAGCCCAAATTTCCATCCACATGTAACCCAAGCCTAAACCCATATCAAACTCTAGACTTAGCCCAAGCACCACTTTGGCCTAAAGCCCCAATCATAGTGCAGGGTCGAAGAGGCGACACTTGATCGAAGAGGCATTGTCTATGTGGTGCCACTTTAGTGAGGTGATGCCTCTTTGAAGAGATGTCACCTCTTTATAGTCCATTTGCACAGGTATTAATTAGAGCATTGACATTAGTAGGCAAGTAGTTGGGCCTACACCTTACTAATGTAAACATATTCACGTGAATGTGTGATTATGGAGGGAAAAAATTGCTAAAAAAAGAAGTGCACATAATTGGAGATGAAAAGGGGATGTCTTTTCAAGGCATGAAAAAGGGGGGATTAATTAAAAGAAGAGGAGGAAGTGGGGCTCGGATTAACAAAGAGGAAGAGGAGTTTTTGAAAGGGGGGAGGTTTTTCAGAGGGAAGGGGGAGGAAAGGAGTTTTTAGGCTTAAAAGAGTTCATTTTAAAGAAGAAGAAGGGGCTCTTATATTCAATAAAGGATTGAAGCCAAAACTAGCCTATGAGGGCTAAGTTAGGAGCATCAAGCATGTCCTAAGTAGTAAGAACGCCCACCATTATCCATTTACATTTTGATTTGGATGAACTCTTTGTTCATTTTTTTGTTTGATTTTTAAGACTTATTGTTTGTTTTATTGAGATATTTGTGGCATGATCTTTTAAACGTCTAAATGCTAGTGTAAGTATTAGTTGTTTGCATTTGATTTTGATTTACTTAAGATTTAAGGAATTTTTTTAGTTGGCTGCTACGTTTGTTAGTCAGCTGATGCCTCTTTATAGAGGTTTCACCCCTTTGCATTTAAGCGACATCAGCTTCTATGCCCAGAGATGACGCCTCTTTTAAGAGGCACCACCATATCAATAAAGTTTTGCTTAAGTTAGTATTGATTTCTTATGCTTATCTTTCATAGTGTCTTATTTCTTTATGCATTTGTATACTATGTACTTTAGCCTTTTACATAATTATTAGGATATTTGATGCAATCAAGTGTTTATTTACTTAATTTTAGTCATTTTGTATCAAGTTTTATTTTCTATAAAATTAAAATAGTGGCTTTCTTTATAGGTTTTATATATATTTATGGGAGAATAATGTTTTGGTTTACTATAGGAACTTTAAGAAGATTTGAATCATAAAATATTTATCCCCTAACGAATTCTTGAATTTATTTACTTTTGTTTATTTTGTTATTATTTTTCATGTTATGGATGTAATTTTTTCCTCTCCTATTTCTTTATATGTATTGTTGTAAATTGCTACTTATAATGAATTTTGGGCTTATAAGTATGTAATTGGACTAATGTGAAAATTTGGGCTTAAGTGTAAAATTGAAACATTGATTGGAAACATTTGTAATTCACATGTTAATAAAGAAATAGCTTAATAATTAAAGGTAACAAAATGCAAAATACGCACGAAGGCCAATCGTAAGGTTGGGTGGGCACTCTAAAAGCCCATGCCCATTCTCTTAAGACAACTATTGAAACCTCTGTGGAATCTAGTTAATATATAATATGTCCTAGGTATGATCCGAGTGGCAACTCCATCTCCAATTTGGGCTTTAAACCTATTTTTTATTTTCTACTATGCCCCAAGCCTACATAATGTTGTAGTCACCAAATAATTGGCGTGTGCTAAACCCCACTGCCTATAGTTATAACCAAAATAATGACACTTAAAGTATTTTCCACAACCCAAAATAGTTTTCTCACTATTTTGTCACTCACCATTTAAGAAAAAGTTTCTAAACCCTTAAAACTCTCTCACTCTCATCAAAGCAATTTGGCTTGGTTACCCTCATACACACACACACACACACTTCATACTTGAGCTTGCACATACTCACAATATACCTTACTCACTCTTTTGCTTATGGATTTTGTCCTATGCTTGCAAATGGTCATCTATATAACTTTATATAGCCATGTAAGTAGGCAAAAACTTCAACCAATTTTAATGCACCGAATTCAGTTGTGCAAACATTGACACTTTTAATTTCAAATCTTGTAAACTACATTAGGAGGGACCCACAACAATTTTCCTCCTCCCTACTACATGGAGGTCATTAACATTCTAGTAACTAATCGATAAAATTCAAACTTCTCTCTTGGTGAGGTCTTCGTCAACTTGCCTGATCCATTTTCATTTGTATGGATCTTCTTCTTCTCCAATACATCTCGTATCTAGTGATATCTCACAACAATGTGCTTTGATTGTGAATGAAAGGAGGAGTTTTTACGAAGGTGGATAGCACTATGACTATCACAAAATAGATCATATTTGTCATATTAAAAATTAAGTTCATTTAATAACTTTTTCATCCATAACAACTCTTTACAAGCTTCAGTTGCTATAGTAAACTCTACTTTAGTGGTTGTTATAACCTAAATTTTATAAATTATTAAATTAATTTCTAAGATTTGCAGTGTTAATAAATATTTTATTTAATTTTTTATTATGATTATTTTGTGAGATTAAATTAAATTCAATTGTTATTATTTACTTTATTATATTATGGAATTAATATTAAATTGAAATTTAAAACTTAAATTTATTGTTATATATTATATAATATTGTTATTATTATTTGTGAATTTTATATTGTAATGGAATTTTGTATATTTTAATATTATGTGGTGAGTTTAATTAGAAAAGAAAATATTTAATTTAAAAATATTATTTTTTTCTTTTCTCCTTTTTGATTATATATATATATATATATATATATAGATATACAATTTCCCTTTCCCCCCTCTTTCTCTTTCCTTCCTCCATTTTCCCTCCCTTTCCTTTCTTCTTCCTCTTCCTTGCGCTATACGTAGAGCGTGATCTAGCACGCCACCATCGCTGCCACTTCTCCTCTGCTCACCACCACCACCACCTTCTCTTCCCTTCCTTTTCCTCCTGTCATTGTCATCTTCTCTTCCCTCTCCTTCTCGGTTTCTTTCGATGCCATGAACTTCCGGAGGTCGCTAGTGACGATTCCAACAGTGGTTAGAGTACGCACTGGTCTCGTTTGAAAGCTCTCGATGTGGAATTCATTTCCCCCAAGGTAATTCGTTTGATTAATTTTGAATTCAGCTTCAATTTTTTGATAATTCATTCTAGGGTTCTTAGTTTCAATTGTTGATTTTGTGTTCAATTGGTTTGATTCTTGTAAAATTGACTTTAGATTAGTTAAATTGAAGTTATAAACTTTTCAAAAACACATTTAAATTTGATTTTAGTGATAGTTGAGATTTAAGGACTATTCCGAGCTCGGTTACTATTCACAAGCACTATTGAATAGTATTATTTTTAAAAAATTCTACTAATTATTTTAAGCATATCTCATGAAAAATGTTTATTAAAATTATGTTTTCAATTTTTATTATGAATTTTCAAATGTTTATGTAGAAAATTGGATTTTGGAAAAATTAGTATAAATTAGTAAATTTTATATTTTAATTGAAATTATTGTTAATTATTATGTTTTGAATAATTTTTGAGGAAAAAATAGTATTAAAATAATTTTATGAATTATTTATAATTTGTAGCTAATTAATAATAATTTTAAGAAATATACTCAAATAATAATTTTACCTATTATTTTTATGATTAAATGAATTTTTAACTATTTTTATTATGTACTTGGGCAATTTAAATAACTATTTGTAATTTAAACTAATTAATTTTGAACATTTGAAAAATAGATTTTTATTAATATTATTTAATTATATTTTGGATTTTATTCTTTATTTTGAAAATAAATATCTTTGATGTTTTTATTATTTAAATAAATTGAAATGTGGTATTTTATGATTTTTATGAGTTTTGGTGAATTATTGATATTTATAATTATATTATTGATTTTTGAGTATGTTGGTTGTTGGTTGGACAATAAATTTAGTTCAGGGGCTCAACCCGAGAAATTGAGCATTTTGAGTATTTCAAGTGTGTTTGCATGCAAGATCGGCTCTACTTTAGTAAAGAGACATCTATTTTACAAAGAAGACTCTGTTGAATTTTCGATAGAGTTCTTATAAAATGTGGCATCATATCAATCATGAGTTTTGAATTTTTGTTAAGTCGTGTCCTAGATTGAGTCGTTCTTTAGAAATTCTAGAAGTATAAAAATTAGGATTTTGATTCTAATAAATTATTATTCTTATTATTTTCCTTAGTTGCTTTACATACTAGATTTATCGGATCGGGCTAGCTGAGCTAGGATCAAGGAGCACAGTTAACCTATGAGTTATTATTATATGTATACATTGCATGTAGAAAATATATTGTGAGCATCCATATTTTGAATAAATATGAATTTCATTATGCTTTAATTCATTAATTATTATTATTTTGATTATTTCGAATATATATTTTTTCATATATATTTACATGTGATTGTTAAATTGTGAAAATGGATGTTATTCATATTTTATTGTGAATTTTATTATTTTAAATTATGAAACAATGTTTTACAGGATAGTTGCAAAACGTACCATATAGTGGGTCACACTAGGGTTGTTGCGCAATAGTACGCTAGATATTAGGCTTTGAACTTTGATTGATTTCGGATATGGAAATAATGATTATGGTGAATGGTGGATAAAAATGGGTATGACTGCGGATTCTTGGTTGATCTTTTGTGTACTCAGGGCTAGTTCACTGCCAAAAATTGGATAAATAATATTTTGGAGATATGCAAAGACTGTTGGCTAAGAAATTATAGTGATTGAGGTTGCGGGAATTTAGGGATTCTACTCCGATCTTCTACCTAAAATTCTTCTGCACTGATTATTAATATAAAAGTGAATTTTTACATCTGTATAAAATGCATGTATAAATAAATAAATAGTATTATATTGATGGTTGAGTATCTATGTATTTAGGTTGCATGTATATATATAATAATAATTTACTTAGTGAGGTTTAACCCCTTCAATATTTTTTTTAGGATCTTCTACTTTAGATCTCCCTATTAGACCTATTCGTCGAACTCTTTCCTTCCTAGACGATTTATGTAAATATTGAATCGTCTCTTTTCTTGTATTTTAGTAAACGCAGTAATAGTAGTGCTTTTTGTTGTTGTACTTGTTATTATATTTGGCAGTGTTCCTATAATTGAATATTGTATGAAGATATTTTATTATGTTATGATATGGATTTATTTTTATATTAATTAAAGTTTTAATTTTAATGTATTTTATGGTATCTTTACATGTGTTTTTATTTTAAGACTTGCTACGGGTTCCAGATTCGTGAGAATTTTCGTTCCCTAGCGCTGGTCATGACTCCCCATTTTGGGTCATGATAAAGTTGGTATTAGAGCCTATGTTTTTAGTGTTATGGACCTAAGTTAGTAGAGTTTGCATTTTCTTTGAAACTACTGTAGTAAATTAGGTTCGACTATGTCTTAGATAAGTTTTCCTTGTTGTAGTTTTCTACTATCATGGACCAAACCAGGGAGTCATGACCGGTACTAGAAAACGGGAATTCTCCTGAGTTTGGAACCCATAGTAAGCCTTAAAATAAAAGCACATGCAAATATAACATGAAAATACATTAGAAATACAATTTTAATTAATATAAAAGATATCCATATCATAATATGATAAAAAATCTTCATATAATATCCAAATACAAAACACTGTCTAATACAATAACAGATGCTACAACAAAAAGCACTACTACTGCAACATTTACTAAAATAGAAGTCAGATAGAGAAGAAAGAGTCCGATGAAAAGGTCTACTAAGGAGTTCTGAAGTAGAAGGTCCTAAAAAAAATATTGAGGGGATCAAACCTCACTTAGTGAATTATTATAATATATATACATACAACATAACGACATATTCACTCAAGCAGCAGTTTAATAATATATATATATATATATATATATATATAATTAAACTGCTGCTTGAGTGAATATGTCGTTATGTTGTATGTATATATATTATAATAATTCACTCAGTGAGTATATATTTATATATATGCATTTTATATAGATGCTAAAACCCATTTTTATAATAACAATAAATGCAGAAGAATTTTGAGTGGAGGATCATAGTAAAATCCCTATATTTCTGCAATCTCAACACTAAATATCATTAGCCATCATGCTTCCTATAACTCCAAAAAATATTCTTTATCCAACTTTTGGTAGTGAACTAGCCCCAAGTACACAAAGGGTCAATTAGGGATCCGCAGTTCCATTACCGATTCTAACTAACCCCGAGTATCCTACAGGTCAACCGAGGATCCGCAGTCACACCCTTTATCCACAATTCATCAAAATCATAATTCTCATATCATCTCTTAAAGCTTAATTCTAGCGTACTGTTGTGCAATAACCCTAGTGTAATCCACTAGGTGGCATATTCTACAACTATCCTCCAAAACGTTTCGTAATAATATAATGATAATTTAATATAAAATATGACAACATATATTATTCAAAATAAATATTCTTAGTATATATATATATATATATATATATATATATATATATATATATATATATATATATATATATATATATATATATATAATAAATATGATTTAATGAAATGAGCATAATTAAATTCATATTTATTAAAAACAAATGGATGCTCATAATATTTAATTTAGATGCAATGTATACAAATCATAATAACTCATTGTTCTATCGCACTCCTCGACCCTGGTTCGGTTGGCCTGATCTAATAGGTCTAACACACGAAGTAACTAAGGAAAATAATAAAATAATAATATATTAGAGATAATTCCCTAATTTAATACTTCTAAAAATTCTAAAAAGTGACTAAATCTAAGACAGGACTTGACAACAATTCAAGACTCAAAACTGACCCAATGTCACATTTTACAAGAATTCTACCAAAAATTTGATAGAGTTTTCTATGTAAAACAGATGTCTCTCTACTAAAAGTAGAGTCGACCCTCCACGCAAACATATTTCAAATATTTACATAACTAAACTTCTTGGGCTGGGCTCCCGAACTACATAAATTGCCCAACTGAAAAATATACAAAAATCAATAATATAATAAAAAATATTAAAAAATACTAAAATCCATAAAAATCAATAAAAATACCACAACTCAATTTATTTAAATAATAAAAGCATCAAAGATATTTATTTTTAAAATAAGTAATAAAATTTCAAATATAATTAAATAATATTAATAAAAATCCATTTTTCAAATATTCAAAATTAAATACCATAAATTATAAATAATTATTTAAATTGCTAAAATATATAATAAAAATAGCTAAAAATTCATTTTATCATAAAAATAATAAATAAAACTATTATTTGAATATATTTTGGGAAATTATTATTAATTAGCTAAAAATAGTAAATAATTCATAAAAATTATTTTAATACTATTTATTACTCAAAAATTATTCAAAACAAAGTAATTAACGATAATTTCAATTAAGATACAAAATTTACTAATTTATACTAATTTTGCCAAAAATTCAATTTTTACATAAACATTCAAAAATTCATAATAAAAATTCGGAATACAATTTCAGTAAATTTTCTTCGCCAAATATGCTTAAAATAATTAGTAGAATTTATTGAAAATATAATTTCCCCGAGTTCGAAACAGTGCATGAATAGAACCTTGAGCCTAGAAATTCAAAAGTTTTAGAAAAAATAAATAAAAATCACATTTAGCTTCCTTACAACCTCTACAACAATTATTCTCAAAGCAACAATAACTAATAAAATCAAATGAAGGCTTAAACTAACCAAAAACTCAAAATAATAAAAAAACAAATTACACAAAAATGGGATTAGTACCGAAGTCAAAACTTGAAACGATTTGAAGATTTGAGAAGTCCGAAGGATGAGCTTCAAAAAGAGCCCAACGTCAGCTCTCGTCATCGCCAAAATCATCTTCAATGAGCAAGGAAAAATTCAACCAAATTTGAAAATAGGAAGAAAAGAAGTCGACCAGTGAGCTAGAGGAGTTCTGGACAACAACTAGTAGCTGGCGACATTGAGCTTGGCTGATCGGATGGTGGCTGGTTCGTTAGCCATGGCAGAATCAAGAAAAGAAACAAAAAAGAAGAAGGAAAGGAATGGCTACTAGATGTTTGTAACTTTTTTTTTTCAAAAAGCATAAAAGACAAAACTTAAAAAAAATAGTAATAATATTTTATTTAAAATATCCTCTCTCACCAATTCCATTCACACTATATATATATATATATATATTTAACAATTAATTTAAATTTAATACAGCTACATAAATAATAATCAATTAAATAATCAAATATTACTTAACACTAATTGATTCCAAATAATATTAATAATATTAAAAAATATATAATAGTAAAATTAAGATTTTAATTTCAAATTAATAATAATGTTATAATTTAATAAAATAAATAATAACACTAGAATTTAATTTAATTTCACAAATAATAAAAATAATAATATTAAAATATTAAAATATATTGAACTAAATATTCAAATTTAATTTCACAAAATAATTAAATATTATAATTTAATAAAATAATTGTTAACACTGCAAATCCTAGAAATTAATTTAATGGTTTATAAAATTTTGAGTTATAATGATCTTATTCATGCTTCTTTAACTGCCTTAAAGCATAAGCTATCACCCAACTATTCTGCATTAACACACAACTTAAGTTGAGTCTGGAAGCATCATAATACATAGTAAACTTATCTTCTCCATTTGGCAAAGTCAGAACTGGAGCTATGGTCAACTTCTCCTTCAGTAATTGAAAAATGTTCTCACAAGCATTTGACCACACGAACTACACATTCTTTTAAGTTAGGCAAGTCATAGGTGTTGTAATTCTTGACAAATCCTACATAAATCTCCTATAATATCCAACCAAACCCAAAAAACTTCGAATCTCAATGATTGATGTTGGTCTAAGCCATTTAGACACTGCTTTAATCTTCTGTGGATTAACCTAAATACCATCTTTAGACACCATGTGTCCAAGGAATACAACACTCTCCATCTAGAAATCACACTTCGAGAATTTAGCATAAAACTAATGTTCTCTCAATGTCTATAGTACAGTCCTCAAGTGATATATGTGCTCTTTCATACTCTGTGAATACACCAGTATATCATTAATAAAGACTACTACAAATTGATTCACAAATGGTCTGAACACCATGTTCATAAGATGCATGAATGTAGCTAGTGCATTAGTTAAAATAAAGGACATCACTAAAAACTCATAATGACCATATTTAGTGCAGAATGTTATTTTAGGAACGTCGACTTCACTGATTTGCAACTGCTGATAGTCCAACCTCAAGTCAATCATGGAAAAGAACTGTGCACCCTGAAGTTGATCAAACCAATTATCTATCCTCAGAAGAGGATACTTATTCTTCACTATCACCTTATTCAACTCTTTGTAATCAATGCCTCAAAGTAGTTTTAGGGTAGCAAAGAGACAAACATGCTAATGCTATTTATTTTGTTAGTCATACACTTAATGAGGCCTAATTAAATTATGCTACAACTAAAATAGAACTCCTAGCTATGGTTTTTGCAATGAACAAGTTTCGTTCTTCTAGCACGAAATCACTTATGTTGTGTGCCACTTCACTTCTTTTCCTCATCTTAGCATAACCATACATGGCATTAATCATGGTGTGCTTTAGCCCATGTCATCTATTATCCCTTGTTTATAAACAATCAAATCCCTTTACAGTTTTGAGCACGCAGGCTATGCAGAGTAAGATCAACATCACCGCATGTTAACATAAGTAATGACACAGGAACCACCATCCCATGTTGACATATTTGAAATTTTTTAATTTTTCCATCCTTTTACCCTAGCCACCGACACACTACATCTTTATATTCTTTTCTTTTAAACACTATTCTTTTCAACTTTCTTCTCCCTTTCTTTTAAACTCTTTTTCTTCAATAACCCACACCAAATTCTTATCAGTTTCTACATGTATTCACCATGGGTAAACCAAAAATTATAGGGAAGAAGACAAATCCTCCTCCAAGAAAATGATGTCACATGGAAAAAGTAACAGTTTCACCATCTTTTACTCACCAACCTTCATATTTGCACCAACGAGGTTTAAATGGACCTACACATGTTGTTCTTTAATTTCACATATACTTATATAAGATAGTTTACCATGATTTGGGTATGATTGGGTTGAGTGAACCTATTTCGGGTATGCTAAAATGTTTTAAGTGAGGTGGTTTGCTTAGCATTGATTAACCCATTTTTTATTAATTGTTCATTGAATTTGTAACCACCTTTTACCTTAAAAAGAGTGTTATTAATTATAATAAACTTGAATTTATTAAATTTTGATTGGGTAAGAAGCACTTTAAATTTACCTTGAATGAATTTTTAGAGCATTATAGCTTTTATGAACCTATTTTTGCCAGTAGCCCTGAGATTTATCACATTATGTATGATTTTAGAGTTGAGAGCCTTAGAGCCTTTTGGGCAGAGATCATTCATGCTCCTACTAGTGCATGTTATAATCTTAGAATCAATAAGAGCTCAAATGATACTAGTCCCACCTTTCGTTATCTATATAGGCTAATTACTTTTACCATTTGTGGGAGAAAAGAGAACACCAGGGTAGTACCCTTTATGACTTTTCTATTTATGATGTTTTGCATAGGGCTTAATACCTTATTTAGGTTATATGTTTGCATTATACATGGAGGGTATAACATGTAAAAAGAAAGAAGCATTATGTGGAGACTCATATGTCACTCAACTTATAAAGAATCTAAGTGTGTTTGATCAATACTCTAATTTAATTTAAAAAATAAATGGATAAGGGTGGGCATTCTTACTGCTTAGGATAGGTTTAATGCTCCTAACTCCACCTTTAGAGACTAGTTTTGGTTTCAATCCTTTGTTGAATGCAAGAGCCCCTTCTTTTTCTTCTTCTTCAAAATGAACTCTTTTAAGCCCAAAACTCCTTTCCTCCCCCCTCTTCCCTATAAAAAGCCTCCCCCCTTTTAGAAAACTCTTATTCCTCTTTGTCAACCTTAGCCTCACTTCCTCCTTTTTTTTAGCCCCTCCTTTTTCATGCCTTGACAAGATATCCCCTTTTATCTCCCATTATGTGTATTTCTTTTTTAGTAATTTTTTTCCCTCTAGAATCACACATTCACGTGAATATGTTTACATTAGTAAAGTGTGGGCCCACCCACTTGCCTACTACTATAACTTCTCTAACTAATACCTATGCGAGTGGACTATAATGAGGCGACATCTCATTGAAGAGGCATCGCCTCATTAAAGTGGCTACCATAGAAGCAATGCCTCTTCAGCCAAGTGTCACCTCTTTGGCCCTGCATTATAATTGGGCCTTTGGGTCAAAAGTGGTGCTTAGGCTAAATCTTGAGTTTGATATGGTTTATACTTGGGTTACATGTGGATGGAAATTTAGGCTTTTAGGTCCATTATTAAAAGCTTTCAGGCCTTTCTTACATTCAAGATTCATATCATGTTATCATTGGGCTTTCATTACGGGCTGGTTAATTTAAGCATCCACAGTTTACCTCTATTAATTTAAAAAAAAAAAACTAGATTCATATAATCAAAATTTTTTCAAAAAAATCAACATGCACACCAAAAGCAATAAATAATAAAAAGGACATACTTGATCTATGAGATTCAATCAATAGGTAAATTCTTCAAAGTTTGTACTGTTATGCTTAGGGTATAAATTTAGGAGGTCAAATGTTCAAACTCCTAGACCGTCCGCCTCGGGGTCCAAGCTCAAGAGGTCACTCCTTTAAAATTTACACCATTAGCCTTAGGGTTACAAACTAAAAGGTTAAATTTTTATTAAAAAAATTAAGAAATTCACACCGTCAGCCTCAAAGTTCAATCTTGAGATGCAATTCCAAAATTTTTGACTATTTTCCTTGAGGCTTAGGCTTGAGAGGCCACTCCTTCAAAATTTGCACGTTTCCAACTCAAGCGGTTGAATTTTTCTTAAAATAACTAGGAAATTCACATCATCAGCCTTAAGGTTCAAACCTAAGAGGCAATTCTTGCAAAATCTGCATCATCAACCTTAAGGTACAAATATGAGACGTTGAATTTTCAAACTCTTGGACTATTCACCTCGGGGCTCAAGCTCATGAGGTCACTCCTTGAAAATTCATGTCATTAGCCTTAGGGTTCCAACCTGAGAGGTCAATTTTTTCTTAAAACAATCAATTCACACTGTCAACCTTAAAGTTCAAAATTGAGAGGTAATTCCTTTAAAAAATGCATTGTTAGCCTAGGGGTACAAACCCAAAAGGTGAGATTTTTAAACTCTTAGATTGTCCACCTTAAGGCTCAAGTTTGAGAGGTTACTCTTTTATCTTGTTTGATTCTATCATTAAATTGCTTCCCCACTTCTCTTATATATGTAAAGACCTTTCTTCCTTCTTTTCTTTTCTAAAAAGACTTCTACTTTTCTCTTTTTCTTTCCCTTCATGCGCTTTCTCTCTTTTCAAACTCTTACCACCATTGATGTATCACAGATTCCTGATCTGCTAGAGTGGGATCTTATACTGGCCCCTTTACATTTGCTACGCACTCTTGGGTTCTCCATTGGAGACAATAGCCCACTCACAGTAGATTTATCTTCTCACCTTTCTGAATTATCATTGGGTTATAATTAGTAAACATGCATTCATTGTTAAAATTGGGAATGAACTTGATTAAATTGAAAACTTGAAAAAATTGAAAACTAATTCATGTTCTTTGACATAAAGAGGTGTTACCTTTGTGAAGGGGTGATTGCCTCTTTAATTAGGCATCTCCTTTTAAAAGAATTAATCGCCTCTTTTCTTATGGCAATAGCTGAGGGATAGTGCTAATGAGGCATTGCTATTTCAGATAAAGGCATCGCCTCTTTAATGGGGTGTTAGCTCTATGCATAGAGGCATCACCTCTTCAATAACATTATGCTTAAATTTTCATTTTACAATGCATGACATAATAATTCAACTTCCCTTTTTATTTTTGTCATACCTCAAATTTGGCCAATCCCAAAAAGGTTCAATGATGAAATGAACCTCTGAGATGACTAGAGTCTGCTCGTTCGTAACACCTCTGAAGTGTGCAATATTAAAAAACTAATCAACCCCCACCAGTGTGGAAAATCAATCACTAAACCATTAAGTTATGCTTTAAGCTCACAAAATATAAATTATCAAAATAATGAGAAGCTTATTTCAAGAATTCCTTTCTCAAAACAATAAGCTTGTTGAGCCAGTGTTCATTCATTAGACTGGGACCCAACTTTGTGTAAAACCATAAATTGATTTTAATAAAATATACTTTAGAAACACATTTGGAAGGCTCCAAAACCTTTAAAAGTGGTCCCAGAATGGTCTAACACAACCCGAGAATCAGTGCATGTCACTTAGAAGTGTGCGTAAAGCCATAAAAACCCTTAGGTGTCACTCACTAAAATTGAAGCCAAAGAAGACAAAATAGACTTTAAAAACACATGTGAAAGACTCTAAAACCTCTAGAAGTGGTCATAAAATAGTCTAAAATAAGTTGAGGATTAGCACGTATCACTCAAAAGTGTGTGTATACAGCCCCAAGTGTCATGCGCTAAAATCAAATCTGAATTAGACAAAACGAACAATGAAAACACATCTAGAAGGCCTAAAAACCCTAGGACCAACCACAGTATAGCCCGCATAAGCCCTGAATGGAGCGTGTAACGTGTTAAAGAGCATATGAGTGTGCGTGTGGCCTTGCGCCAAGCGCATGATCACACAGTCAGTGCATGACCGTGCACACTTTACATGGCCCTATGCTCCATCCTATGGATGCGCATGTGACCATGTCTATACCCCCTATTCCACACATTTTTCATTATAAATAGATGCCTCCACACCCATTTTGAGGGGGAGCAAGTGGAAACACACACACTCTCAAAAATTTATCTAATTGAAGGTGCTAGAAACCCTTTTCCAAATAGTTTTTGCTCTCCTACTACTTTTTTTTAGGTGATTATATCTCTTTTCCACCAAACCAAGCCTCATCTTTATCAAAGCATGCTTCAAAGGTATACAAACTAGTATCATTCTATTATCATTTTGAACCTCTCGATAAGGAAAGCTTGATAATCCCTTGAAGCTAAAGCTTCAAAACCCACATAAGCTCAGTCGAGTCTGAGGACCAATCAATCATTTTGGCACATTTATTTTGTCACATGGCATTTTATTTTATTATCGCCAGCATTTAGGAATATTATTGTACTTGTGTGATACAACTGATAATTTTTCATGCTATATGAATAATCTATACTTTATTATGCTCATTTCATATCATCATTCTGCATCCTCTAGTTTTGAAACATGAAATCATATAATAAATATCAATAATGTGAAAAGTTCATATCTTGAAATAGAGTCATCATGTTTCTTGTCCAGTGATGACATCATGCATCCCTTATATTATCATCATTTATCATTATAGCATAAATAATCACTGTGAGCATGAATGATCATCTACATTTTTTATACTCTTTCAAGTGATTGAGCATCCATTACTTATCCCATTGTTCATGTGATCGAGCAAGCTGTGTGAATGGTCATATTTACCTTGAAAATTCATCATATCCAAATTAGATTTACTTTTTTGTAATCTCTTTTTCCTTTTATTTGTATTTTATTAGGAAAGTGATGCAATAGTAATATCTTTAGCTTTATTATTTTCCACTATCTGATGAATTATGTGAATGTTATACAAACTATCATTACCAAAACTAGGATACTACGGTAGCTATACATTTAACATCGTATGATGAGAAATAGTTAAAAAAGTATATGCGATCCCCCAAACCCAAAAATCTCTACTAGGGGCAACACTTACTAAGTGACCCAATGTTGTCCCTTTCTTTTCTCAATATTCTAAAAATCAGGTGGCAACTCCATAAAATTAAAAAATGCTTCTCATTCCTCCCAAGTCCAATCATTTGTCCCTATTCAGTAAAGTTTCTATGTCCCTCAGAAATAAAATGAAAAGACCGTTATAGAACCAATTCACCTCAAAACAAAAAATAAGAAATCAAAAGGTCACTCATAATTTTATTTACTTTATAGCTTGACTCCCACTTTCAAGGGTGCCAAGAATGTCAGTGGTGCATTAGCTTGGTGTGATGAGTTCATGGATGCAATGAAAATGCATATTCACAACATTAAATTTTCAAACTTTATCCTTGCACTTCCAACTTAGTGGGGTTAGATAGACTATCAACCTCTTCATGCCCTAATGGAGAGATGGTTTGACACTACTCATACATTTCATCTCCTCTTTGGTGAGTTCACACTAGATCCGATTTCTTTTGCTGCTGTTAGCAGGATCGCATGTATAAGGGATACTATCCCTCTGAACTCGAGTCTTTACTATATGACTTTTGATAGTGTTGCCTTCATAGATTGCCTTTTTGGTATGATCCCAGACATGAAGAGGACATACACTATGAAGCTTGATTCCATCTGGAGTCATTATACTCATGCTAGAGTTGAGGCTGCCACCACACCTTTTAAGATTGATTAGGCAGTGTTGGCATTCCTAGTTTATCTGTCCAGCACTACTCTTTTTTTTTAACATTGCTAGTTCTATAGATTTAATCTCTTTGATGCCCTTGAGAGACCTGGACTTGGTGGCCCCCTGTGATTGGGGTAGCTGTGTTATAGTATACTTGTACTAGAGCATGGATGAGTGGTACATGAGGCTAGGTGATTATGTAGTTTTTGGCATGCCATTTTGGTATTTTCCCCTCCTTTTAATTTATCTTCAAAGCTATTATTCTTATATGTTGACAATTCCCTTTTACAAATATGGGCTTTGGAGCTAGAATTGGTCAGCGAGATATCTCATGTCAACAATGTTCATTTCCCCACTGTGGCAAGGTAAGGTTCTAGCCACTCTTTGGAAGAGGTGTTTAGTTTATGTGAATGTTCATCATGAGAGAATGAACACTCTGACTTATGATGAGGAGCCTATAATATACATAACCATAATTAATAAAAAAATTTTATTTACTTACCTGTTTGTGTTCATAGTTATGTCTGGACTTATAGGGTCTATAGGTTAGATGGACTCCATCTATGATTTGTTCAATGTTGTTTTCTTTGAAGAAAGTTCTACTTTAGGGACATGCCTGCTTGGTTTGGTATCTCGATAAGAGGATTCTTTAATATTTTCATGGTGCTTGGATGAGATGAGTACCCTTTCCCCCTCATCGTGCTATTTTTTGGACATATCTACTATATGGGGAGGAGCTTGATTGAGCTTCTGCAGGAGATGATGCTAAAGACTATTCTGAGAAATCTAAAAGCCAATATTTGGACTTTGTACATACTCATCTTCTATAGAGGGTAACTCTATCTATATCCATATATCAAGTAAGCATATAATTTCATATCTCTATATATAGATTTCATTTTCTTGACTTAGTTTTCCATCTTCAAACACTAGCTAAGGGACCAGTATTTTTCTCCAGGCCTTTTGCACCTAGGAGATCACCTCAGCATCCTCGTACTGAGCAAGGTGGTAAGGGTTATTCAGAATGAGCACCACCTGCTAGAGTGCCTTCCAGTTATAGTTCTTAGATGGTGGCTAGTTGCTTGTAGCCACCCTTGATTTGCTGACCTGATGTTGGCTACCTTCAGGTGATCTGTCTCGCTAGTTTCTGGCACTAGATGAGAGCTTATAGCTTGCATTTGTCCTAGAGACTACTACCCATGTAAGTCCTCTTTTCTTCCTTTTTTACTAAATCAACTTGATAAGAGATTATTACTAAAAGTTCACTAATTATTCATATACCTCAAGATCAAAGAGAGTATATGTACCAATTGTTTGAGGCTCAATGAGACTTCTTGATGCAGGTGACATAACAGTGGAAGGTAATACATTTCCCTACATCTATATGTATGCATGCTTTCATGATTTCATACTTCTTATTATGCTTAAACAAGACTGAGATGATAATAATTAGTCTAGGATTGCCACACTCGAGCATCAGGTTACTACTCTCCAGGTTGATGATGATGAGGATGATGATGAAAAGGAGGAGAATACTGAAGATCTGGAGATGGTAGTCGTAATGACAAGGAAGGAGATGACACAAAGGGCACTAATTTAGATGCCTCTTAGACTAGGATTATCTTTACCATCTTGATACTATTAATTTACTATTCTGGCCTCATCTCACATTTTAGAATTTTCATGTTTATTCTGACTGAATATTGTAAAGTTTACATCCATTTCAAACTAAACTTTAAATCAATCATGAATTTTTAATCATAGGAATCCCCCTTTTTAATAGCTAAATTTCAAATTCATGAAGTAATTACTCTAATAAAAAGCAAGTATAATATGCCCTCTACTTGTTGGAGATGCATCATCTCACCCTTAAGGTGTCGAAGTGCCACTTTATGATGAGGCACATATTGATCGATGAGGCAAACACCTCAGTGCCTCATTTGTAGATTCCCCTTTGGAATCCCTAATTCCTTTTATAAAAGCAACCATATTTACTCCCACCCACACAGCCACTCTTTATTTTCTCTCTCCAAACAGCTCTAAAATCCTAAAACATGACTGAAGAAGCCTTAAACAACTACAACCAATCTTAAAGGGATTAGATGGTGAATCATGGGCAAAACTATAGCCTTTTAATTATCAGTTTGTAGATCTCTACATGTTAGGAAGATCAACTTTCCTTTCCTCTATGCTATAGATCAATTCTCATATCCATGTAAGCATATTTTTTTATTCAACACACTAGAGATATGTCCCTTACTGAAGGAATTCAAAGCTATTTTGGGTTGTCAAATGGATTCTACTTATTCGATTGCAAGCCCTCAAGTTGGAACTCTAGATTTACACTCCATTCAACATCAAATGGCCAGGTTATTCAATCTTTCACTCCAACCTTCCCTTCATCATATCTTTAGTATTAAAGTTTGATAGGATCTTTCTTTAAAGTTGTTGTAGTTATGGATAATAAAGAGGTTTATTAGCCTCGGATGATCAGTCTCTATATGTATTCATATTTCTTTCTTATTTCTCTTTCTAGAAATTGTGATTCAAAAATTCTCCATATCCTAGATTTAGTGGAAGTAGGACTGAACCATTTTCCCCTCATTCTAGTAGAAACTATGATTATATTGGATAACTTCTCATAAACCAAGCAATTCTCTATGAATCCATTATTATTGGAGGTCAGATTTTTCTTTTTTAAGCTTTTCTGTCATTTTCTCATTCACCACTTTATTGGCATGGTTTTATGAGAAAATGAGATTACTTGAGCCTCCTAGAGACATTTCACATTACCAAGCAAAGCATTATCATACTAAAAGATTCTACCCTATTCCGAGAGATATTCAAAACTGGCTATCCACATTTCCTGATATCATGGTTAAATGGATGTGCCCATGGTGGAAACTATAGCACGTGACCACTGGATCCTTTACCCACTACATCCCTGTAACTGGTCTTCATTTTGCCACTTTCTATAATACTGGTGTAGGCGACGGGGTTTCGCGTGCGCCCAAGTGTTTGGTGACCATGGCATTGTGTGGGCTCAAGGCCCACCAGGAAATACGATATAGGTATTGGGCCTATTCAGAGATGGAGTCACCACCCGGATAAAAGCTGGGACACACTGTACAACAACTAGATCCCATGGAGGTTCCTAGAAGCCATAATCAGAGATCAGGTTCAAAAATTAGGTATGAGCGTTTGAATGCTCACCCAACCTTACGGTTGGCCTCTGTTTGTGTTTTACATTTTATTACCATTTAATATTTTAATTATTTCCTCATTTACATTCAAAATTACACTTGCCTTCATTCACTTTCCAAATTTTACAATTAAGTCTAAGTTTGCACATTAATTCATTTTCATGCTTTTAAACCCCAACATTCATAAAAACGAAATAAGTAATAATTTACAACCATGCATTTGAATCAGATGGGGAAAGGGTTTAAGGATTACAATGCTTTTAGGTGAAATAATAGAATAATATACAAAAAATAAACTAAACATATATCAAAAGTAAACTAATGAATAACATAAATGCAATGATATAAAAGGGATAGCTAATAAAGGCGACTACTCAATGATGAAAATCATCAAGTAACTCCTACAATAAACACACAGTTAGTCCTTCCTTTAAAAAAAATGAAATTGTATATAACAATACTTACAAAGAAGTGCTACAAAGAAAGTGTTTCACATTACGAACTAAGGAAATCATCAAATAATCAAGATAGTCATAATCTATCTTGATCATGTTAAGTAAACATCATGATGAAAATTAATGAAAGGAGTAAAGATAAAGGTCAGGCCGACCTGTTAATGTGGTGATTGCCTTATTAATTAGGCAATTACCTCATTGACATAAGGCGATGCCTCATCAACAGAGGTCCTTGATATATTTAAGGCAAAGGAATCATACAAGGCATATAAACAAAGGAGATAAACTCCTTGGAGGCCTGTCAATGGGGGCGAACACCTTATTGATGAGGTGATCACCTCATTGACAAGAGGCGACGCCTGATCAACAAGCCGATTTCGACTCTCAAATGATTAGACTTCAATTTTAAGTAACAATACATGCATACACACATTTAATAAGCATCAAAATCTAACTACATGCAAAAGCCTTCAAAGATCACATCAATGAAGTGAGATATTAAGTAAGGTAAACTAGAAATATACTAATGACTTAGCTATACACAAGCAAGGACACATGAAATGATAAACATGTTAAGTTAAAATGTAAGTTTTTTTTTTTACCAAAGTGAGAGGCCCTCAAAGATTTCTCTTTGATTGTAATCCTTACTAGGATGCGATTTCTACTTTTGACATAAGCTTCTTCCTTTCTCTCTGAGGAAATTTGGACTTTCTTTAGCTTTAATCTTCCCTTCTTCCTTGAGGACATATTTTTTTTACTTCCTCCTTTTTTTTTAGAGCTCTCTCCCTTCTTCTTTTTTTTTTCCTTTTTTTTCCAGTGCCCTCCTCCCTTCTTCTTCTTTTTCTTTTTTTTCCTTTTTTTTCCCAGAGCCCTCCCCCCTTCTTCTTCTTTTTTTTCCTTTTATTCCCTAGCTTCTCCATGTCCTTAAGCCCTCTAGCTCATCATGAGCCTCCATAGCCTTTTTCTCTTCCCTAAAAATCTCTTCATCACGCAAAATCAAGTATAGGGGTGGGGCCTACACCACTTGGCTACCATGGTTGCAACTACAAGTGGGCTACCATAAAGGCGGTTCCTCTTTGATGAGGTGATCGCCTCATTGCACTGAGGTGATACCTCTTTGGCTCGAGCTTGTGTTAGGCCAAGCAGGCTTAGGCCAAATTTGGATAATTGAGCTAAGTTTTGGGCTTTTTTTTAGGCTTTAGGTTTTCAAGTCCATTTTCCATTAGAGATTTAAGCTTCAATCCTATGTCTAAGTTTCACATTCTCATCATTGGGCTCGCCAACGTGCCGATCAAATCGAGCGTCTATAATTCGTCCCCTAACATAAGCTGACTGAATCGGGTGTCTACAGTTTTCCCCATGATTTTTTTGAAAAATCAAATCCATACAATGACCATTTTTTGAGAAATCACACGCATAACAACAAATAAACATCCAGATAAGCAACATACCTGACTCTTGTGTTTCACCCGAGAGATGAATCCTTTAACTCTAAAACGTGATCATGATCCTTGGGTTTTCCTAGTCCGATCAGCAACTCATTAATATTTAATAAAGGTATTCAAAGACTGTTAACCTCAGGTTTTCCTGGGCCGATTACTACTTGCCTGAAACATGAATCTTGGGTTTTCCTAGCCTAAATCATCAGTCACCTGAAATATGATTTTTGGGTTTTCTTAGCCCAATTATCACCACACCTTAAAACATGATTCACAAGTTTTCTTAGCCTAATTCTTCATCACACCTGAAACATGATTCTCGAGTTTTCCTGGCCCGATCATCATAACACTGAAACTTGATTCTTGGGTTTTCCCGACCTGATCATCACAACACTGAAGCTTAATTCTCAAGTTTTCCTGGCCCGATCGTCATTAGGGATATGGTTTTTGGATTTTCCTAGTCCAATTATCACTCCTTTGGGGACATAGACTTCTGGGTTTTCCTAGCCCAATTGTCATTTACTTTCGACTTCAGGGATACTACCCGAACAATCATCTCAATCTTTGAGCTTTGGGGATTCAAACCTGAACAACCCTATCTTTGAGCTTCGGGGATTCAAACCCAAATAGCCCTGTCTTTGAGCTTTGAGGATTCAAACCCAAACAACCCTATCTTTGAGCTTTGGGGATTCAAACCCGAACAGCCCTGTCTTTGAGCTTTGGGGATTCAAACCCAAAAAACCCCCTCTTTGAGCTATGTGGGCTTTCCTGGCCTACTCTTCTTGAAACTTTACTTTGAAAACTTCTATTTATGAATTTTGTCTTCTTAGCTTACGATAATAGCCATCCTTCTTTCTTTTCTTTTTTTTAAGAAAACCCTACACTTTTGCCCACTATAAAAGTAACTTCTCTCTTATCTTTCTTCCTTTTCACTTTTTATCACCTTTCTCTTTTCTTCTTTTTTCTCCTCATGCACTTTCTACACTTTCTGTACCCTTCCTCTTTTTACAGACAATGGAGAATGAGAGAACACCTCCTATGCTTGAGTGGGATTACATCCCACTTTTATTAGTGCTTATAGGAGTTTGGGATTGACTCACGGAGGCTCGATTCCCCTTCTGGCAGACTTAGGGTCCCATATCTGCTAGTCTGCATCTAGAGAGGTTAGTACCCCAAAATTCCTGCAAAATCATATTGGGTCAGTGATTATTTTTATCATTCTAAGGCATTATTTAATTAAACAAACATGAAATTTGTATTTTAATTGCCAAAAATTGAGAAACATTGTTGTTTACGTTTTATAGAGGCAATCGCCTTATTGATGAGATGACAGGCTTCCTTCGAAGAGGCGATGGTCTATCACCTTTTTAAAGAGATGATGGTCTATCACCTTTTCAAAGAGCTGATCGCCTCTATGATGAGGTGATCGCTTCATCAACAGGGCAATCTGTGTTATTTATATGTCCGTTTATTCTGAATTTCTTTCTAAAACCATAAAATGCATAAATTTCACTTCCTTATTTCTTTGCTTGCAGCATGACGCTCATACATTTAAGGGCACCGGGAATTTCCATGGAGCTCGAGTTTTCTACAGCAAGTTGACCGATGACTAAAGGGATTGGATTCAGGAGACTAGGCTCGAGGACTTTGTACTCTTTCTTCCTTCCGAGCAGGAGTGCACAGACTATCAGCCACTACACACTCTGATGGAGAGTTGGTTTGATACAACTCATATTTTCCATCTCCCATTCAGTGAGCTTACTCTAGACCTAGTGTCATTCGCCGCCATCATAGGGATTCCCCATCCCTTTTGACGCGAGCCTACACTAGTTGTCTCCAGATAAGGCTACATATATTGAGCAACTTTTGGGTATGACTCCTGATATGGTCTTATACCCTTAAGCTAGACTCAATCAGGAGCTTTTATACCTGAGAGCGAACTGCGGTGATAATCACTCCTTGTGAGATTGATCAAGCGGTGAGGGTCTTCTTGCCTTATTTGCTCAGTACCACATTCTTTGTAGACATCGCCAGCTCTATCAACCTAATGTTTTTGTTGGCTCTTCGAGACCTCAATAAGGTATCTACATTCGACTGGGGTAGTTATGCTTTGACATATTTGTACCAGAGTATGGACGAGGTGGCCCGAGGGGCCAGGAGATTTTGCTGCTTCTGGCATGCTATTTTAGTAAGTCATGATCCTCGCTTCCCTTATCTTGCTCTAACCTCCATTAGTTTATCAGCTTCTCTTACTTTCTCTTCCCCAGGTTCAGGCTTTGGAGCTAGAGCTGCTTATGGGCATGACATGAGTGGGGGATCACTTCCCAACCCTTGGTAAATGGGGAGCTAGTCGCATTATGAAGAGGCACCTCGCATGAGTTTATATCCATAGAAAACACTTGAACTCTCTGACACAAGATGCAATACCTACAATGCATAACCTTTCTTATTAGTAAATTATACATATTCAATTTACTTACCTATTGACATCTCCACTTTTGCAGATCTGGAACGACTTGTGGAGGCCTGAGGATAGTTGAACTATTGAGATGACTTACTCTAGGCCCTTAGCCTGGAAGAGAGCACTTCTCTATGGTCCTAGAGATCGATCTTGGTATTTAGGCGAGCGGGCCTTAAACTGGAGGAGAGGTGCTAGAGCGAGACGGGTTCCGAGTCTCCTTCTAACAGCATGTTGTAGGCTCATAAGCTAGAGGGCAACAACCTTGCCCAGGCTATTGTAGGCTCACCAGCTGTAGATCACATGGTTCGTGTGAAGAGCTAATATGCAGAGTTTGTTCGCACCCACCTTCTACTGACAGTCCCCTTTCATGTCGCCTTTACCTCTCAGGTATGTCCCTATCAGCTTTCCTCACCTTGAGAATTTATTATGTTCTCACATGTTTCCCCTGTCTTGCCTTTAGGTTGCTCCTACTAGACCTGTGGCCCTAGTTAGATCACGAGTGCAAGAGAGAGAGCCGTTGAGGCGTCGACTGGATCCCGGCAGGGAGGAGACTTTTGCGGCTAGCGAGCAAGTCAGGCCAACTACTGCCCCCAGTTCTAATTTTTCCTAGAAAGCTTCATTCATGTCCCCAACCCTTTATCCCAATGTTGGGTTCCTCCTGGAGAGTTGTCCCATCAGTTATTGACCTTGGATGAGGACCTGACCCCTGCATGCACCCCTGGTGGTGCTACTCATGTAAGCTTTTTTCTGACCTACTTTCATTACGATTCTCAAACCAACTATTAGTTTCAGTATTCATTTCAATAATGTAGGTTCCTCTAGAGCAAGGCCTATATATGTACCGCATGATAGAGGCCCAAAGAGACTATATGTTGGAGATCACCCAGTAATAGAGGGTAAGAATCTCTTTATTTCCTACATGTATGCATGCCCACATGGTTTACTAACCTGTGATTTGTCTTACCATGATCGAGATGAGGCTAGCAAGGCAAGGATCACCACTCTCGAGTGTCAAATTGATGTATTTCATATCGATGAGGATGACGAGGATGAAGACAGGAGTGGCAGGGGTGCTGGAGGAGGGGATGACCCTAAGGGTACTGGATCAGACACTTAATGTGCTATGGTCAACATTCATGTAGTCTTTGAATAATGAATACATATATTTTTGTTATTGATTTATTGATAGACTATTTACATAATTCATCATTCTCCTCAATTAAATTTATTTATTTTTACTCTTTACATGTGAACTAGTTTTAATGATTACATATGTGTCTACCCCACTAAGTTCTGATTTACACCTGTTGAGATTGCACAGTTCGAAGAGAGTAATAACCAACTTTGCTGATAAGGTGATTGCCTCATTGACTTCTGATGAAGAGGCGATGGCCTCATGCTACTGAGGTGGCACCTCACCGATGAGGCGATCACCTCAACAGCAGGCGGCCCTACCCCTTTAAAAATCCACATCCTTCAGTTCAACCTATTTCTCAAGTTCCCTTCATCCCTAACCTCATGTTTCTCTCTTTAGGCACCTTTGAAAGCTATAACCATGACTGAACAAAGTTTAAGGCTACTACAATCGATCTTGAAATGTTTAGACAAAAAATCTTAGACTAGGTTAGGGTCGTTTCACCTTTCGATATTTAAATCACTTCATACTAGGAGGATCAACTTCCTCTTTCTCCATGCCATGGTTCAATTTTAGGATCCCCATAAACACATTTTTCAATTCAGTACAACAGAAATATGTCCTTTGCTGGAGGAATTCGAAGCAATTATTGGCCATCACATGGATTCTTTGTGCTAACTTGCAATTCCTGACCTTGAAAACCTAAATCCTCACTCCATTCAATACCAAATGGTGTGTATGTTCAACCTTCCACCCCAGTCCTCTATTCACTACATCCTCGGTTCCCAAATCATACTGGAGTCCTTTCTCGAGGTCACCATGAGTGTGGACAAAGAAGAAGCTTATTGGCCCCGCAGAATGGCTCTCTGCTTGTATGCTCAATTTCTACTAGTTTCTCCCTCAGGACCTTGTGATTCGAAGATTCTTTCCATTCTCAATTAAGTGGAATTAGGGTTCAATTCCTTCCCTCTTATGTTAGCAAAAACTATCATTGGACTGGATAATTTCACAAAGATATAATGATTCTCTGGAAGTCCATTTCTATTGGAGGTAAATTTCCCATTATCCCTTCCTGACTTCCAACTGTCTTACTATCCACATCTAATCATTTGCAAACCCACATATGTGGTTTTATGAAAAGTTAGGTCTGTTCGAACCTCCTTAACACATCATGTGTAATAAAGCCAAGCACTACCGAACAAGGAAGCTTCATCCCATTCCTACAGATATCCATAACTAGTTATCAACATTCCCTGATACTCTGATCTGCTGGATGTGCCCCTAGTGGGGATTGCAGTATGTGACCATTCGGTCCTACACATATTGTGTCTCAATTATAAGCCTTCATTTTGCCACATTTTACAATCCAGCCTACCTCTGCTGCTAATTCAGTCACAAACAACTGATCATAGAGCTAGTTCATGAGTTTGAACCAGGGCCCCTTTCTCATAACTTCCTGGACCACCTGGTGGCAACTTGGCCTCGAAAAGTCATCAAAAGAAATTTAAGTTATGACAAAGATTAGACTACTAATGATCATTACAAAGCATGGGTTTATTTGCAAAAGACAGAAAGAGATGAATTTATTAAATACAAAAGGACAAAAGAGTTACAAATGTTAAGCTCCCAGGGTAAGCAACAAAAGAAAAGAAAACAAAATTAGTTCATGGAATTAAGTCATCATTTCCCATTTTGTTAGATGTAAGTTTCCTTTTTATTAGTTAAATGTCTTATAATAGACACATCACGCAATGTTTAATAATAATTGAAGCAATCTATTTTATTTCATGTAAGCATAAAACATATATACATATCACTTCTGATACATCCCATGTTATTAGTTGGCTTGCCCTTGCAAGTTTTCTAACTAACCATTTTTGTGTGTCTCTCTCTCCCATTTTGTATGTCCTTAACTTTAGCCTGGACCACCTCTTTTAAGGTTTTCAATCCAGCAGGACCCTTTTTTTTTTAGTCTCTGCCTTTTGCCTAGACAACCTTTTTTAGAGGTTTTCTCCCTAGTGAGACTTTTCACATAAAGTATTTCTTGAGCTTGTTTAGGATAATGGACTCTTTGAACTCATTTCCCTTGATATCAGATAGAATGGCAGCGCCTTTTAAAAATAACTTCTTCACCAGATACGCTCCCTCCCAGTTGGGTTTAAATCTCCCCTGAGGGTCGGTCATAATCGATTTTGTAAGCTTTAGCACTAAATCCCCTTATTAAATTTTTCCTAGCTTGATCTTCTTATTGTAGGCACGAGCTATTCTTTTTTGATATTTAGCTTTCATCCTTTTTTTATCCATCAATGTTAACTGAGCCAATCGACTTTCCACTCATTGATAATCGGGGAGTTTAGATTCCAAAAGGACTCTCAATGACCTTTTCTCAACCTCTACCGGCAAAACGGCCTCACACCCATAAACTAAAACATATGGAGTGACTCCCATCAAAGTTCTAGCAGTGGTTCGGTACCCCTACAATGCAAATTATAAGTATTCCGCCCAATCTCGGTAATTCTCAAGCATCTTGGCCATGATTTTTTCATATTTTTATTAGCTGCTTCCACTGCCTGATTTGCCTACAGCCTATATGGAGATGACCTGTGGTACTCAATCTTATAGTCTTTTAGTAGCGTGGCCATTTATGTTTAAAACTGAATTCCATTATTTGTAACTATATGGTGCGGCAAACCATATCTATAGATTATGTTTTTCTCAATAAACCTCATCATCTACTTTGACCTGACAATAGCATAAGATTTAGCCTCAAACCATTTAGAGAAATAGTCGATAGCTACAACAATATATTGATGACCATTAGTCGCCCTTGGCCTTACCTCTCCTATGATGTTAATCCCCCATACCGCGAACGGCCAAGGAGAAGTCATTCCTTGAAGCTCCATAGATGGTAAGTGGCTAACATCACCATAAGTTTGGCAATTGTGACATTTCTTCACAAATCTAACACAATCTGCCTCCATGGTGAGCCAAAAGTACCCTTGACGGGCTATTTTCTTTGCCAAGACTGTCACATTCATGTGTGGCCCGCATATCCCTTTATGAATTGCCTCCATAAGCTTTCGAGATTTGTCCTTATCAACACACCTAAGGTGTACACTGACTGGCATTCTTTTGTATAGCATCCCATTGTGGGGAAATCCTTTCTTTCCTATCGACGTCACTCAAAAATTGCCTAGTTTCAAGGTACCTTTATAAATCATAGAACCAAAGTTTCTCAGTAGCATCAACTGGCATCACCCTTACCTCATTATAACAGGGGACTCGAGATTTTGTAAGAATTAAGGGCCTGGCTTCTAGCTGTTTCCCACTTTCCCACATGGAGGCTAGTGTGGCTAAGGCATCAGCTACCTAGTTTCCTTCCCTCGGCAAGTGGACAAACTTACACTGAGTAAATGAGCACAAGATAATGGCTAAGTACTCCCAGTATAGCCACAGTAAATGAGCATAAGATAGTGGCCAAGTACTCCCAGTACAGCTATAATTTGTCTTCCTTTATCTCTCATTCTTTAGTGGCTTATTTTATGACTAACATGGGATCCCTATAGACAATAACATTCTTTGCCCCCATGTTATGCAATGCCTCTAGACAAAAAATGCAAGCCTTGTATTCAGCTTGGCTATTAGTTACTTCAAACTTAAGTCTTTTTTCTATCGGGATCATTTCTCCCTCTGGCGTAATCAAAATCACCCATATTTTGACCCCTTTGTTGTTGATAGCTCCATCAAAGTACATTTCCCAACCCTGTATCTCTATCACCCCTAGATGTTTGTTAGGAAACTCCAACTTCTATTCTTGGTCATCACCCACTGGGCTTTATGCCAAAAAGTTTGGTATTGTCCTTCCCTTCGCCACCTTTTTGGTTATATACTCAATGTCAAACTTTATGAGTAGAACAAGCCACCTAGCCAGTTTTCCTATAAAAGATAGGGTCTGTTGGAGATACCAAAGGGGATAATGTTTAGAAACTGCATACACTTTATAAGACTAAAAATAGTGTCAGAGTTTTTTCGTTGCCCAAATCACTGCTAGGCACGTTTTCTCCACCAGGCTATAAGTAGTTTTATAAGGCAGAAGCTTCTTACTCAAGTAATACACAGCATGCTCTACTTTCTTTTCACCTTCCTATGCCAACATTGCCCCTATTGTGTCCTTCTCGATTGCTAAGTACAGGATTAAGGCTTTACCCGATCTCGGCAGTTGTAAAACAAGAGGATTCATCAGATAATCCTTGATAACTTCAAAGGCTTGTTGACACCTTTCATCCCACACAATGGGTTAATCTTTCTTTAAAAGCTTAAAAATGGGATTGCATATCGTTGTCAATTTGGCTATAAATCTGCTGATATACTGTAAATGCCCCAAAAAACCTTTTACCTCTTTTTCATTCTTTGGTGTAGGCATATCCTTGATTGCCCTGATCTTATTTGGATCTACCTCTATTCCCTTTTGGCTGACAATGTGTCCTAATAATTTCCCCGATGTAACCCCAAAAACACACTTCTTTGGGTTTAGTATGAGATTATACTTTTTTGCCCTTGCCAAAAACTTATCTAGTGCTGGAAATGCCCTTCCCTGGTTGCATACTTCACCATTATATCATCCACATATACTTCTACCTCCTTATGGATCATGTCATGCAACAAGGCAATTGCCATCCTCTGATAAATGGCTCCTACATTCTTTAACCTAAAAGGCATCACTTGGTAACAGTACATGCCCTATTCAGTGATGAAGGATGCCTTCAACTTATCTGTTACTGCCATCATGATCCAGTTGTACCCTGAAAATCCATCCATGAAAGAGTACATTGCATTAGAAGTTGTACTATCAATTAATGTATCGATATATGGTAGTAAAAAGTCATCCTTAGGGCAAGCTTTGTTCAAATCTCGATAGTCCACACACACTCTGACCCTTCCATTCTTCTTAGGAATAGGAACTATGTTTGCCAACCACTGGGTGTCCTATACCACTTCTAGAAACTTCACCTTCAACTATTTTTCGACCTCTTCCTTAACTAAGAGAGCCCATTTTGGTTTCGACCTCCTTTGCTTACGCTTTATTGGCGCTATGTGAGGGTATGTGGGGATCCTATGTTCAGAGATCTCCCTATCAATTCTGGGCATGTCTTTATAAATCCAAGCAAATACTTTTTGTCTTTTTTTTAAGTTTTCTTTCCTTTTTTCTCTCTCATCAAAAGTTAAACCAGAAGTAAGCAATATATTTTTAGGATTATCATTTGTGCCTAAATTAAATGACTCAGTTTGCATGGAATTAATGTCAAACATATACATGAAATGATCATCACAAACAGAATAACCATTAGGAAACACATCACATAAGTAAGCAAATTCGGACTTCATCGCATTCACTTTCGAAAATAAAAGATCATCAGTCTCAAACAAAGAATCAAAAGAAACATCATAGTCATTATAAAAGGTATCTATGATATAGTTAAGAATGTAGGTTTCAAAATCAAGTTCTTTGCTTTGATCATCAATGCCTTTCTGCTCCAAAGTAGCTTCATCCTTCTTAAACTCCTCTTCGACCAGTACTAGTTCCTCAGTAGGGGTTTTTTCAATAGTGACTCCTTTGGCTCTATTCATAATTCAACAAAGATTTCAAACCCTGGGATAACTTCCCCAGCCATCAGGAGAGGTTTTGGAGTCCCAATGTATGGGTGTCTGGTGCCTTCCTTTATAAAGATCTCCCACAGGGTCTTCTTTTTGGCCATGGCTACCTTTTCCTTCTCTTCAGATTAGCCCCAAACACTATCTCTTTCTTAGCTCTGTCAGCCTCTTTAAACCCTAGACTATGATTCAAAATAGGCACCTTGTTCTCCATAAACTCTGAAGGTTTGCTATGATTTTTCCCTAACCCCATATCGGGCATAAACTTTATGTTGTGCATCATTTTCAGAACCTTTTCATCCATCTCATCTTCATAAATTACACAGACCTTAAAACTAGGACTAAAAGAGATCTCCTTGGGGGTCAACTTCAGTGTAGCCATAGCAACTTCAATTTTAGCTGAGATGGTGACAACCCTTCCTTCATAAGGGATTTTAATTTTTTGATGGACAATGGATGGGACGCCGCCCAAAGGGTGAAACCATAGCCTTTCTAATAAAATGTCAAATGTCATAGGGATATCAATCACGTGCAAGTCAACCCAGATTTTTATAGGTCCCATTTTAACTAGTGCCCTAAATGTTCCTTCCACATACCTTTTAGTGTCATCATAAGCTTTGATAACTACCTTAAAGGGCTTTAAGTCAGCCACCATCAACCCTAACTTTGGTAGAATCTTCAATGGACACACATTGATGGTGGAACCATTATCAACCATTACACAGCAGGTCATTTTTCCTTTTACCTCTGCCTTAATGAATAGAGCCTTGTGGTGATCCCTTCCCTCTAGAGGCAAATCATCATTAGAAAATGTTATCATCCCTTGAGGGGTTTCCATTAGTTACTGGACCATTTTCTCTGGAGTAGACTTAGTGAAAATCTTTTTCTGATCTAGCACCAGAACTAAGGCCTCCCTGTGATCCCTAGAATGCATAAGTAATTTCTAGACACTAGCAATGGTCACTTTGCTTTGCTCTACTTCCTTCCCTTTTTCTGCACCTCCCACCTTTTTGAGCTCAAACTTGGTAGCCTTAGGTTCCTCTTTCTTTTCTCCAACCTTCCCCATAGACTGACTTGGCTTACACCCCTCATTGTCCCACAGGTCAACTTGTTCTCCACCCTCATCATCGGAACTCCATACGTCCAAGACGTGCACCTGCAGTTCCATGGGTTAATCGTTTAGTTTTAGGTTTTCAGGTTTGGTTTTTAAGGAATTATAGGAAACATCAACAAAGGAGTTTAAGACTTACTCTTCTATTAGACCAGAGTTGACCATCAAAATGGGTGCATTTGGTGGTGGTACATTTCGATAATTGGATAAGGGGTTGGTTTGTGTGTTTGTTTTTCTATTTTTTGGGTCGGTAATTTTGCCTGAGTCTATTAGATATTGGATTTCATGCTTTAACCGGGCATAGCTATCTATGTCATATCTGATGGTCTGATGAAATTTATAGAAAAGCTTTGGGTTGGCTCTAGGTAAGGGTTGTTGTGTAGGTAAAGGTCGTAGCAGGTTCTTTTTAATGAGCTTATCAAGGACTTTGGACATAGGACATCCTAAATTTGAAAATCTCTTAGGCTATCTAACTTCATTGACCTATACATTGTTGCTTGGTGGTCAAATGGCATGAATCTAAACATTACTGCTTGAATTGGCTCCCTCTTTGCCCCCAGATCCTCTTCTGAAGAATTTCTTTTCTTGAGCCAAATCTAACTCCTTATGGACCCTAAATTTGTACAATTCTTCAAAGCTTCTGATTCCCAGATCCCTTAGCTTCCTAGATAGTGTTAGGACACACCCTTCTATTACTAGGACTAACTGATCTGATTCAGCAGGCCTATGCCTCATCAAAGACAACTTTCCTCTCCAACAAGTCAGGTAGTCAGTAAAAGACTCATTAAAGTTCTACTTGGTATTCTGGAGATTTGTCAAGGACACTTTTAATTGAACATTGAGACCATATTGCTTGATAAAAAAGGCACACAATTCTTTCTAATCTGACTGCACATGTGATTCCAAGGTGTAGTACCAACAGATTGGTGCTCCCTCTAATGAAATAAGGAAATGCTTGATAATTTGGCTCTCAGTTAGCTCGATAGCCTTCATGTAAGTCACATATTACTTCAAATGTAAATGGAGATCCTCAACGCCAGTGTATTTCTTCATATTAGGGAATTTAAACTTACGAGGCAATGGTTCTTCTTCCTTTTCTAGATTTAGATCATAATCTAGAGGAATGACAATACCTTTCTCCTTCATCATCATCTGTATCTGGTTCATCACCTTGGTCATGCTTTTAGCCCACTCGGTGTGACCCACATCTTCAGCTAGATTCACATTTCTTTGATTTGTCAGATTGGCCAACACTGTCACATCATTTTCTTCCTTACCTCTAATTAGGATTTCCTCATCGAGATCCACTAGATTGATTGGTGGTGCATTAGGTGGCTATGTCGGCTGGTTCTCCCTGATGATCTTAGTAATTTCTCCCATCATTTCTCTCAACATAAATTGGGTTTCTGCCAATACTTCATCTTTTAACTATGCCCTAAATGCTTTTGGATCGAACCCCCCTGCCATTCTCACTTTTGAATTTCTAACTAAATGACTTGAACTATTTCGGACCGACCCTGCTGAGCTTGAAGGATCTATAGTGCTGCAAAATCGTTAATTAGAAAGATGCATAGCGTGTATGCATGATATGCAAGTCCATTTTATTTTAAGAAAATTTAAGGAAAAAATAATCACACAAAAAAGATACATAAGACCAAAACATGAAGCTTTAGATGTGCAAACCTCTGCCCTTATTTCTCCCATATGCGTATTCAATGGCGTGTATCTCGTCCTAGGATTTTTGACATGGGTTTTAATTATCAACAGGGGATAACAAAACCGATGTATACAAGATAACTCTTAAAATGATTCATAAAAGCAATGGGTCCTTTAAATAAAGCCTGAGTCCATTTCCTATAAGCCAAGATCCTTAGTACCATAAACTCACTTGTCAAGGCTCACTTGAAATGGGTCATGAATAGACGTGAGAGGCCCTTATTAACTAGTTTGTTTATAATGGGCTTTGGTTGGACACGAGGGCACATTTTACCTTGGATCACTTATTGATAGGCTCGAGATTTATTTTAAAGGTCCATTATATGGCATAATACACATGCATGTAGGAAAATTCCCAAGGATAGTTGCTAGGTCATTACATAGGCTCAAGTCTTAGGAAAAAAGGCTTCGGCTCCCACAACGATATACATCCATATACGCCTCCCCACTCAAGGGTCAAATAATGCAGATTAGTACATGTCGTGAGTGACAATAATCAAATATTCCACCATCAGGTTTGAGTGAAATGTAGGTAGCGAAGTACTGACTATTATCTAGTTAATTAGGGACTGAAGTGCTCATTGTGTGTAAAATGTGTAGTGAATGCATAAATGCAAAAGAAATAAGAAAATAATTAACGATGATAAAACACAAAACATCGGAATTAGCTTCTTTATCCCTAGTGGAGTCACCACTGTAGGTGGTGGGGTTTCATATGTGCCCAAGTGTTTGGCGACCACTACACTATGTGGGCTCCACCAGGAAATATGATATAGGTCTTGGGCCTATTCAGAGATGGAGTCACCACCCGGATAAAATCTGGGACACATTGTACAAAAATTGGATCCCACAGAGGTTCCCAGAAGCCATCATCAGATATTGGGTTCGAAAACTGGGTATGAGCGTTTGAATGCTCACCCAACCTTACGGTTGGCCTCCGTTTGTGTTTTGCATTTTATTACCATTTAATTATTTCCTAATTTACATTCAAATTGCACTTGCCTTCATTCACTTTCCAAATTTTATAATTAAGTCCATGTTTGCGCATTAATCCATTTTCATGCTTTTAAGCCCCAACATTCACAAAAATGAAATAAGTAATAATTTACAACCATGCATTCGAATCAAATGGGGAAAGGGGTTAAGGATTACAATGCTTTTAGGCAAAATAATAGAATAATATATAGAAAATAAACTAAACATATACCAAAAGTAAACTGATGAATAACATAAATGCAATGATATAAAAGGGATAACTAACAAAGGCAACTACTCAATGATGAAAATCATCAATTAACTCCTGCAATAAACACACAATTAGTCCTTCCTTTCTAAAAAATGAAATCATATATAGTAATACTTACAAAGAAGTGCTACAAAGAAAGTGTTTCATATTATGAACTAAGGAAATCATTAAATAATTAAGATAGTCATCATCATACAATGAAATAATTATGCCTGAAGTCAAAAATATCATGCTAACTAAACATCGCAATAAAAATTAATGAAAGGAGTAAAGATAAAAGGCGTGCCAACCTGTTAATGTGGCGATTGCCTCATGAATGAGGCGACACCTCTGTGATGAGGCACCACCTCATCAACAGAGGTCCTTGATATATTTAAGACAAAGGAATCATACAAGGCATATAAACAAAGGAGACAAACTCATTGAAGGCCTGTTAATAAGGCGATCACCTTATTGATGAGACGATCACCTCATTAACAAGAGGCAACACCTCTTCACCTCTAGGAAGAGGCGTCGCTTGATCAATAGGCTGATTTCGACTCTTAAATTATTAAACTTCAATTTTAAGCAATAATATACGTATACACACATTTAACAAGCATTAAACTATAACTAAATGCAAAAGCCTTTAAAGATCACATCAATGAAGTGAGATATTAAGTAAGGTAAACTAGAAATATACCTAAAATATGCTAATGACTTAGCTATACATAAGCAAGGATACATGAAATGATAAATATGTTGAGTTAAAGTGTAAGTTTTTTTTTTACCAAAGTGAGAGGCCCTCAGAGATTTGTCTTTGATTGTAATCCTTGTTAGGATGTGATTTCTACTTTTGACACAAGCTTCTTCCTTCCTATCTTAGGAAATCTAGACTTTCTTTAGCTTCAATCTTCCCTTCTTCCTTGAGGACGTTTTTTTTTTTGCTTCCTCTTTTTTTTTCAGAGCTCTCTCCCTTCTTCTTTTTTTTTTTCCTTTTTTTTAAAGCCCTCCTCCCTTCTTCTTCTTTTTTTTTTCCTTTTTTTTCTAGAGCCCTCCCCCCTTCTTCTTTTTTTCCCTTTTATTCCCTAGCTTCTCCATACCCCTAAGCCCTCTAGCCCATCATGAGCCTCCATAGCCTTTTTTTCTACCTTAAAAATCTCTTCCTCATGCAAAATCAAGTCTGGGGGTAGGGCCCACACCACTTGACCACCATTGTTGTAGTTGTATTAAATGCAGCTGCAAGTGGGCTGCCATAGAGGTAGCGCCTCTTTGATGAGGCAATCGCCTCATTAGCAACTGCCAAAGAGGCGATCGCCTCATTGCATTGAGGCGATGCCTCTTTGGCCCGAGCCTGCGTTGGGCCAAGCGGACTTAGGCCAAATTTGGATAATTGGGCTAAGTTTTGGGTTTTTTTATAGGCTTTAGGTTTTCAAGTCCAGTTTCCATTGGACATTCAGGCTTCAATACTATGGCCAAGTTTCACATTCTCATCATTGGGCTCGCCAACGAGCCGATCAAATCGAGCGTCCTTAATTCGTCCCCTAACACAAGCTGACCAAATCGAGTGTCTACAACTGATCATCTTTGTCGACAATATGGATAGTTGTGGGGCTAATGCATGAGTTTGAGCTAAGGCACTTCTTTTAGAACTTTATGGACAACTTGGATCTGACCTAGCCACTCAAAATCATCCAAAGGCACATTGACTACAATGGAGATAAGTCTACTGATGATCAATACAAGGCATGGATTCAGTTACAGCAAACATAGATGGATGAGTTTATGAAAAGTACATAAAGAAGGATGAGTTTATAAAAATTAAAAGGATAAAAGAGCTACAAACATCGAGTGCTCAAGGTGTTCAATAAAAGAAAAGAAAGTAAAATTAGTTTATGAAGTTTAATCTTCATTTTCTTTTTTAGAAGATGGGATTTTCTTTTTTGGTTAAATAGTTTAAATTAAGCATTTAATGGAATGTTCAAAAATGACTAAGGTAATCTATAAGCATCCAATTTCACGACGCCATTGTGCATAGTGTGACGAATGCCCTAATGATGAAAAAATTAATTGAGAAATTGATCTCTAGCATTGAAATTTGAGATTTCAATGACTAAATTATAGTGTTTTTTTGACCTAATTGCAAAATCATGATTTTAAAAGTATTTTTTTTATTTTTAATTTTTCGAGATTACATAAACAAAATGCCAATCAGCATTTAGCTAATGTTGACCAGCATTTGCCTAATACATATCAACATTAGCTAAACGCCAATCAGCATTAGCCTAATGCCAATCGACATTACATAATATTTTTAATTTTTCAGTATATTCAGTCAATTTTTAGTATTTTTCCATTCATTGATTGGTTGAAAATTAATTCTAAATATTTTCTTAAAAGAGAATTGTGGTTTTACATGTTCAAAATGCATAAATATTTTGAAAAATTAAGAGATAATGTCTGTTCCTATAATGGAGGAAGTTAGCTCACAGGTCTTTGCTTTAAAAAGCCAAAGACTGTGTGATTGACGGACCAGCTCCTGATTACGTAGAAACCCTAAAAAATCATATAAAAAAAGAAAAAGAGTTTTATTCATTGCACAAAAAAAGCACCCTCTTTTGTTTTTAATAGTCCAGAAATCAATAAATGCATAATTAATTCTCAAAACAGTGACAATCTTAATCCGAGGGGCATTCAAATAGCATTTGCATAGCATCTTCTACTCTTCTCTTTTCTTTTCTTTTAATTTTATTTTCTTTATTTTTTTATTGATTCATTACTAATTAATTTTTTTTTTATTGATATTATATGATGCTCTGGAGGTGAGGTTGGTGAAATGAGATTTTGGTAGTGATTACATTGAAGAATCCATGGAATGCCATGGATTATGATTTGTAAAACTCCCGTAGGTTTTAGGATTTATGATTTTTTACATTCTTATAATTTTTTTAAATTTTGGGTTATAATTAATTTTCTTTTAATTTATACACCGTAAGAATTGTAACAATCCCAATAGTGGGTATAGTAATTATTTATTTTCATGTTCTTAAAATTGATAAGTAATTACGGTTTCACTTGGTAAAACCTTATAAAATTAATGATGGCAGTAGATTAAAGTTAGGGTTTCATGAAATTGATTTAGGATATTTTTTAGAAAATCACTAACATGTATGGTTGATCTTTTTTTGTGTTTTATTTGTTTTAGGCTTTTTTTTTATGTTTTTATCCTTTTTGGGCCCCAAGCCCACGATTAGGTATAATTCACTTAAAATAGGTTTATAAATGGTTTAGGTTAATTAATTAATTAAAACCAATGTAGGCCCATTTTAGGTTAATTGGACTCTAAGCCCATTTTTAGTTAATTAAAATTTATTTAGATTTAGCTCAGCTGATTTAAATTCATTACTTTTAAAACAAATAAACTTAAGCCCATATTTAACTTAAAATAAAATCAAGTTAGACTTAGGCCCACTAATTCAACTTTTCCTTTAAAATTTTATAGACTTAATCCCATTCCCTATAGATAATTGAAACAAATAGACTTAAGCTTACTAATAAAAATGTAGGCCTACCTTTAGTCCATTTCATTTGTAAATAAAAAATGTAAATCTAGCTAACTTTCATTAAAATTAAACTCATTTTAGACTTAGGGACGACACACTTGAATGCATTTTTATGTGTGATTTTATTGACTAGATGCCTTAAGGTAAGATGGACGTTCAAATAGGGTTTAATAAAATTGCATGTAATTAGAGAATGAAGTAATAATTTATAAAGTAATTCTAAATGAACATGAGACTAAGAGAAGTTAGTATTCCCTTCCTAGAATCTCTTGATTGTGGTGCTAACTTTCTTTTAGAGAATCAAGTGCCACCAATTGAATTGTCCCAATTATTACCCTAGATGGCGACTCCTCTTCTCCATGCTATGACTTTATGGCATAGTATTGTGTTCCCTAAGGCCCTGAGCCTAAACAATGTGGCAGTTGCTAAAATCTTGGACATGCGTCAAACCCTGCCATCTACATAATCCATTCCATTTAATTTAAGCATAGGATGACCATAAATTTTGCTTCTAACATATTTCATGTCATTAATTGGCTTGCCCTTGCAAGTTTTCCAATTAACTATTTTTCCTCTCTCTCTCCATTTACATGTCCTTAATTTTTGCCTGGACAACCTCTTACATGGTTTTCAATCTAGCAAAATATCTTTTTTTTCTCATTTTTATTTTTTTGTCTCTAACTTTTGCCTAAACAGCCTCTTTTGAGCTTTTCTCCCTAGCAAGACTTAACAGAGAATGTTTCTTAAGCTTGTCTAAGTTGATGGGCTCCTTGAACTCGCTTGCTTCCAAATCAGACAGGAAAATAACTTCTTCACTAGATAGGGACCCTCCCAATTTGGCTTAATCTTTCTGTAAGTGATATGCACTAGGTCAATCATGTATGATAATGTTTTAACTTTATCATTTTATTAATAAAAAGGCATTTTCATTATCATTTTATGTTATGATAATTACTTGAATAGTCAATTCTTAATAAGGTCATCAAGTATGTGACTTGATAGTAAAACCCTTATATTAACTATGAGTTCTATTTAAATTATCCATAGTCATAATAATGTATTAAGGCTAGTATGATGTTTGATTGATAATTATGTTTTACTAATCATGAACATGAGATATTAGTCAACTCATTGGTACTTATTTGAGAAATAATATACTAGATTGACCCATTATAAGAATACTACATAGATAATTGCCATAAGTAATTATGATCACAGTAATATTGATTTAGTCCTCTGACCTTGAAATCACTATGGATTTCTATAAAACTATTTTATATTTTGACATAATCTAACATTGTCTTTAACATGATGATAAAATTGATTATTGTTCGATACAAAATGAGTTATGTGAGGAATGTGAGTGATTAAAAAGGAATTTGTCCCTCATTTAATCTATGTAAGATATCTATGGGCCTCTTGATAAGATAGACTAAGGAAAATGCATGGTCATGCTAAAGTGAATTAATAAAGAGTTATCATTCTCAGTCTACTTGGAATTAAGAAATAATATGATTGAATTATATACATATGACATAAACTATGCCTTATATTGAATAAAAATATAATGTGTCAAAGGGACTATAATAATCTCTATAAATTAGGTTATGTTAGATTATCAACCTTCACATGACTTGGGTAATCATAATGTCTTGTTAGAGGCCACTTATGACTTGTAGGCCTAAATAGGGATTTCAAGCCCACTAACAATATCATGTGAACCTACAAGGCCACACACTTATAACATGCCCAAAATGAATATAGGTTTACTAAGCCCAATATTCATATATATATATATATATATATATATATATATATATATATATATATATATATATATATATATATATATATATATATATTATTTAGTGCTTATCTTGAATAACTAGGAAATTAATTTTTATTTGATATTTGAATCAAATCAGAATTGGAATAAGAGGAATATACCAAAAACATTTTAGTAAATGGGAAATTACCAAATTTTATTTTGGTAAGTAAAACCCTAATTGAGCATCTATAAATATTGCATATTCTCTAGGGTTTCACTTACTTCTTTTTAAGCCACCAAAAATTTGTTTTCTCTCATATTAGAAAACTAAACATAGAGTTCTTGAGTTGTGAGACAATAAAGAAAAAGGTTCTAGTAAACATTCATTTTGATTCAAAAGGTTATTCTTAAGGATACTTATAGAGGATGTATTCATTTAGAGGTGTCTTAATCTAGCCTAAAAAATCAAAAGCTCGAGGTAAGGCATCACCGGAGTGAACCCCCTCTCTCCCTTCTAGCAATCTTACCTCTCCTTGCATTTGTGGTAAGGTGTTTAGAAACCCTAATCAATTAGTTAATTAAATTACATGGATCCTAGTTCAGGTTTGTAGTTAAATTTTTAAAATTTTTGCTACATTTTGAATCACGTAACCTAACACTTTCCTTACAGGTTGGCTTAGTGAGCTTTAGCACCAAGTCAGCCTCTTTAGTCTTGCCTGGCTTATTCTTCAAATTACATGCCTAGACTATCCCTTTCTAATACAATTGGGAGTGATACATGGCTTTCATTATATTTTCACAACAATGTTAGCTATGCCAATCAGCTCTTTACCCACTAATACTCAGTGATTTAGGATTCCAAAAGAACCTTTAATGATTGAATTTTGACCTTCACTGGTAATATAGCTTTATACCCATACACCAATGAATACAAAGTAGCTCTAGTCGATGCTCTAGTAGTGGATATATATCCCCACAATGTAAATTATAGATAGTTTGCCCAATACTTATAATTCTCCAGTATTTTAGATAAAATCATATTCTTGTTTACTGCCTCTACTACTCCATTCATATGTAGTCTATATGGATATGATTTATGATGCTCAATTTTAGAGTCCTTCAATAAAGTAATTATTTCTACTTTAAACTAAACACCATTATCAGTCATAACATGGTGAGGTAACCCATAACTGAAGATTATGCTCTTTTCTATAAACCTCACCATATATTTTGCCCCAATAGTTGTGAATGATTCCACTTTAACCCACTTAGAAAAATATTCAGTTGCTACCACAATATAATGATGGCCATTAGATTCCTTTAACCTTAATTCTTTGATAATATCAATTCCCTAAATTATGAATAGCCATGGATAAGTCAATCTTTGAAGTTCCATAGAAGGCAGGTGGCTCTCATCTCTATACACTTGACCGTTATGGCATTTCTTTACAAAATTCACATAATCAACTTCCATTGTTAACTACAAATACCCTAACAAGCTATCTTCTTAGCAAGAATTATTCCATTCATATGCAGTCCACATATACCTTCATGAATTAGTTCTATGAGTTTTTAAGCCTTATCCTTATCAACACATCATATATATGCCCCAGTCGACATTCTTTTGTACAACATCCTATTATGGCTAATGAACTGTTAAGATAACATCCTTATAGACGTTCTCTTTTTCTTATCTGCATCTTTATCAAATTTTCCCATTTCTAAATATCGTTGCAAATTATGAAACCAGGGCTTTTCTATGGGGGCAATTGGCATTACTCTTATCTCCGTAGAATAGCGGTTTGAGACTTCACAAGAATAAGAGATTTAACTTCCATCTATTTTCCTCCTTCCCATATTGAAGCTAAAGTGGCTAGAGCATTTATCATCTAATTCTTCTATCATGGCAAATGTACAAATCTGTATTGAGTGAAAGATAATAGAATAGTAGCCAAGTAATTCCAGTACAATCTTAGCTTATTTTATTTTACTTCCTATTTATTGAAAACTTATGTTATTACTAGCATAGAGTCTCCATATACTATGATCTCCTCTACTCGACATTTTAGAGTGCTTTTAACCCAAAAATCCAGGCTTTATATTCAACTTGATTATTAGTTACTATAAATTCTAACCTTTTTGCTATCAGGATCATCTCTCCTTCCTAGGTGATTAAAATTACACCAATGCCTGCTCCTTTGTTATTAATCACCCCATTAAAATACATTGTCCATCCTTAGACCTCTATTACCCCTAAATGCTCATCTGGAAATTCTGGCTCCTATTCATGTTCATCATCTACTGGACTCTGAGCCAAAAATTTTGCTACTGCTCTTCCTTTTGCTACTTTCTTTGCCACGTAGTCTATATCAAACACGGTGAGCAAGACTAACCATCTGGTTAATTTTCCTATAAGTAATGGAGTATGCTAAAGATATCTAAGGGGTTCATGTTTAGAAACTGATTATACTCTGTAAGATTAGAAATAATGTTGAAGCTTCTTGGTTGTCCAAATCACAGCCAAACATGTTGTCTCCACCATATTATAATTGGCTTTATACTATAAAAGTTTCTTACTCAGATAATACACTGTGTGCTCAACTTTTCCTTCACCTTGGATCATGCCTACTACATCCTTCTCCATTACCAGATAAAGAATTAAAGTTTTACCTAGCCTTAGTGGATGTAAGTTTGGAAGATTCATAAAATAATTCTTAATAGTTTTAAAAACCCTATTGGCATTTATCATCCTAAATTATGGGTTGATTCTTTCTTAAGACTTTACAGAATGGCTCATAAATGGTAGTTAGTTTGGCTATGAATCTATTGATGTACTGTAATTGCCCGATGAACCCTCTATCTTCTTTCTCATTTTTTAGTACAGGCATCTCTCTAATTGATTTGACCTTATCCAGATCCACTTATATTCTCTTATGGCTAATAATATGTCCTAGTAGCCTCCTAGAAGTTACTCCAAAAACACACTTCTTTAGGTTTAATCTGAGGTTGTACTTTTAGCCCTTGCCAAGAATTTGTCTAGAGCCTCAAAGTGCCCTTCTCTAGTTAGAGACTTTACCATCATATCATCCATATATACCTATATCTCCTTGTGGATCATTTCATGAAACAAAGTGGTAGCCATCCAATAATAAGTAGCCCCTGCATTTTGCAACTTAAATGACATGACTAAGTAATAATAGATACCCCATTCAATGATGAAAGAATTTTTTAGTTTATCGATTACTACCATCATGATTTGATTATATCCCAATAAGCCATCCATGAAAGAAGATATAGCATTGGAAATTGCACTATTAAACAGTGTGTTAATATGTGGTAAAGGGAAGTCATCTTTTAGGAAAGCTTTATTCCAATCCCTATAATCCATGCACATTCTAACCCTTTTATCTTTCTTAGGAATTAAAACTATAATTGCTAGCCATTGGGTGTCTTTCACTACTTCCAAGAATTTTACTTTCAACTGCTTTTTAACTTCTTCCTTAATCAAAAAAGCCCATTCTGGCCTTAACATTTTCTTTCTCTACTTTATTAGTGTAATGTGAGAATATATAAGGATCCTATGTTATGCATTCTCTATGTTAATTAATGGCATATCCTCATAGCCCCAAGCAAATACTTTCTATCTTATTTTTAATGTTTCTTCCATTTCTTCTCTCTCATTAGGAGTTAAATCAAAAGCAATTAGTATATTTTTAGGATTATCACTTGTGCCCATTTAGAGAAGTATTTATTATAGCTAGAATATAGAGATGACCACCTAAGTTCTTTGGCAAAGGTCCTATAACATCAAGTCCTCCATGCATCAAAAAGCTAAGATGCAATGGTAGGATGAAGTGGTTCTAGTGATTAGCGTATCACATTTTCATAAAACTAAATTTCTTAACATTTTCTAGCATATTCAATATTGTCTTTAACCATTATGGACCAATAGTATCCCATCCTCTTGATTTGAAAATGAGGTTGTGGACCAAATTGATGAGCTCCATATATCCTAGAATGTGTGGCCTTTAATGCGTTAGTAGCTTCTTATTCTCCTAAACAATGTAGGAGAATACCATCAAAGGAACATTTAGAAAGGGTTTATTGTATATGAAACTTTAAGTTCAATGTTTAACCTTTATTTTATGATGCATATCATTAGGTAATTTTCCATGGTTTACATAATCAATGAGTGGTTGATGCCAATCATCCCTATCAATATCATTAACAAAAATAATATTCATTTCATCTTTACCTTTAACTTTAATCAATAAAGAAACAACCATTCATTGATATATTAGAACTTGATCCCATTATTTAATATAGTTAATGTTCATGCAAAATTAGCTAAGACATATACTTGCTAATTTCTTTTTCATTAAACATGCTCAATTGAGAAGATATTAAATTGAGTAAGTAACTTTAAGACATATTTGAAATAAGACATTAACTCAACTCTCTTTACTTCATAGAGGATGAGAAATTAATTAATGATCAACTCTATATCTCCAAAGGTCTTGAGATTTGAAATTGAATATTGATTGCCATCCCTAACCCTATAATCAAGGCTTAATACTCTACCATGTTATTTGAGCAAAGTTCTTTTAAATTGAATACAAAAGGCAAGAGATCTCCTTTTGGACTAATAAAAACTTACATATGGTTGCTCCTTCAAAGAATATTCTTTAAGGACTTGGAAACTCTATAAAGAAAATATCTCTATTTAGGAAGTTTTTAAAAAAATTTTAATCATCAAGGGTTGGATCATCAGAAAATCTATAAGGGTTCGACATTTAACTGCCTTTTTAAGGGATTAGAAAATTTTAAATTCTTGCAGTAGAAAAACCTATTTAGCTAATCTTCTTATTAAAAATGGCCTTAACATGATGTATTTAATAAGATCTACTTGAAAAATTAAATGAATGAAACAAGCTTACAAATGATGTCATAGCATCTTTATGGTAAACATTAACACTAAACATATTTTTTCAATTTATAAGTATTTTAACTTAGTACCATTCAACATTCTAGCAAGACAGTAAAGTGCATTCTATTTTCCTTCATCATTCTTTTAAGCTAGCAAAACTCCTTATGAGTGCTCTTGTGCAAATAAATAAAGGATAAGAGGACATCCTAAAATTAGTGCTTTTAAAATTGGTGGACTTCAAATAAATGTTTTAAAGCTTTTAAAAAATTGCTACACGACTCATTCCACTTGAAAAGAACATCCTTTTAATTAATCAATTGAAATGCTAACATCTTCTTGCTAAGTTCAATATAAATCTTCTTATTAAGTTCGAGATAAATCTTCTAATGTATAGTAACTTTTGTTACAAGCTTTTAAGCTCATGGTTGTTTTTGCTTTTAGCATCTTAAGAATATTACCAATTTTTTTTAATCAATGTTAATGCCTCAATGACATAATATAAACCTTAATAATTTACCTGAAAGAAACTCTAAAAGTGCATTTGAGTGGATTCATCTTAAGTTGATATTTTTGAAGATGCTCAAATACCTCTTAAAAGTCTTGCATATTATTATTAGTCTTTTTAAACTTTACAACCAAGTCATCCACACAACAATTAACATTTTTATAAGCATATCATTAAAAAAAATTTCGTTGCTTGTTGATATTTTACCCCTACATTCTTTGACTGAAAGGCATGATTTTATGATAGTAAATCCCTTTTGGTGTCTAAAAAGTAATTGTATTTGTATCTTCTATAGCCATTGGAACTTGATTTTATCCAGATGACCCATCACAAAAAAATAATCTTTCATAAATAGTAGTTACATTAATTATGATTTCAATTATAAGTAATGGAAAATCATCTTTAAGGCAAGCATTATTAAGATCTCGAAAGGCAACCTAGACTCAAATTTGACCATTCTTCTTTTCCACTAGAACAATATTTAAAATCCATTTTGAATAGTTAACTTGCTCAATGAAACCATTATTAATGAATTTATTAACTTTAACTTTAATTTGAGAAATTAATTTTAGTCAAAAGTATCTTTGAGGTTACTTGACTAGTAACATCTTCAATGAAAACCATTGTCAATAAATTTATTACCTTCAGCTTGAATTTGAGGAATTAATTCAAGTGGAAAGCATCTTTGAGGTTGTTTGACTAGATTTGCCCCCTTTTTAATTGCTAAGCGATGAATTGCCACCTTCGGATCTAAACCAAGCATCTCATTTTATATAACCATGCAATGACATCCTTATATTTAACCATAAGTTTCTTGTAAGCATCTTCTTCTTCTTCTTGAGACAAATTCATACTCAGGAAGATTGGTCCAAGATGTTCAACTGACCCTAAGTTGATTTCCTTTAGTTAATCCACAGTAATTTTGTTTCCTTCTTTAAATTTTAGTTGAGTTTCTTCTGCAACTTTCTCAATTGTTGGCTCTTCTTAATCATCATCACTTATATTGACATAACATGATCGCATTACATTGATTTCTTCCTCTTTCTCTTAATGAGATAATGAACTAAAGATTACCACTATTAGTTGTTTTGCTTTAAGTACTTTACCGGTTATAACAACCTATTTGCTTTAACAGATCACATGTGTTGGCATTTTTCCTTTTTACTCATGTCTAACTTGCAAAGAGAAGTTCTTCTTAGTCTTCCTAAAATTTTTGCTCTTCAAGACCCTAAGTCTATCTTTATTAGAAACTTGTTTAACTTTTAAAATACCATTAATTTATGTTCCAATATCATTAAATATTGAAACATGACTTATATGAAATCCTAATCAGTCAAAAACTGAAGTCTTGACTTCAATAGACATGTTTCATTCATCCTCAACTATAATATGGTTAAAAGCACTTTTATGAATCTTTAAACATAACAAAGTTGGAGAAAAGTATTCATCACCCTTTTGGAGGCTTAAGGATTTGCTTCCTTTTTCATTTAAACCTTTCGAATTTCATTAGAAATTTTTTAGCTTACTAATCTTTCTTTTGTTCCTTAAATAATAAAGTGCTTCATTGGCCAAATCCTACTTTAGCTAATAACTTGTAAGTATTAATTAGGATTAAAGTCATTTACACATTTGATAGGAAAGTCTCCATGTTCCTCAATTAATACTTGAGAATATTTTACGAGCCCTTTCAATGGTTCCTGAGTTGTGGCCATGAGATTTGAGATATGAAGGATTAAATCCTTTAGTTCCTTGACAACATTTTCATCTTGGCTTTTGAAGAAATCTGCCTTTCTACCTTCTTTTTCACTATAATGCATTGAAGTTTGGAAGACATTTGCATAGGATTACTATGTTGTTTTTGAACTTCTTTCTTCTTATCTCCACTTTCTCTTAAAGACAAATGAGTATTAAATTGTAAAGCATTCAAAGCTTTTGCATTCATTTTGAATGTTCCTTAATCTTTTTGAGTGTTGGGTTGTGATTAGTGATAGGTTTCTTTTTCTACTCCTTTATTGGGTTTAAGTAAAGGTAGTAGGGATTGTAATCACTTGTTTTTAAAGTGTTAGCCAATTAAACACTTGGGTTGTTAGGTATGATTTGAGTTTAGCCAAGAAAAGCTCACTTGTGTAAATATTTGAGTTGAGTCTTCCAAAAAAACTTTTGAGAAGTTTTCACAACCTAAAAGTAAAAAATATAAAAAAAGTAACATTGACTTTTTTCTTTCAAAACTAATTTTCCAAATAAATACTTTCAAAAAAATAACCAAAAAAACACGCTTCTTCTTTTGCTTCTTCATTTTCTTTACTTCACTGCTCTCTCTCTCTCTCTCTCTTAATAAACATAAAATTCCTAAAGAGTTCTGTAATTTTTTTTAATGCATATTAGATTCTATCTATTCATCTAATTAAAAGATTATTTGATTCATGGCAACCGAACCAACTTCAGATGTGGCAAGATTTTTCTGTTCATCTAAAGGATGACTTGATGCATGGCAAGTGAATCAGCTTCAGGTTTGGCAAGATACTGTTCTATGTTTATTCTTTTACTGAGAGTTTAGCCGTCAGCATCCCTTTTGTTGTCGATAAGAGATTTCAGTTGGGAAAATAAGTTCTTCTCAAATGGATTCTTTCTTAGCTTACCCATTATATCATCCAAATCCTTGAAATGTACTTCTATTGTTGCTCCTTCGACCCTTTTCACGTAACTCAGCTAGCTCCCCAGTCCACTGATCCACCATGCCATATATACAATAAAAGAGATGCAAGTAAAAGAATTTGGAAGTATTTTTGAGATATTTGCAAAAGATGAATGGCTCTACTCTATATTTTGATATGTGACAAGGACCCTTTTCTTTTTAAGAATTAGTTTGGAGGGTGGTTTTGGTGGGCAGTTCTCTTCACACATACCAACTAATTTGCCGCCCATTTAATTATGCGGTGATATTTTGTATTGTATGTGTGCACATAAATACATAAAGTTATTCAATTATTCAGCTCTTGCTAATTGATCATTGGTATCTTAGGACTTGTGGGTGTGCTTCAGGCACATTGTTTTTTTCAATTGTAATATTTTTTTATGAAATTATTATAAAATTAAAATTTTCTTTTGGATGTGGATTTTTTTTTTTCTAATAATTGATGATATGGTGTAGCAACAATGATCAGAAGGAAATCGTACGCTCAAATTTGAAATGTCATATTTGAGGAACGCTATCAAATTTAAAAAAATTATTTTTTTATTATTAATATTAAAAAACAACAATAATAACAAAAAAATAAATGAAAAATAATAAAATAATTTAAGATTGTTAAATAATTCAATATTGTTGTTTTTCAATTGTTTTTTTATTATTAAAAATAAAACTAAGTTCATAAATACAATTTTTACTTTTATTAGTATTAATAATATATATATATATCATTCTTTTTTTTTTGTTATTTTTTATTTTTAACAGAAATCAATAAATGGAAATAACATAAAACAACAGCTGAAATAACAAAATTTTTCAGTTGTTGATTTTTGTTACATTTCAATTGTTTTCATTATTAATAATAAAATTAAGGCCATAAATAAAATTTTTACTTTAATTAGTATTAATAATAAAAATAAAAATTTGTTATATATTTTATAATTTTTTGTTGGTTTTTGTTGTTATATTTTTTGTTTTTAATAAAAATCAACAAATACAAACAACAACAAAAAAAAACAGAAAAAGATAAAACAATAAAATTTTATAGTTATTGATTTTTGTTATTTTTTTTAATTTTTTATTATTAATAATAAAATTAAGGTTATAAATAAAATTTTTACTTTTATTAGTTAATAATAATAAAATAATTTTTTAATATATTTCATAATTTTTTTTAATTTTTTGTTGTTGTTTTGGTTGCTTCTTGTTGTTTTTTCATAATCAAAACAACAACAAAAAATAATCAAAACAACAACAAAAATATTACAACCAAAAGACAACAAGAACATTATGAAATATATCAATACAATTCTTATTTTTATTATTAATACTAATAAAAGTAAAAAAATTTATTAAAAAACTAATTACAAAAGACTGAGGGTAATTTTTAGTTTAATTAGCTTAATTTTTATATTTTAAATAATTTTAAATAATTATTTTAATTATTGATAAGTTTCAAAATAAAAAATATATATATTATTTAGAATATGAAATTAAAATTATTTAAAATATAAAAATTAAATAAATAAATACAATCAATTTCAATTAAAAATAAAAATAAATCCATCCTAATGAGTTGCTTTTTTACTTCTTAAATATTTCTCTCACAATTCAAAAATTTGTTGAAAAAACTCTCTCTCTCTCTATCTCTATCTCACGTACATAAGCTCATTCAGAAGGAAGTTAATAAAAAAAAAAAAAGGTGAGTGTAAAAATGGATAACTAATCTGCACATGAAACTTTGACGATGGTGAGACGGAGTTTGATGAGTTTTGGATGAGCACTGTCCTAAAGTGCAGTCCTAAATGGTAAATGGAATGCCAAAAATGAAAAGTAAATACTAAAAGCTAAATCTGAAAACACGGAAAACTAAATTTAAAAAAAAAAAAATTGATCCAATTCAAAAGTAATAATATGACTTGTTCAAATGGACCATTCCATGATATTTTCTCAAAACAATTTGTGTAAATCCTTCTAAATAGTATATTGGAAGGGGTGATTTGAAAATCCTGATTTGAAAGCATATTAAGTATGGGATATAGAATTGTTTGAGAATTCAAATTTCCCAAAGTCTTTTATGTCTTTATGTTGATTTTTCTTGTATTTTCATTTTCATATACGTTTGGATTAGAATTAAAGAATTGAGGTATAAAAAAGAGTACAGAAGGTAGTGAATACACAAAAAAGAACAAGAATAAATTGTTCTGCTATAGCAGTATCAATGACTCCGTCTTTTAATGGTGTATTTTTCTTTCCCATTATTAAGGAATTAAACCGTTTAATATGAACAAATTTTAAAATAATTAAAAACATTCTCTGGCGTGTATATTTCCATATCATATCACATCGAATATCTAATTTTTTATGTCCTTGTGGCCTATATAAATTGCCAAAGGTACAATTTTGGGTGTGGAGCCAATTTGTCTCAGATTTCTTGTAATTAGACAAGACTTTATTAAACATTGAATAACGGGGAGTTTTTTTCGATGTTGATATGAAAGAAGAAAATCAAAATCAATTCAATTAAGCTGGAGTTCAAGTATGAATACTTGAAATTTAAATTTCATAAAACTTTTTCAATAAATTTATAAATTCATTCAAATTTTTATATATTTATTAATTTATTTTTTTTACAGATAATTATATAAATAAGACTTTGAATATTTGAATTTAAAAAAAATAAATATTTGAAAATATATGTCATCTATAGTTTTATAATTTGATACAATTTTTCAACTTAAGTCTAATTGATTTTAGATATAAAAATTATTTGACAAAGTTGAATTTAAATTTTTTAAAACAAACTCAACCGAGTTTAAGCGAGCTAAGTTTTGAACTCTAAATATTAGGGTCAAGTTGACTTTGAACTTGACAATATTACACCTCTAATTCAACGTACAATAGTTAAATAAACAAAACACAGAAACATCTATAATGGTTTGATTTTCTTGGAAATAAATATATTTAAAATATATTTAGATATAAACATTTGATTTAAAATATTAGATTTGAAATATAAATTTAAAATATAAAAATTTTAAATAATATATAATTATATATCATTTTAAATTTTTAATAAATTAATTTTTAAATTTATTGTAGATTTATTTCAAATATTTAGGAGTACAAAACCATGTAATTCACCAATAAAAAATTTAATTGAAATTCAATCCAAGTTTAAATCTCTTACATCCAAAACACAAGAATTACCTATTTAAACCTCTCTAAAGATGATTTTTATTCTTACTCTTAGTGGGGCATGCTATTTCTAACACAATGGATGAATATGCATTTTGCCCTTAATATTTATAATAAAAATAAGAATTTACCCTAAAATAAAATTTAGAATCTAAACATAATTTTAAAAGAAAATTAGGAGAAAGTGCGAAAAAACACATTGTAGTTTCATGATTTTGAAATTTTATTTTTTTATGACATTTTTAAGTACGTGTTTTATGTCATTTAACACTTTCCAGGTTATGTGCCTAACACCGTTAACTTTGTCCTACGTGGTGCTGATATGGACATAGTTGATCAATAGCTAAGACATTTCATCCATCCATTGACCCACACTAAAACAACTCATTAATAAAAAAAATTCAAAAACAAAAAACCAAAACATAAAAAATGCAAAAATCATTACAAGACCCAATCCTAAACTCGCTTTTTTTTTAATTCCTTCTTCTTCTTCGCTCAAAGTCAGACTTGAAGAAAGATGAGCAGCTTCTTGGTACTGCTCGTCCACATTAAGGAAAGGAGCATCAACTCCTATATTGCACTTCAGGGCCTTAGCAACGCGCAATGAGGGAAGGGGCTAGAGCTATTGGGCATTATTTGCTACTTGAGAGACACCGGTGAGCTGCCAACTAGTGGCTCGCGAGACAGTCACAGACATGGTGAGATAGGAGCAAAGCAAAGCAAGAGAAACCACAGGGTAATAGTGGCAGTTGACTATGGAGAGAATTGAGAGAGAAATATTAATGGAACAACATGCATAGAGGGAAAGGGAAGAATAGAGGCGGATTAAGGAAGAGAACAGATGCCAAGCAATGCATCTTTGCTAATTTTTTTTCATTGTTATTGTTGTTTTGAGGTGATTTTGTTGACATTATACATAATTCATTGATTCAATTTTTATGTCAATGATGCATTTAAAGTGCTCAATGAAATGCTTCAACCTGAGTTTGATTTTTATACTGATAATGTTGTTTTAAGAAGACTTATAAAGCTTTCATTTTTACAGATGCCTTTTAATGCAATCTTAACTATCAGATACAAAGGAGCAACAAGAAGCTTATGCCTCATTAAATCCAAATCGACCTTCAGACCATCCAGGTGCTAAAAAATATAGCCATGGAAGTACTAAGTTTATTATAAGCTTTCGGTGGAGTTAAGCCGAACTTGCTCATGAGCTTTCAAAACCTTTGAAGTAAAATTGTCTAAAGCCTTAAAAATTGGGCCTAAACCTACTTGAAAGCTACTTGAAGTTGCATCATAAACTAGCTTAGTAACTTATTTATGCATGGTTCTTTCTTTTTCAAATTTCCTGGCTCTCTCTTTTTATTATTTCTTCATTATTGAATCCAAATCGACCTTCAAATCATCCAGGTGTGAAACTCCGCAATCTGATGAAGCCCTTGATAAAGCTTTATTTGATTATACCTCCTGTTCATGCTCAATACTTCCCCTCTCTGTTTGTAAGGTCTTTAAATGTTTCTCATAATGCTTTGTGAGGTATTCTGATTTGATCCTTGACACTACTCCTCATCTTGTCGTTCCCACAATTAGTGTAAGCTTGAAGCAAATTCAAGCATGGCATTCTCCAACCCCTTCTCAGAAAATCCTAACCATTACTTGATACCAATCATTGCAAAGTAAAAATATAGGTGGTGCACCCTCTCTGCATTCTAATTTAAGAACATCAAGTTCAACTCAACAAAGAAGCAAACAAGCCTCTTCAAAACAAACCAATAACAAGACCTGATTTTTGTAATTGATTGATTGTTGAAGATATAGAAAATTTGAAGAATTTTTGAAGAAAAAATTGGGGAAACAAAGAAGAGGAGAAGGAATTTTTCTGGTGCTGTATGTATGGATTGAAATTTTTTTTGGAATTGTTATGTTTTATGTTTTGGTTTAGTGATTTTTGAATTTTTTTTTTATTAATGAGTTGTTTTAGTGTGGGCCAATGCATGGATGAGGTGGTCCAATGCATGGATGACATGTGTTCAACTATTGGACAACTATGTCCATGTGGGCGCCAACTAGGATGAAGTTAATGGTGTTAGATATATAAATTGAGAAGTGTATAATGGCATAAAACATGTACTTAAAGGTGTCACAAAAAAAAAAACACATACTTAAAAATTTAAAAGTGTGAAACCAAAGAGTGGTTTTTCATATTTTTTCAAAAAAATTAAACTCCTCGTTGTGAAATTATTAAACAACAGTTTGCTACTCTTTTCTTTTTTAAACCTTTTGATGCTAACTTAACATAAAAAATGTTTCACATACTTATTTTATGCAAAAATGAAAAAAATGGATAAATGAGATATGAGTGACAATAGTAATATGGCGACGGCGATGACAATAATAGCCACTAAATATGAGCAATTTTTTGTAGGCAATTTTTATTTTTTTGAAGGTATCTTTTTATATGTGTAATTTTTTTGAAAGGTTTTTTTATGTGTAATTAAGGAGTCATAAATGCATCTTTTTTATCATGTCGGTATTAGTAGGTCCTATGAGTATGAGTATAAGAAACAAATCGTGGCTCAATATTTATGTTTTTTTTAACTAAAAAAAATAGTTAATTTCTAATACATAAAAAGAGAGAAAGAAGTATATTTTAAATTTTACTCTCTTTAAATTGAATATTCATATTTTTTATCATTTGAGTTATTTGCGGGGGACCATTCAATATTTATATTTATGTTAAATGAAGTATTTTTTTAAACAACTAAATCAAGTGGCAAAATATCAACACTATAAGAGAAGAGAAAGGGAGTGGAGAGTTTGATCTCTGGTATCCTCAAATAGAATTTTCACATATTTTACCACTTTGTCTACTCATGGTGGACTCTTAAATGAAGAATTTAAATACTTTAATTTTAATTTTACTTTTTAATTAATTAATTTATTTATTTTTGTGTAAATGCTTCTAATTTTTTTAGAGTAAATTTGTCCATTCGTTATGAACGTTAAGGAAAAAAAGATGCACGCTAACCCAACAAGCTTTTTCATGCATGAAAAAAAAAATAGTGAGGCTCATTAATCAATGCATGAATCTTCAATTCTGCAAGCTGATTTAGCTAAAGTATTCTTCCATTAATTGTTGGTATGTGCTTTTGGCGAAACCATTTAGATTCAAGAAAGTAAACAACTGGCTCCTACTATTTAATTAATTTCTATTATGTTTGCAAAATTAAATATATCTATGAGAATTACTGATTCTTATGCATAATGAATTTTGCTTTACATTTAATGGTTTTAGTAATAATTATATGGATTTCAATTATTTTAAAGTTTAAGTAAAGTTAAATTTATAAGAGATGTAAAATTTTATCAACAATTATTTTTTTGACACAGCTCAAAAATTTATTAAAAAATTCGAACTTTTTACTACCTACTTAAACTAAGTGATATTGATAGGATCATCTTGATTGGCCATGTTTTCCTCAATTTCTGAATAAACATTCCTTCATATAGTCTGGTGGTCGATATTTCATCGTTACAATGTCCCACCTGAAATACATAACATGGCCACATATTGTTACGATGATATTTGTGGTCTGTAATATACATCTACAAGTATGCGTGCCAACGAGGAAACAATGTTGTGAGAATGGTTGGATATAAGAGAAAAATCCATTTGTTAATTTCAAATTCAAAAATATTTAAATTAGTTAATTTGGTATTGTGTCTATGTTTTAATATGTTTTATTTATTTATTATTTAATTAATAGAAAAATTATATCATTTAAATATTAATGAATGACATATAGCAGAAGCAATCATTCTGTTTTAAGTAATTTGTCGGTTGCTTTTTGTTGAACTAAGTTCATTTTCTCTTTCACTAATAATAATTTTGTATTTTTTTTGTTCATGTAGCCCACCTTTTATTTCCACGTTGAACATGCATGTTTTGTGATATATAACTTAAATATTTTATATTTTAACAATAAAAATTATATATATATATTACACAAGAGACATAATTTTCTCTTTTTAAATCGTTAGATATTAAACTTTAAATCTTATGATGTAATTAAAATTATAGACTTTTCTATTTTAAACTTGTGACATGTATCTCTGTCATAGGTGAGAGGCAATGCTCTTTTTACCCTGAAATCAATTTTATTTATTATTTAAATTTTTTAAAATTTCATTTTTTAAATCTAAAATCTAAGTTATGTATAAATGAACCCGTCATATAAGAATTTAAACATCCGTAATTTGTAATTTTTTTAATAATTTAACTGCATTATTTTTCATTTTTATTTTTAAATTATAAGTTTTTGATCAAAATATATATTTTTTAATTTAAAACCTAAATTGCACATAAATAAATCCGTCGTATAAAAATTTAAACACCTGTAATTCGTAAAAAAAAATCAAATGGCATTAGGTTATATATATAATTTAAATTGTATATAAATAAATTTGTTATATAAGAATTTAAATATTTGTAGTTTGGAAAAAAAAAATTTAATAATAAAAAAAAGTGGACATTATTGTGTTTATGTTGTGCGTAGCCGCACACAGTATACGAAGATTTCTTTGGCCAAACAATTCACACGCTTGAAAGTTCCTTACCCATGGTTCCTTAACCATTCAATAACTACGCACATGGCCTTCTCGTTGTTTGTCATTGCATGGTTGCAGATCTATATTATAGACCACAAATGTCACTGCAATAATGGCCATGTTACTTTGTTTTCATGTAAGACATCGATGCTGAACATCAACTACTATAAATATATTAATATATTAATATATTCAGAAATTGAACAAAACATGGCCAATCAAGGAACATCATACCGTTTCCATTATGTAGAAGAAGCAGTGATTCTCTCTCCTTTTTTTTTTTTTTTAATTTTGCATATATAGTAGAACTAGCTTATAAATATATTAACTAAGGAGCCAATTGTTTAATTTGATACATGAAGAATAATCAAGTTCAAGTTTACTTTTAGCCAATTATTAATTATATTTAATTTTAATTTTATAAATTGTGTCAGTTTTATTCAATTTTATTTAAAAAATTTAATTATATTTTTAAAATTATTTTAGATTCCTATAAAATAAATTTGACACTCATTAAATTTTTTATCCTTTTTTTATAAAAAAATCAAATGTAAGAATTTTTTTTAAAATTCTTATTTTGTCAAGAAAATGTTTTTAAATTCTAATTTTGTCACTCTTAAAATAAATTTAAAAATTAATTTCTAACTATTTTCACAAAAAATCCTAAACTTTTAACTATTTTAAAATTTACTTATCAAATTTCAACCACATTATTTAGAATATATATATATTTTTAATAGAGATCAAACCAAAAAAGTATTAGATAAAAAAAATTTGAGATAATAAAAATATTAGTTAAGAATATAAAAATTATTTAATTTTTCTAAAAAATATGAATAAACTAAAATTTAAAATTTTGTTATTAATATAGTGATGGTTAAAAGTGCTTAATTTTATTATTTTTATTTTTATTAATATTAGTCTATAAAATAAATTACTTTTATTAATTTGTGATGATGATGATGAAAACATTCCATTTTTATATTCAATTCCATGGTTATTTCCATGAATTTTTTGAGAGTTAAGAAGACTATCTAAAGTTTATTTTCCTCTTTTGAATTTAGCAATTGAATTCTTTATTTCTAAGACCTCCTAGAAAGCTTATGATTTTTATTACTTGCTTTCTTAAATTGATCTTCTAAGGAATTAGAAAACTTTATATCACTAACAAGTTTTTCATTTGATTTAATAAGACTAGAAAACTCAATTTTTAGCTTCTCAAATTCTTTGGTTAAGCTATTTAATGCCTATTTCTAGAAAGTAAGTTTTTGCACTTAAGCAAGAGTTTACTCACAAAATAGCTCTCAATATCATCATCATTATCATATTCATCATAAGCATAATACTCATCATAAGAAGAGTTAGAAGTATATGGTACCTCTTTTTCATCTTCAAAAGCCATAAAGCAAAGATTGACCACTTTTTGTTGTTCTTCTTCCTCTTAGGATTCAGAGGAATCATCCTAAGTAATTTTAAATGCTTTCTTTTTATCCTTTGCTCCCTTGTTCTTGAATTTGAGTTTAGGGCATTCACTTCTAATGTGTCTTGGTTTCTTGCATTCATAGCAAGTAACCTCTTTAGCTTTCTTCTTGCCTTCTCCTTCGTACTTCTTGTTAAAGTCTCTTGTTGTTGAGAAATTTTTCTTTTTCAAGAAACTTTTGAAATTTCTAGTAAACATGACAATATCACCATCTTTATCACTAGAATCTTTAATGATTTTCTCTTCACTATATTCTTTAAGAGCTTTTAGTGTTATGCTCTTTTTCTTTTCTTCATTTTCTTCATACTCTTCACCTCTTTGCTTAATTGTAAGTTCATATGTTAAGAGATTTCCAATAAGCACATCACTTGAGAGGGTAGAGAGGTCTTGAGATTCCTTAATAGAAGTGACTCGAGATCCCAATCCTTCTTAGGTAGAATTCTTAGAATCTTATTTTTCACCTCTTCCTTGAAAAAATATTTTTCAAGTTACTTAAGGGTTGTGAGGAGAGCATTGAAATAATTTATAATCTTTATGATTGATTCTTGAGGCTTCATTTTGAAGAGTTCATATTCATACATATAAAGTTGAACCTTTGTGCTTCTTACTTATATATTTCCTTTATAATGACTCTCTAAGATCTCCCACATTTCCTTAGCCGAAATACAATGTTGAATCTTGTATCCTTCTTCTCATGCCATGGAAGAGAGTAAAGTGATCATAGCTTTTTTATTTTTTGTAGTTTTCTTGCTTTTGATCATTACTCCAATCACTTTTTGAAAGAGTATTTTGTACACCATAAATGATATTTTTTAGTGGTTACTAACCTTTAAGAACAACTTCCCAAAGCCTAAAGGAATCACAATCTAGATATAGCTTCATTTTGAATTTTATAGTGAGGATAGTTACTACCATCAAAGAATGGTCTAAGCGAAGAGAAATTTTGAAGTTCACTCCTTATGATCTTGTATTCTAACAACTAAGTTCCTAGAATCCAAGCTTTGATACTAATTGAAAGAGCCTTAAAGGGGGGGGGGGGTGAATAAGGCTAATGAATAAAAATAGAAAACTAAAAGAATTCTTTGCAAGAATTGAAATAACGTTGAGAAGAAAGAATAAAAAACACAATGATTTAATGATTTAAGGATTTCAGTTTCAATAACAATCCTATGTCTTTACCTAACTTATCCCCAAGTTACGACTTTAATCACCCGCAATCTTATTCACAGATTGAAACTACACAAGATTTTTATGACGCACTCTTATAATTTTACAACTTAAGTTTTCAAGGCTCGCTCAAAAATCAAATCCCAAGTGTTTCAATGGACAACACTTAAACCGATTCCTTTTTAAAATAGAATATCACTTTATTGTTTCTTAATCCCAAAAAATAGAAGAACAAGAATGTTTATTATAACACTCACTAGCTTTCATAAGAGTTACATAAATATAAAAATTATTTAAGAGAGAATTTGAGGCTTAATTGAATGATAAAGAGAATTTGAGAACTTAATTAAATGATAAAGAGAGAATGAATGATAAACAAGTTTTTTAACCTTTTAATTGAACTCTATGGAGTGTTTATATAGAGAAATACTAAAAAATATGATTGTTGAATGTTTCAAACATGTCTCCAAAATCTATAATTGATTTTGAATCAATCTTCGACTTTTATAGCTAAAGTGATGCTCACGATCATGGTTATGAGCGTCAGTTTAAGGATTGTTGTATTTAAAAATATTCATTGAATGTTGTCATAGGTGTCCTTATAAGTTGCTCATAATCGTGAGGAGTGCTTATGAGGAGAACTACCCATTTTGCTGAAAATGAGCTCTTGAGGCACTATTTATGGTTAACTCGTGACTGGCATGTGAGATGCTAATGAGCGGGACAGAAGACAATTTAATCAACATAAGCTTTCTTTATAAAAGTTGTAGATAATTGTCTTATCATTCCATATCACTTTAAATCACCTATATGAAGCCTCTGTTAGCTCAAGATATTGTTGAAATATTAAGAACTACATAACTTAAAATGGAGGTTGCATATGTGACTTCGACTTAAGATTTGCATACCCAAATGAGCTCAGATTTTGAAAAATAAGCTTAATTCAGAAAGCTTAAGATGTCTACTTCAAAAGTAGAGAAGATCATTTTATATTATAAAGTTCTAAAGATGTCAAAAAGGCTTATTAAATCTCAAAACTCAAATTAGCCTAAAAGACCACTATATATCAAAAATGTATATTTCTGGTATATAATTTCCTACACACTTAATTGAAATCATTAGTATCAAAATTGTTTGTCAAAAGTCAAAATTAGAAGTTTGATCATGCAAGTGGTCAATAAAAGATATCATAGATTAGATCATCAAAATTACAATAAGAGATGGGCTAGCATAATTAAAAAGGACAGAAAACACTAACAAGGCTTTAGCAATAAATGGGCCAGAATAAAGTGAAAGCCCAAAAACAATAAATAGGGAAAGAGCCCTAGTTTGTTGAAGATTTGGGGGAGGCCATACAATGTTAGCAACGGTGACAGCAATAGCGACTGCATTGTGATGTATGACTCTATACCAGTGAGCTTGCATGAGTTAATAGTGTTGTGGACTGAAGAAGATGATAGAGTTCAGACAGTCCAGAAGCAGCAAGCAATAGAAGCAGAAGAAGCTCATCCTTTGGACTGAACCAGTAGATCTCTGAGGAAAACAAACAACTTCCATTATGACAATCAAGCTAAGCCTTAATAGATTGTTGACCTCGTAATATTAAAACGCATTGAAACCCAACCAAGATCTAGCTTCAGTACTAGTTGAAGCTTTAATTAGGCACACCTTCGACAATATCATAAAGTAGAGGGCAACGTGAAAGAATGACGTATTGGTTAAACATAAAAACATGCTTTCAATATAATATGATGCTCATTGTAGGCCATGGTTAAACATAAAAACAACAGGCTATCAAAAACATAATATCAAGACAAAATATCAACAAACAAACTATGAACATCGTATTATTAGATTTAAACAACAAATATAAAATGAAGAAACCATAAAAAAAGGAGAGGATTACTGGTTAAACCAGTATCCGTCCCCTGTTACCAACACCGACTATCAAACCATATAAGCTATGTCACTGTAGAAAGAGAGAAAACTCAGATGAAAAATCCAAAGATTGCTCAGTTTCTTGCTAAGTTAAAAGGAGGCATTTCTTTCTTTTTTTAAAAAATGTGTAATTAAGTAGTAAATAAATGCATCTTTTTTATCATGTCGGTATTAGTAGGTCCTATGAGTATGAGAAACAAATCTTTCATTCAATATTATGTTTTTTTAGATAGTACAAATGACTAATTTTCAATAGGTTTGAATATTACTCTTTTCAAACTGGATATTAATATTTTTGTCATATAAACTACACGTGGAACCGTTCAATATTTATGTTATGCTAAATGAAGTTTTTTTTTTTTAATAACTAAATCAAGTGGTTAAATTTCAACATTATAAGGGAGAAGAGATGGGGTGAAGGATTCGATCTTTGGTCTCCTCAAATATAATGTCGACACATTTTACTACTTTGGCTATTTATGGTGGACTGTTAAATGAAGAATTTAAGTACTCTATTTTTTATTCTTATTTATATTTATTTTTTATTTTTATTTTTGTGTAAATGCTTCTAAATTTTTTTTTAGAGTAAATTTGCGCATCGTTATGAACATTAAGAAAACAAAGATGCACACCTAACCCAACCAAGCTTTTTCATGCATGAAAAAAAAAAAAAAATAGTGAGGCTCATTAATTAATGCATGAATCTTCAATTCTGTAAACTGATTTAGCTAAAGTATTCTTCCATTAATTGTTGGTATGTGCTTTTGGCGGAACCATTTTGATTCAAGAAAGTAAACGACTGGCTCCTACTATTTAAATTAATTTCTATTATGTTTGCAAATTAAATATATCTATGAGAATTACTGATTGTTATGCATAATGAATTTTTCTTTACATTAATAGTTTTAGTAATAATTATATAAATTTAAATTATTTTAAAATTTTATCTATAAGAGATGTAAAATTTTATCACACTTTTTTTTGACACAGCTAAAAAATTTATTAAAAAATTCAAACTTTTTACTACCTACTTAAACTAAGAGATATTGATAGGATCATCTTGATTGGCCATGTTTTCCTCAATTTCTGAATAAACATTCCTTCATATAGTCTGGTGGTCGATATTTCATCGTTACAATGTCCCACCTGAAATACATAAAATGGCCACATATTGTTACGATGATATTCGTGGTCTACAATATACATCTACAAGTATGCGTGCCAACGAGGAAACAATGTTGTGAGAATGGTTGGATATAAGAGAAAAATCCATATGTTAATTTCAAATTCAAAAATATTTAAATTACCTAATTTTGTATTGTGTTTATATTTTAATATGTTTTATTTATTTATTATTTAATTAATAAAAAATTATATAATTTAAATATTAATGATGAAATAGCAGAAGCAACCATTCTCTTTAAGTAATTTGTCGGTTGCTTTTTGTTGAACTAAGTCATTTTCTCTTTCACTAATAATAATTTTGAATTTTTTTTTGTTCATGTAGCCCACCTTTTATTTCCACGTTGAACATGCATGTTTGTGATATATAACTTAATATTTTATATTTTAACAATAAAAATTATATATATATATATATGGCATAATAGAGGTAATTCTCTCTTTTAAATCGTCATATATTAAACTTTACACCTCATAATGTCTTTAAAATTACGGGCTTTTCTATTTTAAACTTGCGACATGTATCTCTGTCGCAGGTGAGAGGCAATGTTCTTTTTACCCCGAAATCAATTTCATTTTATTATTTAAATTTTTTAAAATTAATTTTTTTTGTGAGTTTAAAATCTAAGTTATATATAAGTAAAATCGTCATATAAGAATTTAAACATTCGTAATTTATAAATTTTTTTAATAATTTAACAGCATTATTTTTTGTTTTTTATTTTAAATTTTAAATTTTTGGTGAAAATATATATTTTTTAATTTAAAATCTAAGTTACACATAGGTGAATTCGCCATATAAATATTCAAACACTTGTAATTTGTCAAAAAAAATAATAATGATCAAATGTCATTATTTTCATTTTTTTAAAATTTTAATTTTTGATATATATATATATATATATATATATATATATATATATATATATGAATCCATTATATAATAATTTAAATATTTATAATTTGTAAAAAAAAATTAAATAATAAAAAAAGGGCGCATTATTGTGTTTATGTTGTGTGTAGCCGCACACAGTATACGAAGATTTCTTTGGCCAAACAATTCACACGCTTGAAAGTTCACTCATGGTTCTGGGCCCTTAACCATTCAATAACTACGTACATGGCCTTCTCGTTGTTTGTCATTGCATGGTTGCAGATCTATATTATAGGCCACAAATGTCACTGTAATAATGGCCATGTCACTTTGTTTTCAGGTAAGACAACGATGCTGAACATCAACTACTATAAATATATTAATATATTCTGAAATTGAACAAAACATGGCCAATCAAGGAGCATCATACCGTTTCCAGTATGCAGAAGAAGCAGTGATTCTCTCTCTTTATTTTTCTTTAATTTTGCATATATAGTAGAACTAGCTTATAAATATATTAATATATTAACTAAGGAGCCAATTGTTTTATTTGATAATGAAGAATAATCAAGTTCAAGTTTACTTTTTGCCAATTATTAATTATATTTAATTTTAATTTTAGAAATTATATCAGTTTTATTCAATTTTATTTAAAAAATCTAATTATATTTTAAAAATTATTTTAAATTTTGATAAAATAAATTTGACACTCATTAAATTTTTTATTCCTTTTTCTATAAAAAAATCAAATGTAAGAAAATTTTTTTAAATTCTTATTTTGTAAAGAAAATGTTTTTAAATTCTAATTTTGTCACTCTTAAAATACATTTAAAAATTAATTTCTAACTATTATTAGTGAAAGATCCATATGTCATTCTCTTAAGTAATTTGTCGGTTGTTTTTTTTGTTGAACTAAGTTCATTTTCTCTTTCACTAATAATAATTTTGTAATTTTTTTTTCATGTAGCCCACCTTTGATTTCCACGTTGAACATGCATGTTTTGTGATATATAACTTAAATATTTTCTATTTTATCAATAAAAATAATATATATATATATATATATTGCATTACATGGGCAGTTGTCTCCTTTCAAATTGTCGATGACAGATATTAAACTTTACGTCTCATGATACCTTTAAAATTACGGGCTTTTTTATTTTAAACTTACAGTTTGTATCTCTGTCGCGGGTGAGAGGTAATGCTCTTTTTACCCCCAAATCAATTTTATTTTATTATTTGAATTTTTAAAATTTCTTTTTTTTTTTGGTAAATTTAAAATATAAATTGTATATGAATGAACTCGTCATAAAAAAATTTAAAAATTTGTAGTTTGTAAAATTTTTTTAATAATTTAATGGAATGATTTTTTATTGTTGTTTTTAAATTTCAAATTTTTGATGAAAATATATATTTTTTAATTTAAAACCTAAGCTGCATATAAATAAACCCGTCGTATAAGGATTCAAACACATATAATTTGTAAAAAAAATAAAAAATTAATAATCAAATGACATTTTTTTCATTTTTTTAATTTCAATTTTTGGTATATATATATATAATTTAAATTGAATATGAGTGAACTAATTATGTATGAATTTAAATACTTGGAGACAAGAAATTCACTTTAAAGGATTAAGAATTGGCATAGAACTTGATGGTTTTTGTTTATCTTTATAATTTCATGACAGTGTATGAGGACTTTAAATGTAAACACCCCTAATTGACAATGAGAGTTACTTTTAAAGATCATTAGCTATACTTTCCAATCAATACATATAATTTTATATTTTTGTTAACTTTTATAGTTCTCGATTAACTCTGAATTGTAATTCTAACATTCATTGTTAAAATCATTATTAGTTTATTTAATTTAATTAGAGTAGTTAATAATTTAGTAATCTTAAGTTAGAACAAATTAATACCATTTTAATATCATTTGCCTATCCATCCTAATATTTGCCCGGTTAGTACAAAATTTACTCTAAATTTTCCACTGTTCGACACCCTACTTACCCTATACTTAGGCTTAGAGACTAGGGTATTAATTTGACCTGCATTAGATACAAGTTTATATAGTATTTACATAAAATTTATTTTTGATTATAAAATTATTAATTTAACCTAGGCTATCATTATGCCTTAAGTTTCTTACTAATTTTCTTCTTTAATTACTCACTTCAATTCCTCTAATTACTCACTGCAACACTCTCCCTTATGTTGGTACATATATGTCGCCATTGCCAACTTTTCCAGTAAGTCATAAAACACACAACTTGAGACGGCTTTTATGAGCACATTTGTAACTGGTCTTTAAACTTTACAAAAGGAATCAAATTATTTTTGCTTCAAGTTTCTCTTTGATAAAGTGTCAATCGACTTCCACATATTTTGTCTGATCATATTTAACAAGGTTATGTGCAATCTCTATTACTACCTTGTTATCATAATATAAGTTCATTCCAGTCTCGGGAGAGTAACCAATTCTGCTTAGTAACCCCTTCAACCAAAGGAGTTCACATAACCTTTTGATATGCCTTTAATAATTTCTACACTTGATAGCATAATAACCTTTTGCTTCTTATTCCTTCAAGTAACCAAATTACATCCCACAAAGATAAAGTACATGGATGTTGACTTTCTTTCTGATCAGCATTAATATATCCATCAATATGCAAATGGTCATGCTTTTTGAACATTAGTCCTTTTTATAGTGATGTTTTCAAGTATTATAAAATCTCAAACACTGCCCTCATATGATCTTCACTTAGATTATGCATAAATTGGTTCATAAGGCTTACGACATACACAATATTTGGTCTTATTTGGGACAAGTAGAATAACTTACTCACCAACCATGTATACCTCTCTTTATTTATCGAGGTTTGATTCCCATTAATCCTAATTTATGATTCTGAGCTATAGGTGTGTCTGATGGCTTACAATCAAGCATTCCAATTTCTACAAGCAGATCAAGTATAAATATCCTTTAGGATAGAAATATGCTTGGTCTTGACCAAGCTACTTTGATGCCTAAGAAATATTTCAATCCCTTAAGATTCTTCACTTCAAAATAACTTATTAAGTTTCTTTACATGTTCAAAATTTTCTCTTTATCATCCCATGTAATTATAATATCATTTACATAAATGATTAGGGTTATTATATTTCCATTTGGATATTTTAAGAATATGGCGTGATTTGAGTTAATTTGTTTAAACCCACACTTCCTCATTACCAAGCTAAAATGACTAAACCATGCTCAAGCATATTGTTTTAGACTGTATAGTGCCTTCTATAATTTGTACATGTCTTCAGCTCATGATAAGGTAGTGAAGCCCTTTAGAATTTCCTTGCATACTTCTTGCTTAAAATCCTTATGTAGAAATGAGTTCTTTACATCGAATCAATAAAGGAGCTAGTATAGGTTCATTGAAAGAGATATTAGAACTCATATATTTAGTTTTGTAACTATAGAAAATGTCTCTTAGTAATCAATACCATAAGTTTGAGTATACCCCTTTCCTACGAGTCTTACATTGTATCTTTTTATTAATCTATCTACATTATTTTTTATGGAGAACTCCCATTTACATCCCATAGTTCTCTTTCCTTTAGGTAATAGAATAATAGTTCAAATGTTATTCTTTTGTACTGAGGTCTAGCATGGGTGTATGGGCCCTAAACTTCCTATTAATGGTGTGTAGGGTGTAATCAGTAGGAATGTTAAAATGCCTTTGATACCACTATAGTAACTCATTGTCTACTCTAGAAATAAACAAATCGGAGCTAACCTACTCTCTCAGTGCCATGGATTTATCTAACAAAAACATAAAAGACAGCACTATAGGAAAAAATATATGGAAGGAAGGAAAAATCACCTGATGATAAAATGAAGATGTTGTTACAAAAAAATGAAAACTTGGGGATAACAGCTAGAAGAAGCAAAGAAGATCGAGAAACTCATAAAAAATAAGAAGAACAAAGGCAACATATCAAGAGGAACAATGATACTTATAAGACAATAGAAGGCTCTGGAAATGACCATTTATTACCCTTATAATTATTTTGGTCCTTCCTACATCATTAAGGGTAGTCCTTCCTACATAAGCTCATTAATCGAGTAGTCATCATAGTAGCAACCAAGATGTCTCATCTTTTGACACACGAGCATACATAATGGTTATGCAATTTAAAATTCAAAATTGAAGTGTCGAAGCAGCGTAAAAGTTATCAGTCCTAAGTGCACCACTGCCAGCTATTCTTCCACATTAAGCATCACTATATCCAATATCAAAATCTAGTGACTAAAGCTTACACACTCAGGTTACTTCTATAGTACAAAATTTTGGCATCCAAGCCATAATTTTAAGGCACCGAAACTATACAGCACTTGGGCCGTGCTTCTAATGCACCAAGAATCTAAGTCTAGTGACTTAAGCTGGCACCCTTAGGTCACTTCCATAGTACTGGGGTTTCGAGCATGTAAGCCTCACATATTTAGATTGAGCATCTAAGCCTTGAGTATTTAAGTCCAGTAACTGAAGCTAGCACCCTCAGGTTGCTTCTATAGTATTGAGGATCAACAGTCGGGCTGCGTTTTTAATTCATCGAGCATCCAAACTCTAGTGATGACTAGTTTTGTCATGTTGTCTTCGTATGGGGGTTAATCCATTACATGTCCTTTCTTATTATAGATTTTATACACCCACGCCCAACTGGCACACCTACGATGTTCTTATCTGATGATCTTTAGACTTGGTACTGAGCATTACTTTTTTCTTATGACTAAGACTGGCCACCTTAGCTCACCCCTCTACAACATATGTCATCACTCAAATGGTTCCTCCCTTGAGAGGAGGGCAACATCTTCCTTACCTTGTAAACCTAGATACCTCGGACATAAATATCTGAATAGACTTACGGGGGGACTCTGGATACCCCATATACATATATTCTTATTTAATTAAAGATCTTTGTTTCCTATAAGGTTGCCCAGAAAGGGAAGGCAGCTAAGTCCATTCAAGAAAAGGTTCCTGCCTCAAGAAGACTCCCAAATGAAGAAGGAATACTCTCTTAATTGGCCTAGGACTCCTATCTCATGAGGAATCTTACCCCTTTCAGGTTTAAATATCACTACTACTATAAATAGGAACTCATGTCCTTTATTCTCATTCATTCTATTCTCTTATAGTCTCATTTTCTCTCCCTAAATTCTCTCTCTATTTTTGACTTAGGCATCGGAGTGTTTGTAGGATCCTCTCCACCTCTCACGTTGTCCATTGTTGACCACTTATAGGGTTCCAGCTCAAGAGTTCTGGAAAGCAAGTTATCAGTGTACTTCTCAAGCCATATTGAAAGTCCAATTTCCTTTCATGTGGTTACAAAATTATAACTACTGTGCACTAAACAACTTTAGGCCAATTTCAATTAAATTTACTTTAATTTTTTTAAATTTTTTTAAATTTATAAATTCTTTCTTCAATTTATTTGAAAAACTTAATTATATTATTAAAAACTAGTTTGAAATATTTGTAAAATAAATTTAATAGTTATTAATTTTTAAATAAAAATAAAATTTTAATATATTTTCAAATTTTTATCTTACCACTCTTGAACTGAATTTAAAAATTAATTCTAAAAATTTATGAAAATATTCAGAAATTAATTTTTGATTTTATGATATAGTTGTTAAAATTACATGTTTAAAACCAACTTTATTAATTGATTTATTTATAATTTTAAAATATGATAAAAATTGTTACCTTTCATTATTTTGGATTTTGATGGATTATATTTTTATAAAGATAATTAAAATAAAAAAATATTAATAGTAAAAAAGAGTAGAAAAGTTTTGTTATCTAATTAAAATATAAAAAGTGTATTACCTATGCAGTTCTAGGTTGATATGAAAAAAAAACAGGATTAATATTAAGAGTTGATTAATAGAAATTCACTTTAATTGATGAATATGACTAAAAATTTAGATATTAATAACTTATAAAAGTTTTTATGATTTTGTTTTAAAATTTTCTTATAAATGAGCAGATGGAAACATAAAAAAACTTTAAGCACAAAAATTATAAAAAATATTAATAACTAAAGACTTTTCACCTTGTGTTGGGCATATATATTGATGAATACATACTTAAACTAAAACAATACAATGACATCGATTTTTATAAGGAAGCAAAGCTAATTTAAGAAACAAAATATTCCACGTAGATGAAGAAAACAAATATCATTGCAGAAAATCAAGAAAATATTTAAAGGAATCATTCTCATTAATTTATGCCTATAATCAAGGAGTTAATATTATGTACAGCTCATATCTTGCTATCTTGCTATTTTTATTCATCTTCCTCTCTCTCTCTCTCTATTTATATATATATATATATATATATTTGTCATGTATTAGACTAACGTATAGAAAACAAAATAAAGAGAGAAGTGAATAGTTAATTTCATAAGAGTTTTCATGGTATCAGAGCTCTGAAACTCGCAAGCATAATAACCTTAGCTTACAATACAATCATTCCATCAATGTGCTAGTTTGATTTCAATTAAACTAGGCTCAAATAACTATCTCATATGGTGATCACAAATCCTTCAATCTAGATCATAGTCTTGGTGTGCTTTATCATTTGGAAAAGAATGACTGCAAACATGAACGTTCACTAAAAGATGGGCTTGTGAATCCAAGTTATACCTTATGGTTAACAAATGATGGTCTCCTTATTTCATGGTTGCTTGGCACAATAAAAGAGGAAGCTAAACCATCTATTGAAAAAGATGCTACTGCTTACAATGTATGGAGCTCTTTAGAAGAATAACTATTACCAATCATTATTGAAAAAGAAGGTCTTTTGAAAAATATGTTAATGACCATCAAAAAAGGATTACAATCCTTAATTGATTACAAAAAAGAATTCAAATCAATCTGTGACAACCTAGCAGCAATCAAGAAACTAATGGATGATCTTGATAAAGTCTTTCAATTTGCACATGGACTGGGAGCAAAATATGAAAGCTTCCATCTAGCCATGGTAACTAAACCTCCTTATCTAGAATTTAACCAATTTTACTTTCTCTTCAAGGATATGAGTAGACCCTAGCTTTTTAAAGGCAAGAAGAGAAAAGCTACATTTAATACAACCAAGCACTATTTAGCCAACATGGACGTCATGGGAGCTTTAATTCAAAAGGTAGAGGATTTACTCCAACTGGATGATACAATAATGCTAATTCTAATAACTTTAGGAGAGAAGGAACAAAAGATGATGTATAACAAGCAAAAAATGACAAACCAACATGTTAAATTTATAGTATGATGAATCATGTTGCTCTTGATTGTTGGTATAGGTTTGACTATTCCTATCAATTAGAAGAACTACCATAAGCTTTAGTAGCTCTCACCTTAAACAACAATGACCCTTCTCTTTACATGGACTCGGGACCTACAACTCACATGACCAACAACGTAGGTATGTTGTCCTATACAAAACCATATAAAGGAAAGGATGTTATTTATGTTAGAAATGGAAACAAACTTGATATAACACATACTAAAAATGCATGTGTTGGAGAACTAAATTTATAGGATGTTCTTATTGTTCTAAAATTGAAAAAGAATTTAATTTTAGTAAGTAAAACCACTAGTGATAACTCTTATACTATTAAATTCACATATTTGATTTTGTTATTAAGGATCAAAACATGAGAACAATAGGGAAGGAGTGTAGACAAGTACAACTTAGTGCTTTAAAATATAGTTTTCAAAAAGCTTTATCTACAATAAAAGGAGACAACTCATTCTCTTTGTAGCACTAACACCTTGCACATCCAAGTGCTAGGTTTTTATCTTTGTTAAAAGGAAAGAAAGTCATTAATTTCACTAATTGGCAAAACTAAGTCTTCCATTTGTGTTAGTTATTAATCTAGAAAGAGTTATAAACTATTCTTTAATTTGAATAATGAAATTTCTAATTATCCATTACAAAAAGTGCACTGTGATCTCTGGGGACTAGCTCCCACTATCTCAAATCAAGGTTTTCAATTTTATATCATTTTTATGAATGACTTTTCAAGATTTTATTGGTTATATCCTTTAAAGAGAAAGCAAGAATTTTTCAAAAATTTCAAAAATTAGTAGAAAATCAATTTGATAAAAAAAATTAAAATTTTTTAATGTGATGGGGGTGGAGAATTAAACTCTTTTAAATTTCTTAGTTATAGCAATAATTGTGTTATTCAGCTTTAAGTTTCATCTCTTGGAACACCAAAGCAAAATGGAGTGGCCGAGAGAAAGCATTGGCACATCATTGAGATAGGCTTAACTATGTTATTTCCTGCAAACTTACCATTGTTTTTATGGATTGAAGCTTTTCTTGCAACTTTTTATTTAATCAACAAAATGCCAACTTTAGGTTTAAATAATCAATCTCTATATTCTAAGCTATATCATAAGGAACCAAATTACAAAAGCTTGCAAGTGTTTGGATGTTTATGCTTCCCTTCTCTAAGACATTAAGTAGTTAATAAATTTTTTAAGAAAACTTATCCTTATGTATTCATTGGTTATAGTCCTATTCATAAGGGTTATAGATGCTTTGACCCTCAAACAAAAATATTATATATATCAATACACGTTATCTTCGATGAAGGTAAATTCCTTTACAAAGCCTACCCTCAAGAATCTATTCCTTCATTATTAGAATTTATTGAATTTCCAGCATTTGATGAATAGTTTAAAGTCACACTTGAAGCTAAACTTGCAAAGGTAGAAATACATGCACAGTTAGCAACACAAACATTTATCATAACTATTAACAATTATTATGATGAAAATAATGATCATAATAGATGTTAAACTGACAATAATGTTGAATCTCTTGACAATAATGCAGTTTTTCTTAATTTTAATAAGCCTTATCAAGATGAAACCTTAGTTGGAAGTGAACTAACAAATATACAAATTCCCACTTTGATTGATGACTTGCCTGGGCATATTGTTGATACAAACATCAATAATGTTGAAAGTGAAAATTATGTTCATCCTCAATGTCATAAGCAACCTCTAAAACATTTACAAGATTATTAATGTTATATATCTTAAGTCGAGTTACCTGTTGAACCCTTAAATTATCATGTTCCATAAAGGATCCTCGATGGATTATGGCTATGAAAGAGGAACTATAAGTTCTTCATTCAAACTGAACCTAGTCACTAGTTCTTCGACCCTAAAATGTGAATATTGTTGGGTCAAATGGATTTGTGATATAAAGCAATCAGAGGATGGATCTATTAAACATTTTGAGTCTTGTATTATTGCCCATGGTTTTATAAAGTCTCAAGCATTGATTTTGATGAAACTTATAGCCCAGTTATTCATCACACTACTATTCACCTTATGATATCTCTTTTGATTTCTCTAAACGGGCACATGAGACAACTTGATGTGAAGAGCACCTTTCCATATGGAAATTTAAAAAAGATTATGTATATAGAACAACCCCTTGCTTTTGTGGATCCATACAAACTTGATCATGTATGCCTTCTTCACAAGTCTCTCTATAAGCAAGCTCCACGAGCTTGGTTTGATCAGTTATCTTAGTTTCTTCTTTATCTTAGTTTTTACTGTAGTAAGGCAAACTCTTTTTTATTTGTGAATATTGCTTCTTATCTATATAGATGACATATTGGTGATTAGAAATAATGATTCATTTGTCTCTAACTTAATTCATAAATTGAGTGTAGAATTTGCTATAAAGGATCTTAGATGTCTAACTTTCTTTTTAGGTAAGGAAGTTAAGTATTTCAATAGAGGAGTTATCCTTTCTTAAAGTAAATATATCGAGGATCTTCTTAATCGTACAGGAATGGCGGATTGTATTCCTAATGCTTCTCCTATGGTTCTTAAAGAAAAGGATAATATCTTAAAATAAAATGGTATAGATGTAACATATTATAGAAGTATTGTTGGTGCCCTTTAATACCTTAGATTCACTCGACCAAACATTCAACATATTGTAAATAAAGTTTGTCAATTCTTTAACTCTCCTACCGAACTACATCTCAAAGTTGTCAAGCGAATTCTTCGTTACGTTAAGGTACACAAAAATATGGCTTACAATTCATTTCTAATAGTCCTCTCTCTTTGTATGCTTTTTCAGATGCCAATTGGGTAGGTTGTCCCTTAACTAAATGAAGCACAACTAGTTTTTGTGCCATTCTCAGTGTAAATTGCATCTCTTGGTGTTTAAAAAAGTAACCTATGATTACTTGATCAAGTTCAAAAGCTGAATATAGGTTTATGGATTCTACCACAGTTGAATTAACTTGGCTCACATTCTTATTGCATGACATTGGCATCCCTTTACTTCATGCTCCTCAATTATTCTACAACAATCTTAGCACTCTTTATATGTTAGTTAATCCTCTTTTTCTTGTGAGGACAAAGCATATAGAAATAGACTATCATTTCATCCTGGAAAAGGTAGCCATAAGTCAACGTGTCACTTGATTTGTGTCGTCTTCTCATCAAATTGCAGATATTCTCACCAAGTCTTTACTAAAGGCACCTTTTATTTTCCTTCACAACAAAAAGGGACTCCATTTACACTTTGTCTCCATCTTGAAGGGGCTGATAAGGAAGCAAAGCCAATTAAAGAAATAAAATATTCCACGGAAACAAAGGAAACAAATATCTTTGCAGAAAATCAAGAAAATATTCAAAGGAATCATTCTCATCAATTCATGCCTATAATCAAGGGTTTAATATACTGTACAGCTTGTGTCTTGCTATCTTGCTATTTTAATTCATCTTCCTTTGTATATATATATCTCGCATGTATTTGAGCAACATATAGAAAATAAAATAAAGGGAGAACTAAATACTTAATTTCACAAGAGTTTTCAGTTAGTTTTCTTTACGTAGGAAACAAATGAGCATCAGAAGCTCATGAAACGGCATCTCTTACAATTTTAAAACTGAGATTGATGAAAAGGATAAATTGAACATAAGAGAAATGTTGAACTTCCATTGGACTCCTACATATTTATATTAATTTGAGGGAAAAAATGTATTTCACCCCTTCATATTTATTCCAGAATTTAAATTTAAATAGGGAATTGAAAGTTTTTTTTTATATATATATTTAAATAAAAATTAAATCGATGGAGTAAAATCAATAATGAAGAATTTGGTTCCATTATTTACTAAAGTTTATTATTTTGAGTGTCCGAAAAATTAAAATAATAAATAAACTAAAAATTTGAAATCATAACTATATTTGTACTTATGTATTTGTTACATTTCATGGTTAAATATATCAAGAATTGCTCGCTGATATCTAGCAATAGGTGTGGTAACGGGTCTAGAACAAAATACCCAATACTAAATATCTAAGATAATATTTAATTAATCATAAAAAATATAAACAGTTTCTATTAAATTATAAATACATGATATTCAACTATATATATGTGAATTTTTAAATACAAGATAATTTAGACACATAAATAACTTAAAACTATAATTTAAGAAATAAAAGGAACTAAAACTACATTTTATTATCAGTTAAATATCTTATATGTACACTTAATTACGAAAGTCAAATCATTGGACTTTAGTACCACTAAAATTTTTATGAAATATTTCATATTTTTTTTCATGAAATATGCTTTTTTGTTTTATATCAGTTTGAAATATCAATAAAATATAATATATTTTAGTATCACTTGTTCTAACCTGTATTTTATTTAATTATTAAATTGAATTGAGGATTTAAAGTGTGAGTTATTATTATACTATTTTATGAAATTGTTATTATTTGTGTAATTTAATAAATTTTAATAATTTATTAACGAGGAGATATATATAAATATGTGTATGTTGTATTAAATTTTGTTAGATTATATACATATATACATGTACGTTATATATATTGGGTGTACTTTATTTTTTTTAAATAACATGGCCTTTATTTTTTTTTTCTTCTGCTTCTTCTTTTTCCCTTCTTCTCCTTCCTTCTGCAACCGACACCACCACCGCCCTCACTGCCAGCACTACCCAGCCACCGACGAACACCTTCACGTCATCGCTCAGCTTCCCCTCCATCCTCCTTCCTCCTTCTTTCTCTTTCTTCCTCAGTTTTCTTCTTCACGAGATAGAGAAGGAGCTCGTTGGCCGCTGTTGTCATTTGAATCCTCTCCTCCTCAGTTTTATTTCCCCTAAGTCAATTTGACCGAATAACACCAAGAACAACTTCAGTTTCAAGGTAATTTGATTTTAAGGTTTTACGTTTAATTTGTTGAAATTGAGTTTGAATTCAGCTAAATTGGACTGTGTTGTAATTACATGAAATGACATTGAGGTTAAGATCTTGCTAAATATTATTTTTATTTATTTTTCTATATTTTTGAAATTTTTGGAGTGTTTGGTTACTATTCACTTTAATGTTTTGAGCTCAGGAAATTTTTATATTTTTAATAAATTCTATTAATTATGTAGAGTAAACTTTGTGAAGAATGTTTCGTGAAAATCTTTATAAAATTTAAGTTATGAATTTTTAAATGTTAAGTTTAAATATGTAATTTTGGAAAATTATTAGAAATTAGTAAATTATTTAATTTTAATTAAATTATTGTTAGTTATTCTATTTTAGATTATTTTCCTATAGTCACACTAACAGCAGGGCCTTCAGTTCAGGGCCAATCAAATCAGTATCGAGGAGCACATTATACCTATATGTTATTATTATATGTATGCATTGTATGTAGAAAATATTATTGGCATCCCTATTTTAAATAAATAAGAATTTTATTATGGTATGTTGCATTAAATGTTAATTGTTATTATTATTATTATTATATATATGTTTATATATATATAAAAGTGAATGTTAATTATGATTATTGGATGTTGTGTATATTGTAAGATGATTTAATTATTTTATTTTTGATATAATGTTTTGGATGATAGCTGTATAACTTGCTACCTAGTGGGGTACACTAGGACTGTTACACAACAGTTTGCTAGTTGCTAGGTTATGATATGTTGATTGATATGAGATTATATGGTCTGAGAACAGATAAATGATTATTGAGGTTTATGGATAAAGAGTGGTGTGGTTGCTGGAGCTCAGTTGACCTACAATGTCTTGGGGCCAGTCATGTCGGCAAGAGGACTATGGTAGCTCAGTTAACCTTTATGTGTCTTGAGGCTAGTCCACTACCAAATTGGAAAAGAAAAATATTTTTGCATTCAAGAAAATCTATTCATTAGTGAGGTATAGTAATTGATGTTATGAAATTCTTAGGGTTCTGCTATGATCCTCCACTTATTTTTCATTTATTGCATTGATATAAAAACTACTTTTGAGTGTTTGCATGAAAATGCATGTATAAATGTAAATATAAATATATAAACATAATATTGGTGCTTGGTTACTTGGTTTCTTAGGTTGCATGCAGATATATAATAATAATTCACTCAATGAGGTCTCATCTCCCTCAATAATTTCTTTTAGGATTCCTTTCTACATACCTCCCCCAATTATCCTCTTCACCGAACCCTTTATTCACTGGCTAATAAATTTTAAACTATTACTTCCTTTATATTTATTAGACATTGTAGTAGTATGTACCTATTGTAGTATATTACGTTGAGTTAATAGTGGCTATGTACATGAATATTTGTAAAAATATTTGATTATGATATGATACGGAAAGATTTCTTATGCTTTGAAAAGTTTTACATCTTTGGTATATTTATAATTGTGTTTGGTGTGAACTGATGTTTTAGGCTTGCTATGGGTTCCCAATTTGTATGAATTCTTGTTCCCTAGTGCCAGTCATGACTCCTAGGCTTGGGTCATGACAAAGTTGGTATCAGAGCCTAGGTTTAGTATTATATGACATAGGTTAGTAGAGTTTGATTTTTCTTTAAAACTAATATAACAATCAAGTTTGATTATGTCCTTGAATAGTCTTCGTTATTTTAGATTTATGCATAACTGTTAGGATATCTGTCATTATCTGAATTTTATGTTTTCTTTTTGTTTTTTCGAAATAAGGAGAGCATCAGTTACTCCACTAGTTGATAAGGCAAAAAATGGAGAGTCTTACTAGGATGAGATTCTACCCATGTGTTGCCAGGTTAGTGTAGGGGTAGAGGTAGAGGTAGAGGTAGACCTAGAAGAGTGGTAAGTCACAGTAAATAAAGAGAGCTATAGAATGAAGAACCTACAGACCAAGATTTTAAGGAAGCTGCATATGCACTAGGAGTTCAGCAGCTATACCCCAGGCTGTACTGCCTATGCAACCTCTATTTTAGTAGGGAGTTCAGGGTATTTAGACTTAAAGGCAATTTTATTTTATGCTAGATTCAATAAGATTTCTTTTAATGGGACTTCAGACTTGCTAGATTTTCTCCATACCATTAAGTTGAGGACTCAAACTGTGCACACTGAGTATTAAAGGATACTCATTGTCAAGTTATCAATTAAGGGGCAAGCGTTGGACTATTTTGTTCAGGTGATTCAGCCCCATATAACTATGCTCACTTAGACTCTATTAAAGAGCAGTTTATGAGATGATTCTACCTAGAGCTGATGAGGATGAGTTACAAACTCTAGTTAAGCAAATGAAAAAGTTCAATAAAATTAAGAGAAACATAAGGAAGATTAAGAGTTGAAGGTTGAAGATCCAAAATAAGCCTAGTTTTTCTTCTCTTCTCTCTTTTTTATTTTTGTAGCAATCATAGGATATTTTTATGGTTCTGTTGAATATTTTTATAATATGTTAGGCTAAATATTTATTTTTTAAGAATTGATGATCCAAACATGATCTAAGCTTCTAATTTAATAAACTCACTAGTTATTGCATATTGTGTTTATTAATCTTAATGCTTGTTGTTGTTTGGCCACCAATAAAATGATTTCAATTGGGATTATGCATTAAGAGAAAGTAATTGTAATAGATCTATAAACACAAGTTTAACTTAACTCAAAACTAGAGATAAATTGAGTTGATTAAATTCCCATCAGGTTGTGGTTCATAATTTATGATTTTTGATATCTAGGTGTTTGGATTGCAATGAGAATTGGGTCTTTATTGCCTTGATTGATAATTGTGAATTTGAATTAATTGATACTTAAGAAAGATTGTTTGATGCTTTAGGAAAGCTCATGATATGCATAGCTAATTGAGTAGTAAATTCAGGTAGCTTAGTGATTATAAGGCGATTTAATTCCTAACAAGTTTTGATTATTGATTGTTTATTCTTTAGATCTAAGAATTATTTTTATTTTATAGGATTATTTATTTGCTATTTAAATTTAATTCTAAAAATTCTTTATCCACTAGGAATAGACAATTAATAATTAGGATAATAGGTGATTAGAACGAGTCTCCGTGGGAATGATATTTTATATACTACTTGGTAATACTGCGTGCTTGCGATTTTTCACAAACACTTTAGCATGGGCAAAGTTTAACCAAATTTTTGGCAAAACAACATAATCAACTGACTTGAAGTCCTCTAAAAGAAGCTTGTAGAGACTATTAACCAAAAATGAATAAGTGGAATTTGCAGACCAAAGAAGCCGATCTCTAGTGTCAAATAAAATATGAACTTGCTTGATGGTATCAAAAAGTGAATCAAGAAATAAAAGCTCTAAAGAGGTTAGTGCTTGCTTCTAAGTTAGCTTCCAAGAACAGGCACCCATAGAATAAGAACCCATATAAAAAATAAACCCATAAGGAGATAAAGTGAGCTCATAATTAAAGATATAAAAAATGAGAGCATAAAGTCGAAAGGCCACACCACTTATTTATCTAGAAAAAATAGAGGAATCATCATCGACTTTGAATCAAAAACTATTTAAGATGATTTTAGCAGCTGGAGAGTTATTAGAGACAATGGAGGATATTGATCGCTAAAGCAAGGAAGAATTCTAAGCAGAAGTAACAAAAGCATTATTAACACAAATAACATTATATTTACCCTTCACCATTGCACTCCAAAGGAAATCATAATTATCTAACAAACACCATAACCATTTCAAGAGCAAAGGTTTGTTATGAAGGCCAAAATCAATAATTCTTAGACTGCCAGAAAATGGGGTTGATAAATAATTTCCCAACTAATTTAATGCCACTTCCTAAAAGTCAAACCTCTACTCTAAAAGAAGTATGGATATACTGATTCATATCCTTAATCAAAATTCATTAAGTTCCTTAACAATTATTATATACCCGAAGAGCTCATATACTTTCATCATCAAGTGATTTAAGTCCTATGAGTTTTCATTAGTTAATCTACCTATAACCATGCAATCAATCAGATCCAATATTGAAAGTAAGAATTAAATCACAACTCATAGAATTAACTAAAAAAGAATATAATAACTAAAAATTATGTTTAATCAGAACTTAAAAAGCTAATTCAAAACCAAACCCTAAAAAGATGCTTAGACGCACACGACTTTAATATAATAATTAAAAAGTAAATAATAAACTAGAAAGCTAATTCAAAACCAAACCCTAAAAAGATGCTTAGACGCACACGACTTTAATATAATAATTAAAAATTAAATAATAACCTAGAAAGCTAATCCAAAACTAAACCCTAAAAAGATGTTTACTTGCATATGCCTTTAATTGAACACATAAAGATTACAAACATAAAATAAATGAGCATGAGAATGAAGAAGAAAAATAAGAAAAACTCATTTGAATGCACTTAAATCTTCAACTCTTTTTTCTACTTTAGCTCCTAGTTTGTAAGTCTTCAAAGTGTCTTTTCTCTTCTAAACACTTTTATTGTTCCTCATTATATATGCATTGCAAGATGGAGTCCTTATTCCTCATGAATTCCAATCAAATACAAGTATGATACATACTTCATTCGGCAAGGCCTATGACACAACTGTGCTACAAATGGTGCTTGACTTTGAACCTAATTAGCCTAACCTAGAACACAAACATACTCAAATTAATCTTCCATACAGAAAAGCACATGATTGTGTTGATATTTCTTTAATTCTCCAAATTAGGCAAAGGGTTACATAGGCTATAATATGCCAATGTTGCAGGGTGTGCTTCAATCTCTAAAGTATCTAGAGAGGACACATACTAAAACATGTACATGTCATGGCCATGCTCAATTTTTGAACTTTAACTGAGAATTTTGATGTGTGTAAATTATCACATGTCTTTTAGTTGAATTTTAATGAATTTTGAATAATTAAGTATTTATGTTTGATCAAAAATTAGGTTTATTTAGGATTAGTTTTAGTTTATAGCTTTATTTAGGATTTTATTATCTTTAGATTAAATTCTAGAAAATTATGAGTTTTTATTAAATATTAATAAATATTTCTCTTTTTGTAGGTAAGTCTAGAAAGAAATTCCAAAATAATCAAGGACTAGTGCAATATGGGGAACAACATGGGTGTGCTTATGCCCATGCAATGTTCTAAAAGGTGAAACAATGCATTATGGCTTGACACACGACCATAGTAGAAGCCATGTCTCCTTCTGGACCTAAAGCAGTCACAATATGGGATGGCACACAGCCATGCTCAAAGCCACGTGACGTGAATTAAAGAAATCATGAGAGCGCAACATGGGATGGCACATGGCCATGCTAGAAATCATGTAAAAAATCAAGGACGTGACATTGCCGTGCTTGAAGCCATGTCAAGTAGAGAAAACTTCCTTTTAAGTAGAAGTTTGAGAATTTAAGTGCAAGTAGGCTTATTATGAGACCTTGCTTATAAAAAGGGATACAATAGAGCTTTTTGAGACATCTAATTCAACTATATTCACTTCCATTCATACTTTGAAGACACAAACAAACACTTAACAAAGATTGAAGAAGGAGGATTTGTGCAAGATTCAAGAGCAATGATCATTATTTCTTCTTCTTCATCTTTTACTCTTTTAATTATGTTTGTGTTCATTGCCACAACCATGTGTTGCTAAACTCTCTTTAGGGTTTAGATTTGTATAGCTAGTCTACTTTGTTTGGATCTTTATTTCCTTTTAATGAATTAACATTTAGTCAATTTTACAAGTTATGCTTAAATTGTCTTGTGTTTGATTTTAGGCCTAATTGGATGCATATTTTATGGTATATTAGAGACAATGAAAGTTGTATGATTTATGAGCTCATAGACTTGTAAAACTTAGGAACCTTGATCATGAAAGTAGATGAATCCTTAAGGGAAGGATTCATAAATCATGAAAGAACTTAATGAGCTTTAGTTAATTAACATGACCATAAGAATAGGTTGTAATTAACTTGGGTATGCTTGAATGATCTTAAAAGAGACTTTAAGTAATTTGAGCGGTTTACCCTTGATTGAGCTAATAAATTAAATTATGAATTGATCATGCAATTCAAGTAGTAGCTAGTGAAGCAAATCCAAACTCTAATTTACAACTATTGAATTTTAAATTAAATATTTCATATTTAGGATTTGTATTCTTCCTTATTAGTTTTTATTTATTTCATTCCAATAATTATTCTTTTTTTAACTTAAGGAGATAAATTTAAGGCTAGTGCTTGGTATCAATCTCCTTATGGGAATGATACTTATACTTGAATCTATACTACTTGTAGCAAATCATGTACTTGCAAAATTTGCCTAACAAGTTTTTGGCACCGTTGCCGGGGAGATCGAAAATACCAATATTAGTGAACTTTTTATTTCCACTAGACTAACATTTTATTTCTACTTTATTTAATTTTCTTTACTTTTACTTTTTAGGGACTTGACTCTTGTTTATATAAACAAGATCAAAATGTGTTGAATTAGAAAAAATAAATCTAGAAATTGAGAAGACCTATAAAAAGAACTGGAAAGAGAAAATATAAAGAGTTAGAAGAATGGCTAAACCAAAAGCACAAGAAAAGATTTAGAAGAATATAGGGTTCCAAGTCTTATAGGGAGCCAAAATTGCATTGTAAAGCTAACAATCAAAGCCAATACCTTCAAAATTAAACTTATACACATCCAAATGGTTGCACAATATTAGTTTGGTGGACTATCATTAGAAGATCTTAATTCTTATCCAGCCTTTTTCCTTGACATTTATGACACTTTCAAGATTGATGGAGTAAGCACAAATACTATTCGCCATAGGCTATTTCCATTCTCATTGAGCAACAAGGCAAATTTGTGGTTAGGATCATTGGCACCAAATTCCATCACCTCATAGAATCACCTCATGGAATACACTTTCTAAGGCCTTTCTTACTAGTTATTATTTGCTTGGGAAGACTTCTAATATCACCAAGACCTCGCTGGAATTATACAACAGCTTGGAGAATCTCTCTATGATGCTTGGGAGAGATTTAAAGACTTGTAAAGACACTGCCTGCACCATAGCATTCCAAATTGGCCTCTCATACAGACTTTCTATTAAGGATTGTCCAAGTCCTTACAAATTACCATTAATGCTACTATATAAGGCTCTTTCATGTGCAAGACTCTAGATGATGCCTATGCACTCTTATAAAAGATGGCATCAAATAATTATTAATGGCATGGAGAGAAAAATTAGCTAAGGAAAGCAGTACGAGTGTATGAGGTTGATAGCTTAAGCATGATGAATGCTAAATTGGACTCCCGTACAGAGTAGTTATAAAAGCTCAACTTCATAAGTGCTATCTTATAATGTGTGTGGAGGAAGACATTCTACTATGGAGTGTCAATAAGGTGAATCTTATTCCCAAAGCTTCTCAATTGAACAACTCAATGCCTTGAATAATTTTCATGGCATACATCAAGGGAATCCATACTCTAACACCAACAATCATGGATAGAGGAATCACTCGAATATCTCATGGTCAAATCAAGGAGGGAATCCAATTTCAAACTCAAATCAAGGGTACAAAGCATCACCTCCACTAGGTTTTTAGTAAAAGAATAATTATCCTCAATTGGAACCTAAGTCCAACCTTGAGATAATAATGGAGAACTTCATCCAATCATAGAATAAGGTAAATCAAACTGCTTAAAAGAGTCTAAAGCAACATGAGGAAAATTTCAAGTTGATTGATGCAAGGTTGGAATAGTCATCAACACAAAATAATATGCTAGAACATTAAATAGCATCACAAGCAAGTTCCTTAAATTTTTGCCATATAGGCCATTTTCCAAGCTAACTTGAAAACCCAAAAGAGCATGCTAAAGTTGTAACCTTGAGGAGTAGGAAATAATTCCCTAAAGTTAAGCATAAGATTGAGAAACCAAGAGATAAGTCAAAATAAATTCTAGTTGAAGGTGATAAACTAGAGAGTAATGAGCTTGAGCCCAAGCAACCAAGAACACATTACTTACCATTCCCTCAAAGGATGAACAATGGACCACTTAACAAGCAATTTTAAAAAGTTTTAAAGGTGTTTAAGTAGTTAGACATTACCATTCCTTTCTTAGAGGTAGTCACTCAAATGCCAAAGTATGCCAAATTCCTCATTGACATCATATCTAATAATAGGAAGTATGACGATCATGAAACCATACCAATGAATGAGGAATGTAGCGCTATCATCAGAAATAAGCTTCATCCAAAGCTTAAAAATCCAAGGAGTACCGCAATGCCTTATGTAGTTGGTAAATTATCCATTGGTATAGCAGTTTGTGATCTAAGAGCTAGTGTAACTTTAATGCCTTTATCTTTGTGCAGGAAATTGAATATTGGAGAGCCCAAAACCATTAATATTTCCTTACAACTAGCCAACAAATCCATAGTCTATCCTGAAGGAATTTTAGAGGATATACCTATCAAAGTTGGAGAATTTTATGCGTCTTATGACTTCGTGATCCTAAAGATGGAAAAAGATCTTCAAATCCTTGTAATTCTAGGATGACCTTTCCTTGCTATAGCTGGATCAATAATTGATGTCAAAAGGGGTAAGATCAAGCTTGAAGTTGGGGAAAAAATAGTGGCGTTTGATTTCTTTAAGATGGAACAAGACCTTTCAATGGTAAAATCATATTTTAGAGTTGATGCAATACAAAGTTGCAATGAAAAGGTTTTCCAAAAACAACACCCTCAAGATCCATTAGAAGCTTGTTTAATTCATAAAGTAGAATCTCATGAGGATGCTCATAAGTTGGTTGTATATAATAACACCTTGAATGCATAATTAGTACTTCCATAAAGTCAATCTGAAAGGTATGAGCCATTACCTCGTGATCTATATTCTATGACTGCTTTGAGGAAGGAGGATGCACCCAAGGTAGAGCTTAAACATCTCCCTCTCGATTTAAGGTATGAATTTCTAGGCCCAAACTCTACTTATCCCATTATTGTTAATGCATACTTAAATTATGAATAAGTGGATAAGTTGCTTAGGAGAGTTGGAGATCATAGGAAGAGTATAGGGTACACCACTGATGATTTGAAAGGGATTAGCCCTTCTTTTTTACATGCATAGGATATATTTAGAAAAAGAATGTAATCCTTTTATTGAACATCAACATAGATTAAATCCTAACATGAAATAAGTGGTTAAGAATTAGATCATGAAGTTGCTTGATGGAGGAGTCATATATCCAATCTCAAACAGTAATTGTGTTAGCCCAATTCATATGGTTCCTAAGAATGGTGGAATGGTAGTTGTTAAAAATGAGAACAATGAATTGATCCCCACTAGAACTATCATAGGTTGAAGGATGTGCATTGATTATAGAAAGTTAAATCAGGCTATTAGGAAAGACCAATTTCCTCTTCCTTTTATTGAACAATTGTTAGAGAGTTTAGCTCAACACTCTTTCTTTTGCAATTTGGATTTGTATTCAGGATTCTTTCAAATCCTAATTCACCTTAAGGACAAAGATAAAATTACTTTCACTTATCCTTACAAAACTTATGCTTATAAATGCTTTCCTTTTCGGTTGTGTAATGCCCTACTACCTTTTAAAGGTTCATAATGGCAATTTTCACTGAGTTCATAGAGAATATTATGGAAGTTTTAATGGATGATTTCACTGTTTATGGTTCTTCTTTTGATGATTGCTTAAAAAAAATTTCTAAAGTATTGTAGAGATGTGAAAAAGCTAACTTGGTTTAAAATTAGGAAAAGTGTCATTTTATGGTCACGAGAGGAGTTGTTTTGGGTCATATAGTTTCCAACAATGGCATAGAGGTTGACAAGGCCAAGATTGAAGTCATTGAGAAGCTTCTACAACCTGCAAGTGTGAAGGGGATTCATAGCTTTTTGGGACACACTGGTTTCTATAGAAGATTCATAAAGATTTCTCTAGAATAGCTAAACCCTTCACTAATCTTTTGTCTAAAGATGTTCAATTTACATTTGATAAAGATTTTCTTGATGTTTTTTATAGGTTGAAAGAAGCTTTATTTTTTATTCTAATCTTGCAACCTCCCAATTGGAGTCTTCCTTTTAAAATTATATGTGATGTAAGTGACTCTATTGTGGCAGCATTTTTAAGGCAGTGAAGAGACAAACATGCTTATGCTATTTATTTTTCTAGTCACGCACTTGATGAGGCCTAATTAAATTATGCTACAACTGAAATAGAACTCCTAGCTATAGTTTTTGCAATTAACAAGTTTCATTCTTCTAGCACAAAATCACTCATGTTGTGTGCTAATTTATGTCTTTTCCTCATCTTAGTAGAACCATACATGGCTTTGATCATGGTGTGCTTTAGCCCATGTCGTCTATTATCCCTTACTCGTAAACAGGCAAATCCCTTCACAGTTTTGAGCACGACTAGTGCAAGGCTAAGCGGAGCGAGATCAACATCATCACATGTTGACATGTGTAAAGACATAGGAACCACCATCCCATGTCGACATATATGAAATTTTTTAATTTTTCCATTCTTTTACCCTAGCCACTAACACACTACATCTTTATATTCTTTTCTCTTAAACACTCTTCTTTTCTTTTTAACTTTCTTCTCCCTTTCTTCTAAACTCCTCCTTTTTCTTTAATAAACCACACCAAATTCTTGTCATTTTCTCTATGTATTCACCATGGGTAAACAAAAAACTATAGGGAAGAAGACAAATCCTCCTCTAAAAAAGCAATGTCACATGGAAAAAGTCATAGTTTTGCCATCTTCTACTCACCAACCTTCATCTTTGAGCCAACGAGGTTTAAATGCACCCACATATGCTCTTATTTAATTTCCCATATACTTATATAAGATAGTTTTCCATGATTTTGGTGTGATTGGGTTGAGTAAACCTATTTCGAGTATGCTAGAATGTTCTAAGTGTGGTGGTTTGCTTAGCATTGATCAACCCATTTTTTATGAATTGTTTATTGAATTTTTAACCACCTTTCACCTTAAAAAGAGTGTTATTAATTATAATAAGCCTGAGTTTGTTAAATTTTGATTGGTTATGAAGTACTTTATATTTACCTTGAATGAATTTGCTAAGCATTATGGCTTTTATGAACCTATTTTTTCCACTAGCCTTGAGATTGATTGCATTATGTATGATTTAAGAGTTGAGGGCCTTAGAGCCTTTTGGGCAGAGATCATTCATGCTCCTACTAGTGCATGTTATAATCCTAGAATCAGTAAGAACTCAAACTTTACTAGTCCCACCTTTCATTATCTATATATATAGACTAATTACTTTTACCATTGGTAGGAGAAAATAGAACATCGGGGTAGTCAACCTTCATGAATTTTCTATTTATGATGTTTTGGATAGGGCTTTATACCTTATTTAGGCTATGGGTTTGCATTATACATGGAGGGTATGGCATGTAAAAGGAAAGGAGCATTATGTGGACACTCATATGTCACTCAACTTGCAAAGAATCTAGGTATGTTTGATCAATGCTCTAATCTGATTCAAATTTGTACTATACTCCCATTGAACCTTACTATGATGAAAAAGATTCACTTAGTTGAATTGTAAGATGGGCAATATATACTAATTAAGCATAACGCAAACCTTAATTTCAATGATGATGAGGAGGATCGACCATGGCCTATCCATATTCCACCTCCCTCATATTAAGTTGGCCTTTCTTCTAGTTTTTCAACACTACATGTTAAGGCCACCCTTCAATAGCATTAAGACCTTCTCCACTAGCTATATGATGTTGTTTCTAACATATGTCGAAGATAAGGTCTTCCTATGGCCCCTCACCTGGTGTTCCCTTCCTCTTCCACAGCTACTAAAATTGAAGAGCTTCACGACACTGATACTACATATGAGGCTGTTGATGGTGATGCGATTGCTCATGATGATGATGCATCTCTTAATGACTTATTAGTTTTATGTTTGGTTTTGGATGCTTAACTTTGTTTTCGATATTTTAGATGTTCGTGTTATATTTTTTTTAGTACTTATGTTAATGTTTTGGATATTTAACACTTTATGTCTATTTTTGTTTTATGTATATTGTCCTTTTCTTAAATTTTTCTTAAGTTTGGAGCTACTGTACATTATGTTCCAATGCAACCAATTCAAGGTAGTACTTCCATTCACCTTTATCTTACATCATTTTTCTTATTTGCTTTATATTTATTTTTATTTCATTTCTCTTTTTCTTTATTTATTTTTCTTATTTTAGTCATTGAGGACAATGCTTTGGATAGTATGGGAGAGGTCATATGTGGTGTGGTATCATTTTTCATGTTTTTCTTATTAAATATATTAATGTAATATATATGTATATATATATATATATATATATATATATATATATATATATATATATATATATATATATATATATAAATTAAAATAGTAAATAAGCAATTTGTTCAAACATTCATTAACTTTCAACTTGTTTTTCCACATTTATAGTAATGCTTGTCAAAATTAAAGCTTAATTGCGAGTAAAGGGCGGAAGTGTATAAGTATGCATTTTTAATTAAATTATCCAAATATTGAATGGTTTATTAATTAAGATAGTTGAACATAGTTGAATGCAGCGGGGTTTAGTTCGTGCCCAAGTATTTGGCTACCACGACACTGTGTGGGCTTAAGGCCCACTAAGAAATACAAAATAGGCTTGAAGCCCAAATTGGAGATGGAGTTGCCACCTAGATAACACCTAGTACACACTATATAGCAATTGGATTCCGCGGAGGTTCCCAATAGTAATCTTTTTCCTTTTATCAAGTAGGTAGGGGCTTTTGTAATGCCCACCCAACCTTACAATTGGCCTCTGTGCATGTTTTGCACTTTATTTCCTTTAATTGTTGAATTTTACACTTAAGTCCAAATTTGCACATTAGTCCAATTACATGCTTATAAGCCCAAAATTCATCACAAGTAGCAATTTACAATAATACATACAAAGAAAATGAGAGGAAAAAATATTACATTCTTAACATGCAAAACAACGAAAAAATAAAAAAATGTAAATAAATTAAAGAATTAGCTAGGGGATAAATATTTGATTATTTAAATCATCTTAAAGTTCTTACAGCAAACCAAAACATTATTCTCCCATAAATGTATAAAATCTATAAAAGAAAGCCAAATTTTATAAAAAAAATAAAACATGACATAAAATGACTAAAAATAAGTAAATAAACACTTAATTACATCAAATATCCTAATAATTGCATAAAAGGTTAAAGTACAAAGTATAAAAATGCATAAAGAAATAATAGACTATATAAGATAAGCATAAGAAATCAATATTAATTTAAGCATAAATATATTGATATGGCAACGCCTCTTCAAAGAGGCACGATCTTTAGGCATAGAGTCAACATCATATCGCTTGACTAATAGGCGCAGTAGCCAACTAAAAAAATTCCTTACATCTTAAGTACATCAAAATCAAATGCAAATGACTAAAACTTACACTAGTATTTAGAAGTTTAAAATATTATGCCATAAATATGTCAATAAAACAAAGAATAAGTCTTAAAGATCAACTAAAAAATGAACAAAGAGTTCATGCAAATCAAAACATAAATGGCTGAGGGTGGGCATTCTTATTGCTTAGGATAGGTTTAATGCTCCTAACTCAACCCTCAGAGATTGGTTTTGGTTTCAATCTTTGTTGAATGCAAGAGCCCCTTCTTTTTCTTCTTCTTTACAATGAACTCTTTTAAGCCCAAAACTCCTTTCCTCCCCCTCTTCCCTATGAAAATCCTCCCCCCTTTCAGAAAACTCCTATTCCTCTTTATCAACCCTAGCCTCACTTCCTCCTCCTTTTTTTAGCCCCTCATTTTTCATGCCTTGATAAGATATCCCCTTTTATCTACCATTATATGTATTTCTTTTTTAGTAATCTTTTCCCCCCCAAAATCACACATTCACAAGAATATGTTTACATTAGTAAGGTATGGGCCCACCCACTTGCCTACTACTATAAATTCTCTAATTAATACCTATGCAAGTGGCCTATAATGAGGTGACATCTCTTTAAAGAGGCATCGCCTCACCGAAGTGGTTGCCACAGAAGCTACACCTCTTTAATCAGGCATCACCTTTTTGGCCCTGCACTATGATTGGCCCTTTGGGCCAAAGTGTTGCTTGGAGTAAATTTTGAGTTTGATATGGGTTTACACATGGGTTACATGTGGATGGGAATTTGGGCTTTTAGGTAAATTCTCAAAAGCTTTTAGGCCCATTCTCAAAAGCTTTCAGGCCTTTCTTGCATTCAAGATTCATATCATGTCATCATCGGGCTTTCATTATGGGTCGATCAATTTAAGCATCCACAGTTTGCCTCAATGAATTTTCAAAAAAACCTAATTCATATAGTTAAAATTTTTTCAAAAAAATCAACATGCACACCAAAAGTAATAAACAATAAAAAAGATATGCTTGATCTCTGAGATTCAGTCGAGAGGTAAATTCTTCAAAGTTCATACTGTCATCCTTGGGGTATAAATTTAAAAGGTTGAATTTTCAAACTCTTGGACCATCTGCCTCGGGGCTCAAGCTCGAGAAATCACTCCTTTAAAATTCATTCCATCAGCCTTAGGGTTCTAACCCGAGAGGTCAAATTTTTCTTAAAATAATCAGAAAATTCACACTGTCAACCTCGAAGTTCAAACCCGAGAAGTAATTCCTTTAAAATATGCACCGTCAGCCTTGGGGTACAAACCTAAAAGGTCAGATTTTTAAACTCTTGGACCGTCCACCTCGGGGCTCAAGTTTGAGAGGTTACTCTTTTATCTTATTTGATTCTATCATTAAATTGCTTCCTCACTTCTCTTATATATGTAAAGACCCTTCTTCCTTCTTTTCTTTTCCAAAAAGACTTCTACTTTTCCCTTTTTCTTTCCCTTCATGCACTTTCTCTCTTTTCAAACTCCTACCACCATTGATGCCACACGGATTCCTGATATGCTATAGTGGGATCTTGTACTGGCCCGCGTTCATTTGCTACGCACTGTTGGGTTCTCCATTGAAGACAATATCCTACTCACAATAGATTTATCTTCTCACCTTTATGAATTATCATTGGGTTACAATTAGTAAACATGCATTCATTATTGAAAATATGAATGAACTTGATTAAATTAAAAAATTCAAAAAAATTGACAAATGATTCGTGTTTTTTGACACAAAGAGGCATCACCTTTGTAAAGGGTTATTGCCTCTTTGATGAGGCATCTCCTCTTAAAAGAATTATCACCTCTTTTCTTATGGCAACAGTCGAGGGATAATGCTAATGAGGCATTACTATTTCAGATGGAGGCATTGCCTCTTTAATAAGGTGTTGCCTTTACGCATAAAGGCGTCACCTCTTCATATTATGCTTAAATTTTCATTTTACAATGCATGTGTTGAGTGATTTTTGCAAGTGTACGGCTCATTACAAGAAATATATGATGAGTGAGTATCGTTCCCACAGGGAAATGGAAAATCCTATCACTAAGTGTGATCTTGCCTTTTATAAGCTAATAGAATGAATGATTTTTAAACTGGAAAATTAAATTAACAAATAAATAGAATGCTAATGTAAAGAAATTATATTTAAAAAAATTCAGGATTTAAAAACTGAAGCATGGATTCATTCACTAAGAACTTGGTTGAATTATAGGATTTTGTTAATTCAGTTAATAAATCTCAGTAAAGGGTAGGCAACTCATAAATTCATAAGGCTTTTTTCAAAGTCACTCAAGCATACCTAAATCAAACACAACTATTCTCATGATCTAATGAATTACTCAAGTTTATTAAGTTCCTTAACAGCCTATTAATCCCTTAAGGTCTTGTCTACTTTCGTGATCAAGGGTCTTAAGAATCACAGGTTTTATGAGCTAACAAATCATGCAACTTTTGTTGTCATAAATTTGCAAAAAAAAAAAAAATGAAAGCAAAAGACACTATTTACAAAAGACCTTAACAACATCCCCAATTTCAGCATAATACAAGACATCAAGCTTTTTTTTTTTAAAGCAAGTGCATTTTATGCTCTATCTTGCTTAAATTCTCAATTCATTGTTCTCACTTCTAGTAATCCCCCACCGTTTTAGTATTACTAAGTGTGGACACTGTTTAAGTGAGTACTTTGGATGCTTATACTCATAGGGAGCATTAGAGCATAATAATATAAAAGGTAACCAAAGCTCTATAAAAAAGAGAAAACTTATTATTAACACTTATTTATTTGTTGCTTCCAAATAAAAGCTAATCCTGAGAGTATGTTAAGAATTAGTGTTAAAGTCTCTTTTATAAGCATTTTTTCTAAAACTACTAACTCATATATTCAGTCACTCAAAAGCAAGTCAGGATTAAATTGATTAAAGTTTTAGAGGTCCTTAACAATGAATTATCAGCCTAACTTAGAATCTATAAATTAAATATTAACAAAAAAATATTAAAAAGGATGTTCAATGATATCATAATTGATGTATTCTGTAAATATTTTTTTTAGTGCATGTTGTGTGAGGTGAAAATACAAAATTCATGGCAACATAAAAGATAAAAGCAAATATAAAAAAATAGAATGTAAAACAAAAATAAAAATGTAGAATGAAATGAAAAATGCCCCTCACACTTAATTTGAACAATATCCTCATGGACATAGATGAAAATAATGGAGAAACAAATAAATAAGAAAAGAAGTAGGGAATAGAGAACTTCCCTGAGCAAGATAAAATGATTGTGACACATGAAAGCAGTTGAAATAGATAACATGAGGATTAGAAGTACATGGATAATTGAGGAGAGAAAAACATAAAGAGAATTAAAATAAAAAGTATAAGGAGGGCAAACATAAGAAAATAGAAACAAAAATAAAGATAAATGATAAATATAAAAATAAAAACAAGAAATATAAAAATAAGAAATAAAATCAAGAGTCGTCATCCGTAGGATCCATAGAGGTCACGTCCACATCCACATCCTAGTCATCTGATAGAGGTTTAGTGTCAGCGGTGCTAATATCCTTATCAGTATGAAAGCTATGAAGTTCTAGATAAAGAGGCAGAGGGATGTTCTGAGCCTAACAGAGTAGTTGAAGACTATTACATACCCAAGATAGCTAGGCAGCATGAAAGCGTTGGACATACTGCATCTCATAAATAGTAGGGCAGAGATAATCCTAGTTAGCAAATGGTGGGAAGGATGGAAGTGGTGCTAATGGAGGAACTAGTGGGGTAGAAGGAGTAGTAGTTGGCAACTGAGATGTCAAAGCTAGGTTTAGAACACCATGAGGTAGAGCAACAGGTGTAGCAGCAGTAGGCGGAGATTGCCCTGCGATAATGTATTGGCCATTGTGCTTCATGAAAAGCCCCATGCTTCTCATAATTTGGATGTCAAAGGGCAGCATAGAGGGTGCTGGTGTGAGACCTAAGAGACTGGAGTAAACACTGAGACCTTTAGCTAGTCTCATTATATAAGGACCACCATACAGGGCTTCTTTCTTCTTCCAAGCCATTGAATCCATATAAAGTAAAAAGCCATAACCAAGGTGAGGAATCCTTCGCATCTGGAAACAACTGAGATATAAAAGATCCCTCTGAGTGACAACTCTTATGCTCTCATGAGGTCCTGAGATGGTGGCAGTAATGAGCCTATGCAAGTATCTAAGGATAGGATAACGGATAGTAGAACCCTTGGTCATCCGAGGGTCATATGGTGGAGCATCAGGAAAGCAAAAATCATTCCAAACAATGACTGGAATTTCATTGTCCAAATCAAATTGACAAGATTGATAAGCAAGACTAGAGGTGAAGTTCAGAGTGTAGAAATTGCAGTGAATGCTAAGCTCAGTGAGAGATAGGGAGAAGCATTAATTTCCCAACCTAAATTGGACTGTGTTTAGCTTGTCAAAGGTGACTGACTTTCTTTCAAAGAAGAATATAGTCAAGAATTCTAGAAGCAGTTACTTATAGGAAGGCTAATTAATTTGAACAAAGAGATCCCACTTGAAGGTGTAGAGCATTTACATGATAGAGTCACTAAAACCAATAGTGTCTAACTTAGCTAACACTAGTGCATAGTTAGGATGAATAGGTAGAGTTGATAGAGCTTGGTACCTTTCTTGGTGATTTTCGGACCCAAACAGTGTTAAAGGGTAAGGAGCAGGGGCTAATGAAGAACCTGGACCAGAGGTTGGCACTGCATGTCTAGGGGGAGAGGCTGACTATTAAGTGCAGTGTCATTTAGCACTATCAAGGCCTCTTGTGTGAACCATTGTGTAGTGAAAATGAGAATATGGAAAGATAATTTCAGTGGATGATTAAAGGGTGGGTGATGTGGTTAGACGCAAGAATGGGTTTAGATAGGATAAAGACTGAGGAAAAGAAAATTAATAAGAAGGATGAATGGGTGTAAGGGAGAGGGAAGATTATGGGAAGGTGGAGAGGTGGAGAATAGGAAAGGTTAGAAATGGGACTGCAAAACATGGGAGAGGAACAAACAGGGGCGTGTCAGATTACCCATGTTGAGAGACCGTGTGAAGTGATGACTATGAGCACAGATCATGTGTAAGGACATTGACGCACATGGGACTGTCATACGAAGCATGTTCATATGTGAGGGCCCCGTGCTTTGAAGATTGAAGAGAGCACGGGTGGTGTTGATATAGCACGAGACATGTTCTAGAAATGTTGGTAACACAGGTTGTGTGCTTTCTACATGGCCCGTGTCTGAAGAAAGTTACGAACACAGATTGCTATTCATAGGCCATGTTTTACTATTATATTAAGTGACATGACTCTTGATACGGACTGTGCTAAGGACCCATGCTTACATGACCTGTAGGAACATGATAGAGAAAATTAAGGCAAAAATAAACATAAAAATAAAAATAAATATAAATATAAATATACAACGAGATTAAATAAAATAAAATGAAATGAAGGAAAAATGAGAAAATAATAAAATAAATAAAAATAAAAAGAATGGGTGGCCTCTTATTAAGTGCTTGTTTAAATTCATTAGCTCGACTTAATGCAATAGAGGTCAAGTAGATGACAAAAGTGTAGAAGATGCTCCTGCTAGAATTTCCTTAGACTGATGATAAAGCTTCAACCTCTAGCCATTGACTTTAAATGAACTAGAGTTATGACTCCATATCTCTACTGCTCCATGTGGATAGACCTATTAAATAATAAAAGGTCATGACCACCTTGATTTCAACTTTCCTGGAAACAGTTTCAGTTTAGAGTTAAACAATAGAACCTGATCTCCTGCTTTTAACTCTTTTCAAAATATGCTTATTATGCCATCTTTTTATTCTTTCCTTATAAATTTTAGCTTTCTCATTAGAAGTTAGTCTAAATTCCTTAAGTTCATTTAGCTGGAGAAGTCTCTAATCACCAGCCTTCTGCAGATCAAAGTTTAAAAATTTTGTATTCCAAAAAGCTCTGTGTTCCAATTCCACTGGTAGATGATAAGATTTTCCATAGAGGAGTCTGAATGGAGAAGCACCAATGGGGGTCTTAAATATAGTTCTGTAGGTCTATAGAGCATCATCTAATTTAGAAGACCAGTCTTTTCTTAATGTTGATATTGTCTTCTCCAGAATGGACTTGATGGCTCTATTAGAAATCTCAACCTGTCCACTAGTCTGAGGGTGGTAAGGAGTAGCAACTTTATGAGTCACACCATATTTCTTCAATAAGCTCTCAAATTGGTGGTTATAGAAGTGTATACCCCCATCACTGATGATTGTCATTGGTGTTCCAAATCTACAAAATATATTCTTTTTGAGAAATCTGGTTACTGTCTTAGCATTATTAGTTGGGGATGCTAAAGCTTCTACCCACTTAGATACATAGTCCACCCTAACTAATATATATTTGTTCCCTATTGAGCTTGGAAAGGGCCCCATAAAATCCAGTCCCCAAACATAAAAAATTTCAATTTCCAGTATTCCAGTTAAAGGCATTTCATTCCTTCTTCTTATGTTCCATGTTCTCTGGCAACTGTCATAATTCACCATAAATTGTCTAGCATCTTGGAAAAGAGTTGGCCAGTAAAAACCACTTTGGATGACCTTGGTTGCAGTCTTAGTGGAGCTAAAATGTCCTCCACATTCTAGGGAATGACAATGTATTAAGACGGGTTGAACCTCATCCTCTGGAAGGCATCTCCAAATTAGTCCATCTCCATATCTCTTGTATATAAGAGGTTCCTCCCAATAATAATATTTAACATCAAAGAAAAACTTTTTATTCTGCTGGTAGGTAAGATCAAATGGTAACACTCCACATACCAGGAAATTGACAAAATCTTCATACCAAGGTACTGAAACTTGCATTTGCATCAACTGTTCTCCTTTGAAATAGTCATCAATTAGTAATTCAGAACCTTTCACTAGCAGTTCCAACCTAGATAGGTGGTCAGCTACAACATTCTCTACTCCAATCTTATCCTTAATCTCCAAGTCAAATTCTTGTATGAGCAGTATCCACCTTATCAAACGAGGTTTAACATCTTTCTTAGAGAGAAGGTACTTCAAAGTTGCATGATTAGTGAACATAATCACTTTGCTACTTATCAAAGAAGAGCAAAATTTGTCAATGGGAAAAATAATAGCAAAAAGCTCTTTCTTAGTGGTGGCATAATTCAATTGAGCTTCATCTAGGGTGTGGCTAGCATACTAAATGGTATATGTATATCTGTCTCTCCTCTTCCCTAAAACAGTACCAACAACATAGTCACTGGCATCACACATTACTTCAAAGAGGAGGTTCTAGTCAGGTGGTTGCAAAATTGGAGCACATATCAGAGCCTCTTTTAGCCTGCAAAATGGATCCAAACAATCTTTATTAAAAATAACAAGTCATCTTTAGCAAGCAGATTAGTAAAAGGTTTTACAATCTTTGAGAAATTCTTAATGAATCATCTATAAAACCTTGCATGTCCTAGGAAACTGCGAATTCCTTTAACACTAGTTAGAGGTGGAAGCTTTTCAATGACTTTAACTTTTTCTCTATCCACCTTTATGCCCTTTTCAGATATTAAATGTCCCAGAACAACTCCTTTTATGACCATGAAGTGGCATTTCTCCCAGTTCATAACTAAATTGACCTCTTCGTATTTTTGTAAAACTATAGATAGATTGTTAAGGAAATCATCAAATGAAGAACCATATACAAAGAAGTCATCCATGAACACTTGCATAATATTTTCAATAAATTCAAAAAAGATTGTCATCATGCACCTCTAAAAGGTTGCAGGGGCATTACATAGCCCAAAGGGCATGCGTCTGTAAGCAAAAGTGCTATAAGGACATGTGAATGTGGTCTTTTCTTGGTCCTTAAGGTGTATAGGAATCTGGAAAAATCCAGAGTATCCATCTAGATAACAGAAAAATGAGTGTTATACAAGTCTCTCTAAAAGCTAGTCAATGAAAGGAAGAGGAAAGTGGTCTTTCCTAGTAGCCTTGTTCAGTTTCCTATAATCCATACACATCCTCTATCCTGTAACTTTCCTAGTAGGGATCAATTCATTATGTTCACTTTTAATTATAGTCATACCACCTTTCTTCCAGACCACATGGATAGGGCTAACCCAATTACTGTCAGAGATTGGGTAAATTATACCAGCATCTAACAATTTCATTATTTCCTTTTTAACCACTTCCTTCATATTAGGATTAAGTATTCTTTGATGCTCAACGGAGGGTGAAAAACCTTCCTCTAAATGGATCCTATGCATACAAAAAGAAGGGCTAATCCCTTTAAGGTCATCGATGGTATACCCTATGATCTTCCTATAGTCTTTGACTCTCCTAAGCAACTTATCCACTTGTTCACCATTTAATTGTGCATTAACAATAATTTGATAAGTAAAATTAGGTCATAGAAAAGAATACATTAAATCAGGAGGAAGTTGTTTAAGTTCATCTTTTGTTGCATCTTCCTCTTTTAAAGCATATACAAAATAGAAATCACAAGGGGGTAAGGGGTCATACCTTACTGACTTACCTTTAGGTAGTGTAAGAGAGGCATTCAGGGTGTTTATGAAAGTTACTACCTTAGGATCTTCTTCATCGGAATCTGTATCTCGGGTGAGGCTTGCTTCTAGTGGATCTTCAGGGTATTTCTTCCTGAATATTTTCTCTACACAGCTTTGGATAACATCTACTCTGAACCAGGTCTTTGTTAACAAAGGATCTTTCATCATTTGGAATACACCAAACTCAACTATATTGTCTCCCATTTTGAGTTTAATTTTACCCCGCTTCACATCAATTATAGCACTAGTAATAGCTAAGAATGGTCTTCCCAAAATTATGGGAATTTGAGAACCTTCTTCTATCACTAATACCAAAATGTCACAGTGCATATAAAAATCTCCAACCTTGATTAGTATGTCTTTCAAAATCCCTTCAGGGTAGACAATAGACATGTCAGCTAGCTGTAAGGAAATATTTATTGATTTGGGTTCACCTATGTTCAATTTCCTACAGAGAGATAAAGGCATTATAGTGACACTAGCTCCTAGATCATAAAGAGCTCTACTAATAGAAAATTTTCCAATAACACAAGGTATAGTGATACTCCTTGGATCCTTAAGCTTTTAAGGAAGCTTATTTCTAATCATTGCACTACACTCCTCATTTATTGGAATAGTATCTTAATTATCCTAATTCCTTTTGTTGGACATGATATCTTTCAAAAATTTGGTGTACTTGGGCATTTGAGTAACTACCTTTAAGAAAGGAATGGTGATGTCTAGTTGTTTAAATAACTTCAAGACTTTTTGGAATTGTTTATCCAGAGTAGAGTTGTTCATCCTCTGAGGGAATGGAAAGCAAGGAGTCTTAAATGTCTTTGGCTCCTATGCTTTTGCCTATGGTTACTGAGTGGTCTTTGGCTTAACTTCTTATTCTTTATGCTTGGATTCAACCTCCGGTACATTCTTGCCACTGCACAAAATTACTGCTTGGGCTTGCTCTCTTGGGTTTTAAGGCTAAGTTGCAAAGTGACCTGGTTGGCAAAAATTGGAGGAGCTTGCTTGAGAAGCGACTCGATTCTATAGTAATTTAACATGTGTGGTCAACTATTCCATCCTAGCATCGTACCACTTAAAATTTTCCTTATTATGCTTAAGGCTATCTTGAACTATCTGCATTACCTTATTTTATGTTTGGATGAAATTTTCCATCATTAATTCCATATTGGATTTGGGTTAGGATTGAGAAGCCATGTTCTTCTGTTGAAAACCTGGTGGGGATGAAGGCTTGTATCCCTGTTGTAAATTTGAAGCTTGGTGTCCACCTTGATTTGACCATGAAAAATTCAGGTGATTTCTCCATCCTGGGTTATAAGTGTTGGAGTAAGGGTTCCCTTGGGGTCTACCATTGTAATTGTTTAAAGCATTGAGTAACCCTGAGAGTAAGGATCGCCTTACTGACAGTCTACTACAACATGCCCTGCTCCGCATACCTCACAACAGAGTACATGAGATGGATGTCCTCCAAAATTCAGCTTCTCCAATTTTTTTTATAAGTGAGTCCAATTTGGCATTCACCATGCTTAAACCATCTACTTCATAAAGTCCAACAACTTTCCTTGGTTGGTTTTTCTCTCCATGCCATTGGTAGTTAATGGATGCCATCTTCTTTAAAAGTGCATATGCATCTACTAGTGTTTTGCTCATAAAAGAGCCTTAAGGAGTGGCATCTATTGTAATCTATAAATATTCTGATATTCCCTAGTAAAATGTTTGTATCAACAACCAGTATGGGATTCCATGGTAAGGAAAATTTCTTTATAAATCTTTGAATCTCTCCCAAGCTTCATAAAGTGATTCACCATGCTGCTGCTTAAATCCAGCCAAATCCTGACAATACTTAGCAGTGCTTCTAGGTGGATAATACTTTGTTAAGAAATCTTTAGAGAAAAGGTCCCATGAAGTGATTGAATTTGGGGTTAATGAACTCAACCATAGCTTGGCTTTATCCCTTAAGGAAAATGGAAACAATCCGAGTCTGATTGCATCTGGACTAACTCCATTTATTCTGAAGGTGTCATAGATATCCAATAATGAAGCCAGGTGGGCATTAGGGTCCTCTGAAGGTAGCCCTGCAAACTGGTATTATAAAGCCATCTAGATGTAGGCTAGTTTAATTTTGAAGGTGTTGGCTATGATGTTGGGTTTCACTATGAAATTCTGACTTCCCGTTAGACTAGGTACACCATATTCTTCCAGAGCTCTAGCTGGAGCTCCCTATCCTGCTATTGCTCTAAATTTTTATCTCTTCCTAATCTTTTTGCAAGTTTTTTCAATCTTTGGATTAAGCTCTTCTAATTCAGGATTATGAGACCTTGTTTGCATAAACAAAAAAAACCTATTAGTCTTGTAGAAACAAAAGTCTATCCTAATGTATGAATTTGCCGATCTCCTCAACAATGACACTAAAAACTTATTGAGCAATTTTCATAAGTGTATGGCTCGTTATAAGTAATATATGATGATTGAGTATCGTTCCAACAGGGAAATGAAAAATCCTAGCACTAAGTGTGATCTCACCTCTTTCAAGCTAATAGAATGAATGATTTTTAAACTGGAAAATTACATTAACAAATAAATAGAATGCTAATGTAAATAAATTATATCTAAAGAAATTCAGGATTTAAAAACTAGAGCTTGGATTCATTTAGCAGGCACTTGCTTGAATTATAGGATTTTGTTAATTCAGTTAATAAATCTCAGTCAAGGGTAGGCTGCTCATAAATTCCTAAGGTTTTTTTCAAAGTCACTCAGGCATACCTAAAGCAAACACAACCTATTCTCATGGTCTATTGAATTATTTAGGTTTATTCAGTTCCTTAACAATCTATTAATCCCCTAAGGTCTTATCTAATTTCGTGATCAAGGGTACTAAGATTCACAGGTTTTATGAGCTAACAAATCATGCAACTTTCATTGTCATAAATTTATCCACAGGCATGCATTTAATCAAGCCTAAATTAAACACAAGATTAATAAAGCAAAATTTGAGAAATTGATTGATGATACTTAACCGTAATAAAATAATATCTAGACAAGTAGTAATCCTAGCTATATGAATCCAAACTCTAAAAGAGTATAGTTACATATAATGTAAATTATTAAAGACAGGAATAAATGAATATATGAAAAAGTCTGGAAAAATAATCTCTATTTCTTCAATCCTCTTCCTTGCCTCTCTGTCTGTGTACCCCCTAGAATTAGGGTTTTTTTATTTTATATGTGTGTCTTGTGCTTCTTTAGAAATCCTTCCAATTCTATTACCCTCAAGAGATGAAACTTTCCCCCTTAAATACTCTAATAAAACTGAAACTTAATTTTGACTTAGCACGCCTTTTGGACACGACTCGTGCTTTGGCCGTGTTGATAATAGAGATGACACGGGCCATGTTGCTCTGTCCATGTTCATGGAACAACTAAAGCACACCCCTATATTGAAACTCATGCTTCGTGATGATTCTACATGTGGGTCTCTTGCACAAGCCATGTTTCTTAATTTCCACCCATGTTGAGAGTTCGATGACCATACCTTTAACTTGTTGGACCAGAAGACCACGCGAGCCCAGAAAATTATGGGCTTTTGGACTCCAAATCCTTATAAACCTGCATTCGCATGATAAAACCCAGATAGTAAACCTAACCATGCAACAAAAAATAAATACTAATATATTAAAATAAAAATGCATCATGATTAAATATAATTAGACTGAAAAAAATAATAATTATAAAAAAATGCTATAAAAATTATATATAATATGGCACATCAGCATAACATAATAATTCAACTTCCCTTTTTATTTTTGTCATACCTCAAATTTGACCATCTCCAAAAAGGTCCAATGATGAAATGAACCTCTGAGATGACTAAAGTCTGCTCGTTCGTAACACCTCTAAAGTGTGCAACCTTAAAAAATTAATCAACCCCCATTAGTGTGCAAAATCAATCATTGAACCATTAAGTTATGCTCTGACCTTACAAAATATAAATTATCAAAACAATGAGAAGCTTATTTTGATAATTCCTTTCTCATAACACTTAGCTTGTTGGGTCGGTGTTCATTTGTTAGACTGGGACCCAACTTTGTGAAAAAAAAAATCAATTTTGATAAAATAGACTTTAAAAACACATCAGGAAAGCTCTAAACCCTCTGAAAGTGGTCCCATAATGGTCTAACACAACCTGAGAATTAGCGCATGTCGCTTAGAAGTGCAAGTAAAGCCATAAACACCCTTAGGTGTCATGCACTAAAATTGAAGCCAAACAAGACAAAATGGACTTCATAAACATAAATGAAAGACTCCAAAACCTTCATAAGTGGTCACGGAATAGTCCAAATAACCTGAGGACTAGCACATATTGCTCAAAAGTGTGCATATACGGCTCTAGGTGTCATGCTCTAAAATCGAGGCCAAATTAGATAAAATGGACAATGAAAACACATCCAGAAGGCCTAAAAACCCTAGGAACCAACCACAATATAGCCTGTGTAAGCCCTGAATGGAGCATGTAACGTGTGAAAGAGCACATGGGCATGCACGTGGCCTTATGCCAAATGTGTGACCACACGCTCAGTGCATGACCATGCGCACTTCACATGGCCACATGCTCCATCTTGTGGATGCGCGCTTGACCACACCTGTACCCCTCTATTCCACACATTTTTCATTATAAATAGATGCCTCCACACCCCATTTTAAAGGGGGAGCAAGTGGAAACACACACACACTCAAAAATCTGTCTGATCAAAGGCATTGACAACCTTTTTCCAAATAGTTTTTGGTCTCCCACTATATTTAGAGGCTTAGATCTCTTTTCCACCAAACCAAGCCTTATGTTTGTCAAAGCATTCTTTAAAGGTATACAAACTAGCATCATTCTATTATCATTTTGAACCTCTCAACAAGGAAAGCTTAATAATCCCTTGAAGATAAAAATTCAAAACCCACACAAGCTCAGTCGAGTCTGAGGACCAATCAATCATTTTGGCATATTTATTTTGTTGCATGGAATTTTATTTTATTGTTGCTAGCATTGAGGAGTATTGTTATGCTTGTGTGATACGCCTAGTAATTTTGCATGCTATATGAATAATTTATACTTTATTATGCTTATTTCATGTCATCATTCTGCATCCTATAGTTTTGAAAAATGAAATCAAATCATAAATATCAATAATGTGAAAATTTCATATCTTGGAATAGAGTAATCATGCTTCTAGTCAAGTGATGACATCATGCATCGCCTATATTATCATCATTTATCATCATAACATAAATAATCACTATAAGCATGCATGATCATCTACATTTTCCATACTCTTTTAAGTGATCGAGTGTCCATTGCTTATCCCATTATTCATATGATCGAGCAAGCTTTGTGAATGGTCACATTTACCTTATAGATTCATCACACCTATATTAGATTTACTTTTTTGTAATCTCTTTTTCCATTTATTTATATTTTATTACGAAAGTGATGTAATAGTAATATCTTTGGCTTCATTATCTTCCACTAAATGATGAATTGTGTGAATGCTATATAAAATATCATTACCAAAACTAGGGTGTTGCGGTAGCTATACATCAAACATCATATAATGAGAAATAGTTAAAAAAGTATATGCAATCCCCTAAACCTGAAAATCTCTACTAGGGGCAATACTCAGTAAGTGACCTGATGTTTTCCCTCTCTTTCTCAATTTTTTAAAAATTAGGTGGCAACTCCAAAAAATAAAAAAAAAAGCTTCTCATTACTCCCGAGACCAATCATTTGTCCCTATTCAGTAAAGTTGCCATGTCCCTCAGAAATAAAATGAAAAGACCCTTATGAAACCAATTCACCTCAAAGCTAAAAATAAGAAACCAAAAGGTCACTCATAATTTAGTTTACTTTGTAGCTTGACACCCACTTTAAGGGTGCTATGAATGTCAACAATGCACTGGCTTGGTATGATGAGTTCACAGATGTGATGAAAATGCATATTCGCAACATCAAATTTTTAGACTTCATCCTTGCACTTCTAGCTCAGTGGGGATAAATAGACTATCAACCTCTTCACACCTTAATGGAGAGATGGTTCAACACTACTCATACATTCCATTACCTCTTTGGTGACTTCACACTGGATCCGATTTCTTTTGCTGCTGTTAAAGGCATTGCATGTATAAGAGATGTTGTCCCTCTTAACTTGAGTCTTTACTATGACTCCTGATAGCATTGCCTTCATATATCGCCTTTTTGGTATGATCCCAAACATAAAGAGGACACACACTACGAAGCTTAATTCCATCTGGAGTCATTATACTTGCGCTAGAGTTAAGGCTGCCACCATACCTCTTTATATTGATTAGGTAGTGTAGGCATTTTTAGTTTATCTGTTAGGCACTACTCTTTTTTCTGACACTGCTAGTTCTATATATTTGATCTCTTTAATGCCCTTAAGAGACCTAGACTTGGTGGCCCCCTATGATTACGGTAGCTGTGCTATAACATACTTATACTGGAGCATGGATGAGGTGGTACATGAGGCTAGGTGATTATGTAGTTTTTGGCATGCCATTTTGGTATTTTCTTCTCTTTTTAACTTATCTTGAAAGCTATTATTCTTATATGTTGATAATTCCCTTTTAAAAGTATGGGCTTTGAGCTAGAATTGATCATTAGGATATCTTATGTCAACGATGTTCACTTCCTTACTGTGGCAAGGTAGGGTTCTAGCCACTTTTAAAAAAAGGCATTTGGCTTATATGAATGTTCATTATGAGAGATTAAACACTTTGACTTATGATGAGGAGCCTATAATATACATAACCAAAATTAATAAACCCATAAACAAATTTCATTTACTTACCTGTTTGTGTTCATAGTTGTGTCTAGACTTATGGGGTCTGCAAGTTAGATGGACTCCATCTATCATTTGTTCAATGTTGTTGTCTTTAAAGAAATTTCTACTTTAGGGACATGACTACTTAATTTTGTATCTCGGTGAGAGGATTCTTTTATGGTTATGTGGTGCTTAAGTGAGACGAGTACCCTTTCCCCCTCATTGTGCTATTTTTTGGACATATATACTAGAAGGGAAAGAGCTTGGCTGAGCTGCTGCAAGAGATTATGCTAAAGATTATTCTGAGAAATCTAAAAGCCAATATTTAGACTTTATACATACTCATCTTCTATAGAGGGTAACTCTATCTACATCCACATCTCAAGTAAGCGTATAATTTCATATCTCCATATGTAGATTTCATTTTCTTGACTTGGTCTTCCATCTTCAGACACTAGCTAGGGGACTAACATTTTTCTCTAAACCTTTTGCACAAGGGAGACCACCTCAGCATCCTCGCACTGAGAAGGGTGGTAAGGGTTCTTCACCATGAGCACCACCTGTTAGAGTGCCTTCCAGTTATGGTTCTCAAATGGTGGCTGGTTGCTTGCAACCACCCCTGATTTGTTGACCTAATGTTGGCTACCTTTAGGTGATCTGTCTTGCTAGTTTCTGACACTATATAAAATCTTATAGCCAGCATTTATCCCAAAGACTGCTACTCATGTAAGTCCTTTTTTCTTCCCTTTTTACTAAATCAACTTGATAGGAGATTAGTACTGATAGTTCACTAATTATGCATATACCTCGAGATCAATGAGAGTATATTTACCAATTGATTGAGGCTCAATGGGACTTCCTAATGTAGGTGACATAATAGTGAAAGGTAATACATTTCCCTACATCTATATATATGCATGCTTTCATGATTTCTTACCTCTTATTATGCTTAGACAGGATAAAGATGATAATAGTTAGTCTAGGATTACCATACTCAAGCATCAGGTTGCCACTCTCCAAGTTGATGATGATGAGGATGATGATGAAAAGGAGGAGAATGCTGATGATGCTAGAGATGGTAGTAGTAATGACAAGGAAGGAGATGACACAAAGGGCACTAATTTAGATGCCTCTTAGACTAGGATTTTCTTTACCATCTTGATATTGTTAATTTACTATTATGGCCTCATCTTACATTTTGGAATTTTCATGTTTATTCCAAATGAATATTGTAAAGTGTACATCCATTTCAAACTGAACTTTAAATCAATCATGAATTTTTAATCATAGGAATTCCCCTTTTTGATAGCTGAATTAGTAAGTATAACATACCCTTACTTGTTGGAGATGCGTTGTCTCATCCCTGAGGTGTCGCCTATTTGTAAAGAGGTGATATCAAAATGCCACTTTATGATGAGGTGCATCTGGATCGATGAGGAAAACACCCCAGTGCCTCATCTATAGATTCCTCTTCTGAATTCCTAATTCCCTTTATAGTAGCAACCACATTTACTCCCACCCAGGCAGCCACTCTTTATTTCCTCCCTCCAAACAGCTCTAAAATCCTAAAACATGATTGAAGAAGCCTTAAACAACTATAATTGATCTTAAAGGGCTTAGATGGCAAATCATGGGTAAAACTACAACCTTTTAATTATAAATTTTTAGATCTTTACATGCTAGAAGGATCAACTTTCCTTTCCTCCATACTGTAGATCAATTCTAGGATCCAAGTAAGCATGTCTTTTCATTCAACACACTAGAGATATTCCCCCTACTAAAGGAATTCGAAGCTATTTTGGGTTGTCAAATGGATTCTACTTATCATATTTCAAGCCCTCATATTGGAACTCCATATTTACACTCCATTCAACATCAAATGGCTAGGTTGTTCAATCTTTCACCCCAATCTTCCTTTCGCCATATCTTTGGTATTAAAGTTTTGATAGGATCTTTGCTTGAAGTTGATGTAGTTGTGGACAATAAGGAAGTTTATTAGCCTCGGATGATCTCTCCCTAGTTGTATGCATAATTCTTTCTTGTTTCTCTTTCTGGAAACTATGATTCAAAAATTCTCCACATCCTAGATCTAGTGGAAGTAGGACTTAATACTTTTCCCCTCATTCTGGTAGAAACTAGGATTGGACTAGATAACTTCTCATAAACTAAGCAATTCTCTATGAGTCCATTATTATTGGAGGTTAGCTTTTTCTTTTTTCTACTTTTCTGTCATTTGCTCATTCACCACTTTATAGGCATGGTATCATGAAAATTGAGATTACTTAAGCCATTTAGAGACATTGCACATTACAAAGCAAAGCATTATCATACTAGAAAACTCTACCCCATTTCGGGAGATGTTCAGAACTGTCTATCAACATTTCCTGATACCATGATTTAGTGGACATGCCCATGGTGGAAAGTATAACACGTGACCACTAGATCCTTTACCCACTGTATCCCTATAGTTTGTTTTCATTTTGCCACTTTTCTATAATACTTGTCATCTTTGTCAACAATATGGATAGTTATGGGGCCAATGCACAACTTTGAGCCAAGGCCCCTCTCTTAGAACTTTTTGGACAACTTGGTTATAACCTGGTCTCATAAAATCATCTAAAGGGACATTAACTACAATGGAGATAAGTCTACTGATGATCAATACAAGGCATGGATTCAGTTATAGCAGACATAGAAGGATGAATTTATGAAAAGTATACAAAGAATAATGAGTTTATGAAAAGTAAAAGGATAAGAGAGCTACATACATTGAGTGCTCAAGGTGTTCAATAGAAGAAAAGAAAGTAAAATTAATTTATGAAGTTTAACCTTCGTTTTCTTTTTTGGTAGATGGGATTTCATTTTTTGGTTAAACGGTTTATAGTAAGCATTTAATGGAATGTTCAACAATAACTAAGGCAATCCATTCCATTTAATTTAAGTATAAGATGACCATACATTTTGCTTCTAACATATCTCATGTCATTAATTGGCTCGCCCTTGTAAGTTTTTTTCCAATTAATTATTTTTCCTCTCTTTCTCCATTTACATGTCCTTAATTTTTGCCTGCACATCCTCTTCCATGGTTTTCAATCTAGCTGAACATCTTTTCTCCTATTTTTTATTTTTTTCTCTAACTTTTGTCTAAATAACCTCTTTTGAGGTTTTCTCCCTAGCGAGACTTAATAGAAAATATTTCTTAATCTTGTATAAGTTGATAGGCTCCTTGAACTCATTTCCTTCCAAATTAGATAGGAAAATAACTTCTTCACTAGCTACGGACCTCCCCATTTTGCTTGATCTTTTTGTAAGTGATATGTACTAGGTCAATCATGTATGGCCATGTTTTGACTTTTTTATTTTATTAATAAAGAGGAATTTTCATTATCATTTTATGTTATGATAATTACTTAAATAGTCAATTCATCATAAGGTCATCAATTATGTGACTTGATAGTAAACCCTTAGATTAAATATGAGTTCTATTTAAATTATCCCTAGTCATAATAATGTATTAAGGCTAGTATGGTGTTGATTGATTATTATTATTTTACTAATCATGAACATGATATATTAAGTCAACTCATTGGTACTTATTTGAGAAATAATGTACTGGATTGACCTATAATGAGAATACTATGTAAATAATTGTCATAAGTAATTCTGATCATAGTAATATTAATTTAGTCCTCTAACCTTAAAATCACTATGGATTTCTACAAAACTATTTTATATTTTGACACAATCTAACATTGTCTTTAACAGGATGATAAAATAGATTATTGTTGGATATGAAATGAGTTATGTGAGAAATGTGACTAATTGAGAAGGAATTTGTTCCTCATTTAGTCTAAGTAACATATCTATGGGCCTTTTAATAAGATAGACTGAGGAAAATGTATGGTCATGCTAAAGTGAATTGATAAAGAGTTATCATTCTCAGTCTACTTGGAATTAAGAAATAATATGATTGAATTATATACAGATGAAAGAAACTATGCCTTATATTCAATAAAAATATCATATGTCAAAGGGACTATGATGTTCTCTATAAATTAGGTTATATTGGATTATCGACCTTCACATAACTTGGGTAGTCATAATGTCTTGCTAGAGGCCACTCATGAATTGTAGGCCTAAATATGGATTTCAGGTCCATTACCAATATCATGTGAACCTACAAGGCCACACACTTAGAATAGGCCCAAAATGAATATGGGTTTACCAAGCCTAATATTCATAAATAAATAAATATATTTATTTATTTAGTGGTTATCTTGGATAAATAGGAAAATATTTTTTATTTGGTATTTGAATCAAATCATAATTGGAATAGGAGGAATATACCAAAAACATTTTAGTAAATAAGAAATTACCAAAATTTATTTTGGTAAGTAAAACCCTAATTGAGCATCTATAAATATTGCATATTCTCTAGGGTTTCACTCACTTCTTTTTAAGCCACCAAAAATTTGTTTTCTCTCCTATTAGAAAACTAAACACAGAGTTCTTAAGTTGTGCGCTAATAAAGAAAAAGGTGCTAGCACACATTCATTTTTATTCAAAAGGTTATTCTTAAGGATACTTATAGAGGATGTATTCATTTAGAGGTGTCTTAATCCAGCCTAAAAAATCAAAAGCTTGAGGTAGGGTATCATTAGAGTGAACCCCCCTTTCCCTTCCAACAATCTTACCTCTCCTTGCATTTATGGTATGGTTTTTGGAAACCTTAATCAATCAATTAATCAAATTACATGTATCCTGGTTCAGGTTTATGGTTAAATTTTTAAAATTTATGCTACATTTTGAATCGCATAACCCAACACTTTCCTTATAGGTTGGCTTAGTGAGCTTTAGCACCAAGTCAACCTTTTTGATCTTGCCTAGCTTAATCTTCTTATTATAGGCCTGGGCTATCCTTTTTTGATACAGTTGGGAGTGATATGTGACTTTCACTTTATTTTCACACAACAATGTTAGCTATGCCAATTGGCTTTCTACCCATTGATACTTAGGGATTTTGGATTCCAAAAGAACCCTTAATGATTGAATTTTAACCTCCATTAGTAATATAGCTTCACACCCATACACCAACGAATACATAGTAGCTCTAGTTGATGCTCTAGTAATGGATCTATATCCCCACAACATAAATTGCCTAGTCCTTATAATTCTCTAGTATTTTAGATAAAATTCTCTTTACATTTTTATTTGTTGCCTATACTACTCCATTCACTTGCAGTCTGTATGGATATGATTTATGATGCTCAATTTTATACTCCTTCAACAAAGTAGTTATTTTTTCTCCAAACTAAACACCATTATCAGTGATAACATGATGAGGTAACCCATATTTGCAAATTATATTTTTTTATATAAACCTTGCCATATATTTTGCCCCAACAGTTGTGAAAGATTCCACTTAAAGAAAAAAGCAATTACTACCACAATATAATAATGATTGTTAGATTCCTTTGACCTTATTTCTCCGATAATATTAATTCCTCAAATTATGAATGGCCATGGATATGTCAATCCTTAAAGTTCCATAGAAGGCATATGACTCTCATCTCTATACACTTGACAGTTATGGCATTTCTTTACAAAATTCACACAATCAACTTCCATGGTCAACCAGAAATACTCTAACAAGCTATCTTCTTAACAATAATTATTCCATTTATATGCAGTCCATATACACCTTTGTGAAATGCTTCTATGACTTTTCGAGCCTTATCCTTATCAACACATCTTAGATATGCCCGAGTTAACATTCTTTTGTATAATATCCTACTATGGCTAATGAACTGTTAGGATAACATCTTTAGAGATATTCTCTCATTCTTATCTGCATCTTTATGAAATTGTCCTATTTCTAAATATCATTGCAAATTATAAAACCAAGGCTTTTCTGTGGGGGTGATTGGCATTACTCTTATCTCCTCATAATAGGGGTTCAAGACTTCGCAAGAATAAGATATTTGACTTCCATCTATTTTCCTCCTTCCCATATTAAAGCTAAAGTGGCTAAAGCATCTACCATCTAATTGTCCTGTCATGGAAAATGTATAAATCTGCATTGAGTGAAAGATAACATAACAGTAGCCAAGTAATCCCAGTACAATCTTAGCTTATCTTCTTTTACTTCCCATTTATTGGAAACTTGTGTTATCACCATATAGAGTCTCCATATACTATGATCTCCTCTGCCCTATATTTCAGAGTGCTTATAACCCAAAAATGTAGGCTCCATATTCAACTTGATTATTGGTTACTCTAAATTCTAACCTTTTTATCATTAAGATCATCTCTCTTTCTGGCGTGATTAGAATTACACCAATGCCTACTCCTTTGTTATTAATCACCCTATCAAAGTACATTGTCCGTCCTTAGATCTCTGTTTCTCCTAAATGCTCATCTAGAAATTCTAGCTGTTATTCATGTTCATCATTTACTGGACTCTAAGCTAAAAAGTCTACTACTACTCTTCCTTTTACTACTTTCTTTGCTATATAGTCTATATCAAAAACAGTGAGCAAAACTAGCCATCTGGCTAATTTTCCTATAAGTGATGGAGTATATTGAAGATATCTAAGAGTCATGTTTAGAAACTACTTATACTCTATAAGATTAGAAATAATGTTAAAGCTTCTTGATTGTCCAAATCATAGCCAAACACATCCTCTCCACCATAGTATAATTGGATTCATACTATAAAAGTTTTTTACTTAGATAATACACAGTGTGCTCAACTTTTCCTTCACCTTGGATCATGCCTACTATATCCTTCTCCATGACCATATAAAGAATTAAAGGTTTACCCGACCTTGGTGGATGTAAGATTGGGGGATTCATTAAATAATTCTTAATAATTTTTAAAACCCTACTGGCATATATCATCCCAAATTATGGGTTGATTCTTTCTTAAGAGTTTAAAGAATGGCTCATAAATGGTAGTCAATTTGGCTATGAATCTACTGAAGTACTGCAATTGCCTGATAAACCCTCTAACCTTTTTCTCATTTTTTAGTGCAGGCATCTCTCTGATTGCTTTGACCTTATCCATATCCACTTATATTGTCTTTTGGCTAACAATATGTCCTAATAGCCTCCCATAAGTTACTCTAAAAACACACTTCTTTAGGTTTTATTTTAGGTTGTACTTTTTAGCCCTTGCCAAGAATTTATCTAAAGCCTCAAAGTGCCATTCTCTAGTTAGAGACTTTACCATCATATCACCCATGTATACCTCTATCTCCTTGTGGATCACGTCATGTAGTAAAGTGGTAGCCATCCACTGATAAGTAGCCCCTGCATTTTTCAACCTAAATGGCATGACTAAGTAACAATAGATACCCAATTCAGTGGTGAAAGATGTTTTCAACTTATCAATTACTACCATTATAATTTGATTATATCCCGAGAAGTAGCCCCTGCATCTCCCTATGGATTATGTTATATAGCAAAGTGGTAGCCATCCACTGATAAATAGCCCTTGCATTTCTCAACTTAAATGGCATGACTAAGTAATAATAGATACCCCATTCAGTGGTGAAAGACATTCTCAGCTTATCGATTACTACGATCATGATTTGATTATATCCTGAGAAGTAGCCCCCGCATCTCCTTATGGATCATGTCATATAGCAAAGTGGTAGCCATCCACTGATAAGTAGCCCTTATATTTTTCAACCTAAATGGCATGACTAAGTAACAATAAATACCATATTTAGTGGTGAATGATGTTTTTAGCTTATCGATTACTACCATCATTATTTGATTATATCCTGAGAAGTCATCCATGAAAGAAGATATAGCATTGGAAAGTGCACTATTAAACAGTGTGCCAATATGTGGTAAAGGTAAGTCATCTTTTAGGAAAGCTTTATTCCAATCCCTATAATCCATGCACATTTTGACCCTCCTATCTTTCTTATGAATTGAAACTATATTTGCTAGCCATTGGGTGTCTTTCACTACTTTCAAGAATTTTACTTTCAACTGCTTTTTAACTTCTTCCTTAATCAAAAGAGCTCATTCTGGCCTTAGCCTTTTCTTCCTCTACTTTATTAGTGTAATATGAGAATATGTAGGGATCCTATATTATATGATCTCTATGTCAATTCCTGGCATATCCTTATAGCCCTAAGAAAATACCAACTGTCTTCTTTTTAAGGTTTCTTTCATTTTTTCTCTCTCATCAGGAGTTAAATCAGAAGCAACTAGTATATTTTTAGGGTTATCACTTATGCCTATTTAGAGAAGTATTTATTGTAGCTAGAATATAAAGATGACCACCTGAGTTCTTTAGCAAAGGTCCTATAACATCAAGTCCTCTATGCATCAAAAAGCTAAGATGCAATGGTAGGGTAAAGTGGTTCTAGTGATTGGTGTATCACATTTTCATAAAACTAACTTTCTTAACATTTTCTAGCATAGTCCATATTGTCTTTAACCATTATGGGCCAACAGTATCCCATCCTCTTGATTTGAATATGAGGTTTTGGACCAAATTAATAAGCTTCATATATCCTAGAATGTGTGGCCTTTAATGTGTTAGTAGCTTCTTATTCTCCCAAATAATGTAGAAGAATACCATCAAAGGAATGTTTAGAAAGGGTTTATTGTATACGAATCTTTAAGTTTAATGTTTAACCTTTATTTTATGGTGAATATCATTAGGCAATTTTCCATGCTCTAAATAATCAATGAGTGGTTGATGCCAATCATCCTTATCAATTTCATTAACAGCAATAACATTCACTTCATCTTTACCTTCAACTTCAATCAATAAAGAAACAACCATTCATTGATATATTAGAACTTTGATCCCATCATTTAATATAGTTAATGTTGATGCCAAATTAGTTAAGGCATCTGCTTGCTAATTTCTTTTTCGTTAAACATGCTTAATTGAGAAGATATTAAATTAAGTAACTTTAAGACATATTTGAAATAAGGCATTAACTCAACTCTCTTTACTTCATAGAGCATGAGAAATTGATTAATGATTAGCTCTATATCTCCAAAGATCTTGAGATTTGAAATTTGCATATTGATTGCCATCCTTAACCCTAGAATCAAGGCTTGATACTTTTCCATGTTATTTGAGCAAAGTTCTTTTAAATTGAATGCAAAAGGTAAGAGATCTCCTTTCGGACTAATGCAAACTTACATCTAGTTTCTCCTTCAAAGAATATTCTTTAAGGACTTAGAAACTCTATAAAGAAAATATCTCCAGGAAGTCTTTAAAAAAATTTTAATCATCAGGGGATGGATCATCAGCTGGAAAAACTATAAGGGTTTAGTCCTTAACTAGCTTTTAAGGGGTTAGAAAATTTTAAATTCGTGTAATATAAGAACCTATTTAGCTAATCTTCTTACTAAAAATGTCCTTAACATTATGTATTTAATAAGCTCTGGTTGAGAAATTAGATGAATGAAACAAGCTTGCAAATGATGTCATAGCATCATCAAATATTAACACTAAACACATTTTTTCAATTTATGAGTATTTTAACTCAGTATCATTCAACATTCTAGCAAGATAGTAAAGTGCATTCCATTTTCCTTTATCATTCTTTTAAGCTAGCAAAACTCCTTATGAGTGTTCTTGTGCAGATAAATAAAGGATAAGAGGACATCCTAAAATTAGTGCTTTTAAAATAGGCGGACTTTGGATAAATGTTTTAAAGCTTTTAAAAGAATTGCTACATGATTCATTCCACTTGAAAAGAACATCCTTTTTATTAATCAATTGAAATGCCAACATCTTCCTACTAAGTTCAATATAAATCTTCTTATTAATTCAAGATAAATCTTCTAACTTATAGTAACTTTTCTTACAAGCTTTTAAGCTCATGGATGTTTTTTTGTTTTGGCATCTTAAGAATATTATCAATTTTTTTATTAATCAATGTTAATGCCTTAATGACATACTAGAAACCTTAATAATTTACCTGAAAGAAACTCTAAAAGTGCATTTGAGTGGATTCATCTTAATTTGATATTTTCAAAGATGCTCAAATACCTCTTAAAAGTCTTGCATATTATTATTAGTCTTTTTAGACTTTACAACCAAGTAATCCACATAACATTTACCATTTTTATGAGCATATCATTAAAAAACTTTTTCATTGCTTATTGATATTTTACCCTTACATTCTTTGACCGAAATGCATGATTTTATGATAGTAAATCCCTTTTGGTGTGCAAAAAGCAATTATCTTTGTATCTTCTATAGCCATTGGAGCTTGATTATATCCATATGACCCATCATGAAAAGATAATCTTTTATAGATAATAGTTGCATCATTATAATTTTAATGATAAGTAATGGAAAATCATCTTTAGCACAAGCATTATTAAGATCTCAAAAGGCAACATATACTCAAATTTGACCATCCTTCTTTCCCACTAGAATAATATTTAAAATCCATTTTGAATAGTTAACTTTTTTAATGAAACCATTATCAATGAATTTATTAACTTTAGCTTTAATTTAATAAATTATTTTAGTCAAAAGTGTCTTTGAGGTTACTTGACTAGTAACATCTTCAATGAAAACCATTGTCAATGTATTTATTAACTTCAGCTTGAATTTAAGGAATTAATTTAGGTCAAAAGCATCTTTGAGGTTGCTTGACTAGATTTGCCCCTTTTTTTAATTGTTAAGTAACGAATTACCACCTTTAGATGTAAACCAAGCATCTCATTTTATATGACCATGCAATGACATCCTTGTATTTAACCATAAGTTGCTTGTAAAAATCTTCTTCTTCTTGAGACAAATTCATACTTAGGAAGATTGGTCCAAGATGTTCAACATACCCTAAGTTGATTTCGTTTAGTTAATCCATTGTAACTTTGTTTCCTTCTTTAAATTTTAGTTAAGTTTTTTCTGCAGCTTTCTCAATTGTTGGCTCTTCTTAACAATCATCACTTATATTGACATAATATGATCGCATTACATTGATTTCTTCCTCTTTCTCTTAATGAGGTAATGAACTAAAGATTATCATTATTAGTTGTTTTTCTTTAAGTACTTCACCAGTTATAACAATCCATTTGCTTTAATAGACCATATGTGATGGCATTTTTCTTTTTTACTCATGTATAACTTGCAAGGAGAAGTTCTTCTTAGTCTTCCTAAAATTTTTGCTCTTCAAGACCCTAAGTCTATCTTTATTAGAAACTTGTTTATCTTTTAAACTACCATTAATTTATGCTCCAATATCATTAAATACTGAAACATGACTTATATGAAATCCTAATCGGTTAAAAATTGAAAACTTGACTTCAATAGACTCGTTTTGTTCATCCTCAACTATAATATAGTTAAAAGCACTTTTATGAATCTTTAAGTGTAATGGAGTTAGAGAACGGTATTCATCACCTTTCGAATTTCATTAGAAATTTTTTAGCTTACTAAGGTTTCTTTTGCTTCTTAAATAATAAAGTGCTTCATTGGCCAAATCCTACTTTAGCTAATAACTTGTGAGTATTAATTAGGATTAAAGTCATTTGCACATTTGGTAAGAAAGTCTCCATGCTCCTCAATTAATACTTGAGAATATTTTACGAACCCTTTTAATGGCTCCTGAGTTTTTTTTTTGTAGCCATGAGATTTGAGATATGAAGGATTAAATCCTTTAGTTCCTTGACAACATTTTCATCTTAGCTTTTGAAGAAACCTGCCTTTCTACCTTCTTTTTCACTAGAATGCATTATGTTGTTTTTGAACTTCTTTCTTCTTATCTCCACTTTCTCCTAAAGACAAATGAGTATTAAATTGTAAAACATTCAAAGCTTTTGCATTCATTTTGAATGTTTCTTAATCTTTTTGAGTGTTGGGTTGTGATTAGTAATAGGTTTCTTTTTCTACTCCTTCCTTGGGTTTAAGTAAAGGTAGTGAGGATTGTAATCACTTTTTTTTCAAGTGTTAGCCAATTAAACACTTGGGTTGTTAGGTATGGTTTGAATTTAGCCAAGAAAAACTCACTTGTATAAATATTTGAGTTGAGACTTCAAAAAAAACTTTTGGGAAGTTTTCCCAAAAAACCTAAAAGTAAAAAATATAAAAAAAATAACATTGACTTTTTATTCTTTCAAAACTAATTTTCCAAATAAATACTTTTAAAAAATAACCCAAAAAAACACACTTCTTCTTTTGCTTTATTTCATTGTTCTCTCTCTCTTTCTCTTTCTCTCTCTCTATAAGCATAAAATTCCTATAAGGTTCTGTAATTTTTTGATGCATATTAGATTCTATCTATTCATCTAATTAAAAGATTTGATTCATGGCAACCGAACCAACTTCAGATGTGGCAAGATTTATCTGTTCATTTAAGGATGACTTGATGCATGGCAAGTGAATCAGCTTCAGCTGTGGCAAGATTAGTGTTCTATGTTTATTCTTTTATTGAGAGTTTAGCCATCAGCATCCCTTTTGTTGTCGATAAGAGATTTCAGTTGGGAAAATAAGTTCTTCTCAGATGGATTCTTTCTTAGCTTACCCATTATAGCATCCAAATCCTTGAAATGTACTTCCATTGTTGCTCTTTTCTCCTTCGACCCTTTTCTCGTAACTCAGCTAGCTCCCCAGTCCACTGATCCACCATGCCATATATACAATAAAAGAGATGCAAGTAAAAGATTTTGGAAGTATTTTTGAGATATTTGCAAAAGATGAATGGCTATACTCTATATTTTGATATATGACAAGGACCCTTTTCTTTTTCCTAAAGTACAATCCTAAATGGTAAATGGAATGCCAAAAATGAAAAGTAAATCCTAAAAGCTAAATCTGAAAACACGGAAAACTAAAATTTTTTTTAAAAAAAATTGAGCCAAATCAAAAGTAATAATCACTTGTTCAAATGTACCATTCCATGATATTTTCTCAAAACTATTTGTGTAAATCCATCTAAATAGTATATTGGAGTGGGTGATTTGAAAATCCTCATTTAAAAGAATGTTAAGTAGGAGATATAGGATTGTTGAGAATCCAAATTTTTCAAAGTCTTTTATGTCCTTATGTTGATTTTTCTTGTATTTTCATTCTCATGTATGTTTGGATCAGGGTTAAAGATTAGAGGTATAATGGTTACATATGTAACAGTTATATGTATAACTATTAAGAAAGTAACAATTACAAGTGTAATAATTAAATTGTTAACTTTGTTTGGTAACTAAATGATAATGTATAAAAGTTGTGCAATTAAAAAATCAAAATAAAAAAACTGTTACTATATATAAAATAATTAAAATAATATAAATAAATAAATTATTATATTTTTATAAACAATTAAACTAATTTTTAAAACATCAAATAATTAAAAATTATTGAAATATTTCATAAAAATAAGATTACATAATGTATATTTATACGTTCCTACACATAAAAAAAAAAAAAAAGACAATTAAATTGATTTATATTTGTTTTTTCGAATTTGATTTATTTATACTCTGTTTTTAACCTTAATTCAATCGCGCCCTCAATCTCAAATTCTCCTAAATATTGCATGTCTCTCATCTGTAGTTTCTCTAACCATCAAAGCAGGTTAAACATCATGTCATTACAGCAATAATAAATTCCTCTAAACCAGGGCATAATCTCCATGCCAACCACAGTTCCAATCAGTTATGATTCTAGCTGTTTCAGTATGTTTGCAAAGAGCAGAAGTCTAATCACATTACTTTACAGAGTACAGATAGAAAGGAAAAAAAAAGTCTTACCGCACAGAAGGTAGTGAATACACAAACAAGAACAAGAATGAAATGTTCTGCTATAGCAGTATCAATGACTCCGTCATTTAATGGTGTATTTTCTTTCCCATGATTAAGAAATTAAACTGTTTAATATGAACAAATTTTAAAAATAATTAAAAACATTCTCTGGCGTGTATATTTTCATATCATATCACATCCAATATCTAATTTTTTATGTCCTTGTGGCCTATATAAATTGCCAAAGGAAAAACACCTGACAATATTGTGTGTGGAGCTAATTTTTCTCAGATTTCTTGTAATTAGACAAGACTTTATTAGACATTGATTCAACGCGGAGTTTTTTCGATATTGATATGAAAGAAGAAAATCAAAATCAATTCAATTAAGCTGGCGTTCAAGTATGAATACTTGAAATTTAAATTTCATAAAACTTTTTCAATAAATTTATAAATTCATTCAAATTTTTATATATTTATTAATTTATTTTTATTTGCAGATAATTATATAAATAAGACTTTGAATAGTTGACTTTTCAAAAAAAATTGAGTATTTGAAAATATATGCCATCTATAGTTCTATAATTTTGTAAAAATTTTCAACTAAAGTCTAATTGAGTTTGAATATAAACATTACTTGATAGAGTTGAATTTAAATTTTTTCAAATAAAATCAATCGAGTTCAAGCGAATTGTGTTTTGAACTCTAAATATTAGGGTGAAGTTAACTTCGTGCTTGAAAATATTACAACTCTAATTCAACGTACAATAGCTTTAAAAAGTTAAATAAACAAAACACATAAACATCTCTAATGGTTTCATTTTTTTCGGAAATAAATATATTTAGAGTGTATTTAGATACAAACTTTTGATTTAAAATCTTAGATTTAAAATATTAATTTAAAATGTAAGAATTTCAAATAATATATAATTACATATCATTTCAAATCTTTAATACATTAACTTTTAAATTTATTGTAAATTTATTTCAAATATTCAGGAGTACATAACCATCTAATTCACAAATAAAATATTTAATTCAAATTCAAATTCAAGTTTAAATCCCTTACATCCAAAGACAAGAATTACCTATTTAAACCTCTCTAAAGATGATTTTTATTCTTACTCTTACTAGGGCCTGCTATTTCGAATACAATGGAAGAATATGCATTTTGCCCTTAATGTTTATAATAAAAATAAAAATTTACCCTTAAATAAAATTTAGAACTTAAACACAATTTAAAAAAAAAAATTTGAACTCTTCATTGTAAAATTGTTAAACAACAGTTTGCTACTATTTTTTTTTTTTTTAAAAAAAAAAAAACTTTTGATGCTAACTTAATATTAAAAATGTTTCGCATATTTATTTTATGCAAAAATTTAAAAAAATGGATAAAATGAGATATGAGATGAGTGACAATAGTAATATGGCGGTGGTGATGACAGTAATAGCCACTAAATATGAGCAATCTGTTTGTACGTAATTTTTTTTTTTTTCAAGTTATCCTTCTATATGTGTACTTTTTTTGTGTAATTTTTTTTTTTCAAACAACATAAAAGATGAAAGAGCCTTAGAGGGGTGAATAAGACTAATAAATAAAAATTAAAAATTAAAAAAAAATCTTTACAAGGATTGAAATAATATTGAGAATGAAAAACACAATCATATAAGGAGTTCGAATTCAACATCAATCATACGTCTCTACCTAACTTATTCCCAAGTTACAATTTTCAGTCACTCACAATTTTATTCACAAGATTGAAACTATATAAGAGTTTTATGGCTAACTCTTCTATCTTTACAACTTGAGTTTTTAATACTCATTCAAAATCTAAATCTCAAGTATTTAAATGGACAACACTTAAACCAATTTCTTTTAGAATAGAATCTCACTTCTTGTTTTCTTAATCCTAGAAAATAATAGAACAAAAATGTCTATTCTAACACTCACAAACTCTCATAAGAGTTACACAAATACAAAATTTATTTAAGAGAGAATTGGAGAGATTAATTGAATGCTTAAGAGAGAATGAATGATAAACAAGTTTCTTAACTTTTCAATTGAACTCTATAGAGTGTTTATATAGAGAAACACTAAAAAATATGGTTATTGGATGTTTCAAACATGTCTCCAATGTCTATAATTGATTTTTGAATCAATCTTGGACTTTTACAGCTAAAGTGATGCTCATAATCGTGAGAAAGCCATTCTGGCTTGTGTGCATCAGTTTGAGGACCGTTGCATTAAAAAATATCCATTAAATGTTATCAAAGGTGTTCTCATAAGCCGCTCATAATCATGAGGACCGCTCATGACGAGTACTGCCCATTTTGCTAAAAATGAGCTCTTGAGGCAGTATTTATGGTCAGCTCGTGACCAATTCATGAGATACTAATGAGTAGGACTGAAGAGGATTAAATCGACCAAAACATTCTTCATAAAAGTTATAGATAATTTTCTTATCTTTCAATATCAGTTTCACTCACCTCCATGGAACCTCTATAGCTCAAGATATTGTTGAAATACTAAGAGCTACGCAACTTAAAATGAAGGTTGCATATACTGACTTCGACTCAAGCTTTGCATACACAAATAAGCTCGGATTTTGACAAGTAAGCTTAATTCAAAAAGATTAAGATGTCTACTTTAAAAGTGAAGAAGATCATTTTCTCATTATAGAGCTCTAGATATGTCAAAAAGGCTTCTTGAATTTCAAAGGTCGAATTAGCCCAAAAGACCACTACATATCAAAAATGTATATTTTTGGTGTATAATTTCCTACACACTTAGTTGAAATCATTATTATCAAAATTATTTGTCAAATTCCAAAATTAGGAGTTTGATCATGTAAATGGTCAATAATCTCCTTCTTTTTGGCTTTGACAACCAATTTGAAAGATAATAAATAAAGTGTGTGAGTGTCAAAAATAAAAACATGAATAAGTATGTATTGTACATAATAGCTTCCCCTCTCAAATTAAATTAATGCATTATGTGAACAATTTTCCTTCTCCTTAATATATGCATAAAATTCAATATAATACACTATGTATCAGAGCATGAAAGTAATTGAATTAATATGACATATATAAGGGATAACAAATTTTTCTTATATATTTCTTTTTTACTACCCTTTTATAGATATGATAAGAAATATAAATTTATTTTATTCCTCCTTTTTGTCAAAAATAAAGACAACGTAATCATGTTTTCAAGAACATGGCCTACATAACAAATGTGTTAAAAACATGATAACATGATTATTAAAACAAATTGTTAGGCAATTTGAAGGAAATAATTTCAAACATATATTCATGTAATACTACTAGAATGCATCACAAAATAGTACATATAGCACTACATTGAAACTTAAAAAACTTAACTATCACATGATCATATAAAGCTTAGCTAGTTAATGATCATGTGACACTTAGTATATTACAAACATAGCTTCTTCTCCCCTTTTATCAAAGACAAAAATAAAAGAGAGATACAAAAGGAAATGAACCTAAAGGAACCAAAAATTCTAAACGAATTAAAGATCAAGAACAAAAACAATGAAAACAAAGATACCCAAATTTTTTATAAAATTTATGTCATACTTAAATAAAGTAAGCAAAACAAGGCTTTTTATCACAAGGACAAAACTAGCCACAATTACATTGTTACTATGCATGCATAAACACACTCTCATATAGTGATGTCACTAACATAAACATATCTTTGAAAATAATCCATCCCTAAAAGGAAATTAACTAAGTACACATGCAAACTCAATTATATTTCCTCTTTATCAAAAGCAAAGATAGACCAAATCTTAAAAAATATTCATGCTTTATCAAAGATCAAAACAATTCTTAAGAAGAATTTATACATGAAAAAATTAAACATGAATTTGCATGTATAAACACAATTAAAAAAATTCATGCATAAACACAATAAATAAAAAAATTAAACAAACTCAAATATTTCTCCCCCCTTGTCAAAATGCAAAAAAATAAAATTGCATTAACAAGGATAGAGTTACAATTATATTAAGCTATCAATTATAGATAATATATAAAACTAACAACTCATGGCTTATATCAAAAAAAAAAAAAAACGAACGCAAACTTGTCACAAAATAACTATATAAAAAAAAAAACAGCTCAATGCTTAGATACAAAAAAATACTGAAAATGAACCAAACAGAAACTAACAACAAAATTAACAAAATATATAAAAAAAAACTAGTCTTCGTAAGGAGTAGGAGGAATTTAAAAATATATATAATGCATATTTAAACATATATAAATGCATGACAATTTATATATATATATTTTATAGAATTGTTAAGATCAAAATCAAAACATTTAATAATCTAAGTAATCAATAAGCACAACATAATTTCACATGAAAATGGTCCAATCATCAATTAAGCATAAAATTCAAAACAAACTGGAACCATCAATCATGTTAAGTTCATACTTAATAAAATTTATTCTTTCCTCACAAAAAGGCTTGGTAAAAATGTTAGCTAATTAATGATTAGTATCAACAAATTCAAGAAAAATATCACCATTTTGCACATGATCACATAAGAAATGATGTTTAATATATATATGTTTAGTTCTAGAATTTTAAATGAGATTTTTACTAACATTTATAGCACTTGTATTATCACATTTAATAGAAATATGATTAATATCCTTACCACAATACAATAATTGTTATTTTTGCCATAAAACTTGGGTACAACAATAACTAGTTGCCACATATTTTGCTTTAAAGGTGGACAAGACAACCGAAACTCGTTTCTTGCTAAACCAAGAAACAAAACAATTACCTAAAATTTAATAAGTTTTAAAAGTACTTTTTCTATCTAGTAAACTACCGAAAAAATCCGCATCATAATAACTTATCAAGTCAAAGGAAGAACTTTTAAGATATCAAAGTCCTAAATGCATTGTACCATAAAGATATTTGAAAATTCTTTTAATGCATTCAAATGAGACACTTTAGGATTTGATTGAAATCTAGTACACAAGTAAGTAGCAAACACAATATCGGGTCTATTAGTAGTTAAATAAATAAAGGATATAATCATACCTTTAAATCGCTTTTCATCAACCAGTTTACTATTCTCGTCTTTATCAAGTTTGGTTGTGGTGCTCATTGGAGTTTTACTTGTCTTAGCTCCATCCATGCTAAACTTCTTGAGAATTTTTCTTGCATATTTAGTTTGATTAATGAAAATCTCATCTTTACATTTAAAACCTGGTGGTTGCTCAACATATACCTCCTTTTCAATAAAACCATTTAGAAATGCACTTTTAATATCCATTTGATAAAGTTTAAAATCCATTAATGATGCAACCAGGACAAAGGTTTCATTATAATCAATGTCTTCCTCTTGATTATAACCTTTAGCTACTAGTCTAGCTTTATTCCTAATTATGACACATTGTTCATTCATCTTATTTTTAAACACCCATTAGTGCTTATAATAGGATGATGTTTAGGCCTAAGAACCAAGGTCCAAACCTTGTTTCTTATAAATTGATTTAACTTTTCTTGAATAACAAGGACCCAAAATTCATCACACAAATCATCATCAATATTTTTTAGTTCAATTTGAGAAATGAAGGCTAGATTAACAATAGACTTAAGTTTAGATCTAGTAGTTACTCCTTTTATAGTGTCACCTATGATGAGGTCTTGAGGATGAGCTTTCTTGAATTACTAATCCTTTAGATGTTCATCCTTCAAGGTAGGTTGAAATATATCCCCATTTTCCTCTTTGTTTGGACTTTCAAGTTCTAAATGCTTACTAACATTTTCTTCTTCAGTATCTACATTCTCATTTTCACTTACAAGATCATTAACACTACAAACATCCTTTCTAGGATTAGGTGAGTTTGATTCATAAAAAAAAAACACACATTGATTCTTCAACTACTAGAGTTCTTTTATTAAATACGCTATATACTTTGCTAGAAGTGGAATAGCCTAGGAAAATTCCTTTATCAACTTTAGAGTCAATTTTTTCAAGATTATCCTTAGTATTCAATATAAAGCACTTGCATCCAAATACTCTTAGATATGAGATTTTGGGTTTTTTTATTGTTCCATAGCTCACAATATATTTTATATAAAATTTTTCTTCTAAAAACTTGGTTTGAAATATACAAGATGTGTTAATAGCTTCTGCCCAAAAGTATAGAGGCAAATTATACTCATGAATCATTATTCTAGCCATTTTCATAAGAGTTCTATTTTTCCTTTCAACTACCCCATTTTGTTAAGGAGTTCTAGGAGATGAAAAAGTATGCGAAATAACATTTTCATTACAAAAGGTTTTGAAAATTTCATTTCAAATTCAGTTCCATGATCACTTTTAATTGATGAAATACAAAATCCTTTTTCTTTTTGAACTTTTTTAACAAAATTTTTAAAAGCTTTAAAAGCATTATTCTTATGAGCAAGAAAACACACCCAAGTAAATCTAGAGTAGTCATCAATCAATACATATGCTTACTGTATTCCACTAAGACTAGCAGCTCTAATTGGTCCAAACAAATCCATATGCATAAGTTCAAGTGGTCTAGAATTGGACACTATATTTTTGCACTTAAATGAAGAATTGGATTCTTTTCTCTTTTGACAAGCATCACAAAGTTTATCCTTATTGAAATTAAGCTTAGGTAAACCAATTACAAGTTCATGTTTTTAAAGATCATTCAATAGCTCAAAATTTGCATGTTTTAACTTTCTATGTCTTGTCCATATGTCATGGGAAATAGACATTAAGCATTTGATATCCTTGTTGTTAACCTTATTCAAGTCAATAACATAGACATTGTCTATCCTTTCACTAATAAAAACTACTTTTTCTTCATCAAGACTGCTAACAAAGCAATTTCTAGGATATAAAGTTACCTTATTTCTCATGTCACATAATTGACTTATACTAAGCAAATTATATTTAAGACCATCAAAAAATAACATATAATGTATATATAAGGATTAAGTATTACCAATTTCTCCAATGCCAATAATCTTTCCTTTTGCATTGTCTCCGAATGTGACATGTCCTTCATCCTTGGCATCAAGCTTATTGAATTGCTCCTTGTCTCCTATCATGTGCCTTGAACATCCACTATCGAGATACCACTTTCTTTTTGTTCTTGTGGATTTCAAGCACAACTACACAAAATAATTCAAGTGTTCTTTTAAACCCAGACCTTTCTTGGTCTAGGTTAGTTAGTTTCAAGGTAATCTAAATGAAGTAAATTCATGTGTAGTTTTTTATAAAAACATACATTATTGGTATGTCCTTTAATCATGCAATATGAACTATGACATTTTCAAATTTATTTATCCTAGGATTTCATGCTTTTCTAATGTGTGAAGCATGTCTTTCATGTTGTGTTGGTGTGTGTTTCCTATAACACTTTTGGGTCATAGTGTGAGACATGCATTGACAATGGCAATGTGTATTTTGATAGGTTTATGCAACATATTTAGGTGTATTGTGTTGTGTAATATGCTTATAGGTGTTGTGTCTAGTGTACATGTAAGCATGTTTGGGTTGTGCTTGTCTTGCATAAGACTTACCTCTTTATATCATATAGGATTGGGTCTTATGAGACTTTCCTTTAATATTTGACACATAAGACTTATTAGCTTTGAAAGCTTAAGTTTAAATCGGTTTATAGGTAAAATGAGTGGAATTATGTGATGCTTTAATAAAATTAATATATGATGATGATGATGAAAGTATTCCATTTTTATATCCAATTCTATGGGTATCTCCATGGAATTTTGAGAATCAAGAAAACTATCTAAAGTTTCTTTTCCTCTTTTAAATTTAGCAATGGAATTCTTTAATTTTAAGACCTTCTTAGAATGCTTATGATTTTCATCACTTGCTTTCTTAAGTTAATCTTTCAAGGAATTAGAAGACTTTGTATCATTAATAAGTTTTTCATTTGATTTAACAAGACTAGAAAACTCAATTTTTAACTTCTTAAATTCCTTAGTTAAGCTATTTAATTTATACTTATAATGTTTCTTTCTAGAAAGTAAACTTTTGCACTTAAGAAAGAGTTTGCTCACAAAAGAGCTCCCAATATTACCATCATCATCGTATTCATTATAAGCATAATACTCATTATAAGAAGAGTTAGAAGTAGATGGTACCTCTTTTTCATCATCAAAATCCATAAAGCAAAGATTGGCCACTTCTTTTTGTTCCTCTTCCTCTTTAAATTTAGAGGAATCATCCCAAGTAGGTTTAAATGCCTTCTTATCCTTTGCTCCCTTATTCTTGAAATTGAGTTTGGGGCACTCACTTCTAATGTGTTATGATTTTATGCATTCATAGTAAGTAATTTCTTTGGTTTTATTTATGCCTTCTCCTTCGTACTTCTTATTGAAGTTTCTTTTTCTTGAGAAAATTTTCTTTTTCAAGAAATTTTTAAAATTTCTAATAAGCATGACAATGTCACCATCTTCATTACTAGAATCTTTAATGCTTTCCTCTTCACTATCTTCTTGAAGAGATTTCAGTTTTATACTTTTTTTTATTTTCTTCCTTTTCTTTTCACTCTTTACCTTTTTGCTTAATTGTAAGCTCATGTGTTAAGAGCTTTCCAATAAGCACATCAATTGAGAGGATAGAAAGGTCTTGAGCTTCCTCAATAGAAGTGACTCGACATTCCCAATCCTTTTTAGGTAGGATTTTTAGAATCTTGTTGTTCATCTCTTCCTTGGATAAATGTTTTTTAAGTTTCTTAAGGGTTGTAAGGAGAGCATTGAAATGGTTTGTCATCTCAATGATTAATTCTTGAAGCTTCATTTTGAAGAGTTCATATTCATTCATACATATAAAGTTGAACCTTTTTGCTTTTTACTTGTATGTTGCCTTCATAATGATTCTCCAAGGTCTCCTACATTTCCTTGTCTAAAATGTAATACTGAAGCTTGAATCCATCTTCTTTTGTCATGGAAGAGAGTAGAGTGATTATAGCTTTCTTATTTTTATAGTTTTCTTACTTTTGATAATTGCTTCAATCACTTCTTGAAAGAGTAGTTTGTACACTATCACTAGTAGTTTTTGGTGGTTGCCAATGTTTAAGAACAACTTCCTAAAGCCTAATGGAATCATAATCTAGATATAGCTCCATTTTGAATTTCCAATGAGAATAGTCACTAACATCAAAGAATGATCTAAATGAAGAGAAATTTTGAAGTTTACTCCCTATGATCTTGTATTCTAGCTATTAAGTTCTTAGAATCTAAGCTCTGATACTAATTGAAAGAGCCTTAAATGTGGGGTGAATAAGGCTAATGAATAAAAATAGGAAATTAAAAGAATTCTTTGCAAAAATTGAAAGAATGTTGAGAAGGAAGAATGAAGAACACAATGATTTAAAGAGTTCGAATTCAACAACAATCCTACATCTCTACCTATCTTATCCCCAAGTTACATTTTTCAATCACCTATAATCTTATTCACAAGATTGAAACTATATAAGAGTTTTATAGATCACTATTATAACTTTAGAACTTGAGTTTTTAAGGCTCACTTAAAAATCAAATTCCAAGAGTTTCAATGGACAACACTTAAACCAATTCCTTTTAAAATAGAATCTCACTTCCTGTTTTCTTAATCCTAGAAAATAAAAGAATAAGATGTCCAGTCTAACACTTTTTAGCTCTCACAAGACTAACACAAATATAAAAATTATTTAAGAGATAATTTGATAGCTTAATTGAATGTTTAAGAGAGAATAAATGATAAATAAGTTTCTAAAACTTTCAATTGAACTTTATAGAGTGTTTATATAGAGAAACACTAAAAAGTATGGTTGTTGGATGTATCAAACATGTCTCTAACATCTATAATTGATTTTTGAATCAATCTTGGACTTTTGCAGGTAAAGTGATGCTCATGATCATAAGGAAGCCATTCTAGCTCATGAGCATCAGTTTGAGGACAGTTTTATTAAAAAATATTCATTGAATGCCATTAAAGGCATCCTTATAAGCTGCTTATAATGGTGAAGAGCACTCATGAGGAGTACTACTCATTTTATTAAAAATGAGCTCCTAAGGCATTATTTAATGTTAGCTCATGACTAGCTTATAAGATGCTCATGAGCAGGATTGAAGACGATCGAATCAACCTAAACTTTCTTCATAAAAGTTATAGATAATTAATTTATCTTTCCATATCACTTTAAAACACCTTAATGGAACCTCTATAGCTTAAGATATTATTGAAATAATAAGAGTTGTACAACTTAAAATGAAGGTTGCATATGTTGACTTCAACTCAAGATTTGCATACACAAATGAGCTCATATTTTGACAAGTAAGCTTAATTCATAAAGCTTAAGATGTCTACTTCAAAAGTGAAGAAGATCATTTTATCATTATAGAGTTTTAAAGGGGTTAAAAAGGATTCTTAAATCTCAAAGGTCGAATTAGCCTAAAAGACCGCTATACATAAAAAATGTATATTTTTGGTATATAATTTCCTATATGCTTAGTTGAAATCATTAGTATCAAAATTGTTTATCAAAGTCTAAAATTAAGAGTTTGACAATGTAAATGGTCAATAAAAGATATTATAGATTAGATAATAAAGATTACAATAAGAGATAGGCCAGCATAATTAAAAAAGCTAGAAAACACTAACAAGGCTTTAGCAATAAATGGGCTAGAATAAAGTGAAATCCCAAGAACAACAAATAGGGAAAGAACCCTAGTTTGCTGAAGATTTAAGGGAGGCCATACGGTGATAACAGTAGTTGCTTCATTTTGATGTATGACTCCATACCAGTGAGCTTGCATGAGTTGATGGTGTTATGGACTAAAGAAGATGATAAAGTCTAGATAGTCTAGAAGCAGCAAGCAAAAGAAGTAGAAGAAGCTCATCCTCTAGATTGAACCAGTAGATCTCCAGGGAAAGCAAGCAACTTCCATCACAATAATAAAGGTAAGCCTTAATAGAGTGTTGACCTTGTAATATTGAAACGCACTGGAACCTAACCAAGATCTAGCTTCAGTACCAGTTGAAGCTTCAATTAGGCACACATCCGACAATATCACAAAGTAGAGGGCAACATGAAAGCATGACCTATTGGTTATACATGAAAACATGCTTTCAACATAATATGATGCTCCTTGTAGGCCATGGTTAAACATAAAAACAAGAGGCTATTAAAAACATAATATCAAGACAAAATATCAATAAACAAACAATGAACATCATATTATTATATTTAAACAACAAACATAAAAGGAATAAACCATAAAACAAGGAGAGGATTACTGGTTAAACCAGCATTCATCCCTTGTTACCAACATCGACTATCAAACCAGACAAGCTATATCACTGTAGAAAAAGAGAAAACTCTTAGTTGAAAAATCCGAAGATTGCTTAGTTTCTTGCCAACGTTAAAAGGAGGCTTATTTTTTTTATATGTGTAATTAAGTAGTCATAAATGCATCTTTTTTATCATGTAAGTATTAGTGGGTCCTATGAATACGAGAAACAAATTGATGTTCAATATTTATGTTTTTTTAGATAGTACAAACAGTTAATTCCTAACACCACAAGGAGGGTTCGAATTCTCCTCTCTACAAATTGAATGTTCATACATTTTGCCACTTGGGCTACACATGAGGGACCGTTCAATATTTATGTTTATACTGAATGAAGTTTTTTTTTTTTACAAATAAATCAAGTAGTTAAATCTCAACACTATAAGGGATAAGGTAAGAAGTGAATGTTCGATATTTGGTCTCCTCAAATATAATGTCTACATATTTTACCACTTTGACTACTTATGATGGACTGCTAAATGAAAAATTTAAATACTCTATTTTTTATTTTTATTTATTTATTGTGTAAATGCTTATAAATTTTTTTTTTAGAGTAAATTTGTGCATTGTTATGAACATTAAGGAAAAAAAGATGCACACTAACCCAACAAGTTCATGCATGAAAAAAAAAATAGTGAGGCTCATTAATTAATGCATGAATCTTCAATTCTGTAAGCTGATTTAGCTAAAGTATTCTTCCATTAATTGTTGGTATGTGCTTTTGGCGGAACGATTTTGATTCAAGAAAGTAAACAACTGGCTCTTACAATTTAATTAATTTCTATTATGTTTGCAAAATTAAATATATCTATGAGAATTACTTATTCTTTTGCATAATGGATTTTTCATTACATTTAATGGTTTTAGTAATAATTATATGAAAGTTAAATCTATAAGAGATGTAAAATTTTATCTAACACTTATTTTTTCACACAACTCAAAAATTTATTACACAAATTCAAACTTTTTACCACCTACTTAAACTAAGAGATATTGATAGGATCATCTTGATTGGCCATCTTTTCCTCAATTTTTGAATAAACATTCTTTCATGTAGTCTGGTGGTCGATATTTCATCGTTACAATGTCCCACCTGAAATACATAGCGTGGCCACATATTCTTAAAATGGCATTTGTGGTCTATAAGTATGAGTGCGGAGGAAAAAATTTTGTGAGAATGATTGGATATAAGAGAAAAATCCATATGTTAATTTCAAATTCAAAAATATTTAAATTGGTTAATTTTGTATTGTGTCTATGTTTTAATATGTTTTATTTATTTATTTATTATTTAATTAATATAAAAATTATATAATTTAAATATTAATGAATGATATACTAGAAGCAATCATTCTCTTTAAGTAATTTGTCGGTTGCTTTTTGTTGAACTAAGTTCATTTTCTCTTTCACTAATAATAATTTTGTAATTTTTTTGTTCATGTAGCCCACCTTTTATTTCCACGTTGAACATGCATGTTTTGTGATATATAACCTAAATATTTTATATTCTATCAATTAATATATATATATTGCATAATAGAGATAATTTTCTCTTTTCAAATCATCGATGATAAATATTAAACTCTACACATCATAATATCTTTAAAATTACAGATTTTTCTATTTTAAACTTGCGACATGTATCTCTATCGCGAGTGAGAGGTAATACTCTTTTTACCCCAAGTCAATATTATTTTATTATTTGAGTTTTTTTAAATTTTTTTTGGTAAATCTAAAATCTAAGTTGTATATGAGTGAATTCGTCATATAAGAATTTAAAAATTCATAGTTTGTAAATTTTTTTAATAATTTAATGACATTACTTTTTTTTGTTTTTAAATTTAAAATTTTTGGTGAAAATATATATTTTTTTAATTTAAAACTTAAGTTGCACATATAGGTAAACTCATCATATAAAAATTAAAACACATATAATTTGTAAAAAAAAAATTAATAATTAAATGACATTTTTTTCATTTTTTTTAAATTTTAATTTTTAGTAAATATATATATATATAATTTAAATTAAATATGAATGAATCTATTACATAAAAATTTAAAAATTTAGAGCGAAACCACCAGCCACCCTGACCGAATTCATGATGAGCCCACCAACTTCCTGGTAAATCATAAAGTTGAAAGTGCCAGAGATTCCTAAAGGCATACCATCAGAAAAGCTTCCGTTGAGGCCCTAACCATCCAATAACTACGCACATGGCCTTCTCGTTGTTTGTCATTGCATGGTGGCAGATCTATATTATAGACAACAAATGTCACTGTAACAGTGGCCATGTTACTTTATTGTCAGGTAAGACATCGATGCTGAACATCAACTACTATAAATATATTAATATATTAATATATTAATATATTCAGAAATTGAACAAAACATGGCCAATCAAGGAACATCATACCGTTTCCACTATAAATATATTAATATATTAACTAAAGAGCCAATTGTTTAATTTGATACGTGAAGAGTAATCAAGTTCAAGTTTACTTTCTGCCAATTATCAATTAAATTTAATTTTAAAAGTTAATTTACACTTTTAACTTTATAAGTTGTGTTAATTATATTTAATTTTATTTAAAAAATATAATTATATTTTAAAAATTATTTTATATCTCTATAAAATAAATTTAATACTTATTAAATTTTTTATCCTCTTTTTTTCTATAAAATTACATAAAATGTAAGAAAATATTTTTAAATTTTAATTTTGTCAAAAAAATGTTTTTAAATTCTAATTTTATCACTCTTAACATAAATTTAAAAATTAATTTCTAACTATTTTTACAAAATTTTTAATTTTTTACTAAAAGTCCTAAACTTTTAACTATTTTAAAATTTACTTATCAAATTTCAGCCACAATATTTAAAATTGTATTTAATAGAGATCAAATCAAAAAAAAAAAATTAGATTAAAAAAATAGATTTTTGAGAAAACAAAAATATTAGTTAAGAATATAAAAATTATTTAATTTTTCTGAAAAATATGAATAAATTAAAATTTAAAATTGTATTATTATATATAGTGCTTACTTTTATTATTTTTATTTTTATTAATATTAGTATATATAATAAATTGATTCACAAATTATCACTTTTTTCTTATTATTTTTAATTGATATACAAAAAATTACAATTTTATATTTAAATTAAAATTTTGATTTTTAAATTTATTTAAAAAATGGAAAAATTAAAACTTAGAAAATATTTTTTAAATTTTATTTTTCTTAAAAAAGAAGAAAATTGAATAACTATCAAATTTATTTTTTTAAGGATCTAAAAGTAATTTTTAGATATTCAATTAGATCGTTTTAAATAAATTTGGATATAATTGACACAATTTATAAAATTGAAGGAGTAAATTGAAATGATTTTCAATATAAAATTTAATTAATAATTAATTTAAAGTTGAGGATAAAAATTCCATTTTCCTATTAAAATATCTGTTATAAATATTACTGGTTGAAAATAATGCAAAAATGATGCACATCAAATGAACACTGCATCTATATTTAGCATTAGCTTTCATAATAAGGATCTATTTTTATAAAAATCTTATCAAAAGAGACAGTACATAATGGACCATTAATTGAAAGCATACATTTTCAGCCGAAAATTGAACAGTCGGATATCACATTGGGATAGTTCCTAAGATTCAGATTTTTCAATTTTTTTTTTCTATATATACCTGAGCAGAACTCATACTTCCTCACACTAGAAAATAAACCCAAACCAGCTTTAGCATTTCAAAAAAACAAACCCAAAATCATGTCTTTTCAAGTTTCAGCGGCTTCATCTAAAACTCCCGTATCTATTAATGTTAATCGTCGTACTGCAAATTTTCATCCTGCCATCTGGGGCGACTATTTTCTCTCTTGTCATTTTGAGAATAATTTTATGGTAAAATAATTTAAATTTATTATTTTTCATTAAATTTTTTGCAATGTTTTCTTTTTTTATTCTTTATAAACAAGTCAACGAAAATATAAGAAATTTGAAACATAGAAAACAGCAAAAATTTTTGTCTATTAATAAAATTAACAATATAAAAATGTGTTTCATTTTTATTGATCAAATATAAATCACTTGAATAATACGGTATAAATCATATTTTAAGGTATAATATATCTTATGGTGTAGCTAAACATTTTCCAAAAGAATAATAAAAGAAACAAAACTTAAAACAATTTAAGCTTTAAGTACATAGTATAATGCATAAACTAACAATTTTTGCGTACTCTAAATAGTCAGTTTCATCACACATAAGTGGATCTTGCATTTTTATTGACAAGTGTAGAATAATTGGAGCTTGTATTATAAATCTAATTGTTGGTGTAATATATTTGTACTGGATAAGAATTTTCTTCTACATCATGATTTTTACCTTGTTGATTTTTATCTCTTTACATAGGAAACCAAGGACATAATAGAGCATCAAAAGCTCAAGGAACAACTGAGAAGTATGCTAATGGTAAATACAGACAAGGACTCACAAACATTAGAATTGATAGATGCAATCCAACGTTTGGGCATCTCTTACCATTTTGAAACCGAGATTGATGAAATTTTAAGGAAAATGGATCAATTGAACCATCTTAGCGATGGATTATACAATATTTCTCTCATGTTTCGATTAGTCAGACAACAAGGATATGACATATCTTGTGGTATGTCCTCACCTCCTAATTCTTTTTGTTTGTGAACTATTTTTTTAGTTTGGTGCACGAATTTTACCACTGTACATATATGACCAAGCAGGTGTTTTCAACAAGTTCAAGGACAGCCAAGGGAACTTCAAGAACTCACTTGTCAATGACCCTCGAGAATTGTTAAGCTTGTATGAAGCTACCCATCTCAGGGTGCATGGAGAGGATATTTTAGATGAAGCACTAGTTTTCGCTACCGCCCATCTTCAGTCCACGGCATCTCAAATAAGCTTTCCTCTTGGTGCACAAATTGGCCATGCTTTAGTTCAGCCTATTCGAAAAGGGTTGCCTAGACTTGAGGCAAGGAATTACTTCTCCATCTTTGAAGGAAGTGCCTCTCGTAATGAAGTTTTACTAGCCTTTGCGAAGTTAGACTTCAATATATTGCAAAGGCAACACCAAAAAGAACTAAAAAGCATTTCAAAGTAAGCATTAATTCTACATATGTGTCCTACATAATTAATCATAAAATTCGTATTTATTGAAACTCTTTAATTTATTTATATGGAAATTTTAATGAGTTATATATGTTGGATCTTGTGGTGGTGATTAGGTGGTGGAAAGAACTGGACTTTGCGAACAAGCTACCTTTTGCAAGGGATAGAATTGTAGAGTGCTATTTTTGGATTTTGGGAGTGTACTACGAGCCTGAGTATGCTGTGGCTAGAAGGATGTTAACAAAAGTAATTGCTATGACTTCCGTTATAGATGATATATATGATGTCTACGGTACACCTGAAGAACTTGAGCTCTTTACAGCAGCAATTGAGAGGTTTGATTCTTCTCATCTCCTCACACATATTACAATATGAGGCATATCTAATATGGCTTGTGTTAGAATTTATTAATGAGTCTTAAACCAACCAGCACTATGACCTTTCTCTTATATTCTATTGTTGTCTCAATTATATCTCTGTATATTGCACAAAAGTCACTGTGACAGAGGCCCTGTTGCGTATATACAGGTGGGACATTGATGCTGAACATCAACTGCCAGATTACATGAAAGAATGTTATAGGGCGCTTCTAAATGTGTATTCAGAAATTGAGAAAAACATGACCAATCAAGGAACATCATACCGTTTCTACTATGCCAAAGAAGCAGTAATTCTCATTTTTTAATTTTTGCATACATAAAAATTAATCAAAGTTCTGAAATTTTTTATTAACTAAGGAGCCAATTAATTTTTTTACTTGTTAGATGAAGAATCAAGTTCGAGCTTACTTTCTTGAATCAAAATGGTTCCACCAAAAATACATACCAACAATGGAAGAATACATGCCCCTCGCATTAGTTACATCAGCTTACAAAATGCTGGCTACTGCAGCCCTTGTTGGAATGGGTGACATCGTCACCGAAGATTCATTTAAGTGGCTGCTTAGTGACCCTAAGATGGTTACAGCTTCCCAAATAATTTGTAGGCTTATGGATGACATTGTATCCCACAAGGTATGTAATGAATAAAAATTACCAACTGGGTATTCACTGAGATACTCCAATTTGAGACCTCAGTATTACTTATATACTTCTCTGTGTAGTTTGAGCAAAAGAGGGGGCATGTTGCATCGGCCATCGAATGCTACACAAAGCAACATGGTGTCACAGAAGAAGAAGCGGTCCAAGTATTTCAAAAGCAAATTGTAAATGCATGGAAAGACATCAATGAAGAGTGCATGCACCCAACCTCAGTCCCTATGCCTATTCTGATGAGGATCCTGAATCTTGCAAGGGTAATGGATGTTGTATACAAGTATGAAGATGGCTATACTCATGCTAATGTTGTGTTAAAAGATTTAATATCTTCTCTGCTCATTGATCCTGCACCAATGTAAACTGAAAGCTTGTCATTGGTGAAATAATTGATCATTTTGTATGAATAATGTGTATGCAATTGCGCACAAGTTTCATTTAATAAAATAAATTCAAATACTTTTATTCTTATATTATTTAATATAGTACGAAGTTATCCGGTTATATATATATATATATATATTAAAGGTATTTTTGTTCTTTGTGCTTCGTGTATATAAGACTTATGGCCTATAAATTGCCGCAGAATGAAGGTATTTTTGTTCTGAGTGCTTCGTGCATAGAAGACTCATGGCCTGTAAATTGCCGCAGAAAGAGCGCCACGATTAGTGCCGTAAACAAGTTGAACTCCTCCTTATCAGTTTGGTGTTTGATTCAATAAAAGTTTGATCAAACTCATGTATTAAAACTCATGATAAATAAGTCGAGTTTAAACTATATAAAACTTGGCTTAAGAAGTTCTCGAACAAATTCGAATAAAAGTTCTTGAACCAACTCATAATTTTAATATTTAATAATTTAATTTTAGATATATTATATATATTTGCTTATTGTAAAAAATATTTTAAAAAATACTTATTAAAATAAAATTATAATTTTTAGTAAATACATTATAATTTATTTAGTAAAAAATTTATTTTTAATTTTTGATATATGATTTTAATTTATAGTTTGTATTTCTTAAAAAATTTCTTTAGGCTTATTTCAGCTTGTTTAAACTCATGAATAATTTGTGAACATCAAGTGGCATAATGAGTTCACCTGGAGTTTTACTCAATTATACACAAATTAAATTCAAGTTAGTCAAAACTCGACTCGAATCGATTACATTCCCAATGATGATATTGGTTGTGGGAGGAATTATAGCCTAACTTTGCATGTGATATGGACTAACAAATCTTTTAAAATATACCAATTTTTCTTACAAGTTTTTGAGATCATGGATGTTTCTTAGTTTTGAAATCTTAAGAATAGCACCAATTTTTGTTTGGTCAATGTTATTGCCTAGATGACATACTATAAACCCCAATAATTTACCTAAAAAAATCCAAATTGCAATTGGTGGATTCATCTTAAGTTGATTCTTTTGAAGATTCTCAAATACCTCTCCAAAGTCTTATAGATGATTATTTAGTCTTCTTAGACTTTACAACCAAGTCATCCATATAACATTTGACTTTTTTTGGAGCATATCATAAAAAATCTTTAACATTGCTTATTGATATGTTGCTCTTGCATTCTTAAGATCGAAAGGCACCACTTTATAGTAGTAAATCCATTTTGGTGTTAAAAAAGCAGTTGCCTTTGTATCTTTTGCAACCATTGGAATTTGATTATATCTAGATGACCCATCAAGAAAAAATAATCTTTCCTAGCTAGTAGTTGCATCAATCTTAATTTTAGTGATAGGCAATGGAAAATCATCTTTAGGGCAAGCATTGTTAAAATCACAAAAGTTAACATAAACTCGAATTTAACCATTCTTCTTTCTCATTGGAATAATACTCAAAATCTATTCTAGATACTAAACTTCTTTAATGAAACCATTGTCATTAAGTTTATTAACTTTAGCTTCAATTTGAGGAACTAATTTAGGTCAAAAGTGTCTTTAAGGTTGCTTGACTAGATTTGCCTCCTATTTTATTTCTAAGTGATGAACTGCCACCTTTGGATCTAAGATAAGCATCTCTTTAAACTATCGGTTGCTGATAGGAATCTCTTTAAACTATAACTTACTTGTAAGCATCTTTTTCTTCTTGAGAAAAATTCATAATCAAGACGATTAGCCCATGACATTCAACTGACCTTAAGTTCATTTCCTTTAGTTCATCTATTATAGCTTTATTTCCTTTTTCAAATTATGGTGGAGCTTTTTTTTAATATTTCTCAATGGTTGGCTCTTCTTCATTATTATCACTTATATTGACATAATATGATATCATTACATCGATTTCTTCCTCTTTTTGTTGATGAGGTAAAGAATTGGAAATTACCATGATTTGTTGCTATACTTTAAGTACTTCACCAATTATAATAGCCCATTTGCTTTAACGGATCATATATGATGGCACTTTACTTTTCTTATTATGTATAACTGGTAGAGATAATTTCTTCTTAGTCTTGCTAAACTTTTTTTCTCTTTAAGACTCAAAGTCTATCTTTATTAGAAACTTGTTTAACTTTTAAACTACCATTAGCTTGTGTTCCAATATATTCAAATATTGAAATATGACTTATATGAGTTCCTAATTGATAAAAAAATTAAAGACTTAACTTTAGTAAATTTGTTTGCTCCATCCTCAACTACGATATAATTAAAAGCACTTTTATGAATCTTTAAGCATATAGGAATTAGAGAATAGTATCAAAGACCATTTTTAAAGGCTTAAGGATTTTCTTTCTTCTTCATTTAAACCTTTTGAATTTCATTGGAAATATTTTTATCTTAGTGAGGTTTCTCTTGCTCCTTTAATAATGAAGTGCTTCGTTGGCCAAGTCCTACTTTAGCTAATAACTTGTTAGCATTATGATCAAAGACATTTACACATTAGGTAGGAAAGACTTTATGTGCCCCAGTTGATCCTTAAGATTATTAATGGTTCCTAAGTTTCTTTTTGTTGCTATGAGATTTGTAATAGAAAGGATTAAATCATTTAGTTCCTTGACAACATTTTCAACTTAGCTCTTCAAGAAACATGGCTTTCTACTTTCTTTTTTTACTAGAATGCTTTAAAGTTTAGAAGCCATTTTCATAGGATTACTATATTGTTTTTGCACTTCTTTCTTCTCCTCTCCACTTTCTGTACAAGTAAGTATTAAATTGTAAAGCTTTCAAAGCTCTTGTATTCATTTTAAATGTTTCTTAATCTTTTTTAGTGTTGAGTTGTGGTTAGTGATAAGTTTCCTTTTTCCACTTGTTGTGTATGGCTCATAAATATTAGTGAGTAGTATGGTATATAAGTGATTTTGTAATATGTACCATACATATTTCATTATATATATGATGTATATATAACCCTAATAGTAAGTAGTTTCTGAATAACAAAAATGCTCTAGCTGTTCGCTTCTAAGGATATAAGTAAATTATCAAACCTCATTAAATCTTTGTGTTCTATTTTCTTCTTTATTTTCTTTGCTCTTAATCTTATATCTTAATAACTGGTATTAGGATTGGTTGAGATGACTTTGAACTTGAGTGCAAAATTTAAAGTGGGGAAGTTTGATGGAGCTGGTAATTTTAAATTATGGTAAACATGAGTGAAAGATTTTTTGGCATAGTAAGGAATTTTAAAGGCATTGCAAGCAAAGAAACCAGAAGGCATGAATGATCTTGATTGGGAACAGTTATAGCAAAGGGCAATGGGAACCATACGACTATGTCTAGTAAATGAGATTATGAATTAATCTATAGACATTAAATCTTTAGGAGGGGAATGGTAAAAACTAAAGAGTTAGTATATGTCCAAATCTCTCATAAGAAAATTATATCTTAAGCAAGGCTATATAGGCTACAAATGCATGAGGGTTCGAATTTGGCACAACATGCAAATACCTTTAATAAATAATCACGGATTTGGTTAAGGTTGATGTGAAGATTAAGGATGATGATAAAGAAATGATTTTGTTATATTCTTTATCGTCATCCTACGAATACTTGGTGACTACCCTTACATATAAAAAATAGACCATTAGCTTGGAGGAGATTACTATAACACTTTTTGCTCTTAACTAATGGAAACAAAATGCAAGTAAAGAATCTTAGGGTGATGGACAGTATGTGAAAAGAAATATATAACGTGGTAGGAAATAAGGTAGAGAAGGTTTTGTAAGGGGGAAGTCTAGGTTGAAATCTAGAAGTAGAAAAGCAGTTTAGTGCTTTAAATGCAAAGCGTATGGACATAGGATAATGACAAGAAGAATGATGGCTCATCAAATTCTGCAAATATGGTCCATAATGATAATTCAGACTTTGATGATGGGGATATATGAGCAGTTTCATCAAATCAATTCACAGATGCATGGATTATTAATTCAGCATGCTTTGATCATATGACACCTAAAAATAATAGTTCACCTCATATAGGCTAAGTTCCTTTGGCTGTGTTTATTTAGGTAATGAAAAACATTTTGCAAATACTAGTATAGGAACAATTAAAATTCAAATGAATGATGGTGTTTGCTAAGTTCAAACAATGGAAAGCATAGGTGGAAAACCAAACAAGCAAAAAAATTAAATACTTGAGAGATGACAATGGTACAGAATACACAAATTCACAATTTCAAAAATTTTGTGAGGAACATGGTATTTAGATGTCACGACCCAAAACAGGGGCCATGACCGGTGCTAGGGAACGGGAATTCTTTCGAATCCGGAACCCGTAGCAAGCCTAAAAATAAAATAAATCATGCAATAATAACAATAACAATATAATATGCAGGGAAAAATAAAAATCATAATATCATAATATTATCCATATCAACTGGATTTAAATCAAAATCTCATCTCATCACATATATATAGTCTTTAATACAAATCCAGTTTCAGTATAATACATCTCTTTAAATAAAATACATGAAATCCAATACTTTAATTCACAACTACTGCAGTGTCTAGATAAAATAAATAAGACTCAAGTAGACAATTTACATAAAGAAGCCGGGGCGGAAGAAATCCGGCGTATCGACCTGCTACTGAGGTCTGAAGAAGTTGACTCTCCTGAAAAATAGTCAACGGAGGGGAGTCAGACCTCACTGAGTGAATTACTATAATATATATACATACACACTAAGTGACAATGCATACAGTCAACAGTATATATGTAATATGTAAATATATACATGCAAATTCACACAGATGCAGAAAAATCATTTATATATATTTTATCTGAAAATCATGGTTTATGAAGGATTACATAGAACCCTAGAATATCGCAACCTCAGAAAATAGTGTTAAACAACACTCTAGCCATATAAGCTCACTTATTCCAAATATATCCACTTAATCCATTTGGACAGTAGACTGGCCCCGAGACACTAAGTCAACCGAGCTCCAGCAGTCTGACTGCCAGTGTGATTGGCCCCGAGACACTTGGTCAACCGAGCTCCAGCAATCACACCACAAACCACATCTCACATATCAAATAATCATAATCAAATCAATATCCACAAATAAGTTAGTAATATAGCCTAAAGCTATAGGCGTACCAGTACGTACTCGGTCCTAGTGCTGCCCACTAGGTAACACGTTCTATTGATATCCTTCATTAATAAATAATATAAAACATTCATTCACAATAAATGATGCATGAATTTAAATGAAATAGCAATATAAACCATATATATATACCGGAAATATACCAAAAGTAAACCAGGTATATTTCGAGTATATATACGTCAAATAAATTTAATCAAATTATAAATTAAGTTGGAAATATATTTAAAAATATTTTAAGTATATTTTATTTACAAAACATGCATATAATTTAATATATACCAAAAATATACTTAATGTAAACTTAAGAAATAATCAAATTATTTATGCATATTTAATCAACATAAAACATGCATTTCTAAATCATGCATCCTAAGCATATATATATAGTATAGTAACTCACCTAATGCGCTCCACGAGACAGGTCTGACGGGCCTGGTCCACTAGCCCTCGGTCTCGGTGCAACTAAACAAGCAATAAATAACCGACATTAGAATAAACCTAACAGAAATCCTAGAATTCTATCTAGAGTATTAAAATACGGAAATAGAATTAGGGTTCGACTGGACATCACGTTTTACGAGAATTCTATCAAAAATCCGGCAGAACCTCCCCTGTAAAATGGACATCTCTCTACTCAAAAGAGTAGAGCTGACCCTGCAAAGAAATACACTTCGAAAAACTACACAAGGCATAATCAAAATCCCACGGTCGGACTCTAAACTATAGTCCACCGACCGGGATCCATAAACACAGAATAATTCCAGATATACCAAAAATATCCTTAAATCACAGAAATACATCTCCTAGGTAAATATTACATAATTAACCTTAAAACACTGTAAAAACCGATAAAAACTCATTTTATTAGTAAAACCGTATATTATATATATAATTGAAAATAATTCACGAAAAATAGTTTTAATTAGTTAAAAATACTAAATAATTTATAGAAATCATTTTTATACCTTAAATAATTATTAAAACCAATTAAATTACATTTTTAGACAATTTAGGGTAAAATTACCAAAATACCCCTATATATATAAATATACTTAAATTACTTCAAAAATTCACCAAAAATTATAAAATTATCCAAAATTAATTTTCTCAACATATTTATCAATAATATCAATAATTAAACTCAATTAACCAATTAATTTCCATTTAAAACACAATTAACCCTAATTTCTCAAAATCACATAAACTTCAATAATTCAAAATAAATACTTAGAAATTCATAAAAATTCCAAATAAATTCCTATAATTCATTTAAACACCTAATTTAACCATAAACTCCAATTTCATAATTTAAATAATTAATTTCCGAAAATTAGAAAATAATATTAAAACATTCAAAAATACCCAAAAATCAAAAAAATCTCCAAAAATTCTACAAAAATTCATACATGTATATTGAGCTACTAGGAACAACATTTGTGAAGGGAGTTTTCATGAATCAATCAATTCGAAGCTCAAAAAAATCAAAAACCCTAATATGACTGAAATTGAAAATTCGAAACCTAAGCAAATCTAAACCATTTTAGCTCAAACCAAAGTAGAATCATACTCACCAGACCTCAAGGAGTCGATGAAGACCGGCGGTGTCGAAAACGGTGGCCGGAGGAGGGAGAAACGGCGATGGATCAACTTTCGGCCAAAAGAGGAAAAATGAAGCTGCTGGCGCCGGGGAAGGGAGCTGCTGGCGGCGGGGGACGGCTAGGAACGGCGGTGGCAAGCCGGGAGGCACACCGACGGTAGGTGGCCGGAGTTACAACGGGAGGGAAGGGAGAATGGTGGTGGTCGGGCGCGGGAGAAGGAAGAAGGAGAAGAAGAAAAAGAAAAAGAAAGAAAAAAAAAAAAGAAAGAAAAAAAAAAGAAAAAAGAAAAAGAAAAAGAAAATAAAAGAAAATAATTAAATATTAATAAAATAATAATAAAAAATTAAATTTTAATAATTTAATAATAAATAAAATAATTAAATAATAATAAATAAATAAATAAATAATAAAATATTAGGGTTATATATATTAAACCCTAATTAAATAAATATTCACACACAGGCTTTATTTAATAATTTAAAAATACGCATGAGTTCATGCAAGTCCGAAAATATATTTAAAACAATTAATAATACATTGTTTATGTGAAAATTCCCCCGAAAATGCAAGTCCCAGGAAAATTTTACGTAAAACACTGAAAATAATACACAGTAATTAAAATAGGCTTAAAATACCTAACAACTCGTAAAAATATCATATAACATACAGAATTTATTAACACTGCATATCCCGGTACAGTGTAAAAATATTTTAAAAAACACGGGATATTACATTAGAGGTATTTTTCAGTTCGCAAGACACCACAACAAATGGTATAATAAAGAGGATGAATAGATCCATTACTAAAAAAGTAAGATGTTTGACACTAAATGCAAGGATTCCTAAGTGTTTTTGGGCAAAAGTTGTAAGTATGGCATGCTACCTCATTAATAGATCAGCACGAGCATCATTAGTAGGAAAGACAGGAAACCTAGTTGATTTTGAAAATTTTAAATTTTTTTATTATCCTACTTATGTGCATACCCAATGATAAAAGATCTAAACTTAATCAAAATTCAAAGAAGTGTATTTTCTTTAGCTTTGTGAAAGTTATAAAAAGATCCAAGTTTTAGGATCCAGTGTTAAAAAAGGTAGAGATGAGCAAGGATTCTATATTTGATGAGCAGTCCATGTTACAATAGAAAGATAAAAGTGATATGCCATCAGGTGATGGAAATAGTTCCAATTTAGAGGTAGTTTAAATGAACTTCGGACCACAATTCATAAATAATAAAAGGATGAAAGTTTTAGTTCAAGACCTACAAGCTCCGCTACAAGTGAAGAATAGCACTATAGCCTATTCAGAGATAAAGAGAGACACTATAAAGCCTCCAAACAAGTTTAGGTATGAAGATTTGCTTTTTTTTTCTCACCTTATTAGCAATGGAGATCCATTAACTTTTTAAGAGGCTATACTTAGTAAAGAGAAAGACAAATGGATGTATGTTATGGCGGAGGAGATGGAATCCTCACATAAAAATCATACATAGGAGCTTGCTCAACTACCTTAAGGAAAAAAGGCTATAGGGTTCCAATGGGTATACATGAGGAAATCAATAATATCAAAAAAAAAGGGAAAGCATTAAAGGCTCGACTAATGGCAAAAGGGTACTCATAACATAAAGGGATTGATTATGATGAAGTTTTTTTCCCCCGTGGTTTGACATAATTCTATCAAGGTAGTGTTAGCTTTGGTAGCCAGCTAGGATATGCACTTAGAGCAGATGGATGTGAAGACAACATTTTTTCATGGTAATATGGAGGAATAAACTTACATGGAGTAACCAAAAGGGTTCACCCAACCTAGGTAAGAACATATGGTATGTAAATTAAATAGATAATTGTATGGGTTAAAGCAGTCTCCAAGGCAATGGCATAAGCTATGTGATTCTCACATGATTCAAATTAGCTATAAGTGATGTGAGTATAATTGTTGTGTTTATGTTAAGAGCCTTGATTATGGTTCTTTTATTTTTCTATTAATGTATGTTGATGATATGCTAATTGCTATTAAAAATTTGCATGATGTTATTGAGTTGAAAGCATTTTTAAGGAAGGAATTTGATATGAAGGATTCAAGTACTGCAAAGAGAATCCTTGGAATGGAGATTCACATGGATAGGAGGTTTAAAAAACTATGGTTATCTGAGCAAAAAAGGTGTAGACATATTTAGGATGACCTGTACCAAACCAATGAGTACTCCATTAGCAAATCACTTCAAACTTTCTTCAATTCAATGCCCAATGTAAACCGTAGAGAGGACTAATGATTTTATATATATTGCTTTGCATTTACAAAGTATACAGTGATGAATATATATATATAGGACAAATATATATATAAAGACTTAAGTAACCTAAAGATATGAATTACATAACAATAATACAAACAAAAAATAACAGCATAGCTGTTGGCTTATCACCCCCCATCAAACCCTTGGCTATCATGAAGATGGAGTTTTACACACAAGAAATGAAAGTGAGGAGTGGACAAGGGTTTGGTAAATAAATTAATAAATTATTCAATGGAGGAGAGAAATTGAACCTTGAGAAAACTTAAGGCCACTTGTTCATGTATAAAGTGGTAATCTAATTCAACATGCTCAGTGCAAGCATGAAAAACCTCATTTGCAGTAAAATAAATAGCTTTGATGTTGTCGTAACAAAGAGAGGCTATGTTGATCGGATATCCAAGCTCAATAAGTAAACTCTTGAGCCAAAGTAATTCAGCTGTGGCATTGGCTATCACCTTATACTCACTTGTAGTTGAGGAGTGTGCGATTGTAAGTTGTTTCTTGGCTAACCATGAGATCAAGGAAGAGCCAAAAAGATGGCAAACCTATTGGTTGATAGGCAATCATCTTTGTCCCCTCCCTAGTCACTATTAGTGTAACATTGTAAATTAAGTTTAGATTGAATTGGATAAAAGAGATTGACATCTAACGTACCTTTGATGTAACGAAGTAATCTATCTCTTTAGTTTTTACTGAAGAACATCTATTAGGGTATGCATGAATTGGCATAGTTTGTTGTAATATCCCGTGTTTTTAAATATTTTTACACTGTACCGGGATATGCAGTGTTAATAATTTCTGTATATTATATGATATTTTTATGAGTTGTTATGTATTTAAAACCTATTTTTATTATTGTGTATTATTTACAGTGCTTTACGTAAAATTTTCCCGGGACTTGCATTTTCGGGGAAATTTTCACGTAAATAATTTATTATTAATTATTTTAAATATATTTTCGGACTTGCATGAACTCATACGTATTTTTAAATTACTAAACACCGTGTATGTGTGCAATATTTATTTAATTAGGGTTTAATTAATATTACCCTAATATTTTATTATTTGTTTATTAATTTATTGTTATTTAATTATTTTTATTTATTTATTAAATTATTAAAATATTAAATTATTAGTGTGGGTGTGATTTTTTTTAAATATTTTATTAAAATTATTTTTTTATTATTTTTCTTTTTTCTTTTTCTTTTTTTTTCTTTTCTTTTCTTTTTCTTTTTCTTTTTCTTCTTCTTTCTTTCCCTCTCGAGCGCCCGACCACCCCTCACCACCATCTGTCACGTCGATCACCTACCGTCGGTGTGCCTCCCGGCTTGCCATCGTCGTTCCCAGCCATCCCCCACCGCCAGCAGCTTCCTTTCCCGGCGCCGGCGAGCTATTTTTCCATTTTTGGCCGAAATTCTTCTCCTCGCCATCGATGACGATTCCGGCCACTGTTTTTGACACCGCCAGTCTCTTTCTTCTCCTTGAGCTCCGGTGAGTATGATTCTAGCTTTGGTTTGAGCTAAAATGGTCTAGAATTGCTTAGGTTTTGATTTTTCGAATTCGGCCATATTAGGGTTTTTGATTTTTTTGAGCTTCGAATTGATTGATTCATGAAAAATCCCTTCACAAATGTTGATCCTAGTAGCTTAATCTACATTTATGAATTTTTTTGGAATTTTTGGAGATTTTTTGGATTTTTGGGTATTTTTGAATATTTTAATATTATTTTCTAATTTTCGGAAATTAATTATTTAAATTATGAAATTGTGTTTTATGGTTAAATTAGGTGTTGAAATGAATTATAGGAATTTATTTGGAATTTTTATGAATTTCTAAGTATTTATTTTGAATTATTGAAGTTTATGTAAATTTGGGAAATTAGGGTTAATTATGTTTTTAATTGAATTTAATTGGTTAATTGAGTTTAATTATTAATATTATTAATAAATATGTTGAGAAAATTAATTTTGGATAATTGTATAATTTTTGGTGAATTTTTGAAGTAATTATAGTATATTTATATATATAAGGGCATTTTGGTAATTTTACCCTAAATTGGCTAAAAAAGTAATTTAAGTGGTGTTAATAGTTATTTAAGGTATAAAAATGATTTCTACAAATTATTTAGTATTTTTAACTAATTAAAACTATTTTTCGTGAATTATTTTCAATTATATATATAATATACGATTTTACTAATAAAATGAGTTTTATCGATTTTTATTGTGTTTAAAGGTTAATTATTTAATTTCTACCTATAAAATGTATTTTTAGGTTATAAGGGTATTTTTGGTATTATCAGAATTGTTCTGTGTTTGTGGACCCCGGTCGGTAGATTGTAGTCTGGAGTCCGACCGAGGGGTTGTGAATGAGATGTGGTGTTTGTACTTTGAAGTGTGTTTCTTTGCAGGGTCGGCTCTACTCTTTTGAGTAGAGAGATGTCCGTTTTACAAGGGAGGTTCTGTCGAATTTTCGATAGAATTCTTGTAAAACGTGATGTCCAGTCGAACCCTAATTCTGTTTTCGTGTTTAATACTCTAGATCAAATTCTAGGATTTCTGTTAGGTTTATTCTAATGTCGGTTATTTATTGCTTGTTTAGTTGCGCCGAGACCGAGGGCTAGTGGATCAGGCCCGTCGGATCCGTCTCGTAGAGCGCACTAGGGTGAGTTACTATACTATATATATATGCTTAGGATGCATGATTTAGAATTACATGTTTTATGTTGATTTAATATGCATAAATAATTTGATTATTTCTTAAGTTTATATTTAGTTTATTTTTTTATTTATTTTTGGTATATAATAAATTATATACATGTTTTGTTAATAAATTATATTAAAAAATGTTTTTAAATATATTTCTAGTTTAATTTATGATTTGATTGGATTTATTTGACGTATATATACTCGAAATATACCTGGTTTACTTTTGGTATATTTCTAGTATATATATGGTTTATGTTGATATTTTATTGAACTTCATGCATCATTTATTTTTGTGAATGAATGTTTTATGTTTATTAATGAAGGATATCAATAGAACGTGCTACCTAGTGGGCAGCACTAGGACCGAGTACGTACCGGTACGCCTATAGTATTTAGGCTATAATACTAACTTATTTGTGGATATCAATTGAATGTGATTATTGATATGTGTGAGATATGGTTTGGAGGTGTGATTGTTGGAGCTCGGTTGATCAAGTGTCTCGGGGCCAATCACACTGGTAGTCAGACTGCAGGAGCTCGGTTGACTTAGTGTCTCGGGGCCAGTCTACTGTCTAAATGGATTAAGAAGATATATTTGGATTCAGTGAGCCTGTATGGCTAGAGTGTTGTCTAACACTGTTTTTGAGGTTGCGATATTCTAGGGTTCTATGTGATCCTTCATAAAAGATGATTTTCAATGAAATATATATAAAAATGATTTTTATTGCATCTGTGTGTATTTGCCTGTATATATACATATTATATATATACTGTTGATTGTATGCATTATCACTTAGTGTGTATGTATATATATTATAGTAATTCACTCAGTGAGGTCTGACTCCCCTCCGTTGATAATTTTTCAGGAGAGTCAACATCTTCAGACCTCAGTAGCAGGTCGATACGTCGGATTTCTTCCGCCCCGGCTTCTTTGTGTAAACTGCTTACTTGAGTCTTATTTTTATAATCTAGACACTACAGTAGTTGTAAATTAATTATGGGATTTTATGTATTTTATTTATGTGAGATATTGTATTATATTTGAAACTGGATTTGTATTCAAAGATTTATATATATGAGATGAGATTTGATTTAAATCCAGTTGGTGAAATTAATATTGTGATATTTATGATTTTCATTTCCGCTGCATTATATATTGCTACTATTATTGCATGTTTTATTTTATTTTTAGGCTTGCTTCAGGTTCCGGATTCGAAAGAATTCTCATTCCCTAGCGCCGGTCATGGCCCCTATTTTGGGTCGTGACATTTGTTGACACTAAATGCTATATCTAGCCTTGTGATAGTAGTGTACTGAAGAGCTATAATAATCTGTTAGCAATCATCACCATAAGATAGGGCAATCCTAGTAGATTTAGTAAGAGAGGTGGATGCAACCATTGGAGTTAGACATGGTTTGCAATTTTGCATGCCATGTCTAGTAAGGAGATTAGTAAGGTACATTTGTTGCATCAGAGAAGTGCATGTGCATGTTTGTTGGAGTTCGATGCCAAAGAAATAATTTAGTTGACCAAGATTGCTAATTAGAACTTTAGGTTGTAGTTGTTGAATAGTGCGATTGATGAGTTGGGAAGATGAACATCTAACAATAATATCGTCTACATATACCAAAAGGTAGATAACATGAGTAGCATGGCAAAGAATAAATAAAGATATGTCAGCTTTAAAGGAAATAAATTGAAGTGAATGGATATATGTTTGAAGCCAAGCAAACCAAGTACGGGGTGTTTGTTTAAGTCCATAGAGAGACCTATTTATTTTGTAAACATGGTTAGGATATTATGAATGAACATAGCCTTATGGTTGTGTCATGTATAAAGCTTTAGTAAGATGACCATATAAGAATGCATTAAATACATTGAGTCAATGCATAGGCCGTTAATGCATTATAGTAAGTGCTAGGATGACTCTGATTGTGGTGGCTTTGACAACGGGGCTAGAGGTCCTTTTGTAATTAACCCTAGAAAATTGAGTAAATCCCTTGGCAATAAGCCTAGCTTTGTATTGAGATACCATGCCATCAGAATTTCTCTTGATGCGATAAATCCACTTCTCAATAAGGTTAACATCGGGTGGTTTTGGTATTAATGTCCAAGTGTTAGTGGTGAGCAGGGCATGCATTTACTAGTCCATTATTGTCTGCCATTCTTTATATTGGATAGCTTCTTTGAAGAATCTAGGTTCATGTCCCAAAAAGTTTAAGTTGTATTTAGTGGCATAGGCAAGGAAGGCCTTTCATTTGGAAATATATTAATATATTATTATATTCAGAAATTGAACAAAACATGGCCAATCAAGGAACATCATACCGTTTCCAATATGCAGAAGAAGTAGTGATTCTGTGTATTTTTTTTTTCTTTAAATTTGCATATATAGTAAGACTAGCTTATAATTATATTAATATATTAACTAAGGAGCCAATTGTTTAATTTGATACATGAAGGATAATCAAGTTCAAGTTTACTTTCTGCCAATTATTAATTATATTCAATTTTAATTTTATAAATTATGTCAGTTTTATCCAATTTTATTTAAAAAATCTAATTGTATTTTTAAAAATATTTTAGATTCTTATAAAATAAATTTGACACTCATTAAATTTTTTATCCTTTTTTCTATTAAAAAAAAATCAAATGTAAGAAAAAAATTTTAAATTCTTATTTTGTCAACAAAATGTTTTAAAATTCTAATTTTGTCACTTTTAAAGTAAATTTTAAAATTAATTTCTAACTATTTTCGCAAAATTTTTAATTTTTCACAAAAAATCCTAAACTTTTAACTATTTTAAAATTTATTTATCAAATTTCAATCACATTATTTATAATTTTTTTAATAGAGATCAAACCAAAAAAGTATTAGATAATAAAAAAAAAAAGATTTTTGAGATAATAAAAATATTAGTTAAGAATATAAGAATTATTTAATTTTTCTAAAAAATATGAATAAATTAAAATTTAAAATTTTGTTATTATATACTTTTGTTACTCTAGATGAAAAATCCGAAATTTGCTTAGTTTCTTGCTAAAGTTAAAAGGAGGCATCTCTTTTTTTTTTTTTTTTTTTTTTTAATGTGTAATTAAGTAGTAATAAATGCATTTTTTTTTATCATGTCGGTATCAGTAGGTCCTATGAGTATGAGAAACAAATCTTCATTCAATATTTACGTTTTTTAAGACAGTGCAAATGGTTATCCAATACCACAAGAGGTACTTCGACTCATGATTTCCTCAAACTTGATGTTTATATTTTTTGCCAGTTAGACTATACGTCCGAAACCGTTCAATATTTATATCTATTCTAAATGAAGTTTTTTTTTAATAACTAAATTAAGTGATTAAATTTTAATATCACAATAAAGATATAAAAGGTGAAGAGTTCGATCTTTGGTTTCTTCAAATATAATATTCATATATTTTATCATTTTAGCTACTTATGGTGGACTGTTAAATGAAGAATTTACGTACTCTATTTTTTATTCTTATTTATATTTAGAGTAAATTTGCGCATTGTTATGAACATTAAAAAAAAAGATGCACACTAACCCAACAAGCTTTTTCATGCATGAAAAAAATAAATAGTGAGGCTCATTAATTATTGCATGAATCTTCAATTCTGTAAACTGATTTAGCTGAAGTATTCTTCCATTAATTGTTGGTATGTGCTTTTGGCGGAACCATTTTGATTCAAGAAAGTAAACAGCTGGCTCCTACTATTTAATTAATTTCTATTATGTTTGCAAAATTAAATATATCTACGAGAATTACTGATTCTTATGCATAATGCATTTTTCTTTACATTTAATGGTTTTAGTAATAATTATATGAATTTCAATTATTTTGAAGTTTAAGTAAAGTTAAATCTATAAGAGATAGTAAAATTTTATCAAAACTTATTTTTTTCACACAGCTAAAAAATTTATTAAAAAATTCAAACTTTTTACAACCTACTTAAACTAAGAGATATTGATAGGATCATCTTGATTGACCATGTTTTCCTCAATTTCTGAATAAACATTCCTTCATATAGTCTGGTGGTCGATATTTCATCGTTACAATGTTCCACCTGAAATACATAACATGGCCACATATTGTTACGATGATATTTGTGGTCTACAATATACATCTACAAGTATGCGTGCCAACCAGGAAAAAATGTTGTGAGAATGGTTGGATATGAGAGAAAAATCCATATGTTAATTTCAAATTCAAAAATATTTAAATTAGTTAATTTTGTATTGTGTTTATGTTTTAATATGTTTTATTTATGTATTATTTAATTAATAAAAAAATTATATAATTTTAAAATTAATGAATTACATAGCAAAAGCAATCATTCTCTTTAAATAATTTATCGGTTGCTTTTTGTTGAACTAAGTTCATTTTCTCTTTCACTAATAATAATTTTGTAATTTTTTTGTTCATGTAGCCCACCTTTTATTTCCACGTTGAAAATGCATGTTTTGTGATATATAACTTCAATATTTTATATTTTAACAATAAAAATTATATATATATAGAGCACAATATGAGTAATTTTCTCCTTTCAAATTGTCAGATATTAAACTTTACATCACATAATACCCTTAAAATTATGGACATTTCTATTTTAAACTTGTGATGTGTATCTTTATCGCAGGTGAGAGGCAATGCTCTTTTTACATCGAAATCAATTTTATTTTATTATTTGAATTTTTTAAAATTTTATTTTTTTTTAATATAAAATCTAAGTTATATATAAGTGAACTCGTCATATAAGAATTTAAACACTCGTAATTTGTAAATATTTTTAATAATTTAATGGCATTACTTTTCATTAAATTTTTAGTTTTTGGTGAAAATATATATATTTTTTAATTTAAAATCTAAGTTGTATGTAGGTGAATCCGTTGTATAAAGACTCAAACACCTGTAATTTATATATATATATAAAAAAAATCGAATGGCATTATTTTTATTTTTTTAAAATTTCTATTTTTGATGAATATATATATATATATATATATATTGCACGTGAGTGAACCCATTATATAAGAATGTAAATATTCATAACTTGTAAAAAAAATTTTAAAATAATAAAAAAGAAGGGCATTATTGTGTTTATGTTGTGTGTAGCCGCACACAGTATACGAAGATTTTTTGGGAAAACAATTCACACGCTTGAAAGTTCCTTACCCATGGTTCTGTGGCCTTAACCATTCAATAACTACGCACATCGCCTTCTCGTTGTTTTTGCATGGTTGCAGATCTACATTATAGGCCACAAATGTCACTGTAATAATGGCCACGTTACTTTGTTTTCCGGTAAGACATCGATGCTGAACATCAACTACTATAAATATTAATATATTCAGAAATTGAACAAAACATGCAAGAATGCTATAAGGCACTTCTATATGTATATTCTGAAATTGAACAAAACATGGCCAATCAAGGAACATCATACCGTTTCCACTATAAATATATTAATATATTAACTAAGGAGCCAATTGTTTAATTTGATGCGTGAAGAGTAATCAAGTTTAAGTTTACTTTCTGCCAATTGTCAGTTAAATTTAATTTTAAAAGTTATTTTAATTTTGCACTTTCAATTTTATAAGTTATGTTAATTGTATCTAATTTTATTTAAAAAATTTAATTATATTTTTAAAATTATTTTATATCTCTATAAAATAAATTTAATACTCATTAAATTTTTTATCCTCTTTTTACTATAAAATAAAATAAAATGTAGGAAAATGTTTTTAAATTTTAATTTGTCAATAAAATGTTTTTAAATTCTAATTTTATCACTCTTAACATAAATTTAAAAATTAATTTCTAACTATTTTCATAAAATTTTTAATTTTTCACTAAAAATTCTAAATTTTTAACTATTTTAAAAATTACTTAACAAATTTCAACCACATTATTTAAAATTATTTTTAATAGAGGTCAAATAAAAAAAAAATTAGATTAAAAAAATAAATTTTTGAGATAATAAAAATATTAGTTAAGAATATAAAAATTATTTAATTTTTTTGAAAAGTATGAATAAATTAAAATTTAAAATTTTATTATTATATATAGTGATAGTTAAAAGTGTTTATTTTGATTATTTTTATTTTTATTAATATTAGTCTATATAATAAATTGATTAGCAAATTATCACTTTTTTTATTATTATTTTTAATTGTTATATAAAAAGTTATAATTTTATATTTAAATTAAAAAATTGATATTAAAATTTATTTCAAAAATGGTAAAATTAAAACTTAGAAAACATTTTTAAAATTTTATTTTTCTTTTAAAAAATGAAAATTGAATAACTATCAAATTTATTTTTTTTAAGGATCTAAAAGTAATTTTTAGATTTACAATTAGATCGTTTCAAATAAAATTGGATATAATTGACACAATTTATAAAATTGAAAGAATAAATTGAAATTACTTTCAATATAAAATTTAATTGATATTTAGTTTAAATTTGAGGATAAAAATACTATTTTTCTATTAAAATATATGTTATAAATATTACTCGTTGAAAATAATGCAAAAATATTGCACATCAAATGAACACTGCATCTATATTTAGCATTAGCTTTCATAATAACGATCTTTTTTATAAAAATCTTATCAAAAGAGAGAGTACGTAATGGACCATTAATTGAAAGCATGCATTTTCAGCCGAAAATTGAACAGTCGGATATCATATTGGGATAGTTCCTAAGATTCAGATTTTTCAATTTTTTTTCTATATATACCTGAGCAGAACACATACTTCCTCACACTAGCTAGTTCTTAGAGTCCACAAGACTAGAAAATAAACCCAAACCAACTTCAGCATTTCAAGAAAACAAACCGAAAATCATGTCTGTTCAAGTTTCAGCGACTTCATCTCAAAATCCCATATCTGATAATGTTAATCGTCGTACTGCAAATTTTCATCCTGCCATCTGGGGCGACTATTTTCTCTCTTGTCATTTTGATAATAATTTTATGGTAAAATAATTTAAATTGATTATTTTTCATTAATATTTTTGTAATTGTTTTTTTTTTCTTATAAACAAGTCGAAGAAAATATAAGAAATTTGCAACATAGAAAATAGCAAAATTTTTTGTCTATATTAAATATATTACATTTATTAGTAGAATTTACAATATAGAAATATGTGTCTCATTTGATCAAATGTAAATCACTTAATTAAATAATACGGTATTAAGGTATAATATATCTCGTGATATAGGTAAACATTTTCCAAAAGAATAATACAAAACTTAAAACATGTTCAACTTACATAGTATAATGCACAAATTAACAATTTTTGCCTACTCGAAATAGCCAGTTTCATCACACGTAAGTAGATATTTCATTTTTATTGACGAATGTAGAATAATTGGAGCTTGTATTATAAATCTAATTGTTGGTGTGATATATTTGTACTGGATAGAATTTTCTTCTACATCATATGATTATTTACCTTGTTGATTTTTATCTCTTTACATAGGAAACCAAGGACATAATAGAGCATCAAAAGCTAAAGGAACAACTGAGAAGCATGCTAATGGTAAATACAGACAAGGACTCACAAACATTAGAATTGATAGATGCAATCCAAAGTTTGGGCATCTCTTACCATTTTGAGACTGAGATTGATGAAATTTTAAGGAAAATGGATCAAATGAACATCTTAGCGATGGATTATACAATATTTCTCTCATGTTTCGATTAGTCAGACAACAAGTATATGACATATCTTGTGGTATGTCCTCACCTCCTAAGTCTTTTTGTTTGTGAACTATTTTTTTAGTTTGGTGCACGAATTTTACCACTGTACATATATGACCAAGCAGGTGTTTTCAACAAGTTCAAGGACAGCCAAGGGAACTTCAAGAACTCACTTGTCAATAACCCTCGAGAATTGTTAAGCTTGTATGAAGCTACCCATCTCAGGGTGCATGGAGCGGATATTTTAGATAAAGCACTCACTTTCGCTACCGCCCATCTTCAGTCCATGGCATCTCAAATAAGCTTTCCTCTTGGTGCACAAATTGGCTAGACTTGAGGCAAGGAATTACTTCTCCATCTTTGAAGGAAGTGCCTCTCGTAATGAAGTTTTACTAGCCTTTGCGAAGTTAGACTTCAATATATTGCAAAGGCAATACCGAAAAGAACTAAAAAGCATTTCAAAGTAAGCATTAATTCTACTTATGTGTCCTACATAATTAATCATAAAATTCGTATGTATTGAAATTCTTTAATTTATTGGCAAATGTTAGTTATATGGAAATTTTAATGAGTTATATATGTTGGATCTTGTGGTGGTGATTAGGTGGTGGAAAGAACTGGACTTTGCGAACAAGCTACCTTTTGCAAGGGATAGAATTGTAGAGTGAGCCTGAGTATGCTGTGGCTAGAAGGATGTTAACAAAAGTAATTGCTATGACTTCCGTTATAGATGATATCTATGATGTCTACGGTACACCTGAAGAACTTGAGCTCTTTACAGCAGCAATTGAGAGGTTTGATTCTTCTCATCTCCTCACACATGTTACAATATGAGGCATATTTAATATGGCTTGTGTTAGAATTAATTAATGAGTCTTAAACCAACCAGCACTATGACCTTTCTCTTATATTCTATCGTTGTCTCAATTATATTTTTTTTCATTCCATGGTACAACTTTACATATCTGTATATTGCACAAAGTCACTGGGACATTGATGCTGAACATCAACTGCCAGATTACATGAAAGAATGTTATAGAGCGCTTCTAAATGTGTATTCAGAAATTGAGGAAAACATGGCCAATCAAGGAACATCATACCGTTTCTACTATGCAAAAGAAGCAGTAATTCTCATTTTTTAATTTTTGCATACATAAAAATTAATTAAAGTTCTGAAATTTTTTATTAAGTAAGGAGCCAATTGTTTAATTTGATATGCAAAGGAACATCATACGTTTCCACTCTGCAGAAGAAGCGGTGATTCTCTCTCTCTGTTTTTTTTTTCTTTAATTTTGCATATATAGTAGGACTAGCTTATAAATATATTAATATATTAACTAAGTAGCCAGTTGTTTAATTTGATACATGAAGAATAATCAAGTTCAAGTTTACTTTTTTTCAATTATCAATTAAATTCAATTTTAAAAGTTATTTTTAATTTACATTTTTAACTTTATAAATTGTGTCAGTTTTATTTAGTTTTATTTAAAAAACTTAATTATATTTTTAAAATTATTTTAGATCCCTATAAAATAACTTTGACACTCATTAAATTTTTATCCTTTTTTTTATAAAAAATAAAATAAAATATTTTTAAATTCTAATTAGTTTAAAGTTGAGGATAAAATTACCATTTTTCTTTTAAAATATCTGTTATAAATATTACTGGTTAAAAATAACGCAAAAATATTGCACGTCAAATGAACACTGCATCTACATTTAGCATTAGCTTTCATAATAACGATTTTTTATAAAAATCTTATCAAAAGAGACAGTAAATAATGGACCATTAATTGAAAGCATACATTTTCAGCCAAAAATTGAATAGTCGGATATCACATTGGGATAGTTCCTAAGATTCAGATTTTTCAATTTTTTTTTCAATTTCTATTAATTAATAGCTAATCACTAATTAATATTAAATATTTGATAAAATTATTTACAGTTGTTACTATTTATATGTTTAATAATCATTATAGATATTGATTAATTTTTTTAATTTTAAAATATTGACTATTATTTGCTATTTATTTGTTTTATAGTAGATAAGACATATATTAAGTTACGTTTATTATTTTTTATACAAATTTATTTAATATTTATGAATTTTGAATATTAAGTGTAGATATATAACTTAATATTCAGCTACTCAAACTTCCAAATTCGGTGATGCCAATCGCCGATCTGCCAATTATCATCCTAACGTTTGGGGTGATCATTTTCTCTCATATCGTTATGATGACAATTCTATGGTAAGCTAGCATACTTTAATTATTTTTCTTCAAATGTTTTGTGACTTCATTTAAAACTTTTCTCATAAATGGAAAACATGATAATTGAAAAGAATACAAATAAAATAAACTATTATCTTTACGTAGGAATCAAATGACATAATAGAGCATCAAAAGTTTATGGAACAAGTGAGAAGCATGCTGTTGGTGAATAAAGACAAGGACCTCGACACATTAGAATTGATAGATGCAATCCAACGTTTGGGCATCTCTTACCATTTTGAAACTGAGATCGATGAAATTTTAAGGAAGATGGATAAGTTGAACCATCTTGATGATGGACTATACGACATTTCTCTCAAATTTCGATTAGTCAGACAGCAAGGTTATGGCATAGCTTGTGGTATGATCTCACTTACTAGTTGATTTCTTTGTTCGTTAACTATTTTATTAGTTTGGTGCAGGATTTTACTACTGTATATATTTGACTAAGCAGGTGTTTTCAACAAGTTCAAGGATAGCCAAGGGAACTTCAAGAACTCACTTGTCAAAGACCCACGAGGATTTTTAAGTTTGTATGAAGCTACCCATATCAGGGTGCATGGAGACAATATTTTACAAAAAGCACTAGCTTTCGCTACCGCTCATCTTCAGTCCATGGCATCTCAAATAAGCTTTCCTCTTGGTGCACAAATTAGCCAAGCTTTAGTTCAGCCTATTCGAAAGGGATTGCCAAGACTTGAGGAAAATAATTACTTCTCCATCGATGAAGGAAGTGCCTCTTGTAATGAAGTTGTAGTAGCCTTTGCCAAGTTAGACTTCAATATATTGCAAAGGCAGCACCAAAAAGAACTAAAAATCATTTCAAAGTAAGCATTAATTCAACATATATATCTTACATAATTAATCATATAGTTGGTATATGTTGATATTCTTTAAATTATTGGCAAATGTTAGTTATATGGAAATTTTAATGAGTTATATATGTTGGATCTTGTGGTGGTGATTAGGTGGTGGAAAGAACTGGACTTTGCAACCAAGCTGCCTTTCGCAAGGGACAGAATTGTAGAGTGCTACTTTTGGATTTTGGGAGTCTACTATGAGCCCGAGTATGCTGTGGCTAGAAGGATGCTAACAAAAGTAATTCCTATGTCCTCCGTTATAGATGATATCTATGATGTCTACGGTACTCTTGAAGAACTTGAGCTCTTTACAGCAGCAATTGAGAGGTTTGATTCTTCTCTTTACAATATGAGGCATATTTAATATGGCTTGTTTTAGAATTAATTAATGAGTCTTAAACCAACCAGTACATATGACCTTTCTCTTATATTAATTAATTGTTGAGAAAGTAAATATTTTCATTGTTTTTATTAGGAAGTAAATATTTGTATACAATTAGTAATAAAGTCTTTATTCTATTTAGAATGTTATTTTATTTCTAATTATGTTGTGATTAGGATTCCTATATGTATATAAAGGGGTGTAACCCTTCTTTGAATATCATAAAAAAATATATTTTTTTGAATTTTCTCTCTTTTTCTCTAAATTTTATTCTTTATGATATCAGAATATATCTATTGAAATCAATTTTTTTATTGAATTCTTGAAATCATATTTTTTCTTTCTTCCTTTGAATTATTTGAATATTCAAAATCATGACCACAGAAAACATATCTATCGTATCCCATGGAACACCCAATTTTATTCAACCCCTTTAAGATAATTCTCCCTTTCCCATAAGAATTATTCTTGATGATACAAACTATACTCAATAGTCACATATCATGGAAATGCGAATTGTAGTCAGAAATAAATTTGGCTTTCTTAATGGCACTACGCCAAAACTACCAACAGGAGATAAAGCGTTAGAGACTTGGATCATTAATAATAATCGAATCAAAAGTTGGCTGATTGACTCCATGATTTTGACATTGATATATAGATTCATCTATCCTCCAACAACTCCAACAGCAAAGGAGATATGAGATGTTGTCTCAAAAACCTTATATGATGGATCTCATGAAACTCAGTTATTTGAATTGAATTGAAAATCATTCACAACATGTCAAAATGGTAAGTCATTACCTGAATACTATAATGAACTTATTGGAATATTTCAGGAAATCGATGCTTGGACGTGTGCACAAGGGGAGGATGTTAATGGAGTAGTAAAACTCCATAAACATATTACCCGGCTTCGAACACATATTTTCCTAGCCGGGCTTGATTCGAAATTTAATAATGCTCGGAGTGAAAAACTTCGGAATGATCCACCTTTTGATCTTGAGTCTAGTTATGCATATGTATGGAGGGATCACAACTATCGACATATAATGGAAGAGCTAAAGATACTGTCAGACCATTCTGTACTTGTAGTAACTCAAACTCATCCCTAGTTCAAAGGGAAAATACCGATTAAGTCCATCACGTACACCTATACTCATTGTGGCAAAGTTGGACACTCTATGAAATTGTGGGATATCCGAAATGGTGGGATTTCAATAAAAAGCCTCGTAAAAAGCTTGGAAAGGCTGCAATTGCCACCTCTAGTGGTACTAAACCAAGTGGTGATCTTGATGCAACATCAGGTATGACAAATATTACTCAAAATAATACATGAATTATTAATATATGTGCTACTGATCATATGACAAACTCCACTTATTATTTTACATCCATCCTCCCATCAACCTAACAAAATATTGTGATTACTAATGGAGGCATAACACCAGTCACTTATGAAGAATCAGTATCTAACTCTGACTCTCTTAATCTAGATATTGTTCTTATTGTTCCATCTCTTTCTTATAATCTATTATATGTTGGCCAAATCATTGAAACCTTGAATTGCGCTGTCAAATTTTGGCCTAATTATTATGTATTTCAAGACATTGCAATGCAACAAATTATGAAATCTAGTGTTAAACATGGAAAGTTGTACTATTTTGAGTTGCATGATGCATGATGATTCAAGTTAGAAGTCAAGTTAAGTTAATAGGGTTGGTGGAAGTTGCTCAAGTAAAGACCAAGTAATTTTGTGGCATCGTCATCTTGGTCATCTTTCTTTTCATTATCTTAGACAAATAAAACCGAATTTATTTTTTAATACTATAGACTTGGAATTCAAGTGTGATATTTATGAATTGGTAAAAGGCCACTAAATTTCTTATGTACCGAGTTATAATAAAAATTCAATTCCATTTATGACCATTCATTCTGATGTATGGGGACCTACTTGAATTCCTACTCTATCTAGTGCTCAATATTTTATAAAGTTTATTGATGAATGTACCTAGATGACCTGGGTATTAGTACTTTCAAATAAGGTAGATGTGTGCTTTAAGTTCTGGGACCTGTACAAAATGGTGGCTACGTAATACCAAAGTAAAATCTGAGTCTTGTAGTCTGACAATGGTGGGGAGTATGTTAACTCAATTCTAAATGATTTTTGCCACGAGAATGGCATTCACCACCAAACATCTTATGTCAGTACTCCTCAACAGAATGGTATAGCCGAATGAAAGAACCAACAGTTATTGGAAGTTGTCCAAGCATCATTATTTGACATGAATGTTCCTCGAGAATACTAGGGAGAGGTTGTTCGATCCATTGCATACCTCATAAATCGGACACCATCAAGAGTACTCGATTCAAAACACCTGTTCAGAAACTTCAGGAACTTGTTATATCTCCACCCCTCAATAATCTCGAGCCCCGAGTCTTTGGATACTCAGCATATATTCATCAGACACTCGGTAAATTAGAACCTCAGCTATCTAGTGTATCTTTATTGGCTATGCAGATCTACAAAAGGGATATCGGTGTTATGATCCGAATACAAAGAAGATTTATGTCACTTGAGATGTTCAGTTATATGAAAACACTCCTTTCTTCTCTTACTCCGAATGCTCTCTTCAAGGGGAGAAAAATCTGAACCTCTTTGAATTTGAAAATAGCATTCCAAGTGTTCTGAAAGATAACATTCCGAGTGGTCCGAATGTTGAAGATAGCATTCCAAATATTCCGAGTCTGAGTCTCCTATGTTTTCCAAGCATCTCACATTTGAGTTCGAGCATCTCACCCGAACAGATCATAAGAAAAAGAAAAATAACAATAGATCTTATTAGAATAAAAATATAAATTTCAAACAAAAACCTGATGTATCGTTATGAAGTATATTTGCTCTCATCTTTGAATACGAAGGCTAGAATAAGTATAGGAACATGTGTACAAATAAGTAAAAGGATTAAAAAATATAAAATTTGATATTTTAAATTAATGGAAGAATACCAAATTAAATAATTTTTATGTTTTATGTCAAAATAAATAAAGCTATTAAATATTTTAAATATGTATATTAATTTTAACAAAAAACATAAAAATATCAAATATCAAATAAAAATAGTCCATAAACGTTGATTCATTCATCGACCATAAACATTTTTATAGCCAAAAACGACAAAAAGTATTGATATTAATTTATTTTTTTATTTTTTTAAAAATTAAGAATTTAAATTTAAAATAGTCATAAATCCACGCAATGCACAGACCGTAGAATAAAATGTCTAAATAAATAATTGAAATAAAATAATAACTAAATAAATTTATTCTTTAATTTTTGTTACCATAATTTTTTAGTTATATTAAGATTTGTTTTCATAATTATTAGATTAGTATTGAAGTATGTATAATAATGGTTTAGTTAAAAAAAATATATTATTAAGTAATTAGTGTAATTTTAAAATTTTTTAATAGTTTGGAAAAAAATACTTTGAATGATTTAAGGTAGAAAATACATAATTTATAAATATTTCAAGAATTTGAGTAATATTGAAATATGTATAATAGTATTTTAGTTTTAAAAAAAAAGAGGAAATATCAAAAAATGGTCTATTTGACCGACCTTATTTCTTTTATGGTTCTTGCCCATTTTTGTTCGTAGAATTGGTTTTTGAATTTTCTCTTTTGGTCCGGCATTTTTTTATTTTTCATTTTTCAAATTCTTCATAGAGCAGCGGTTTCTCATTGTTTATTTACTTTCATTTAACTTCCTTTTGCTTTCATTTCTCCTCATTTCATTTTCCATGGATATTGTGTGTGTTGTTTCTTCTCTTTCTTCATCTTGTCAATTTTTTCTTGTTTTTCTTTTTTTAACCAATGTTTTTTTGTTCATTTAAGTTTTAAGTTAGTAGTTATGGGGAAAGATAGTAGTGATATTATTTATAGGAGAATTTCTATTCGTTTAAGTGGTGGTGCTACACAATCTTCTCCTTCGTCTAGAAAGAAGAAGGATATGGATTCTTCTTCATCTATAATAAAGAAGAGCAATATTATTTCTAAGAAGAGGAAGAATGATGTTGCTACTAAGAATAATGACATTGTTGCTAAGAAGAATGACATTGTTTCTAAAAAGAAAAAGAAGTTGTCCTTTAGTGAAAGCTCACCTAAAAATTTGAAGGTTGCTTTTATGGTATGCTTGCTTTTCTTTTAATTATTATTTTTTTGAATATGTTATTTTTCTTATTAAGTTTTTTTTTTTGTTATTGCTTTTTGTTGCTTCTTGTTCTTGTTTATTGTTGTTGTATATATTGTTTTGGGTTTGTTGCTTGTTTTGATTTTTTAATGTAATTTTTATTATTTATTTTAAGAATGAGAGTATTTCATTAAACCAAAGGAATGTTTTAAGAGTAGGTTTTCTGGTTTATGAATGAGAATGTCATTTCAAAGTTGAAGGAGAAAGTCTGAAACCCAATTAGATTTATTTAGAAAAACTTATTTTGGTTATTTTTTTTTGGATATGAAGGATGTTAAATTGCAAGCTCATGTTGTTCATTACTTGCTTTTATGGGAAGTAAGTCAATCTAAATAAGATGAAATTTGATTTAATATTTCTGGTTTTCATTTTAATTTTTCTGTTGGCAAATTTGCTCTTATTATAAGGTTGAAATATATTGATGATTTTGAGAGAAATAAGATTGGGAAATTTATAAAGAACAACTTAGTTAATAAGTATTGTTATGGTTTTCTTAAAAAGTGAGGAGTGATATTGAAGATTGTTTTCGTTCTATAGAGTTTGATTGTGATAAAGATGCTCTAAAGTTGTCTGTTTTTCACTTTATTAGTCTATTTTTGTTTTTTGCTCTTAAGGAAAAGTTTATTAACAAAATTTTTTGTATGTTGTTGATGCTAATTTGTATAATCAGTATCCTTGAGGAAAAGATGCATTTACTTTTACTTTGGATTCTTTAAGGGGAAGACTTATGGGAGCTGGGAAGAAAGATCATTGTTATTTTTTTTACTATCTTTTTTGTTTTCCATTGGCTTTACAAATTTGGTTTTACGAATGCTACACTTATTGTGATCCTGTGTTTATTGTTTAGGATGGTTCTTCGATTCCTCATCTGTTGAATTGGCATGATTCTATTACGTTGAATTTCAAGAAGTTGAATTCATATATTTTGAATTTATCTTCTTCTCAGGTAATTATTTTTTTACTCATTTTTTAGGTTTTGTTGTTTCTTGTTATGATTTTTTATTTATTTTTTTTATTTTTTTAGTTGAAATTGAAAAATATTGTTCCTAGTCATGCTGAAGAGGAGTCATTGGATTTGAATGTTTTTTTTTAGAAACAAAAGTTGAGAAAGTCATTACATCTCCTATTCGTGATGAAAATTTAGACAATGGAGATGATTTCCAATAACCTATTCTACGAAGTCTAAAAAAGTGAAATCTAGTGGTCATAAAGAGAAATCAATCATTGGTGATAGGAGTGTATGTTGATAAAAAAAAATTGATGATTTATATAAGAGGCTTAATAAAGAAATTTCTTCTTTGAGAAGTTTTATTAAGGAGAGATTTTCTATTTTATAAGTGAAGTTGGATAGAATTCTTCAACATAAATTTTCTTCTATTTCTTTCAATGTTGATAAGAAGGATGCAATTGATTTTAATAGTAAAAATGATGAGGATGGTGTGGCTAAGAGAAATTATCTTTTTGATCTTTTTGTTGATGTTGTTGCTTTGGGTAAAGAGAAATATATATTTGATGAAGAGAAAAATAGTGTTGATGAACAGAAATGAAGAAGAAGACAAGAAAAATGAAGAAGAGGATAAGAAAAATGAAGAAGAGAAGGAAAATGAAGAAGAGGACAAAGAAAATGAAGAAGAGTTGAAGAAAAATGTTGAAGAGCGAGAGTTAAAGAAAAATGTTAAAGAGTATAAGAAAAAAGATGTTTCAAGTGTTACTGTGCAATCTGATTCTTTTGATAGTGATTTCGATGATAGTTTTTTACAAAAGATAAATGCTATTGTGAAGAATTTCAGACAAAAAAGGGTAAATTTTATGTTACTGCTTTTTGTTGCTTATTATTTCTTTTTGTTGCTTTTTATTTTTTTGTTGCTTTTCTCATTTTTATATTGTTTAATTATGTTTATTTTTATAGGAAGCTACACCTTAAAATGTTAATGTATATGTTAATCAATCTAAAAATCCAATGAGAGCTATAGTTCCATATGTTAAACCTATATATGTTTGACCTATATATGTGTTCCATACTCCTAAAAGTTTAGTACATATAAGGAGGGTTGTTAAGCCGAGTGTGCAAGTTAAATCTCCATTTGTTAGGGTGTTCGATTCAGGAGCAAGCTTAAAGAATGTTGACAAGTCTTGTTATGCTCCTTGACCTTTTAATAATGATGTTGATGGTGTTCCTGATTTTGAAGAGCTTGGTGCTTCTAATAAATGGATTGATGAAGGAGTTTAGAAGCACAAAAAGTAACTATTTTATTTGTGTTTTTTATATATTCAATTTTTCACACATTATTTATTTTTTAATAATGTTTGTATTCTTGTTAGGTCAAAGTTAAGTATCCTGATAAAAATGAGGTTTTGAGTCTTGGATTCAATAATAATGTTTCTGTAATTTCTTGCAAAACATGGTTTCATACCTTATTTTATCTTAGGGAGCTCATCACATGTTTTGTGTGTTTGTTATTTTATTATTTATTGTCTTTTATATTTTTCTTTGTTTTATTGTTATTTTTTTGGAACACCTTTATGTATTTTTTATTATTTTAGAAAATTGGGAAAATGTTTTGGAAGTTGCAATGTGAATTTTACAACAATAGATGCATTATTTGATAAAAGTTTGCATAAAGCATATTCTCTTTTAATAGGAAATAAGTTTACTTTTTCTTTTACTTATACTATGTTTGAGTATATAATAGGGTAAGTGATGCTTATGGCAAAGCCATGGGTTAATGTTGATCATATTTTGTTTCTTGTCCATGTCGGTTCTCAATAGCATTAGGTTATTACAAGGTTACACATCAATGAGTGGTATATTTACCTATACAATTCTTTAAAGGGTGCTCGTGATAATGCTTATGTCGTTGATGTGATTAAGTGTTACAGTGTGATATTGCAAATTTTTTGTAAAGAGATTAGGATTTTTTCATATCGTATTATTAGTGATAAAAGGCAATTGCACGTTGAAGTTTTCTTTTATTTGCTTGTTCAGGAAACTATGTAAGGATTATGATTTTTTTATTTTTTTTATTAATTTCATTTTTTAAGTTTTGTTTCAGTGATTGTGGTGCTTTTATTGCTGCATTTGCTAAATACTTTATTCATGGCAAGGAGATTGCCAAAAAATTAGATGTTGAAGTATGTAGATCGAGGCTTGTATTATCATTGTATTGATATAGTATGAGAAAGGTGCTTACTAAATACTTTATTCATGGCAAGGAGATTGCCAAAAAATTTGATGTTGAAGTATGTAAGTCGAGGCTTGCATTATCGTTATATCGATATGGTATGAGAAAGGTGCTTGGTGAAGTGATCAATGATTCAGAGCAAACTTTAAAGATTAGAAGGAGAAGGAAGCTAAAGAAGTGATTTTTAGGAGTTATTTTTTTGTTAACACATTAAGTTTGAATTTTTGTAATGCACATTTACTTTTATTAATATAAATTTTAAAGGTTTTTATGAACTTTTTTAAGTGTTATTGTTAATTTTTTTAATGTTTGAATGTTTTTTATTGTTGCCTTTTATTGCCTTTTATTGTCTTTTATAGATTTTGATTGTTGCTTTAGTTGCATGTTATTTCTTCTTGTTTCTAGTTATCATTCTTCTATTGTTTTTACACTATTTGCTGTGTTTTGTTATTGCTTTTTATTGTTTGTCTGCAGTTGCTTTTTATTGCTTTTTTTAAATTCTCACTGTTACTAATATTAAAATGAACAAATAACCAAAAAACATAACAAAAATCATCCAAAATGGTAAAAATTAGGTACAAACAATTAAATTAATGAAATATGTGAATTATTACAATAAGAATGAAAAATTTTTCTCTTATAAAAAAGGAAATGATTGTTTTTAGTTTTTTTGGCACATTTCTGCATATCTTGCTATTGTGCCCAAGTTGTCCACACTTTCCACTTGTGTTTTTATTTCCATTCTCCCATGGTGATTTGATTATTTTTATTTGGTCTTGTAGATTTTATTTTGCTTTGTGATGGGTCTACTTGTATTTGTTGCTCTTTATCTGGATTTCCATGTTGCTTGATTTGGAATTAGATGTACTATTTCTTTGTATGTTTCTAAGAGTTCATGCTTTGTGTAGAAAAGTGAGCAATATGTGTATGGATCTTGATTCATTTGCTTCAATATTACAAGTGCATATGAACATGGCAGCTCACTAAATTGGATGTGTATTTTCTTTCTTCCATAATGACAATGAATGTTGTATTCAAGTCAAACACAGTGAATATCTCTTCAGTCGAAGGTTTAACCTCCATTGAAATAAAAACAAATAGAAATAATTACACAATAGTGTTACTTGTTGCTTTTTTTGTTATTTTTTTTCTTTTTATTGCTATGTTGTTCCTTTTTGTTGCTATAATATGAAATGCAATGTTAAATATAATTCAACAAAAAATATAAAAATAAAAATAATTGTAGTGTGTGAAATAATTGGAACAGCAAAAAAAAAACAACAACATGACTAATATTAAGTAAAGAAGTAATAATATAACTTATAGCTTTAGGCTTTTCTTGTAGTTGTCACTGATCATATCTTGTGGTCTTTTTGCAAGCATGTTGAATGTTGATCTTGCAAGATTCCTATTTATATAGGTTAATTCTTGTACTAAAGCATGCAAGTACTATAGCAAGGTTGTTATCAATAGGTCTTTAACTTTCTTTATCAATGCATTCAAAGATTCAACTATATTTAAAGTCATTGTTGAGTATCTATGGTTGATTAAGAAAAGTATAACCCATTTATGACAACATTCTTCAGGTATAAGGTTATCCTTTTATCAATCTTTTTTATGTCATTTATGTGGCGGTTAAACTCTTCAATGATGTATGCTTTTGTTGCTTTAAAAAAAAGAATCCTTTATGCTTTTTGAGTGCTTTTTGAAGTTTTTTGTCAAGTTGTTTAAAAGATGGTACATACAAATACAATGAGCAACTTTAGGGTATATTTTTTGCACTACTTTTCTATACTTTCATGTCTGTTAAAAATTATCAAAATTCTTCTTTATAGCTGAAATCTTAACTGATTTTTTTGAAAACTCATTCCCAAGATTCATCATTTTTAGAGTCAACAATAGGGAAAGCAAAAGGAAAGATTTTACCACCAACATCTTGTGTTGTTGCTAAAAGCAGTTTGCCACTATATGTTCCTATAATAAATATGTCATCGACTACTATAATTGGTCTGCAATATTTTCATCCCTTTATTTATGCATCAAGTGTCATGAACACATAAATGAATGAGTGGTCTTCTTTCGTTACGAGATCAATAATTGATCCTGGATTTGTTGTCTTTAACATATATAGGAAACTTGGTAAAAGTCCATTGGATTCATCCGATAAATTAATTTTTGGATAAATTAATATAAATTGGTGAATTTGGTGTTTTAATTAAAATTATTGTTAATTAGTATGTTTTGAATAATTATGGAATAATAAATAGTATTAAAATAATTTTTACAAATTATTTACTATTTTTAACTAATTAATAATAATTTTTGAAAATATATTCAAATAATAAATTATTTACTATTGTTGTGATTAAATGAATTTTTAACTATTTTTATTTACATATTTGAACTATTTAAATTATTAATTGTGAATTTTACTATTTACTATTTATTAAGATTTTATTAACTAATTTGGAAAAATAATTAGCTTTAATATTTTTACTATTTAAATATATTGAATTGTGGTTTACTATTGATGTTTATGGATTTTAATGATTTTATTATACTATTTTTATTAAATATTGATTATTGTGAATTGTGATCCTCGATTGGGAAATTATGTATTTCAACGTCCTAACCCGAGGTGTTATGCATTTATGGTTTTAGAAGTGTGTTAGCTTATAGGATCAACTCTACTTTTAGTAGAGAGATGCCCATTTTACAAAGGAGAATCTGTTGAATTTTTTTTGAAATTCTCGTAAAATATGACGTCAGGTCGATCCTGAGTCGTGTTCTAGATCGAATCTTTCTTTAGAATTTCTAGAAGTACAAAGTTAGGAGTTCCATTCTGATATTGTTATTATTATTCATTTTTCTAGCTGTACCAAGACTAAGACCTATCGAACCATGCCCGTTGAGTCTATCTAGAGGAGCGCAAACCTATGAGTTATTATTCTATATATGCATTGCATATATAATACATGATTATAAGCATCCACGTTTTCATTATGTATTTAAACATGAATTGTTTTATTAAATGATTAAGTATATTTTTGGTATTCTTTTAGTATATTTTTTGTATATTTTGATATATAAGTGACATATATGTTTGGTATGTTTTTAGTATATAATTGGTATATATGTGACATATATATGTTAGTACACTTATGATATATTTTGGTATATATGTGGCATATATATTTGGAATATTTTTAGTATATGTCCGATATATATTTGGGATATAATTGGTATATTTCTTTATAAAATGGATGTCGTTATGTTTTAATTATGCATTTTATTATTCCCAACATTTATATGACTTATTTGAAGGATATCAATAGAACGTGCTACCTAGTGGGCTGCATTAGGACTGTGTACATACCAACGTATTTAGGGTCGATATTATGAAATCATTTGATATGAAACTTGATTATTCGATTATTAAAAATTATGGTGAGAGAGTAGTGTGTTTGCGAGAGCTCGGTTGACCCAGTGTCTCAGGGCTAATCACACTGATAGTGAGATTGTGGGAGTTCGGTTGACTTAGTGTCTCAAGGCCAGTCTACTATCCAAAAATGGAAAAGATAATTAATTTAGAGTTAAGTAAGCCTGTTGGCTAGTGAGATTTATTGATTGAGGTTGCGAATATTTTAGAGTTCTATTTTATCCTTCACTTAAATAAACTTTTTCTGCATTTAATATATATATATATATAAAGCGAATTTTAGCATCTATGTGAAATGTCTGTATATATTTATATTTATATTGATGCTTGACTGTATATACTTTAGGTTACATGTATATATATTATAATAATTCACTCATTGAGGTCTGACTCCCCTCAATATTTTTTTTACAAGATCTTCTTCTTCTTCAGAACTCCCTAATAGTACTTTATGCTGGTCTTCTTCAGCCCTGGCTAGATTATGTAAATTTTATATATGAACTCTTATTGTATTCTAGAAACTGTAGTAGTAATGTTATTGTGATAGAAGTGTGTTGTTTTGATTTGGGATTTTATACTCGGATATTGTATGAAATATTTTTATTATGTATAAAACAAAGATTTGCTTTTATATTAAATAAATTTTTAATTATGGTGCATTTTTACATTATTATTGCATGTGTTTTTTTAAGGCTTGCTACAAGTTTCGAATTTGAAAGAATTCTCATTCCCTAGCACCGGTTATGACTCTCGGTTTGGGTCATGACAAAGTTGGTATCAGAGCCTAAGTTATTAGTGTTGTGGACCTAGGTTATCAAAGTTATGTTTTCTTTAAAACTATTGTAGTAAATTAGCTTCAATTATGTCTTCAATAAGTTTTCCTTAATATAATGTACTGCATAATCATTAGGTTGTCTGTATGTTGTCTATTTCATTGGTTTTTGTCTTTTCAAAATGAGAAGGCAAACGTGTGTCACTCCATCAATCGTTGAGGCCGAGGATGATAAGTCCTTTCAGGATGAGGTTTTACCTTTAGAGCCGCTAGACAGGCATACAGGTAGAGGTAAAGGTAGACCTCGAGGAGTGGCAAGTCATCATAGGCAGAGAGATTTATAGGACAAGGAACCTATAAAGCAAGAGTACAAGGAAGTTGATATACCTCTAGTTACATCGCAGATGCAGCCTATCTATTAGCAGGGTATGTCTGACCCTGAGGTAGCGTTGTTTTATGCTAGAATCAGTAAGATATCTTTCGACGGTATGTCAAACCCTCTAGATTTTTTGCACAATTGAGATGAGGACTCAAATTTCTCACACCGAGTATCAACGGATTATGACTGTTGAGCTGTCTATAGAAGGACCAGCCCTAGATTGGTTCATTCAGGTCATTCAACTACACATGACTACACTCACCTAGGCTCAATTTTGAGAGAGGTTTATGAGGCATTTTTGTCCAGAGCCTATGTAGATGAGTTATAGACTTCGGCTAACGAGCATCACTAGAGGTGACAGATCAGTAAAGGACTACACTAGAGAGTTCCTTAGATTGGGCCGATATATAGAGGATTTAATGCGAGATCAGTACTTCACCATTATGACATACGTCACTAAACTGGGTTCTGTATTGGTTAGGATGCCTACTGCAAGCCTCACTCTTGAGTTGGTAATAGAGTTGGCCAAGGAGATAAAGCTCATATTGGTCAGGCAGGGAGTTATGCCTGATCATTATTGGCTAGGAGTTGTTCAGTTAAGAGGACTCCATAGTACACCATTCTAGACTTTTAAATTGGCTCTAGCAATCGTTAGAGAGGATCTTATCAGTAGAGCCATGGACCTCAATTGAGAGTCCACATGAGTAGTAGACATAGTTATAGTGGACTGTGTAGACTCATTAGATTTGGTTCTAGTGCTTCTAGAAGTAGCAATGGTCAGAGTTTAGGATATGGTAGCATAGGATCAATAGTCAGTGCTTATCATATATGGAGGAGATTTCATCAGGGACCATGCTACATGACTCCTTGAGTTTTTTTCAAATGCAAATAGACAGGACATTTTGCCAGAGCATGTCCATATTCTGGCTATCAGCAATCATTTTTGTAGCAATTTATTGCTAGTTCAGCTCCAGCTCCTTATCAGTTGCCTCCAACTCAGTATCCAAGTATGATAGAGATTATTACCCAGCAAGGGCGTTGCAGAGGTAGTAGAGGGGGTGCTAAGGGTTTTGGTCAGGCTTCCACCAGTCAACAAGGAGGTCGAGGTTAGGCTAGAGTTTTCATCCTCACCCAACAGGATGCTCAGGCATCCAAAACCGTTGTTGCAGGTATACTTCCAATATGTTACTTGGATGCTAAAGTTTTCATTGATCCAGGTGCCACACATTCTTTCATGTCCCCTGTTTTTGCTTTGAAGTCATGTTGGCAATCTTCGAGGATGGCTTTTCCATTATCTATTGCCATTACTTTAAGCAATTTGTTAGACATAGACATGGTTCTTTCTAGTTGTCCAGTGTTAGTGGAAGGTAGAGAATTGCCAATGGAATTGGTGTTGTTGGATGTAATGTAGTTCAATGGGATCCTTGGTACGAATTAGTTATCTCAGCACTATGCCATTGTGTATTGTCCGAGTAAAGAGGTGATTTTCAGGATTCCAAATGAAAAAGAGTTTAAGTTTGTGGGTGATAGGATTTCTACACCTCAAAATCTTATTTTCGCTATTACAGCTAGGAAGATGCTGAGGAAAGGCTGTTAGGGATGTTTGGCACTTGTCAGGGATACTTTAGTAGAGAAGTTGTCTCTCACAGATGTTCCATTAGCTTATGAGTTTTCTGATGTTTTTCTTGAGGAGTTTTCAGGTTTACCACCTTATAGAGATATCGAATTATGTATAGATGTGGTCCCAGGCACAACTCCTATTTTTATACTGCCTTAAAGAATGGCTCTTGCAGAGTTGAAGGAATTAAAGGAGTAGTTGCAAGATTTTCTAGATAAGGGTTTCATTAGACCTAGTGTTTCTCCTTAGGGTGCACCAGTCTTGTTTATGAAGAAGAAGAAGGATGGTACACTGAGACTATGCATTGGTTATATAGAGTTGAATAAGGTAACAGTGAAGAATAAATATCCTCTTACAAGGATAGATTATATTTTTAATCAACTTCAGGGTGCACAGTTCTTTTCCAAGATTGACATGAGGTCAGGTTATCATCATTTAGGGATCAATGAAGCCAATGTTCCTAAAATAGTATTCTACACTCGATATGGCCATTATAAGTTTTTGGTGATGTCATTCGGGTTGACTAATGCACTAACTGCTTTTATAGATATGATGAACCGGGTACTCAGACTGTTTATGGATCAGTTTGTGGTCATCTTCATTAATGATATACCGGTGTATTCGAAGAGTATGGAAGAGCACATATATCACTTAAAGACAGTACTGCAGACACTAAAAGAACATCAGCTTTATGTTAAATTCTTGAAGTGTGATTTTTGGTTGGAGAGTGTTGCATTCCTTGGACACGTATTGTCTAAAGATGGTATTCACGTTGGTCCATAGAAGATTGAGGCAGTGTGTGAGTGGCCCAGATCAATGACAGTCATAAAGATTCAGAGTTTTCTAGGTTTGGCTGGGTACTATAGGAGATTTGTGCAGGATTTCTTAAGAATTAAAACTCTTATAACTCATCTAACTCAGAAGAATGTGAAGTTTGTGTGGTCAGATGCTTGTGAGAACAATTTTCAGTTACTGAGGGAAAAGTTAACCACAGCTCTAATTTTGGCTTTACCTAATAGAGAAGACAAGTTCACTGTGTATTGTGATGCCTCCAGAGTCAGGCTAGGTTGTGTGTTGATGCAGAATGATATGGTGATAGCTTATGCTTTGAGGCAGTTAAAGAAGCATGAACAAAATTATCCTACTCATGACCTAGAGACGGCTGCAATGATCTTTGCTCTTAAGATTTGAAGACATTATTTGTACGAGGTGACTTGTGAGGTTTTCACATATCATAAGATCCTGAAGTACAATTTCCAGTAGAGAGATCTAAACTTGAGGTAGAGGAGATGGTTGGAACTCCTGAAGGATTATAACTGCGATATTCTTTATCATCCAAGCAAGGATAATGTGGTAGTAGATGCTTTAAGTAGGAAGTCCTCAAGTAGTCTTGCTCATATTAGTATAGAGAGGAGACCTTTGATCTAAGGGTTACATAAGTTAGTGGATCAAGGTTTAATGATGTAGATTAGCATATCAAGTGGGTTGCTAGCTCAGTTCAGAGTTAGATCAGTGTTGAGAGATAGGATTAATGCAGCTTAGGGCTGAGATCCTATTCTAGCAGAGCTTAAAAGAATGCTCATGCAGGAAAGTTCACTACTTTTACACTTGAGGATGAAGGTGTTTTATGGATCAGTGGTAGATTATGCATTCCTGATATGGATAATTTAAGAGAGGAGATCCTTAATGAAGAGCATTCTACAGCTTTCAGCGTACATCCATGTATTAATAAGATGTACCACAGCATCCAAGATTTGTACTAGTGGGATGGATTAAAGAAGGATGTAGCTGATTATGTTTCTAAGTGCTTGACATGTCAACAGGTGAAAGTTGAGCATTAGAAGCCTTCTAGACAGCCTTTTCCCATTCCTGAGTGGAAATGGGAGAGAATTGCTATGGATTTTGGGGTAGGGTTACCTCGTTTGAAGGATGGATACACCATTTGGGTGATTGTGGACAGGTTAACCGAATCAGCTCACTTCTTGCCAGTTAAAGCCATTTATTCTGTAGCTAAGTTAGCTAAGTTGTATGTTAAACATATTGTGTGCCTTTATGGAATGCCTGTTTCCATTGTATTTGATAGATGTTCAGTGTTTACCTCTCAATTTTGGTAGAAGTTATAGGAAGCAATAGGCACTAAGCTTGATTTTAGTATAGCTTTTCACCCTTAGATAGATGGTCAATCTGAGAGGATGATTCAGACATTTGAGGATATGCTAAGGATGTGTGTATTGGATCTTGGAGGTAGTTAGGATGATCATTTTTCGTTAGTAGAGTTTGCTTATAACAACAGCTACCATACCAGTATTGAGATGGAACCATATGAAGCTATGTATGGAAGGAAGTGTATATCCCTTTTATATTGGGATGAGATTAGAGAGAGAGCATTGACTAGACCTGAGATGGTTCAGAATGCAGTTGATAAGGTTACTATCATTAGAAGGAGATTAGAGACCACAGCTAGCAGACAGAAGAGCTATGTGGATCCGAGGTGCAAAGATGTGGAGTTTCAAGATGGATACTATATGTTTCTGAAGGTGTCTTTGATAAAGAGTGTGATGAGGTTTGGCAAGAAAGAAAAATTAGCACCGAGATATATTAGACTGTTCAAGATTCTAGAGAGAGTGGGCATGGTTGCATATCGGTTGACTTTGCCTCCGAATATGTCTCAAGTGCATCCAATGTTCCATATCTCAATGCTGAGGAAATATATTTCGGACCCTTCCTATGTGTTACAGCCTAAGAGAGTGGAGGTGAATGAAGACTTGACATACGAGGAGGAGCCAGTCGCGATAATGGACTATCAAGTTCATCAGTTGCATTCAAAGTAGATTTTAATGATCAAGGTGTTATGGCGGAGCAATGACATGGAGGAGTACATGTGGGAGACTGAAGTCGAGATGCAGGTGGCCTACCCTTACCTCTTTCCTTGATGAATTATTGTTCTTTGTACTTTTATTTGAAAATTCGACAATGAATTTTTATAAGGGGGGAAGATTGTAATTGTTATAACCCAAGTTTTAGATTATTTTATTTTAAATCGGGATGTGCAGTGTTAATAATTTTGAAACTATATTTGATTATTTTACTATTTGTGAATTATTATTGTTATTATTTTATGTTTAATTAATATATTTTACGTAAATATACGTCATTAAATTATCATTTCGGGAAATAGTATTTTATTTAACCTTTAAATTAGAGCATTTATATTTTAATATTATTACTTTAATGAATTATATTATTGACCTAAATTTCCATGAATAATACATTATTTTTGCATGCATGAATAATATTAGGGTTTAATAATTATAGATATATATATATATATATATATACAAATATTTTAAACAATAACCCATTTACTTTTCTTCTTCCTCCTAATCATCTTCTTCCTCACCATCATCGTCTATTTCCCTCTATTCAGAGCACCTCCAACTCATCCACCGTTGACCACCTCCTCCTCCAGTAGCTCCGCTACTTCCAATCACCATCTCTAGCACTCGTGAAGCTTGAAGAACCCGATTTGATCGAAATTTGGCTCTTCGTCGTTCAAGTCCATTCCGACCACCAAAATTGATGATTCTGGTGTTGTTGGACTCTTGAGACTCCTTAGAGAATGATTCCAAGCTTACTTTTGTCTAAAAATTTGATTTGGTAAGGTTTTGAGCTTGTTTCCATTTTTGGCTATTTTTGGTTCTTGAATTTTTTGAACTTTATTCTTTGTGATTCAAGCTTAATTCCTTCACAAATATTGATCCCTCTAGCTTGATCTTCATCCTGGAATTTTTGTGTAATTTTTAGAATTTATTTTGATTTTTGTTAATTTTTTATTATTTTATTATTTTATTATTTTCATAAATTAATTAAAAAAATTGTGAAATTGTGATTTTTAGTGTTTTTGGTGGTTGAAATTAATTTTACAATTTAATTTATAATTTTTGTGATTTTTGTGTAATTTTTATAATTTTATTTAATTTATGTCAATTTTGGAAATATTGGTTAAATATAAATTTTGTTAAAAATAATTGGTTAATTAGTATAATTGTTGATTTTATTGAATTATATGTTGAGAAAATAATTTTAGAGTATTTATATAATTTTTATTGAATTTTTGGGTATTTTTAGTATATTGTGTGAATTTTTATATATTATGGGCATTTTGGTAATTTGGTGATGATTTTGGTTAAATATTAAATTTAATTGGTTGTAATAATTATTTGAGGTCTAAAAATGATTTTTATGAATTAATTACTAATTTTAACTAATTAACACTATTTCTCAAAAATTATTTTCAAATTATATATATAATACTATTTTTGTAAATAAATGGATTTATAGTAATTTTTAATATGTTTTTGGACTAATTAGGTCATTTGGATTTTAATATATTTTATGTATATTGTTGTGAATTGTGGACCTCGGTCGGTGGAATTTGCAGTTTGATATTCCGACCGAGGAGTTGTGTGAATTTTATTTCGAAGTGTATTTTCTTGCAGGACCGGCTCTACTTTTTAAGTAGAGAGATGTCTGTTTTACAAAGGAGGTTCTACTGAATTTTTGGTAAAATTCTCGTAAAACGTGACATTCGGTCAAATTCCTATTCTCCGTTTGTGTTTAGACTTCTAGATCGAGTTTTTAGAAGTTAAATTAGATATTGTTCTGATTTTTGTATTGTGATTTTATTGTTAGTTGCGCCGAGACCAAGGTCTAGTGGACCAGGCTCGTCGGACCTGTCTCGAGGAGCGTACAACTGTGAATTTTTATTTTATATATACGTGCATTTAGGTTGCATGTTTTAGAAATATATATTTTAATTGTATGATTAATGCATAAATGACTTAATAAATGCTTAAGTATATTCTAGGTATATTTTCAATATATTATGAAATAAATGCATGTTTTCCTTTTTAATTAAACCTAGATTACTTTTAAATATATTATTCGTTTAATTTAATATATTCGATGGTTTATTTGAATTGATTTTACGTATATATACTTGAAGTATACTTAGTTTATTTTAGGTATATTTCTAGTATATATATGGTTTATATTGCCATTCAAATTGATATCATGCATCGTTAATTTTTTGAATGAATGATTTAGTTTAAAATGAAGGATATCGATAGAACGTGCTTCCTAGTGGGCAGCACTAGGACCGAGTATGTACCAGTGCGATAGATTGTAGGATTGAACTACTAACTTATTTATGGAAATTATGATTTGATTGATTTGATATTGATGTGTGATGTGATTGATGGTATGATTGCAGGAGCTCAGTTGACCAAGTGTCTCAAGGCCAATCACACTAACAGTCAAACTGCTGGAGCTCGATTGACTTAGTGTCTTGGGGCCAATCTACTATCCATATGGATTAAGTGAATTTATTTGGAATTAAGTGAGCCCGTATGGCTAGAGTGATTTCTATTGTTATTTTGAGGTTGTGATCATTTAGGGTTCTATTTGATCCTTCAAACTCATATTTTCAATATTATGAGATAAAGCGATTTTCACCATCTATATGCTCATACATGTATATTTATTCATAATATACATATGATTGTTTGCATTTAACATTTAATAATACTTGTATATATATTATAATAATTCACTCAGTGAGGTCTGACTCCCCTCAATTGATATCTTTTTTAGGAGAGTCTTCTTCTTTAGACCTCAGTAGTAGGCCTATATGTCGGATTTCTTCCGCTCCGGCCCTATTATGTAAATCACTTACTTGAGTTTTATTTTGTACTCTAGACGCAGTAGTAGTAGTTGTATTTGACTTTGTTGAGAGTTGTGTTTGTATTTATGCATGTATGAGATTTTAATTCAAAGTGTTTCTCTAAATATTGTATTTAAAGATTTTATTTATGATATATGATGTGTTATCACTTTATTAAAGGATGTTGAGGAACATATTTTTATTAATTAAGATTTAATTTCTACTGCATAAATATTTTATTTATTTTATTTCATGCTTTTCTTTTAAGGCTTGCTATGGGTTCCAGATTCAAAAGAATTCCCATTCCCTAGCGCTGGTCATGGCCCCCTGTTTTGGGTCGTGACAAAGTTGGTATCAGAGTGGAGTTTTGTGTTAGGGCCTTAGTTGTGTGAGTTATGGCCCTAGTTTTTAGTGTTGCATTTTCTTTTGAAACTACTGCAGTGGATTAGGTTCGAGTATGTCTTGATTTAGTTTTCTGTGTTATCCTCCGTTATCTTTTTTTTTAATCCTTCTGTTTGTCTTTTCAGAATGAGGAGGCGAGCGCATGTCACTCCACCAATCGTTGAGGCTGAGGATGATGAGTCCTTCCAAGATGAGGTTTTACCTCTTGAGCCGCCAGTTAGGCACAGAGGTCATAGCAGAGGCAGACCTCGAGGAGCGGTAGGTCATCGTAGATAAAGAGAGCTACAAGATGAGGAACCTATAGAGCCAGAGTATGAGGATATTCCAGTACCTCCTGTTGCACCACCTATTCAGCCTGCCTATCAGCAAGGTATGTCTAACCCTGAGGCAGCTTTATTTTATGCCAGAGGTAGGATCACCTTTGATGGGACATCTGATCCACTAGATTTTTTGCATGCAATAGAGATGAGGACTCGGATTGCTCACACCGAGTACCAGCGGATCATGATAGTCGAGCTGTCTGTAGAGGGACCAACCCTAGACTGGTTTATATAGATGATCCAACCTTATATGACGGTGATGACTTAGGCTTAGTTCAGAGAGCGATTCATGAGGAGATTTTGCCCAGAGCCACTTCGCATGAGTTACAGACTCCGGTTGACCAGCATTTCCCGATGGGATAAATATGTTGAGGATTATACTAAAGAGTTCCTACAGCTTGGCAGATATGCAGAGGACCTGATGCGAGACCAGTACTTCGCAGTCACTACTTATGTCACTGGATTGGGTTCTGCATTTGCTGGTATGCCTATAGCGGGCCTTACTCTAGAGTTAGTGATAGAGTTGGCCAAGGAGATTGAGCTAAGGCTAGTCAGGCAAAGAGCTATGCCTGATTATTACTAATTGGGTGTTCAGTCAGGTGGATTCTAAACTACTTCGTACTCAAGTTTTCAAATTGGATCAAGTAGTCAGTTGAGCGGTCTAGCCCAGCAGAGTCAAAGACAGCAAAGGTTACATCGGACCAATAGACATGGCCGTGGAGGTCAACATAAACTGTTTAGACTTGGGTCAGGTGCTTTGAGCAGCAGCAGTGGTCGTAGTTCTAGTTCAGCTGCTAGTGTATGTCAAACCTACAATAGAGTCCATTAGGGACCGTGTTATATGACACCACTGACATGTTTCAGATGCAGGCAGACAAGACATTTTGTCAAATCATGTCCTTATTCCAGTTGTCAATAGCCGTAGATTCCATGATGTTGTCAGCAGTCGATTGCTAGTGCTACATTCATTCCTTTTCAGTTGCCTCCAGCCTAGCATCAAAGTTCTACCCAGATTGTTCCCTAGCAAGGTCATGGTAGAGGTACTAGAGGAGGTGCCAGATGTGTTGGCCAGGCTTCTACTAGCCAACAGGGAGGTTGAGGATAGGCCAGAGTCTTCTATCTCATTTAGCAGGATGCTCAGGCATCTAATGCAATTGTGGCAGGTACTATTTCTATCTGTTACCTAGATGTATGGGTTTAGTTTGATTCGAGTGCCACGCATTCGTTCATTTCTCCTGTATTTGCTTTAAGTCTTATTGGCAAGCTTTGAGGATGGCTTTTCATTTGTTTGTCGCCACTCCTCTAAGTGATTCTTTAGACACTGATGTTCTTCTTTCTGGTTGTCCAGTTCTTGTCAGAGGTAGAGAATTGTCTGCTGATTTAATTATGTTGAATGTGATGGAGTTCATTATTATTCTAGGTATGGATTGGTTATCTCAGCACTATGTTGTGGTGGATTATCAAAGTAAAGAGGTGACTTTAGAATTCCTGGTGAAGAAGAATTTAAGTTTGTGGGTGATAGGATTTCAGCATCTCAGAATCTCATTTCTGCTATTACAGCCAAGAAGTTTCTAAGGAAGGGGTTGTCAAGGGAATTTGGCATTGGTCAAGGATACTTCAATGGAGAAGTTGTCACTCATAAATGTTCCTATTGCCTGTGAGTTTCCTAATTTTTTTCTTGAGGATTTGCCAGGTTTACCACCTTACAGAGAGATTGAGTTTTGTATAGATATGGTTCCAGGCACTACCTCTATTTCTATGTCACCCTACAGAATGGCTCCTACAGAGTTGAAAGAGTAGTTACAAGAGTTGCTAGATAAGGGTTTTGTTAGACCTAATGTTTCTCCTTAGGGTGCACCAGTCCTATTTATAAAAAAGAAGAAGGATGGTATCCTGAGACTATGCATTAACTTCAGAGAGCTAAACAAGGTGATAGTGAAAAACAAGTGTCCTCTCTCGAGGATAGATGACTTATTTGATCAGCTACAGGGTGCACAGTTCTTTTCCAAGATTGATTTAAGGTCGAGTTATCATCAGTTGCGGATCAATGAAGCTGATGTTCCAAAAATGGCATTCCGCACTCGATATGGCCATAATGAATTTCTGGTGATGTCTTTTGGCTTGAGTAACATACTAGTAGCTTTTATGGACCTGATGAACAGGGTATTCAGACCATATGTGGATCAGTTTGTGGTAGTCTTCATCAATGATATACTAGTGTATTCAAGGAGTATGGAAGAACATGTATATCACTTAAGGACTATACTACAAATGCAGAGAGAACATCAACTTTATGCTAAATTCTCAAAGTGTGATTTCTGGATGGAGAGTGTTGCTTTTCTTGGACATATGGTGCCTAAAGAGGGTATCCAAGTTGATCTACAGAAGATTGAGGCAGTTACTGAGTGGCGTAGACTGACTTTAGTTATAGAGATTCGTAGTTTTCTAAGTTTAGTCGAGTACTATAGGAGGTTTGTACAAGATTTTTTTAGGATTGCAGCTCCTATGACTCGCTTGACTCAAAAGAATGTAAGGTTTGAGTGGTCAAAAACTTGTGAGAATATTTTTCAGTTGTTGAAGGAGAAGTTGACCATAGCCCCAGTTTTAGCTTTACCTAATGGAGAAGATAAGTTCACAATGTATTGTGATGCCTTTAAAGTTGGCCTAGGTTATGTGTTAATGCAGAATGGTAGGGTGATAGCCTATGCTTCGAGGCAGTTGAAGAAGCATGAACAGAACTATCCTACCCATGACTTAGAGATGGCTACAGTGATCTTTGCTCTTAAGATCTGGAGACATTATCTGTATGGGGTGACTTATGAGATTTTTACTGATCACAAGAGCCTTAAGTACATTTTCCAGTAGAGAGATTTGAACCTGAGGTAGAGGAGATGGTTGGAACTATTGAAAGATTCTGATTGTGAGATTTTATATCACCCAGGCTAGGCTAATGTGGTAGCAGATGCCTTAAGTAGGAAATCCTTAGGTAGTTTTGCTCACATCAGTGTAGAGAGGAGACTGTTAATCCAAGAGCTACATCTGTTGGTGGATCAAGGTCTGATGATGAAGGTGAGTAAATTAGGTGGACTGCTAGCTCAGTTTAAGGTGTGATCTCTACTGAGAGATAAGATTAAGGTGTGATCCTATTCTAAAAAAGCTTGCAGAGAATGTCTGAACAAGCTAGTTCACTGATTTTACACTTGATGATGATGGTGTTTTGTGGATCAGTGGTAGATTGTGTGTTCCTGATGTGGATAATTTGAGAGAAGAGATCCATGAGGAAGCACATTCTACAGCTTACAGCGTACATCCGGGTGTCACTAAGATGTAACACAGTATTAGAGACTTGTACTGGGAGGATGGATTAAAGAAGGATATTATTGATTATGTGGCTAAGTTTTTGACGTGTCAGCAAGTGAAAGATGAGCATCAGAAGCCTTCTGGGAAGCTTCAACCTCTTCCTATTCCTGAGTGGAAATGGGAAAGGATAGCTATGGATTTTGTGGTTGGTTTACCTTGTTCCAAAGATGGATGCAATTCCATCTGGGTGATTGTGGACAAGTTGACTAAGTCTACACATTTCTTGCCTGTGAAATCCACCTATTCTGTAGCTAGATTGGCGAAGCTGTATGTGAAGCATATTGTGTGCCTTCATAGAGTACTTGTGTCTATTATGTCAAACAGAGGTTCAGTGTTTACCTCTCATTTTTTGCAGAAGTTCCAGGAAGCGACGGGCACTAGGTTGGACTTCAGTACTAGTTTTCATCCTCAGACAGATGTTAAAGTAAGTTTATATATATATATATATATATATATATATATATATATATATATATATATATATATATATATATATATATAATACCATTGGGAGTTCGAGGATTCCTTACAAAAATTTTATTTTTGAAAGGAATACTAATGCCAAAGTCTTGGTTACCTAAAAGTATACAAAGATATACCTAAAGGATTTTGTGTGTCACAAATTGTGATTTAATGAGAAATAGTTACTCTACAGTCTTCTATATACTTTATACATTGTCTAGTCCTGTTAATGTTCCACTTAATTATTATTATAACGTGATTAAGGCTTGTATTTTTAATACCATAAGAGTATAGTGTATTACTTCTAGTAATAAGTCTTCTGTATTCTTATTCAAGTTCTTGGAGTCTCAAATTTTCTTCTAATAGTTGTAAATTAATATTATTTAAATTCTGTTTACTCATAATCTCGATAAGGTGGAAGATTCTCAGCTAGATCTAGGTGGAGTGGAAGAATTGTATATAAATTGTAAATATGGAATATTAGGAAAATGTTTAATTAGAAGTTCTATTGAGTCTGCTAAAGATTGAAACAAATATATCATGATTATTGCCTATATCATGATTTTCAGTATGATTATTGTCTTCTACGTCTATATATCTAAGAGTCTTAATTCTAAATTCTTTTAAACTATTCAAGTCTTTAAGGTTTAACAAACAGAAGTTTTCTAAAACTTTTTCAATAATAGACATGAAACAAATACTGTAGGAATTAAGCAAATATAGAGTAAAAGGTTCAACCACATGATACTCAGATAAATATTATAGAAAGTTATAAATCAATTTAAATATTTTATATCAAATTATCTAGATGCAACACCCTAAATCCATAAATAATCAGATAGATTTAAAAATTCAAATAATCAAACCCAAATAATAATCCTTAATCTATATAATTATTAAAGAATTTAATTGGTGAAATTCCCAAAATTTCTACCCTTTCATAAGCCTTATTATGGGTACTTTATAGCCTCTCTGCCTTTTTTCCCTCTTGGCTAATAATCTAGACTTTTTACTAGTTCCATTCTTTTTAATCATATAGCCCTAAAGAATTATTATGTAGATTATTCACTATTTGAATTCTTAAGCAATTCATCGTATCAAAAAGTAGAGTCATGCATATAGAAATTAGAGATAAAATACCTAAATTGATGAAAACTTTCTTTTATTTATCTTTTCTCGATTAGGTTAAACCATAAAGGAGTTTATAGGTACATGGCTAATAATTATTATACACTTATATTATAACATTTAAGCCAAAGATCATAGAAAGTGATTTTCCTCAGGATCCCGAAAGGGTAAGAGGTGTATTTTTCTATAATTGCTTCCTTCTCCTAGTGAGAATGGCTGAATGGAAGAGCTTATTGTAAAACTAAAACAACAGCCTCTTATATAGGTGAGGTCTGATAAAAAAAGATTACAATAAATGCCCTTAGATAGAAGGGCAACAAAGGTAAAGTAAAATTACAGTCTGGAGATGCTTTAAAGATAAGCATCAGTACAATGTCTTCACGTGGGTTGGCCCACCATGATATTCTGTCTTTAAAAAAGTTTTATTCTTAAAAAGTAGCAGAGGGGTCCACCATTTGTCTTCTGTTGTCTGTGGATGACTAGTCATTTGCTTCATCAGAGTCTTTGTCATTAACCTTTTATTCTTTTTTAAAGAGTGATTCATAAACTTTAACAAGCGTCATGAATTTTGCAGTTCCTTTTAAACAAAAGCTAATGGAACTTGATTTAAGAAGTCCTTTAATGATATAGACTTTTTCAAAATGAGTCTTGTCACATAATTCATAATTTTCTGACTCAAGGAATTCATTATTAAAGAAGAAATTATAAGTTATTGTCCTAGCCTTCTAATATGTTAAGGCTTTGGGCCATAGATCTTTAAGAAAAGTCCATAAGGAGTCTGAATACATGTGTTTATTAGGAGTTTTCATGTATTTTGGATGTCCGAGAGTATTAATGAAGGACATGGAATAACATAGCTCAATTTGCCCTTTGATGCCTAGGACATGGAATAACAGCTTCCAGTAAAGGTATTTCAAGTATTTCTAGAATTTCAAAGGCATTAGATGGGTCATGAACCTATAAGTCTATAAGCAGCCCATGTTGATATAATTATAAAGGACTTATCTCAACATCCATATACGTTCTACCAAATGGAAACTTATTAAAAAGTATTCCACATTATCTGAAAGAGTAGACCAATTGACAGTGGCAAGTAGATGATTTTCCACATATATGATAAGCGTTCCTACATGGAAATCTATTATCACAATGAAAAATATATCCACAAAAAATTCCATCTTCTAAAGCATTATAATTTTGGAATTGATCATTATTGCATAAGTCTAGAAATTCTTGTAGAATTGTGAATTTTGTCCATAAAGTACTCATAATGTCTTCAATCTATCCAGATAGTGAATAAGGGACATTATTAACTTCTTTGATTATGATTGTCTCCTTATTAGGTGTGTTTATAGGGATTATGTGTTTGGTTAATGTTGTGGAATAAGAAGTGCCAGGTTTAATTTGAGATGTGTTGGGGTCCTGAATATAAGGTCTTTTAAGTAGTTCATGAGAAGTAAAATAATGGGAGTCTTTTGGAATGTGGGCTTTGAGGGCTTATTAAGCTTCTTGGAAGTTATAATAGCCTCTAAAGCTTGGAAGTTTAAGAGTCTTGTTGAATTTAGTCATTTGTTTATGGATTTCAATTCTTTCATAAATCTCAGTCCAATTGTCATATAGGCTAGTGTAGGGTCCATTAAATAGGATATAACAGGAGTTTTTTTTTACCTAAGGAAGGTGTAGATGTTTAGAAGTAATTAACTAGAGCGTTAATTACTGTCATTTTCTTGGAAGATCCAAGTTCTTCAGTGGGAAGATTCCAAATGGTATATATTATACAACATTAGGGACAATTTAAGTATTTTCTTCCTACAAAATTGAAAGTATGAGTGTCTTTGAAGACAGGCAACTTCTGTTGTCCAAACTTCATTATAGACAGGGTTGCATTTGTTTTAATATTAGATATGGATTTTTGGGATGCCATATCCTCCTCTATTGAGGGCTAGTCTTTTTCCAAGAGGAAAAGTCTTTAAGCTTTCTTTCTATCTGTTTATTGTAGAACTTTACAATAGTTTAACAGTCAGTTCTAATTGTAAAGGGTTTATCACAAATACATAAGTAGAATTTTTCAATTTCATTAATAACTGCAAATATTTCAAAATCTACTGATGTGAGTCCTTTTTCTTTATAGATACCAGAAGCATATTTACAAATTTATTCTCTAATTTTAGGAGAAAATTTGTTTATTTTTGAATAGAGAACTGCTCCCCATCTAAGTTCACATTTGTCTGTCTCTACAATCATATAATTAGTAGAAAGTGGAAGTCTTAATAATGGAAGATTTTGTACAATCTTTCTTAATTTCTTGTACAATTTTTACATCTTCATTTTTTAAATGTCTTTGTCCTTTAATGAAAGTTTCATTACAAAAAGGACCTATTAGTTTTGATAAATTTTTAATAAAAAGCCTACCATAATTTAGAACCCCTAAAAATGCTTAAAGTCTTTTTCATTCTTCAATTTTGTCAGGAAATTCAAGTATTTTTCTAGTGATATGAGGTTGTAGTCTAATTCTTCCTTAGCCAATTTCTGAACCAAGAAATTCAATGTTTCTTTTATTTAGGACAATTTTCTTTTTTGAAATGATCATTCCATGTCTTTTGAAAACATTAAATATTGTATGTAAGTGTGCAATGTGTTCTTTTTCATTTTTTGAGAAAACAAATATGTCATCAATATGCACACAAGTAAAAGTATTACAATTTCTAAATGCATCATCCATTTTTCTTTGAAAGATTTAAGGTGCATTTTTTAGTCCAAATGGCATTACTAACCATTCGAAGTGTCCTTTTAGACAACTAAAGGCTATCTAGGGAATACCGTCTTCATGTATTTTAATATGTCAAAAGCCTGATTTAAATCAAACTTACTAAGAATTTTTGCATTTTTTATTTCATTGATGAGCATATCTTTGTCAAGAATTTTATACCCATCTTTATATGTATTATCATTAAGTCTTTTGTAATTGAAGACCATTCTAGACTGTCCTCTTTTTAGTTCAAATTCTCTTATATATATATATATATATATATATATATATTTGTGTGTGTGTGTGTAAATACAGGGTTAGGATAAAAAAAAATCGGGACTTTTCTTCCCTTCTCTCCTTTTCTTCTTTTGTTTTTTCTTTTCTTCTTTCTTCTTCCCCCGCTTCTCAGTTTCTGTAGAACCACCCTAGCCCCCGCCGACGTCCACCTGTTGCCACCACCATCACCTCCCTTCCTTGTCTTCTCTTTTCTGCCACCTTCAGCATGCTTGCCTGATGCCGAAAATAGCAGGAATAGCAGCAACATTAGTGGTGGTTCATCACATTGCCGGTGGTGATTTTGGCAGTGAAAGCTTTCATTCCTAGGATCTTTTGAACCCTCTTGGTTTGGGCAGGCTAATTCTATGCTCAATTTAAGTTTAGATCGTCTCATTTGTAATTTTTCTTCAAGTTTTTATTTAAGTTAATTTAATTTTTTTATTTGTTGAGCTTGATTTTATGTTATTTAGGCTTAGTGTCTTTAGAAATATTGTTATGTGTAGCTTAATCTATTCATATATATTTTTGTTGGATTTTTTGAAATTATTTCGATTTTTGGGTTTGAATTTTCCAACAAGTCACTGTTCCGATCACCCTCACCAGAAAATCTTTTTATTTTTAATAAATTGTATGGATTATTTGGAATATAGTTTGTGAAGAAAGTTTATGAAAATTTTAATCCGATTATTTATTACGAATTTTTGAAAGTTTATGTGAAAATTTAATTTTTGGATAAATTAATATAAATTGGTGAATTTGGTGTTTTAATTGAAATTATTATTAATTGGTATGTTTTGAATAATTTTGGAATATTAAATAGTATTAAAATAATTTTTACGAATTATTTACTATTTTTAACTAATTAATAATAATTTTTGAAAATATATTCAAATAATAAATTATTTACTATTGTTATGATTAAATGAAATTTTAAGTATTTTTATTTACATATTTGAATTATTTAAATGATTAATTGTGAATTTTACTATTTAATTTTGAATAATTGAAAAAATTGGATTTTTATTAATACTATATAATTTATTGAGATTTTATTAACTAATTTGGAAAAATAATTAGCTTTAATGTTTTTACTATTTAAATATATTGAATTGTGGTTTATTATTGATGTTTATGGATTTTAATGATTTTATTATATTATTTTTATTAAATATTGATTATTGTGAATTGTGATCCTTGGTTGGGAAATTGTGTAGTTCAGAGTTCCAACTCGAGGTATTGTGCATTTGTGGTTTTATAAGTGTATTTGCTTGCAAGATCGACTCTACTTTTAGTAGAGAGATATCCATTTTACAGAGAAAACTCTGTCGAATTTTTGGTAGAATTCTCATAAAATGTGACATCGGATCGATCCTGAGTTTTTTATTTAGATCGAGTTGTGTCGTAGATCGAGTTTTTCTTTAGAATTTCTAGAAGTATAAAATTAGGAGTTCGATTCTGATATTGTTATTATTATTTATTTTTCTAGATGCACCGAGATTAAGACCTATCGAACTAGGCCCGTCGAGTCTATCTAGAGGAGTGCAAACCTGTGAATTATTATTCTATATATGCATTGCATATAGGATACATGAATATGAGCATCTATGTTTTCATTATGTATTTAAACATGAATTGTTTTATTAAATGATTAAGTATATTTCTAGTATACTTTTAGTATATTTTTTGTATATTTTGATATATAAGTGACATATATGTTTGGTATATAATTAGGATATAATTGGTATAATTCTTTATAAAATGGATGCCATTATGTTTTAATTATGCATTTTATTATTTCCAACATTTATATAATTTATTTGAAGGATATCAGTAACATGTGCTACCTAGTGCAGCGCACTAGGACTATGAACATACCAGTGCGTTCGACCTTAAGGTCGATATTATGAAATCATTTGATATGAAACTTTTTTATTCAATCATTAAGAATTGTGGTGTGAGAGTAGTGTGATTGCGGGAGCTCGGTTAATCTAGTGTTTCGAGACCAATCACACTAAAGTGAGACTGTAAGAGCTCGGTTGACTTAGTGTCTCAGGGCCAATCTACTGTCCAAAAATGGAAGAGAGAATTAATTTGGAATTAAGTAAACTTATTGGCTATTGAGATTTATTGATTGAGTTTGCAGATATTTTAGGGTTTTATTTGATCTTTCACTTAAATAAACTTTTTCTGCATTCAATATATATATATAAAGTAGATTTTAGCATCTGTGTAAAATGCCTGTATATATTTATATTTATATTGATGCTTGATTGTATATGACTTTAGGTTGCATGTATATATATTATAATAATTCACTCAATGAGGTCTGAATTCCCTCAATATTTTTTTTACAGGATTTTCTTCTTCTTCAGACCTCCTTAGTAATACTTTATGTTGGTCTTCTTCAGCCCTTACTAGATTATGTAAATTTTATATCTAAACTCTTATTGTATTCTAGAAACTACAATAGTAGTGTTGTTGTGATAGAAGTGTGTTGTTTTGGTTTGGGATTTTGTACCCGGATATTGTATGAAATATTTTTATTATGTATGAAATAAAGATTTGGTTTTATATTAAATAAATTTTTAATTATGGTGTATTTTTACATTACTATTACATGTATTTTTTTAAGGCTTGCTACGAGTTTTGGATTTGAAAGAATTCTCATTCCCTAGCGTCGGTCATGACTCCAGTTTAGGTCATGACAATGGATCTCGATTCATTTACTTCAATATTATAAGTGCATGTGAAGATGGCATCTTATTAAATTGGAACATATTGCATGTGCATTTTCCCTCTTCCATTTTGACTATGAATGTTGTATCCAAGTCATACACAGTGAATATTTCTTTAGTTGAAAGTTTAGCCTGCATTAAAGTAAAAAAAAATAAGGAAAACAAAAATAATTATATAACAGTGTCACTTGTTGCTTTTTGTTATTGTTTGTTTCTTTTTGTTGCTTGTCTTTGCTTTACTAATTTGATATCCATGTTGCATGTGAGGATATCGTTGTACTTTTTAATAATAAATTTGTCAATTTTTCCATTTTTGAAGTTCTTATCACCCAACTACATTTTTTATCCAAGCATTTTGCAACAAAGTTGAGAGTGTTTGTCTTAATAGTTCTATATTGGAAGTGGTTCTTGACATGACTAAATCTTAATGCTTTTTTGAATTATTCTGTATTGTTGTCTATTTGATCTTCTTCAAGTTCATTTATTGTTTTGTTGCAGATCGTTCATGATTCTTCTATCCCATTTTCTAGCAAAAGCATATATGTCATCATTTTTGCATAATCTGGAAAATCTAAATATTGGTTCTTTACTTCTATATTTATTGAGATGTGTTTAGAAGGTGATACCAGATCTCTTTGAGTTGTTGATTTTTGTTGCAGCATGTTATTGTTAATGCTTATTTCTAGAAATTCCTTTTAATCAACAGTGATGCATAAAGGGAGTTTTGGTGAAATCAGGCTCTTTCTTCTTAAGTTACAAACAGAAGAAGATTGTTGTATTGTCTTATATTTTTAAATGTGGATAATTTTCTCTGACTTTATACTGTATGACTATTTCTTGAAATTTGTTTCAATTCAAAGCTGCACTAATAGTATTTTCAACATTTTATCAAAGCTGCAGTTTGGTTGTATGATAATTCATGTAACATCAAAATCAATATAATCCATTATTTTATTCTAATTCGCATTGTGATAAATGAAAAAAGGTATGACTTCCATTGCACCTATAATTAAATAATGAAAGAAATTTGTTAATCATTTTTCATTTTAAAGCATTGTTGCTTTTTTTTTGTTTCTTATTTCTTTATATTGCTTTTTCTCTCATATTTAAACTTTGTTGTTTCTTGTTGCTTCATATTGCTTCATATTGCTTGTTGTTGCTCTTTTCCCTTATTTTTTCAGCTTTTGTTGTTTCTTGTTTTTTCTTATTGCTTTTTGTTTCTTTTTTTTTTTTTTTGCTTCTAAGAAATTGAAGTTAAATATTGTTCTTACTATTTATAAATTTGGAAACAGTATTTATATTATTTAAAACAACATGGCACATTTTTGTATGTCTTTCTTTTGTGCTCAAGTTACCTACACTTTTCACATTTGTTTTTATTTCCATTCTCCCATGGTGCTTTGATTCTTCTTTTCTTTGGTCTTTCAGCTTCTATTTTGCTTTGCAATAGGTCTACTTTTATTTATTACTCTTCATATAGAATTTTTCATTGCTTGATTTAGGATTGGTTGTACTAGTTCTTTACATGTTTCCAAAAGTTCTTGCTTTGTGTAAAAATGTGAGCAATATATGTAAATTCATTTAATTTAATATTGCAAGTATATGTGAATATGGCAGCTCATCAAATTAGAACCTATTGCATGTGAATTTTCTTTCTTCCATTTTAATAATGATTATTGTATTCAAGTCATACACAATGAATATTTCTTCAGTTAAAGGTTTAACCTGTATTAAAATAAAAATAATAACGACAATAGAAATAATTACATAGTAGTGTTATTTGTTGTTTTTTAGTATTGTTTGTTTCTTTTCATTATGTTTTGCTACTTTTAGTTACTATGTTGTTCCTTTTATTATTGCTTTTTATTGCTATAATATTAAATGCAACATTAAATAAAATTTTAAAGAAAAAATATAAAAATAAAAATAATTGTAGAATGAGAAACAACTAAAACAACAACAAAAAATAGCAACATGACTAATATTAAGCAAATAAGTAATAATATAACATGTAGCTTTAGGTTTTTCTTATAGTTGTCATTGATAAACTCTTATGGCCTTTTTGCAACCCTGATGAATGTTGATATTGAAAGATTCCTATTTATATAGGTCCATTCTTGTACTAAAGCATGCAAGTACTGTAGCAAGGCTTTTATCGATAAGGCTTTAGCTTTCCTGATCACTACATTCAATTGTTCAACTATATTTAAAGTTATTGTTGAGTATTTATTGTTGATTGAGAAAGGTCTAGCCCATTTATAATACCCAATGTTTTTCAGGTATGAAGTTATTTTTTTATCAATCTTTTCCAAGTCATTTATATGGTACTCAAATTCTTCAACGATGTATGCTTTTTCCTTTTTAAAAAAATATCTTTGATGCCTTTTTAACTACTTTTTGATGTTGTTTTTCAAGTTGTTTAAGAGATGGTATATACAAATACCATGGGCTAGTTTAAGATATATTTCTTGTACTGCTTTTTCTATACATTCATGTTTGTCAACAACTATAGACATTTCTTCTCTACAACCAAAAGCTTGTCTAATGTTTCTGAAAAACCATTCCTGATATTCATCATTTTCAAAGTCAATAATAGAGAAACCAAAAGGAAAGATTTTACCACCAACATCTTGTGTTGTTGCTAAAAGCAGTTTGTAGTCATATGTTCTTATTAGAAATGTTCCATCGACTACTAAAATTGGTCTGCAGTATTTTCATCCTTTTATTGATGCATCAAGTGCCATGAACACATATAAGAATGATTGGTCTTCTTTCATATTAAGGTTAACAATTGATCTTGTAACATATATAGGAAACTTGGTAAATATCCATAGGATTCATTTAGTTTACCTTTTAGCATTTAAAGTGCCTTTTCTCTTAATCTCCATGCTTTTATGTAGTTTATATTAACGCTATACTCTTCTTTCATGTCTCTCATTATATCTACTAGTGATTATATATGGTTTTGACACTCTAATATTTTAATTTTATGTAGTCAACCACCAAAGTTCTAGCTTATCATTGATTTGCTAATCTAATAGCCATGCTACATGTGTGGATGTTATTGAACTTTTCAATAATAAATCTATCTATTTTCCATTTTTTGAAGCTCTTGTCACATAGCTACAATTTTTATCCAAGCATTTTGCAACAAAGTTATGAGTGTTTCTCTTAACAGTTCTATATTAGAAGTGGTTCTTAACAAGACTAAATCTTAATGGTTTTTTGAGCTATTCTTTGTTGTTATATATTTTACCTTCTTCAAGTTTTATTACTATTTTATTGTAGATTGTTGATGATTCTTCAGTCCCATTTTCTCATAAAAGCATGTCCGTCATCATTTTTGTATAATATAGAAAATTTGAATATTTGTTATTTGCTTTTATGTTTATTGAGATGTATTCAGAAAGTGATACTCAATTTTTTTAAATTATTGATTATTGTTACAACATGTTGTTATTGAAGCTTATTTCTAGAAATTCCTTCTAATCAATTGTGATTTATGAAGGGAATTTGGTGAAATCGGTCTCTTTCTTCTTTAGTTATAAATAAAAGAAGAGCGTTGCATTGTCTTCTATTTTTAAAGGTGGATAATTTTCTTTGACTTTATACTATATGACTATATGCTGAAATTTTGTTTCAATTTGGAGCTACTCTCATAATAATTTAGCAATTCATCAAAGCTATAGTTTGGTTGTATGGTAATTCATGTCACATCAAAATCAACATAATACATCGCTATATTCCAATTTCCATTGTGATGAATAAAAACAAGTATGACTTCCATTGCACTAGTAATAAAAAAATCAAAGAAATCGGTTAGTCATTTTTTAGTTTAAAACATTATAGCTTTCTGTTACTTTTTATTTCTTTATGTTTCTTTTTTCTCTCATATTTAAGCTTTTGTTGTTTCTTGTTGCTTTAAGTTGCTTTTTGTTGCCCTTTTCCCTCATTTTTTTAGCTTTTGTTATTTGTTGTTTTCCCTTATTTCTTTTTGTTTCTTTTTTTGTTTCTAACAAACTAATGTCAAATATTATTCTTATTGTTAACCATGGAAAACTCATTTATATTATTTAAAACAACATGGCACATTTCTGCATGTCTTTCTATTATGCCCTAGTTGTCCATGCTTTCCACATTTATTTTTATTTCCATTCTCCCATTGTTCTTTGATTCTTTTTTGCTTTGGTCTTCCATCTTTTATTCTGCTTTGTGGTGGTCTACTTGTATTTAATGTTCTTCATATTGAATTTTCCATGTTTGCTTGATTTGGAATTGAATGTACTATTTCTTTATATGTTTCCAAGAGTTCCTGCTTTATGTAAAAATGTTAGCAATATATTTATAGATATTAATTCATTTGCTTTAATATTGCAAGTGCATATGAACATGGCAACTCATCAAATTAGAACCTATTACATGTTCATTTTCTTTCTTGTATTTTGACAATGAATGTTGTATTCATGTCATACACTATGAATAATTTTTCAGCTAAAGGTTTAACCTACATTGAATTAAAAAAAGGAAAATATAAATAATTACATAGTAGTGTTACTTGTTGCTTTTTGTTGTTGTTTATTTCTTTTCGTTGCGTTTTGTTGCCTTTTATTACTATGTTGTCCCTTTTATTGTTGTTTTTTATTGCTACAATATGAAATGCAACATTAAATACAATTTCAATAAAAATATATGAAAAGAAAAATAATTCTAGGGTGAGAAACAATAAAAATAGCAAAAAAAAAACAACAACATGACTAATATTAAGCAAAGAAGTAATAATATAACATGTAACTTTAAGCTTTTCTTGTAATTGTCATTAATCATATCTTGTGGTCTTTTTGCAAGCCTATTAAATATTGACCTTGCAAGATTCCTATATGTATAGCTCCATTCTTGTACTAAAGCATGCTGGTATTGTAGTAAGGCTATTATCACTAGATCTTTAGCTTTCTTGATAACTACATTCAATGATTCAATTATATTTGAATTCATTGCTAAGTATTTGTTATTGATTGAGAAAGGTCTAGCCCGTTTATTATACCCATTGTTTTTCAGGTATGGAGTTACCCTTTGATCAATCTTTTCCATATGGTACTCAAATTCTTCAATGGAGTATGATTTTGCTGCTTGAAAAAAGAATCTTTAATGCTTTTTTTATGTTGTTTTCCACGTTGTTTAAAATATGGTATATACCAATACCCTGGGCTACTTCATGGTATATTTCTTGTATTGTTTTTTTTTATACTTTTATATATGTAAAAAACTATAGACATTCCTTCTCTACAGCTAAAAGCTTGTCTGATTTTTCTGAAAAACCATTCCTAAAATTCATCATTTTCATAGTCAATAATAAAGAGAGCAAGAGGAAAGATTTTACCACCAGCATCCTTTGTTGTTGCTGAAATTAGCATGCCGTCATATGTTCCCATAAGAAATGTGCCATTAACTACTGTAATTGGTTTACAATATTTCCATCCTTTTATTAATGCATCAAGTGCCATGACCACATAGAGGAATGAGTGGTCTTCTTTCGTATCGAGGTCAATAATTGATTCTGGATTTATTGTCTTTAAAATATATAGGAAACTTGGTAAAGTCCATAGGATTCATTCAGTTTACCTCTTAGCATTTAAAGTGCCTTTTCTCTTGATCTCCATACTTTTATGCAGTTTATATTGACTCCATAGTCTTCTTTCATGCCTCTTATTATATCTGCTAGTGATTATATGGTTTTGACACTCTAATATTTTAATTTTTTATAGTCAGCCACCAGAGTTTTTGTTGCTTGTCTTTAGTTTGCTAATCATATATCCATGCTGCACATGTGGATATTATTGAAGTTTTTTACAATGAATCTATCTATTTTTCCATTTTTTAAAGCTCTTCTCATGCATCTACATTTTTTATCTAAGCATTTTATAACAAAGTTGAGAGTGTTTATCTTAATAGTTCTATATTGGAAGTGATTATTAACAAGACTAAATCTTAATGCTTTTTTGAATTATTCTTTATTGTTGCATATTTCACCGTCTTTAGGTTCTTTACTATTTTTTTGCAGATTGTTGATGATTCCTCAGTCCCATTTTCTCGTAAAAGCATGTATGTCATCATTTTTGTGTAATCTAGAAAATTTGAATATTGGTTATTTGCTTCTATATTTGTTGAGATGTGTTGAGAAAGTGATATCAGATTTGTTTAAGTTATTAATTGTTTATGCAGCATGTTCTAATTAACAGGGATGCATAAAGGGAATTTGGTGAAATTAGGCTTTTTCCTCTTTAGTTGCAAATAAAAGAAGAGTGTCGCATTGTCTTTTATTTTTAAAAGTGGATCATTTTTTTGACTTTGTACTATATAACTATTTGCTGAAAGTCTGTTTCAATTCAAAGCTGCCCATATTATATTCTTGGCATTTCATTAAAGATGCAGTTTAGTTGTATGGTAATTCATGTCACATCAAAATCAACATAATCCATTGCTTTATTCCAATTATCATTATAATGAATGAAAACAGGTATGACTTCTTTTGCACCTGTAATTAAAAAATTAAAGAAATTGGTTAGTCATTTTTATTTTAAAACATTCTAGCTTTTTGTTGCTTTATGTTTCATTGTGTAGTTTTTTTCTCGTGTTTAAGCTTTTATTGTTTCTTGTTACTTCATGTTGCTTTTTGTTGCTCTTTTTCCTCATTTTTTCAAATTTTGTTATTTCTTATTTTTTCTTGTTGCTTTTTGCTTCTTCTTTTTTCTATTTCTAAGAAACTGATGTTGAATAGTATGCTTATTATTTATAATCATGGAAACAACATTTGTAATATTTAAAACAACATGGTGCATTTCTGTATGTCTTTCTATTGTGCCCAATTTGTCCACACTTTCCACATTTGTTTTTATTTCCATTCTCCCATCATATTTTAATTCTTCTTTTCTTTTATCTTCTAGCTTTTATTCTACTTTGTGGTGGGTTTACTTGTATTTGTTGCTCTTCATATGGAATTATCCATGTTGCTTGATTTGGAAATGGATGTACTATTTCTTTGTATGTTTCTAAGAGTTCCTACTTTATGTAAAAATATGAGCAATATGTGTATGGATCTTGATTCATTTGCTTTAATATTGTAAGTTCATATGAACATGGCAACTCATCCAATCAAAACCTATTACATGTGAATTTTCTTTCTTCCATTCTAACAATAAATGTTGTATTCAAGTCATACATAGTGAGAATTTCTTTAGTTGAAGGTTTAACCTGCATTGAAATAAAAAAATAAGGAAAATAGAAATAATTATACAACAGTGTTACTTGTTGCTTTTTTTTGTTATTTATTTCTTTTCATTGCATTTTGTTGCTTTTTATTGCTATGTTGCTCCTTTCATTGTTGCTTTTTATTGCTACAATATGAAATGCAACATTAAATAAAATTTCAATAAAAAAATATGAAAAGAAAAATAATTATAGGATGAGAAACAATAGGAACAACAACAAAAAATAGCAACATGACTAATATTAAGCAAAGAAGTAATAATATAACATGTAGTTTTAGGCTTTTCTTATAGTTGTCATTGATCATATCTTATGGTCTTTTTGCAAGCCTGTTGAACAATGATCTTGGAAGATTCCTATTTGTATAGGTCCATTCTTGTACTAAAGTATGCAGGTACTATAGTAAGGCGATTATCAATAGGTCTTTAGCTTTCTTAATCACTGCATTTAATGATTAAACTAAATTTATTGTCATTGCTAAGTATATGTTGTTAATTGAGAAAGGTCTAGCTCATTTAAGATACCCATTGTTTTTCAAGTATGGGGTTATCCTTTAATTAATCTTTTCCAAGTCATTCATATGGTCCTCAAATTCTTCAACGGTATATGCTTTTACTGCTTAAAAAAAAGAATCCTTAATGTTTTTTGAGTGATTTTTGAAGTTGTTTTTTAGGTTATTTAAAAGATGCCACGAACAAATACCATGGGCTACTTCATGGTATATTTCTTTTACTGCTTTTTTAATACTTCCATGTCTGTTAAAAACTATTGAAATTCCTTCTCTACAGCTAAAAGCCTGTCTAATTTTCTGAAAAACCATTCCTAAGATTCATTATTTTCAAAGTCAACAATAGAGAAAGCAAGAGGAAATATTTTACCACCAGCATCTTGTGTTGTTGCAGAAAGTAGCGTGTCACCATATGTTCTTGTTAGAAATATGCCATCAACTATTACAATTGGTCTACAATATTTCCAACCTCTATTAATGCATCAAGTGCCATGAACACATAGAGGAATGAGTGGTCTTCTTTCATATTAAGTTCAATAATTGATCATGGATTTTTTTGTCTTTAACATATATAGGAAACTTAGTAGAAGTCCATAGGATTCATTTAGTTTACCTCTTAGCATTTAAAGTGCCTTTTCTCTTAATCCCCATGCTTTTAGGTAGTTTATGTTGACTCCATACTCTTCTTTCATTTCTCTCATTATATCTGTTGGTAATTATATGGCTCTAACACTCTAATTTTTTTATTTTATGCAATCAGCTACCAGAGTTGTTGTTGCTTATCTTTGGTTTGGTAATATGATATCCATGATGCATGTGTGGATGTTGTTTAACTTTTTAATAATAAATCTGTCTATTTTTCCATTGTTTGAAGCTTTTATCACCTAGTTACATTTTTCATCTAAGCATTTTGCAACAAAGTTGAGAGTGTTTATCTTAACAGTTCTGTATTAGAAGTGGCTCTTGACAAGACTAAATATTAATTTTTTTAATTCTTCTTTGGTGGTATATCTTACACATTCTTAAGGTTCTGATGTATTTTATTATAGATTGTTGATGAATCTTCAATCCTATTCTCTAGTAGAAGCATATCTGTCATCATTTTTACATAATCTTGAAAATCTAAATTTTGGTTATTTGCTTCTTTGTTTGTTGAGCTACATTTAGAAAGTGATACCATGTCTATTTAAGTTGTTGATTATTATTGTAGCATGTTGTTGTTAAAGCTTGTTTCTAGAAATTCCTTCTTGTCAACAGTGATGTATAGAGGGAATTTAGTGAAATCTGACTCTTTATCTTTTAGTTGCAAATAGAAGAAAAGAGTTGGAATGTCTTCTATTTTTGAAGGTGGATAATTTTCTCTAACTTTGTACTGTATGACTATTTACTGAAAATCTATTTCAATTTGAAGCTATTATGATAGTATTTTTAGCATTTTATCCAAGCTACAAAAGAGTTACAATGTCTTCTATTTTTAAAGGTGGATAATTTTCTCTGACTTTGTACTGTATAACTATTTACTGAAAATCTATTTCAATTTGAAGCTGCTATGATAGTATTTTCAGCATTTCATCCAAGATGCAGTTTGGTTTATGGTAATTCATGTCACAACAAAATCAATATAATCCATTGCATTATTCTAATTCCCGTTATGATGAATGAAAATAGGTATGACTTCCATTATACCTATAATCAAAAAATCAAAGAAATTGGTTAGTTATTTTTCAGTTTAAAACATTATTGCTTTTTGTTACTTTTTGTTTCTTTGTGTTATTGTTTTCTCTCATGTTTAAGCTTTTGTTGTTTCTTATTGCTTCATGTTGCTTTTTGTTACTCTTTTCCCTCATTTTTTCAGTTTTTATTTTTCTTGATTTTTCTTATTGCTTTTTATTTCTAAGACACTGATGTCAAATTTTATTCTTATTGTCAAATATTTTTTAGGTTGTTTAAAATATGGTATATACAAATACCCTGGGCTGCTTCATGGTATATTCTTATACTGCTTTTTTTATACTTTCATGTCTATCAGAAACTAAAGGCATTCCTTCTCTACAGCTAAAAGCTTGTCTAATTTTTTTAAAAAACCATTCCCAAGATTCATCACTTTCAAAGTCAACAATAGAAAGGAAGAGGAAAGATTTTACCATTAGCATCTTATATTGTTGCTGAAAGCAACATGCCACCATATGTTCCTATCAAAATTGTGCCATCGACTACTACAATTGATCTGTAATATTTCCATCATTTTATTGATAGATCAAATGCCATAAATACATAGAAGAATGACTTGTCTTCTTTCATATCAAGGTCAAGAATTGATCCTAGATTGATGTCTTTAACATATATAAGAAACTTGGTAAAAGTCCATAAGATTCATCTGGCTTACCTCTTAGCATTTGAAGTGAATTTTCTTTTGATCTCCATGCTTTTAGGCAATTTATATTGATGTCATGCTCTTTTTTCATGTCTTTCATTATATCTATTAGTGAGTATATGGTTTTGACATTCTAATATTTTAATTTTATACAGTCAGCAACCAGAGTTATTGTTGTTTGTCTTTCATTTGCTAATCCGATATCCATGTTGCGTATGTGGATGTTGTTGAACTTTTTAACAACAAATCTATTTATTTTTCCATTTTTTAAAGCTCTTATCACCTAACTATAGTTTTTATCCAAGCATTTTTCAATAATGTTAAAAGTGTTTATCTTAACAGTTTTGTATTGGAAGTGGTTACATGACTAAATCTTAATACTTTTTTAAATCATTCTTTGTTGTTGTAACTTACACCTTCTATAGGTTTTATTGCTATTTTTTTTGCAGATTATTAATGACTCGTCAGTCCCATTTTCTAGTAGAAGCATGTCCATCATCATTTTTGCATAATCTAGGAAATTTGAATTTTGGTTATTTACTTTTTTATTTGTTAAGTTACATTCAGAAAGTGATACCAGATCTATTTGAGTTGCTAATTATTATTGCAACATGTTATTGTTGAAGCTTATTTCTAGAAATTCTTCTTATCAATAGTGATGCATAAAAGGAATTTAGTGAAATCAGGTTCTTTCTTCTTTAGTTGAAAATAGAAGAAGAGAGTTGCATTATCTTATATTTTTAAAGGTGGACAATTTTCTCTGGCTTTGTACTATACAACTGTTTGTTGAAAATCTATTTCAATTCAAAGCTGCTCTAATAGTATTTTCAGCATTTCATCAAAGCTACAGTTTGGTTTATGATAATTCACATCACATCAAAACCAACATAATCAATTGCTTTATTCCAATTCCCATTATGATAAATGAAAATAGGTATGACTTCCTTTGCACCTGTAATCAAAAAATCAAAGAAATTGGTTAGTCATTTTTTAGTTTAAAACATTGTTGCTTTTTGTTGCTTCTTATTTCTTTATGTTGCTTTTTTCTCTAATGTTTAAGATTTTTTTTTCTTATTGCTTTATGTTGCTTTTTATTGCTCTTTTCCCTCATTTTTTCAACTTTTGTTGTTCTATGTTTTTTCTTGTTGCTTTTTTTTTCTTCTTATATGTTTCTAAGAAACTGATGTCAAATATTTTTCTTATTGTTTATAACCATGGAAACAATATTTATATTATTTAAAATAACAACACGACACATTTTTTCTTATCTTTTTATTGTGCCTAAATTGTCTATACTTTCCACATATGTTTTATTTCCATTCTCCCATAGTGTTTTTATTCTTCTTTTATTTAGTCTTCTAGCTTTTATTCTGCTTTGCGGTGGGTCTACTTGTATTTATTGTTCTTCATCTAGAATTTTCCATGTCGCTTGATTTGAAATTAGATGTACAGTTTCTTTGTATATTTTTAAGAGTTCTTGCTTTATGTGAAAATATGAGCAATATATGTATGGATCTTGATTTATTTGCTTCAATATTGCAAGTGCATGTGAACATGGTGGCTCATCAAATTGGAACCTATTGCATATGCATTTTCTTTCTTCCATTTTAATACTTAATGATGTATTCAAGCCATACACAATGAATATTTCTTTAGTTAAAGGTTTAACCTGCATTGAAATAAGAAAAATAAGGAAAACAGAAATAATTACATAATAATATTACTTGTTACTTTTTATTGTTATTTGTTTCTTTTTTTTTTTTTTTTGCTTTTTATTGATATGTTGTTCCTTTTTTTGCTGCTTTTTGTTGCTATAATATGAAATGCAACATTAAATACAATTTTAACAAAAAAAATATGAAAAGAAAAATAATTATAGGATGAGAAAAAACTAGAACAATAATAAAAAAAATAACAACATAACTAATATTAAGTAAAGAAGTAATAATATAACATATAGCTTTAGGATTTTCTTATAGTTGTCATTGATCATATCTTGTGGTCTTTTTGCAAGCCTATTGAATGCTGGACTTGCAAGATTCCTATTTGTATAGGTTTGTTCTTGTACTAAAGCATGCAAGTGTTGTAGCAAGGCTATAATTGATAGGTCTTTCACTTTCTTAATCACTACACTCAATGATTTAGCTATATTTGAAGTCATTGTTGAGTATCTATTGTTGATTAAGAAAGGTCTATCCCATTTATGATACCCAATGTTTTTCAAGTATGGGGTTATCCTTTGATCAATCTTTTCTAAGTCATTCATGTGGTACTCAAACTTGAATAAAAAGAATCCTTGGGTCTTTTTGAGTGCTTTTTTAAGTTATTTTTAGGTTGTTTAAAATATGGTATATACAAATAACATGGGTTGCTTCAGGGTATATTTCACGTACTATTTTTTCTACACTTTCATGTCTATCAAAAACTATAGACATTCCTTCTCTATAGTTAAAAACTTGTCTGATTTTTCTAAAATACCATTCCATGATTTATCATTACCAGCAGCATCTTGTGTTATTGTTAAAAGCAACATGCCGCTATATGTTCTTATCAAAAATGTGCCATCGACTACTACAATTGGTCTGCAATATTTCTATCCTTTTATTGATACATCAAGTGCCATAAACACATAGAGGAATCACTAGTCTTCTTTCATATCGAGGTCAATAATTGATCTTGGATTTATTTTCTTTAACATATATAGGAAACTTAGTAAAATTCCATAGAATTCATCTGGCTTACCTCTTAGCATTTGAAGTGCCTTTTCTCTTGATCTCCATGCTTTTAGGTAGTTTATATTGATGATATACTCTTCTTTCTAGTCTCTTAATATATTTTTCAGTGAGTATATGGTTTTGACACTCTAGTATTTTGATTTTGTGCAGGCAGCCACTAGAGTTATTATTATTTATCTTTGGTTTGTTAATCTAATATCTATGTTGCATGTGTGGATGTTATTAAAGTTTTAAATAATAAATCTATCTATTTTTCCATTTTTTGAAGCTCTTATCACCCATCTACATTTTTTATCCAAGTATTTTATAACAAAGTTGAGAGTGTTTGTCTTAATAGTTCTATATTAAAAATGGTTCTTGACATAACTAAATCTTAATGCTTTTTTTAATTCTTCTTTGTTGTTATATATTACACCTTCTTTAGGTTCTATTACTGTTTTATTATAGATTGTTGATGATTCTTCAGTCCCATTTTATAGTAGAAGCATGTCCACATCATATTTACATAATCTAGAAAATCTAAATTTTGGTTATTTACTTCTTTGTTTATTAAGCTGTGTTCAGAAAGTGACACCAAATCTATTTGAGTTGTTCATTATTATTACAACATGTTGTTGTTAAAGCATGTTTCTAAAAATTTCTTCTTTTCAACAGTGATGCATAGAGGGAATTTGGTAAAATCAAGCTCTTTTTTCTATATTTGCAAATAGAAGAAGAGAGTTGCATTGTCTTCTATTTTTAAAGGTGGATAATTTTCTCTTACTTTGTACTATATGACTATTTACTGAAAATCTATTTCAAATTGAAGATGCTCTTATAGTATTTTCAGTATTTCATCAAAGCTGCAGTTTGGTTGCATGGTAATTAATGTCACATTAAAAATCAATGTAATCCATTGCTTTATTCAAATTCCCATTATGATGAATAAAAATAGGTATGACTTCCATTGTACTTGTAATCCAAAAAATAAAAAAATCAGTTAGTCATTTTTCAATTTAAAACACTATTACTTTTTATTGCTTCTTATTTCTTTATATTGCTTTTTCTCTCATGTTTAAGCTTTTATTATTTCTTGTTGCTTCATGTTGCTTTTTGTTGTTCTTTTCCCTCATTTTTTCAGTTTTTGTTGTTGCTTTTTATTTCTTCTTTTATATCTAAGAAACTAATGTCGAACATTATTCTTATTGTTTATTACCATGAAAATGGTATTTATATTATTTAAAACAACAACATGGTGCATTTATGCATGTCTTTCCATACTTTCCATATTTATTTTTATTTTCATTCTCCCATGCTGCTTTTATTCTTCTTCTTTTTTATATTCCACCTTTTATTCTGCTTTACGATGGGTCTACTTGTATTTGTTGTTCTTCATCTGGAATTTTCTATGGTGCTTGATTTGGAATTGGATGTACTATTTCTTTATATGTTCCCAAGAGTTCCTACTTTGTGTAAAAATGTGAGCAATATGTGTATGGATCTTGACTCATTTGCTTCAATATTGTAAGTGCATATGAACATGGCAGCTCATCAAATTGGAACCTATTGCATGTGCATTTTCTTTCTTCCATTTTGATAATGATTGCTATATTTAAGTCATACACAATGAATATTTCTTCAGTTGAAGGTTTAACCTGCATTGAAATAAAAAAAATAAGGAAAATATAAATAATTACAAAGTTGTGTTACTTGTTGCTTTTTATTATTGTTTGTTTCTTGTTATTGTATTTTATTGCCTTTTGTTCCTATGTTATTGCTTTTTGCTGCTATAATATAAAACACAGCATTAAATAGAATTTCAACAAAAAAATTTGAAAGGAAAAATAATTGTAGGATGAAAAATAACTATAACAGCAACAAAAAAATAGCAACATGACTAATATGAAGAAAAGAAGTAATAATATAACATGTAGCTTTAGGTTTTTCTTGTAGTTGTCATTGATCATATCTTATGGTCATTTTGAAAGCTTATTGAATGTTAATCTTGCAAGATTCCTATTTATATAGGTCCATTCTTGTACTAAAGCATGTTGGTATTGTAGCAAGCCTATTATCGATAGGTCTTTAGCTTTCTTGATCATTAAATTCAATGATTCAATTATATTTAAAGTCATTACTGAGTATCTATTATTGATTGAGAAAGGTCTAGCCCATTTACGATACCTAATGTTTTTCAGGTATGGGGTTATCCTTTAAGAAATCTTTTCCAAGACGTTCATATGGTACTCAAACTCCTCAATAGTGTATGCATTTATTGTTTAAGAAAAAGAATCCTTGATGCTTTTTTGAGTGCTTTAAGAAATTGTTTTTCGTGTTGTTTAAAAATGGTATATACAAATACCATGGGTTGCTTCAGGGTAAATTTCTTGTACTGCTTTTTCTATACTTTCAGGTCTATCAAAAACTATAGACATTCCTTCTCTACAGCCAAAAGCTTATCTAATTTTTATGAAAATCCATTCCAAAGATTTATCATTTTCAGAGTCACTAATAGAGAAAGCATGAGGAAAGATTTTACTATAAGCATCATGTATTGTTCCTGAAAGCAACGTGCTACCATATGTTCCTATTATAAATATGCCATTAACTACTACAATTGGTCTACAATATTTTGATCCTTTTATTGATGCATTAAGTGTCATGAACACATAGAGGAATGACTAGTCTTCTTTCATATCGAGGTCAATAATTCATCCTGGATTTGTTGTCTTTAATATATATAAGAAACTTGGTAAAACTCCATAAGATTCATCCAGTTTACCTCTTAGCATTTGAAGTGCCTTGTCTCTTAATCTCTATGCTTTTAGGTAGTTTATATTGACATCATACTCTTCTTTCATGTCTCTCATTATATCTACTGGTGAGTATATGGTTTTGACACTCTGATATTTTGATTTTATGCAGTCAGCCTCTAAAGTTGTTATTACTTATCTTTTGTTTGCTAATTTGATATCCATGCTGCATGTGTGGATGTTGTTAAACTTTTTAATAATAAATCTATCTTTTTTTCCATTTTTTAAAGCAATTATCACCTAGCCTCATTTTTTATCCAAGCATTTTGCAACAAATGTGAGAGTGTTTATTTTAGCATTTTTGTATCATAAGTGGTTCTTGATAACACTAAATCTTAATGCTTTTTTGAATTCTTCTTTGCTATTGTATATTAAATCTTCTTCAGGTTCTGTTGCTATTTTGTTATAGATTATTGATGATTCTTCAGTCCCATTTTCTAGTAGCTGCATGTCCATCATCATTTTTGCATAATTCTAAAAATTTGAATTTTTGTTATTTACTTCTATGTTTGCTGAGTTGTGTTCAAAAAGTGATACTAAATTTGTTTAAGTTGTTGATTGTTTTTGCAGCATGTTATTGTTGAAGCTTGTTTCTAGAAATTCCTTCCTTTCAACAATGATGCATATAGGGAATTTTATGAAATCAAGCTCTTTCTTCTTTAGTTGCAAATAGAATAAGAGAGTTGCATTATTTTTAATTTTTAAAGGTGGATAATTTTCTCTGACTTTGTATTGTATAACTGTTTGCTAAAAAAATTTTTTAATTCGAAGCTGCTCTAATAGTATTTTCAGCATTTTATCAGAACTGCAGTTTGGTTGTATAGTAATTCCTATCACATCATAATCAATGCAATCCATTGCTTTATTCCAATTCCCATTGTGATGAATGAAAACAAGTACGACTTCCATTTTACATGTAATAAAAAAAATCAATGAAATTGGTTAGTCATTTTTCAGTTTAAGACATTGTTGCTTCTTATTGATTCTTATTTCTTTTTATTGCTTTTTTCTCTCATGTTTAAGCTTTTGTTGTTTCTTATTGCTTCATGTTGCTTTTTGTTGCGTTTTTCCCTCATTTTTTCAGCTTTTGTTGTTTCTTTTTTTTTCTTGTTGCTTTTTTTTTCTAATAAATTGATGTAGAATATTATTCTTATTGTTTATAACCATGGAATCGGCATTTATATTATTTAAATAAACTTGCAATGTTTTTTATAATGATGATTTAGTGTTTCTTATTGAAAATCTTAAAGAAACTAAAAAAAATAGAAAATCATATCTTATATGTTTATGAGTTGTGTACCTAGTTTTTAAATGATTATTGCTTTTGATCTTGAATCGATTGCTATTTGAATGTTGATCTTTCCAATTTGTTTAACAAATTTGTTGCAAATCTGGCTTTTGTAAATTGAGAAACTGGAGTTGGAGATGATCACAAAAATGAGAAGAAAAAAGCAACCAAAAACAAAATAAAGAAACAAAATGCAAGTTTGAGTTGATTGCAATTTTGATGGATTGAAGAAAAAGTAAAATTGATTGGAGAAGAAGCTTGAGTTTATCGATTGGTGAGGAAGATTCGTTGAGCTAATTGCAATTTTTTTTTTTTTTTGGAATTAGTGCTTGTTTAGGAAACGGTTTTTTCTTGTTTTGGAACATTTGTCTTTTAGCTGAAAAATGTATGCTTATATATGGTCTACTTTTTTTTTTTAAAGACCTTCTTTCAAGCTATTTTTGAAAATATTTTTTGTCAATGTGGGTTTTGATGTTATATTTAGTTTTTGGTCTATTTATGAAAAAATCCAAAAAAAAAAAAAACCTAAATAACTATGATAAATATTTTATTTTTAATAAAAAAGTAAGATGTTTAATAGATTAACACATTAACTTTTAGAGTGAATACTCAAATATAAAAGTAGTCACTTGTCAAATTTTTTATTTAATGATTTCAGAGAAGCAATTATATATATATATATATATCAAGAATTCACATAATGCAAGAACTGTAATTAATATACATCCTATTTGATTATTTTAAAGTATAAATAAAATAAAATAAAATAATTCACATATATAAATTAAATAGTGCATACTTTAATTTATCTAGTAGATATTTTATAAAAAAATAAGTACTTAACTAGTAGAAATTTTCTTAAAAAAATAAGTACTTACTTTCTTTTATTTTAACTATATACCTGCTTTTTTTATATAAAAAAAAAAAAATCAAATGACACAAGTTAGAAAGTATTCCTATATTGTTCTATTCTTTTTATATTATATTATTGTAATATAATTAAAAAAATAATTGGAGTTAGAAAGTAATTAAATTTTTTCTATATTATCTTTATTCTTTACTGTATTACGTCTAGAATGTATATTACTATACACACAAATTAATGAACAAAATATAGCATTGGGTTTGTGTTTGTGGATGTAGGCTATTATGTCAAACCACACGTAAATCTCTTTTTTTATGATTTTTCTTTTATATTTTTTAATATTTAATTTTCTTTGTTTAAAATTTATCATGATATCAAAGCAGTAATTATAGACTCGTGGAAGTTTGGCTCAACCTATTTATAATGTTGGGTGTGACATGCTTGTGATTTTGGGTGCAGCCAGTTCGTAAGTTTAGTTTGAGCTTGTTTGTAAGTTTGGCTTGACCTATTTATGTCATTGAGTGTAACTCATTTGTGATCTTGGGTGTAGTCAATTTATATTTGATAAGTGATGGTTTTATTTGCATTCGTCAAATACACTATCTTATGGGTTTTTTCTAGTTCTTTTTACCGATGTTCAAGACATGCTTTCTTCTCGTATAATTGTTTATAATTGAGAAGCCCTTCTCTTCTATGTCATATGGTTGGCCCATTTTATGAAAAAATATACTAGATGAGCTTGTGGGGTTATTGTGCCACATTCTAGTTGGGTCTAGCATATTTCAAAGGGTTGTGTTAAAATTATCAAACTCATATTGGTTTCCTAAATAAGATTAAGTGGATTTTCTAATCAATTTCTCAACTGTTGCAATCAAAAAAATTATCAATTTATGGTAGTTTTTTATGAGTTGGCATTGAGTACAAAGTTTCACTACTTTGATTGGCGAAAAACAATTCCGCCATTGAAAGTGGTGGAATTATTTTTTTAAAGTGGTAGAAATGCCCAAGTTTTTTTTATTTTAATGTTATTATGATTATAATTATTTTAATTATAATAATATTAAAATAATATAATCATAATCATATTATATTTTTTGTTATTTTAATTTTAATATTATTATGATGAGGATTATTTTAATTTAATTATAATAATATTTTAAATAATATTATTATTTTATTAGTGATTAATAATATATGAAATTAAAATATTATTTTCAAATGTTATTTATTTATTTGTAAAAACTCAAAATTGACCCAATAATAATCAAGTTGACCTTGAACTTGAGTTAGTCAAGTAGAATATCGAGTCAAGTTCGAACTCCTTAATGTTTAAATTAATAGACTCGTGAGCTTAATCAATTTAATGTAACTTGTACATATTTACTATTTTACATTTTTATTTTAATATAGTGACAAAATTACCTTATCAAGCTGAGTCAAGCTCAAATATTTAAAGTCTATATTGTTAAAATTTTAAATAATTAACCAAATCGTCTCTAGTCGAATTCAAATATAAAAGTTATTTAATCAAATCAACCTCAAATTTTAAAATGAACCTTAATCGAGTTCTAGTCAAGTTTCAAGTTTTAAGATTGAATCGAGTTCAAATTTGAAAGAAGAAGAAGAAGTAGCAGCAAAAGCAATAGAAGAACAAGAAACAGAAAAAGAAGAAGAAGAAGAATTTATTTTGAAATAGTAAAAAGATGTCTATTATTATTACTACTATTATTAAAAAAAATTAATGAAATATAATGCTACATGTAAAAATAATTATTGGCTATTAATTTATGGGATTTGTATATCAACTTTGTCAAAAGTTTAATCTTTTTAATTATTGGGTTAGCTAACCAATTCAGTGGAGTTATCCTTTCCACATTGTACATAACCATAATAAATGCTCACTTCTTGATTCATTATATATATATATATATATATATATATATATATATATATATATATATGACAATATTTTTAAATATAATTAAAAATATTTTGTCACAAGTTTAATTTATCACATAAAAGACATATTATTCAATATTGACACTAAAATTTTCAGATTATAAGTGATGTATGTTAGTTGTCATCAAAATAAATATAATATAAAATTTTCAGTTGTCACCTATATATATATATATATATATATATATATATATATATATATATATATATATATATATATATATATATATATATATATGTGTGTGTGTGTGTGTGTGTGTGTGTGTTTGTATTTTACATGACAATATTTTTAAATGTAAATAAAAATATTTTTGTAACAAGTTTAATTTGTCACATAAAAGACATATTATTTAATATTAACATTAAAATTTTCAGGTTATAAGCGCCGAATGTTAGTTGTCACCAAAATAAATATAATGGATTTTTTTTGTTACTGTTAAAGATGGTAATGAATAAATTTTAACATTTGTATTAATTTAATAATATATTGTCACAAAATTTTTTTTTTCTCACTTTTCTTGTTATTGTTTAATATTTTGTGCTATATTTTTGTGTCACGAAATAAATTTTGTGTCATTTTTCTTGTCATAAATTATATTAATAAAATCTAGAGATATAACTTGTTGTGACAATTATTTGTTTCTATCACTAAAAAATATTTTAGTGACATGTAAAAATTATCATATAAGAAGTACACAAATAAATATTGTCACAACAATTTTCAAGCGTTACCAAAATTTAATTTTATATTACGTGATAATAGTTAACTATCACTAATATATATTCAAAACACTTTTTATTACAACTATTTTTTTTTTATATAATAGTTATGATAACCTATTAAATTAGAAGTTTTTCAATTTTTATGTAAATATTATATTAAAATAAAAGTAGTTAATGACAATGATGATGAAATTAAAAATAAGAATAAGATGTTTATTAATTTATGATGATGTATATTGTTATTAATATATAATTTTTAATTTGTGACAATAAAATATTGTCACTATTACTATTTTTGTGACAACAATCAAAATTGTCATGAATTTTACTTTGATTATGTATACAATTTGTGACAATATTATATTTTATGTTACAAGTGTTATATTTTGTGTTATAACACAAGTTGTCACAAAATATAATTAGTGAGATAACTATTTTATTGTGATAGATTAGATTTTATTGTGACAATTTTTTATCATCATTATTACCTGATGATTTTTAGCAACACAGTTTTAGGTCACATTCTCGTGACAAATTTTTATTGTAATAAATAAATTTTTGTGACAATATTTAGATTTAAGTGAAAAATTGTTAGTCATAAATTTAATGCTAGGGGCTCCTTTGTCACCCTATATATATATATATATATTATTCGCAGTTCAACTGATTTACATCCTAATATCAAACAAGAATCACTAGAATTAATGCTCACATGTATCTATGGAAATAGCTCAAACTTATTTTAAACATTAACATTCTAAACATTATCTACTTGGACTTAAGATACTATAATTAAATAATGGATAACATACTACAAAACTAATGAACCTCTTCACTAAAATTCCACTTAAATCTACTAATTACACATTAGTTTCAAAACAAAAATCTTATCTATATGATATATATTTTACTTCATTATTATATATGTGCTAGTGATACATCCCTATTAAATAATTATAATATATTAAATGTCTATTAGTATTAAAAAATTTAAATGTTTTTGATATTTTATAATTTTAACATAATTTTTAGTTTTAAAAATATTATTATTTAATTAATTGTTAAAATTTTTAGTAAAAATAGTTATTTGTTAAGAATGAATAAAAAATAGTAATGTCACATTTATAAATGTCAAATTTATTTTTTGAAATTGTAAATTTTATAAAAGATATATTGGAATGAAATTTTTTTTTTTTTTTTGAATATTTGTAACTTTTAACAATTTTATTCTAACCTTTTAATTTGAAATTATTTAATTAATATTGCATAAAAGTATATATGTAATAAAAAAGTGTTAAATTTAAATTCGTCTTTCATAAATTAAATTAAATTCGTCTTTCATAAATTTTAAAATTTATGAATAATTGTCATTCTAATAAATTTGAAAACTATATATGTAATAAAATAGTATTAAATTTAATACTTTATTTTTATTTAATTTTAATTAAATAACTATTTGTTCTAAAATCATCAACAAATGAAACTAAATAAGTATATTTTTATCAAAATTAAACTCCTTAATTACAATTATAAAAAAAATTACAAATATTTTTATAATAACATACCTATATGATTCATCAATTTTTTTTTGTTATTAAAATGGAGAAATACTATATATATACATTATTAAATAAAATGTGTTACATACCCAATATAAAATAAATCATTCCCCAATTTAATAAAGCCAAGTTGACATTTGCTTTTTGAACCCAAATGTTGTGTTCAATTCCAACTTGGTAAGTTGATCCCAGTTGCCTAAAAGAGATCCAAAGAACATTCCTTACGGCCTCATCCTCGGCTCACGGTCTCACAATCCCATCTCCTAAACCCAACACTGATCAAAAGGTTATAAATCCTCTACGTCTCGGCTTCCCAGAACGAACGGCTAGATCATCATCCACGTCTCCGTCAAGCCCCCCCACTCACTTCCAAAGCACGAAGATGCATCATGCATATCCTCATATTTCCGTTTTGTTCCATATAATATACATAGGTATCTATCCATCTTCTTACAATAACATACAAACCCGATAAAACCACGGCCGCCCCTCAAAGAAAAAAAAATGGCGATCTTGTCCCCATCGGATCCCGAGTTACTTTCACCGCTGCTACAACTACCGCCTTCACCTCCATCATTAAAAGAATCTGGAGTAAAGAAGCTAACTGTGGACGACATGCTCCAAAGACACTGCGGTGAATTCGGATTGTGGCAATTACGACACTTTGTTCTAGCATGTTTAGCTTGGGCGCTTGAAGCTTTCCACACCATGGTGGTGATCTTTGCTGATAGCGAACCAGATTTCAGGTGTTTAGGTTCGGGTTGCGACGTGACGGCTAAGAGTGTTTGTGGGTTTGAACCAGGTTCTTGGGAATGGGTGGGTGGTCCAGAGAGTTCTACAGTGGCTCAATGGGGATTGGTCTGCGGCCAGAAGTTTAAAATTGGATTGGTTCAAGCCGTCTTCTTCGGTGGCTGCATGATTGGTCAGTTTCTTGCATTTCCTCTCTTCTTCTTGTGCTTTTTTTTTTGCCATTAATCATGAGAAAGAAAATGAGTTGTCTTGGTAATGAATTTGACTTCTCTGGAATCTAGATACTCTTAATTTTTCATTAATATTATCTACGAATAGACAACATTTAAGTGCATTTAAATATCTAATAACTTGAATCAAAAAATCATATAAATACAATAAATATAATAATTTTTTTTAATATTAATAATAAATAAAATTTAATATTAAAATTTCAAATAAAAATATTAATCAATCTAATTTATATAAATTTTACGATAATGTTATATTAGTACGTATTAGTTACTTTAGATAGAGAATTACATTACATTTACTGATGAATATGTTTAATGTTTAAAGAAAAACATTATTGAAATGTGTAGATACTTTGTACATTTATATAGAAAATGTTCTATGTTAAATAGTTTTTCCTTTCTTAGTGATATCTAATTAGAACAATTATGAATATATGCATGCATGATCCGTAGTTGCAAAATAAATAAATAAATCAATTAGATTTAGGTTTTTTATTAATACTCTTAATACATTATATCACAAACAATAGAATAATTAATTTTTGCAGAATATTATTTAAATATCACAAACAATAATAGTTAAATCGATTAGATCTAAATGGCCACAATAGCCAGCTAATTATATAATACACCTGGTACAAAAAAAAACTTGAAGATTAATGACCATTGGCCAGTGCTGAAGCTAATTAATTAATGAAAATTCATCTACAGAAAAAATAAATGTGTGATTTTTTTCATTGGTATGGTAATAATATCCAAAATTTATTATTTTACTGATTATTTTTTAAAAATATGTTTATTTCCAAACGATTCACTTAAATTTACTTTTGTGATCTTATTTATGTGATTTTCAATTATCAAAAATATTTATATAAACAAAATTATTAATTAACATAAAAATCATGCTCTCGAATTATTTATCTTTTTATAATATTGAAGTTATTATCTAACCCCCTTTCTTGTATCATGTAATAATTTCGGATTTTTTTCATTGGTATGGTAATAATATCCAAAATTTATTATTTTACTGATTATTTTTCAAAAATATGTTTATTGGATTTTAAAAGCAAATACTCGACATTAGTTTACTGCATTGATAAAAATTTTATTTCTGAGAGCTGATTTTAAAAATTAAATTCAAGTCGTTAAGTTGAGAAATAAACTCCGCCAATCATGTAAATTTACTTTTGTGATATTATTTATGTGATTTTCAATTATTGAAAAGATTTATATAAACAAAGTTATTAATTAACACAAAAATCATGCTCTCGAATTATGTAATTTTGTTATTATCTTTCCTCCTTTCTTATATCATGTAATAGTTTTCGGTGTTTCTATACGACAAAATTTCATTCCCATTTTTCAAAAGAAAAAGTCATTATCTTTCGATTTCTTTCTTTTCACTTTGAATGTTTGATGAACGTGATAAATATGTATCATCATCCTTTATTTAACTGTCAATGATTTTCATTATGATTACAATTTTCGAAAGCTTGCGACTCTTCACCACAAAATTTTAATTGTTGTCATGGATAAAAAAAGAATGGAAAATTTTTGCGGATGTAATACACCTAATCGTTAGATTTGGATAATAAAATAGATAATTTATTTTTATTGATCAACTATTTTAAATTTGACTTATATCATCTAATTATAAAGTGTATTACATTCATTGTAAACAAAAATTTCCCGAAAAGAAAAGCATATTTAGATAGGCCCTTTAATGGTCGGCCTAAATGGGCATACATTAGTAACTATTGATGAAGTCATGGTAAGCCTGTCTTTTTCCATATGAAAATGCTAGAGGTCCACAATTTTTAATTTAATTAATTAAATTTTTTTTTTTTTTGACACACTTGCATCTCCTCATGTAATATATGATTTTTATGTTAATTAATTTTCTGTTGTTATCATTATGATAGCCTTACGTGGATATGTATGTTTATGTGTCTTAGTTAGTTCCCGGCAGATATCAATCTTGTCATAAATTGAATATTTAACTTAATATAATGACAAACACTATATATAATCATTAGGTTTCTAGTTTAGTTCTATACGATGATTATATCTTTATTCATGTTTATTTTTAATTTGGATTATACTTGAAATATCATAAGAAAATTGTTAATTGTATTCCATGAAATTAAAATAAAATTTGTTTATAAAGAAATTAAGATACATAAAATTTGTATCTTTATTAAAATAAAAGTAAAATCAACGAAAGGCTAAATTTTCATATGGGAAAAAAAAATTATTTCCTTTTTAAGTAAATTTTTTTATTAAAGAAGTGAAATTAATTTTATAATTTTAATTATGTGAACATTTAAAATATACATATATAATAAAAAAAACAATTGTTAAACTATTCTTTTGACATGTGATGTTTTTAGTATTTCATAATTATAAAAATTCTGATTATTTAAGGAATGGAACATAGACCCATAAAAGAATAATATTCATTTTTTATATATAAAATTTAAAATCAAAATTTTAATTAGAAAAATTTAAACTTCTTTCTACTTATCAATAATTTTAATAATTTTTTTTAACAACTGGGAGTTTAATGGAGAAGTGGGAGGTCGAACCCATAGTTTTATCTTATAACTAGCCGTGAATTCGCTCGTTGCGTGAACTTTAAATAATATATACGTTTTAATATAATTGTCAAATAATTTTAATAAATTTAAAATTATAAATTAATTAAATATAAAAGTAAAATTTTAGAAAGTTATTATAACAATTTTATTTAATAATTTTTTATTAAAGTATATATATAATAATTACAGAAATAAAATAAAAAATAATTTTTAAACTACACAATTTTTAAATATATATATTAAATATATTTATATTTTCAGAATAACAAGACATAATTTCAAATAAAAAGAATATTGGTATTTTAGATGTAATACAAGAAAAGTGTTTTTATATAGAATAAAACATATATATTTTAAAATTATAATTTTTATAAGGAGAAAAACGTAAAAAAATAAATTAAAAATAAATATATTACATTTATTTTATTTTATTTTATTTTTATTATCATTATTTTTAATATAATAAAATTTATTTTGAGACTATTAAATTATTATTGGAGTATGTATAATAGTATTTTATTTAAGAAATTTTTTTAAAAATAAAATTTTTAATGATTTTAAAAAAATAATGGAGTGATTTGATGTTAAAAAAAATACATATGATATACAATAGAATAGATATGATAGTATTTTATTTAAAAAAATAATAATAAATATTTTATTTTTAAAAATTTGAGATATTAAATTTTAAAATAAATAATTAAATATAACGATAATATTTATTAAATTTTTAATTTAATAATTTTAAGGTTTAATATTTAATATATATGTATATCTTTCTTTCTGACCCACTGGGATAAAAAAGAGAACAATAATTTTTATAATTTAATTACACCTAACTAATAATGATTTCCTCCCATTTATTTTTATAACAATCAAGTAGCATCCGGTTTAGATCTTTCACTTTGAAAATTTGTGTCCTTTTTGTGTCTCTTTTTGTTTTTTTAGCGAGAGTCCTTTTTTATCTTATTATTTCTTTAAGATGCTACGTGTCAATATGTGAGTATAACTTATCCTCCGTGCATTATTATTATTATTATTATTATTATTATTATTATTATTATTATTGTTTTTTGACCACAGAACTATTATTCATTATTAGTATCCTCCTTTCTGTTTTAGTTGATATTTGTTCAACTTTCCAGAAAGGACATCTAGCTGCTTATCCATGTCAATGATGTAATCCTCAGTACGTTTGGGGCTATAATTATCTACACTATGTTTGGAAAGAAATAAAGGAAAGAAAATAGAAAGAAAAATGTGAAAAAAATAATTTTTTTTTCTACTCTTAGGTTCGGATTTAGAAAAAAATAATATAAAAAGAAAAGAAAATAAAAATATATGTTATATATTTACTATTGTACTTCTAAATTAAAAAATATATTTATTAAACAAATGGTAAAATAGTAAAATTAATCATTATGGTATACTTTTTTTCCATTTTCTTCAATTTTTTCTCCAATTTAAAGAGATAAATTAAGAGGAAAAATAAATTTAACTTTCCTTCCTTCCTTTATTTTTTCTTCTAAACTAAATATTAAAAAATTATTTTTCTCCCTTATTTTCTTTTCTCCTAACTTTACTCTCATTGATTAGAGATTTCCCATTTAAGTTGAAGTAGTTTATAGTGCAGCATTGGTACTAAAAATTAAATTTTTTTAGTAAATTACTGTCATATCTATGATGATATTTCACATATTATATTATTACATTTTTTTATTTTAATAATTAATTTAAATATTTTTGAGATTTACTCTATTTAATTATTATTATATATTAACTATTTAATTTACTATTAAATGAATTAATTTAAAAACTTAAAAGTTCTATTTGATTTATAAACTTATAATATAATTTTAAATTCATTTAATTTTTATTAAATTAATATAAATTTTTTAATTTATTATGTTTCTATTATAAGAATAATTACAATATCTGACTAATATCTATTTTTAACATAAAAATAAATTTAAAACATATTGATTTAGAATTGTCACTTCTTTAATATGACTATTTAGTCAATAATGTATTAATCAGAATTTATCATATTGACATAAATTCAATTATCAAATTTCATTAAAATTATTTGAAAAAATATGTGTATACACACATTATTTAAAAATCCTTTGAGAATTACAAATATCAAATTTCATTAAAAAAAATATTGTAGAATAATTAAAATATCTAACTAATTTCTATTTTTAACATAAAAATAAATTTAAAACATATTGATTTAGAATTGTTGCTTCTCTAATATGACTATTTAATCAATACTATATTAATTAGAATTTATCATATTGACATAAATTCAATTATCAAATCTCATTAAAATTATTTTAATATGTGTATGCACACGTTATTTACAAATCCTTCGAGAATTACAAATATCACATCTATTTAAAAAATGTATTTTAGCATGGCAAACCTCATTAAAGGTGCAATAGCAATTATAAAAATTGAGTTTATATTAGTATGGTAAATCCTAATTGATGAATGTCAATCACATAAATTGCATTCTAATGATGCCTATCACAAAATTGAGTACATGTTAGTGTGATAAATTATAATCAATGTAATACTAATTACATAAGTTGCATTAGCATGATACTCCCTCTTTTTCTTTCTAATTATCGTTTAAGGATTATGCACATAGATATAGAGATGTAATTAATATATGTGTAACATACTATACTATCCTTATAATAATTCCCTCAATCAATTCTTAGGTTTGTATATTCCCCAAAGCAGTGTATATATAAATAAGCATATGATAGGGAAAAAAAAAGTAGTTAAAATACATTAGTAATTAAAAACGTCAAATAAATTGGAACAAAAAATACAACATAAAACGACAATTAAAAAGTAATAACGGGAGTAATAATTAGTAAAATTGAGTCTAAATTAGTATGATAAATCTTAATTATTATATTATTGATTATTTATTCTTAATGAAGTAGTATTAATTTTAAATCAATTTGTTTTAAATTTATTTTATGTTAAAAATAACAATTTATTATTGCAATGAAAATGCAATAATTTAAAAAATCTACATTATTTTAATATAAGAATTGGATGAATTTAAAACTATGTTACAAGTTCAAGAGTCATATAGAACTTTAGTTTTTTCAAATTGGTCTATTTAGGAAAAACCTCAAGGATGTTACAGCAATTATTGAAAATACAAGGATCATGTAGTATAATAGGTCAAACTTTAGGGATGTTATAGTAATTAATCTAAATTTTTTATTTTAAAATTTATATTAAATTGTAAAATTTTGTAAATTAATTTAATTTGATATATTATTTATTATTATAATACAAAAAATAAAAAAATATATACATAGCATCTAAAGTGAAATAGTTAATTTCTACTTTTATGAATTTCACTTACATATCATTTAAATACTAATTACAATAATTAATCACCAGTTTTTTTAAATATATATATATATAATAGGAATGTAATACTTGTCTTTTTTTTAAACTAGTTACTACCTTCGTATAAGTGAAAAAATTACAATAATAAAAGTTAGTTGATTTACCTCAAATGTCATGTATTTATTTTATTTTTTAATTTTTGACCTAATTGTAATTATGTTAAAACTACAAATAATATATTAAATCGGGTTAGTTTTACTATGTTTTAGAATTTGATACAAATCCAATTCAAAAAAAGAAAAAGAAAAAGAGAAGAATTTGGTACAAATTGAAAAAAGTCAAAAAAAATTACAATTTTTTGGGACTAATTGACTTATATAAATAATATAAATAATGCAGATGAGAAGTTAATCCAAATTATTTGATATTATATGAATTTAAGTTATTTATATGTGTACAATGTGTGAGTATAGACTAACACTGAAGCTGTATAGAGTAGAAAAAAAAATATAGAATTGGTGGTAGTAGTAGTAGTTACCTTTGTGTGACCTTGTGAATAATAATTTCATCTCCTTAAGATAAATATCAATTTAGTAATTACACAGACAAACCAATAAACATAATGCTGAAACAAGAAAATTTTGAAAGCTACATAAAAGTAAAAGTCCCCTACTTGATTGATGGTAGTGCTGTGAAATTTGACATTGTGTTGGCAAATATAGTGCCCGATTGAGGCTCCAAATTTTACTTATATATATAGCTGCTATATCTTGAATCTTTCAGGCGCAGGAATTTTTGGCCATCTCTCTGACTCTAAACTAGGAAGAAAAGGCTCTCTAACAGTGGTTTGCATCTTAAATGCCTTATTTGGTTGCTTAACCGCATTGTCTCCAGACTACTGGACTTATCTCCTCCTCCGTCTCCTGACTGGCTTTAGCACGGGTGGCGTTGGCCTTTGTGCCTTTGTCCTCGCCACTGAGCCTGTTGGCCCAACAAAACGTGGTACAGCAGGCATGTCTACGTTCTATTTTTTCTCAACTGGTATAGCCATATTATCAGGTATTGCATACATTTTTCGTTCTTGGCGTGAGCTCTACATTGCCTCTTCTATGCCTTCTATTCTATTCCTTGTATTCGTTCTCCCGTTTATCTCCGAGTCCCCACGATGGTACCTTGTTCGTGGGCGAATCAATGAAGCAATGAAGCTTATGAGTGCGATTGCTAAATACAATGGAAATCATCTTCCTGATGGAGTAATTCTAGCCCTTGACGAAGAAGTTAACAACAGTTCGTGCGATGATCAATGTTGCAAGGAAAATCTTGCAGCAAAAGAAGCAATAACAGGGTCTCTAGTAGATGTAATTCGCTCACCGGTAACAAGAATTAGACTGTTCTTAACTGTGGGAATAAACTTCTTGTGCTCAGTTGTGTACTATGGCCTTAGCTTAAACGTTGTAAACCTGGAAACAAACCTTTACTTCACAGTCCTGCTTAATGCAGTAGCTGAAATACCAGCATACACTATAACAGCAGTTTTGTTGAACAAATTTGGAAGGAAACCATTGGCAGTAGGGACACAATGGTTTAGTGGACTATTTTGCTTGATGGCAAGCTTGACAGGAACCGTTGGAATATGGAAAGTAATAAGGATGATTTGTGGGCTACTGGGCATATTTGGTATGGCAGGGACTTATAATTTATTGTTTATATACACAACAGAGTTGTTTCCTACAGTAGTTAGAAATGCCGCTCTTGGATGTGCAACACAAGCTGCACAAATGGGGGCAATACTGGCACCCATTGTGGTGGTTTTAGGCGGCGGATTGCCTTTTGCTGTGTTTGCAGGATGTGGTATTATGGGAGGAATGCTCGCATTTTACCTGCCAGAGACGTTAAATCGGCCATTATATGACACATTGACTGGATTGGAGAATGGTGAGCCATTGACTGGATTGGAGAATGGTGAGAGTGGTCGGACAGTCGCATAAATGTGCTTTTTTTTTTTTTTTTGGCCTCTGATTGGTATCCGGTATTCCAACTAATCTAGTTTCAACCCAGGTTGGAACTCAAAGGGTGGCAAAAGTCTTTAAATTGTGTAATTTATGTAATGTTGTAAGTATCTTTGAAAGTATGTTATTTAAGGTTTTACTCCCACCATTGAGAAATACAAAGCAAGAAGATCATCAGCTAATCGTCAGAAGTATCAAATCTTTACCAACGACCATTGAGATTGGCCCGCAAGGGTTATTTTTGTTTATCCGATGGCTCAAATTCAAATGTGGTATTTGTAATCTTAATAAAAAAAATTTGAACAAGTAACTATAATAAATTCATGGTTAGAAGATTTACTGATAATTTAAATAAAAATAAATAAATAAAATATTCTCTTGATTGATTATCATAAAAATAAATATACTTACAATTCAATAATATATACATTCGACAAAGTTGTTACTAATTATTTGTTTATTTATAAATTTGGAAGGTGATAATTTTATCTCTTAGTTTTAGTGTTCAAGACGCCTTGGGTAAATTTGGAAGGATAAAGAAACATGGTGAAACATTTGGCGTGCAAGGATTGTGTGGTCGGACCAAAGCTCAACAAGGTCCATTCTGAATGTTAAACTGGACAACTTGCGAATGAGAGTGAAATTCGTTGCCCACTTGAGATGTGCATCAGAACTGGCATTGCACGCTGCCGCGTTTCCCACTTGTTTCTTTAGCGATTGATTTCTGAGCCTCCATTTAATAGCATTCATTTATTTGATAAGCAATATACTTAGAGAAAAAGAAAAAAGAATCAATCAATTAAAGGCACTTAATAGCTGCTGATACGTTTTAGGCATTCAATAAATTAAGTTATCACTAACACAAAGCCTGGAAGACTCAAATTTCAAGCTTTTTAAATCTCTTATGAATCCAGGTAATCGTACAGTTCGACTTGGATATGTATCATTTTCCAAGAAACCAAATACTATTTATTGCTCAGGATCCTTGGCTTAAGCTTGGCATGGGTTATTGCTCGTGGTAACGATGGTATTTTGGTACAATTGTAAAAGTAAAACTATTTTATGTTAGATGGATGAAACAATTTTTTATAAGTCCGCATAAGGAATTCAAGTTTCAATAAAATGCCAAAAAAATCCAACAATTTCCTATATAAACTAGTGTGTGGCCGTATGATGCGCAAAAAATTATTTTCTATTAAAAATATTTTATTTTAAATGAAAAAATGTTAAATTTCAATATTAATAAAAAATGTTGTTTTCACTTTGTAGCTTAATGACTCATGTGATGGATATAATAAGGTAAGGTCATGGGTTCAATTCTTCATACTCTCTTAACCTCTCAGTTGTTAAAAAAAATGTTTAAAAAATTTATTAGTTTTTCATCATCAATTGAATGGGGTAAAATTACTTTGAAAAAATAGAAATTTTGAACACGACAGTTGAATTCATCTTCTATTCTAGAATACATATTCATCCTCTTGATAAAAAAATTATGAATAGTGAATAAAATTTTGGTATTTGAGAAGCATATTAAATAGGAATGTAATAGTTGATGAAAAAAGTTATTAATTTTAAAATGCCTAAAAAGTTAATTGAAAATATTAAGTATGTAATTTTTTTTTTTTTATCATTTTTAAAAGAAACACTAAATTTATTAAATTAATTTCTTTTAAGTGATATTGAGTAATTTTATTTGGAAGTGCATTAAAAGAATCTTTTTATAGGGGTTATTGTACAATTGCAATGGGAAAAAATAATTTGAAATTTCTAAATTTAAGTATACATTTTCTATACACATGGGAGGGTTTGAAAATGGCCATATAAATTTTTAATGTGATTTATTGAATTTTTTATTAGAAATAATAATTCATTTAATTTTTAGGAAATATGCAACATTTAGTGGATGTTATATGTTATTTTTATTATATGCAAGTGAGAGTTAGGAAAAAAAATTAATGTTGACACTAAATGTATATAATGTGGAGATTTTATTAAATATGTTAGTGTAGCTTTTTTTTTTTTTTTGGGAATGTTTATAATGTTATTTTTATATGATTCGGTTATTAATTGTTACAAAAATCAATTTCTTTGAATTTTTTTCGGCAAAGAGGTCCTATTTTGGAAAAAAAATAATAGTAATTGTGATATGTGTATTATAAATTTATATAAAATTTTTAAAAAAGTTAAATATTAGAAATATAAATATAATGAAAAGTCATGAAATACAAAAATTAATGCTTGTCAATATTTTGTGAACAAAAATAAAATAAGACAAAACATTACAAAATAACTCAGGGTAAAGTTGCCAGATATCACTATTTGTCCTAGATGGTAAAATGTGTAAACTTTTATTTATTTTACAAAGGTAAAAATTTATAACTTTTAAAATATATTATACTAAATAAAAAATTTTAAGAATTAAAATCACTTAATTTTTAAGATCATTTTTAAATTTACTATTAAAACTATTAAATAAATATTAAATATTACCAAAAATAAAAAATGAAAAGAAAATATATAAATTATTACATCATACTCAACATATTATTTTTATACATGTGATATATTTATAAATTATGAAAACTTGAAGAGAGTATAAAAAAAAATAAAAACATATGAATTATTTTAACATGAAATCTTTTATAAAAGTAAATAATAAACGTAATTGATACCTATAATAAATATAAAAATATGATCACCAAATGATAAAAGATTAAAAATATAAATTAACTGATTTTAAAAATTAAAGTAAAAATAATTATAAATATGAAAGGATGAAAATATGAAAAAATTAATGCTAATGTCATACATGTTAGGGATAATTACTGTGTATCTCATGTATTTTGATCTATTACATTATTTCATCTTTAACATTTGAAAAAATATTTTTTCATCTTTAACATTTGCAACAGTTAACACTCATTAGTTATTCTTTAAGGATGAAATAATATATGATTTTGCAAATGTCAGTGATGAATAAGTATTTTTTTCAAATGTCAAAAATAAAGTAGTATAATAAATCAAAACACATTGAGTACACAGTAATTATTCCTACATATTATAAAGTGAAAGAAATAAAAAAAATATAAAAATTTTAAAAGATAAAGTAAAAATAGTTAGAAATTTGAGGTCATAAAATATAAAGAAAACAATATGTTGAATGCAAAGTAATATTTATCAATTTTTTTTAAAACAAAATGCAATGAAAAAGTGTAAGTCATGTTAAATGTATCAGGGATATTTATTATAAATTTTAAAAACATTATTATACATTAAAAAAAATAAGTAAAATTAGAAGGAGACAATTTCCAATATTTTTTAAAAATTACTTAATTGTTATAATTTTATTTTATTATAACTTTTTAATTAAATCAAATAATATATATTAAATTAATTTATAATCTCTATATCCACCAAATTTACAACTAATTATAATAAAAAATGTATATTTTTGCACTATAAAATTTTATTTATATTAATTAATAACAATAAAAATATAGAAAAGTTAAGATTATCATAATAATTCTAAAGTTTGATTTTTAGTTTCTTTTTCTTAAATGTATTTAATTATTTTTTATTAAAATAATTTAGCATATTTATGATTACTTTTTATGAATTGTGGGTATGAAGTCAAAATAATTATTTTAAACTCAATTCATTAAAATATAAAAAAGAAATATAAAATTTCAAAAAACATATATATAACTTAATATAAAGTGTGCATGCATCAATAAAAATTGCTAATAAAAAACTAACATAAAGCAAATAAAAATAATAATAGCCTTACCTATGTAATAATAGCAGTATAATAAAAAAAATTAAATCTTCAAAAAAATTTATAATCCTCATATCTATTCTTTACAGGTTAAGAGAGACAAGTGAGAATAATCCCAAATTGAACTTACTCGGATGGTGAACGAGATGGCCTGAGAATTCTTGGACAGTTGTTTTCTCTACTTATCAATATTTCATTTTGAATGGAAAGAACGCTCCTAAATGAGACACATCCTTACCTTGAATTTACTTTGTTTTGTGGTGTGTTTAAATATAATAGTATCTATAAATACATGATAAAGGATACAAAAGGTCAAAATTAATATATAATTTAAGGGGAAAATAAAATTAATCATAATAATTAATGATTTAAAATTCTTTTTTTTTAATTGGAAAAAAACTCTTTAAATTTTAAGATAATATAAAAGATGGAGACCTTATAGTTTTTCAGGGCAATTGAAAAAATATAGGTTAGAAGTAAATTTTATAAAATGAAATAAAAAATAATAATTAATGATTCAAAATTCTTTAAAATTTCAAATTACTTTAAAAGATTAAAACCTTTTAGTTTTTCAAAGTAATTGAAAACGTATAGGTTAGGGACAAAATATATGAAATAAAAATAAAATAAAATACAAAAATTAAAAATTAGAAAGAAGTAGAATATAAAAAGTTTGCTTTTGAAATGGTAAAAATTTAAAAGTATTTAGTTGATTTTAAAAATTTGAAAGACTAAAGTAAATATAATTTGTAATATAAGAGATAAATATATATATATATATATATATATATATATACATATATATATATATATATATATAAATTAATACCCACTAATATGTTGTAAAGTGAAAATATAAAAATTAAAATAAATATAATTAGAAATATGAAAAGTCATAGAACATAAAACTTAATGCTCAAAAATTAATATATAGATATAGATATGATTCAATTAGGATTAATACAAGTAATGAATCACTACTTTGTTTCAGTCATTAGTCATGAATAATTATCAAGCATTTAGGTAAGTATTTGGGTCTCAAATTTAACACCAAAACTCATGAATTGTTTTTAAGTGTTGGGTCCCCAACTTATCACCTATTTTAATCATTTTCAAAGGAGTAAAAAAAATGGACTAGTTCCTTCATCCAGAAGGAGGGAATTATAATTATATTTTATCAAAATATCTACCATATCTTATTATTTATCAAATTATCTATCATATTAACTATTATTGTTATTATTATTATTATTATTATTATTATTATTGTGTTAGATCTTATCGTGTGGTGATAATCAAAGACACCACTAAATCTTCACCATTTCGGTAAGCAAATTCTATTAACAAATGCTAAAGCGTTTAGAACCGTTTTGGGTAAGCAACAAAGGCAAATAATTAACAAGGACGTCCAATTCAACACAAACCGCATAATACCCTCCCCAGAGGCTTTAATACAAATACTATTTCCGTCGTCCTTATATAATACCCCTGCCCATAACATATTTAACAAATCGGAGAGATTTGCATTGAATAGCAAATTCAACCTGCTAAATCATGAATGGAGTCGGAGAGAATGTCGGAATCATAGTGAAATGATTTCGCCTGAAAAATCAAAAAGAAAATTGTTCAACTTAAGAGAACTTAAAAAAAAAAAAAATTTAATATTACACAAGTTTGCTGAAAATCAAAACAACATTTTTGAATCATTTCAAATTGCTATCAACAAGTCAAATTCCTTCATCAGGAAAAAAATTAAAGAAAATTGGTTCATTTATTTACTATTAGCATTAATTATCATTTGTTATATTGGAACTTAAAATAAAATTAGATCCCTAACAATCCATAATGTAATTTACAACAAACATGTAAACGATAATTTCTTTTTTTGGTCACATGATGAGAAAATAATAATAATAATAATAAGTGATACAAAAAGACAAGTAGCAAATAAATAAACAAATGAACAAAAAGAAAACAATTCAAACCATCAAGGCACGTTAAAGGCTTACCTATCCTCGTCACGGGATCCTCCGCCACTGCCGACGCTGCCAGTGCTACCACCCTTTCTATTCACCGCCCTTTCAGTTCTCTTCTCCGCTACCACCGCCACGTTATCCTCCGAAATGGAAGAGAGCGTAGGATGCCAATCAGCCATCCCACCTGAGGACGCAGGAGACGTTGCTCCTACTCTACCTCTCTTCTTATAATTATTATTCTTCCTCCTACATCTCTTTGCAACAAGCGTCTGTATTGCCCGCTGAGCCATCAAAGACCGTGTCTCCTCCGACCGCCTACTACTGTTACTACTACCCCCGTCGCCGATACTATCCTTACCAGAGCTGTTACGAGACCCACAACACGGCACCAATTCTAACAAAAACTTCATATGTACCCCAGACAAGAGAATCGAAACAAGCAATCAAAAACAGATCATATGAGATCAGAATCCCTCATTTCCTTGGTCTGATTGTAGTTCCTGGGTTTTGGGTGTTTTGTTTCATGATTGCTTTTTTTGAGGTTTGATCAGGGGCCACGAGAGGGTGGGCTGTGGGTGTCGATGGCGTTGGTGGTGGGTGTCGATGGCCTTGGTGGATTGTAAGGCTATATATAATGAGAAACTTTTGGCGTTATCCTATGAAGGATAAATCTGGACATAGATTTACAATATATTACGAATTTGTCAATATTAGATTTGACAGCGGACCCACGACTTGGATGATATTGGATATATATAGGGTAGAATAGTAAATTCAACTTTTTTTTTTCTTCCAAACGAGACTTACCGTACATGTAACATCTTCCAGGCAAGAACCGCATTTCACTCCTGTTGTTTTGGAAAAGAATCAAAAGTTACATGGATAAGATGCTTTACTAAAAACGTAGTTTTTATGATTTTATCCACTTTTAGTTTCAGTGCCAGAAAATAAATAAATAAATAATTGTGATATAATTTCAGTATTAACCACAACAATACCAATATTTTGCAAATTCATTATATATATATAAAAGATTGTAAACATGAAACTTGTTGATTTTAGATTCTCTTTGAAGATTCTTTTAACTTTTTTTTTTAGCATTAATTAAACAGGATAAATGAAAAAATAAAATTGCACAAATCTCTAAATTGTGTTTAGGATTTATTGGGTTCAACTATTTATAGCGGTGGTTAAATGATAATTTGTAACTTATACTGTTAACAATTTAGTAAAATTTTGTTAGCTATTGTTATGTTAAATGATTATGAAGGATACAATATATTTGTAAATATCATTTCATAAATTTTTTATATAGCAATAAATAATAAAAATACTCGAATTAATTTAAAATCTCCCAACAACTAAGTTAACGTGAATATAAATATTATATTCTAATTAATTTATTATGTGTCGCATGTCAATAAATTAAGCCAATCTGTGTGACTAAATTTTACAAAAACAATCAATTTATTATAGGGAAAGAACAATCTAATAGTTATATTAAAAGTATATTTTAAAATGTAAAATTCAATTTTATAATCTTTAATTTATAAAATGAACTTTAATCATTTTTTAGGATAAAAGAGAAGTTTCATTAAATTGAAACAAAGTAAGACAAACATAGAGGCAAATCATATGGGATTTCCTCTAACAACACACAAATAGCGTCGAAAGAGAGTGCACATTTTGAAAGAGAATGACCAACCTTTATTGCAATTCTTATGAACATAGAGAATGAAATGAACAAAAAAGATCTAGCTATCAACTTAATGTCTTCAACAATAGAACCAATAGGTGAGAGATTCGAACCAGATGTCATAATCATCTGACTTATGACCTGAGAGTCATATTCAACCTCAATGGAATCGAAACAACACTCAGCTACGACAGAGAGCCCAAACAAGGTAGCCTGAAGCTCTGATACATTAGAATAACATGAAATCAGTAATGATTTTCCAACTGAAGCTAAAGGCAAACCTTCTCAATTCCTGATTATCTAACCCAAACCAACCTTATGTTTGAAATCACAAATGGTAACATCTGAGTTAAGCTTGACATGATTTTGCCTTGGAGGAAGCCATTCAGATGGAGGTTGAACATGAGGCTATATTGAAACATGACCATAACTCTTTTGGCATTCAGATTAAAAAAAGCAATGCATTGGATGAAACTTCTCTTAGAACCAATTAAAGATCATGGAAGCGAAGTTTGTTTCAAGCATTCCATATATTCCATTTAATAGTAGCTATTTGAGCTTGAATTTCCTTATCTACATCCTTCATTAAATCTTGGTACCAATTAACAATATCATGGCCATAAACAACATCAACTCAAACACTAATATTAAAAGTAAATTAAACCAAGCACGCCCATGGATAAAGAACCAACACCTGAAAGTCTGACTCAACTTCCTCACACTAATCACATGGCAAGTGTTCAACTTTTAAAGGCACCTATAACTTCCATAAGAATGTCCAAAAAGTGTGATTAACAATAAAGGAAGTAGCCAAAGAATTGTAGTTAGTGAGTATTTTAAGTGCCTCATAGTAAGCTACATTCACTGAAAATACACCATTTTTATTTTGGACTTGAAAATTTGATCTGGAGGCAACCTACAGTTGATTGTAAGACTATATATGAATTCAGCTTCAAAAGGTAAGAACAAGGAGAATACCAGATTTCTTCGCTAAGTCCTCATTTCTTCATCAATTAAATAGCTAACTATATGAACAATTTTGAGAGTATGATGAGGCATCTTAGAGATTAACTTAGAAGACATAATACCCCATGTCAGTTATATCATAGTTATCTATTTAGCTAATGTTTATTACTGTTATGTTTATCTCTTTATTATGTTTCCTTATAAATAGTTTTGTAAACTTATCATTCAATATACGTGAAACTTACACTCATAGAACTATTGACTTGGTATCAAAGCTCAAGTCCACAAGGTTAGCTATTATGAGCTTCAATTCTTCATCTTCCTCATCTTCTTCTCTCTCTTCTTTAACATCCATGGCTGCCACTAATACAACCCCTCCTTGTGCCTCACCAATTTTCTCTACCCCACCCACTCATGTTCATTAAATCTTCTCTATCAAACTCACCTCTAAAAACTACATCCCTTAGAAGCTTCAATTTACTCCCTTGTTTAATTATGACAACCTTCATGGAATTGTCAATGGCACTGAGCCTTCTCCTCTTCGAGAAATAATTGATTCCATTACCAATAAACTCATCCTCAATCTTGACTATATGACTTGGTTTTATAAAGACCAATTGCTCTTCTCATGGCTCCTCTCTTCCATCTTTGAATAGACTTATCCTCAACTTATTAGACTATCTTCCTCTACTGAGGTTTGGCGTGCCTTGGCCACTACTTATGGTGTAATTAGTCATGCACAGAAGACACAATTACATATTGAATTATGTAATCCCTCTAAGGATAGCAAAACTATTTCGCAATACCTATACCAAGCAAAAGCCATATCATATTCTTTGGCTTTAGCCAAACAACCAATCTCATCCTCAGAATTCAATGCAATTATTTTTTGCAATCTTGGGGCAAAATACAATTGCATTATAGGGGCTCTTTAGGAGTCCCCCAATTCGGTAAACTTTAACGAGCTCCATGGCCAACTTCTTTCTTATGAATTGTTATTAAAATCACAAGAACCTTTACTGCCTATAGCCAATTTTATACAGTAACAATCATCATCAAGTTCTGGTCGGTCTAGTTTTTCATTATTTAACTCTCAAGGCAGACAATTTTAGTTTGGTGGAAGCCATGGTCTTTCCTCCAGCACTTGCCAAATATGTGGTTTTTTTAATCATTCAGCCCTGGAATGTTGATGGTGTTTTGATACGTCTTTGGTTTCTTATAATCGACCTCCACCTGCTGCTCCACTTTTGCCTTTTTTAGAGTCCACACCTCATCGTCAAGCTTTCATAAGTGATATGCCTTTCAACAACATAGAGTTCTGAATTCATCACCATCAGATTAAGCTTCTTCATGGTACCCCAATACCGGTGTGACTCACCATGTCACACTGGATCTCTCTGCCCTTTCCATCTTAAATAAGTACAAAGGTAATGCTAAATGGCTCATAGGTAATGGCCATGAGTTAAAAATTTCCCATATTCATAATACTTCTCTTCCAACCAACTCACATCTTCTTTTATTAAAAAAAATGTCCTACATGTTCTTGAAATCACAAAACCATTACTTTTTGTTAAAAAGCTCAGCAAAGATAACCCTTTTTTTTATTTTATGATGATTTTTGTTTTGTTAAAGACCAGGTGATAAAGAGGATGATGCTCCAAGGAACCACTAAGCTTGGCCTATACAAGCTTCAAGGCACACTTCCACAAGCATTCTTTACAAGCTTAGAGGAGTGGCATGCTCGACTCGGTCATCTAATTTATCAGACTGTTACAAAATTGGTGCATTCTTTTCATTTACCTTGTTCTAAAATAAAACCACCAACATCTACGTGTGAAGCCTATTGTTTAGGCAAACTTCATAGAATTACATTGCCAATGACAAATCATAGAAGTACTCAACCTTTACAATTGATTCATTTGAATGTTTAGGGCCCAACACCTATAGCTTCATTTCAGGATTTAAGTATTTTGTTTTGTTTATAGATGATTTCTCTTTGTTTACAGGGCTCTTTCCCATGAAATACAAAAGTGAAGTTTCTAATATCTTTTTTAAATTTTAAGCTATGGTTGAAAAATAATTTAATTTTAAAATTAAGCCTTTTAACTCAGACTGGAGTGGCGAGTACCATCCATTAAACACTTTTTTTAAAAAAAACTGGAATTTTGCATTACATCACATGTCCTCATGTTTATATGTAAAATGGAATAGCTAAGTGAAAAATAAGACATATAATGGACATTGACCTTATATTACTAGGTCACTGTGGTGCTCCCTTTAAATATTGGGAATTCGCATTTGAAACTGTCATTTTTCTTATTAATCATCTACCCACTTCTTCCATTACAAACAAAATTCCATTTCAACTCTTGTTTCATAAACCACCTAACTACTCCTTTTTAAAGATCTTTGAGTGTTCCATTTACCAACTTCTTCGTCCATTCAATAAGCGTAAATTTTCCTATAGATCAAAATAATATTTTTTCTTAAAGTATTCACCGTCTCACCTAGGTTATCGTTGTTTTGATAAATCATCTAGGAAAATTTATATAGCCTGTCATGTCCAGTTTGATGAGAAATTATTCCCTTTTTTGTAAGTCTCACGGTCCTCCTCTAATTTGGATGATTCGACAATCAGTGGCTCAATCTCTCCTTGATTACAACTCAGTTATCAGTTACCTATGGACAACTACCTCTTTTTATCATTAGGTATTTCTTTTCCTCAAACCTTGTTTCTACTTTATCTTCTCCTACTTCTACACTAACCCGATCACTCACTACATCTATACCCTCATACACTTCCTTATCCCAGTCCTCTAATACACTACCTTTTTCCGAGGTAATCATAATCAAAATTTATAACCCTGATGAAATATAATTGTTTCTGGATTTGTGTTCTCAAAAATAATCCATAAATTCATCACCATCTACTAATTTGCAACCACTCAATCCTTAACGCACTCACCCTATGGCCTTATGCTAATCCACACTCAATCATAAACCTACAACACTTCTCATCACCATTCTCAAATCATCTTCTCCCATACTTACTAAACCTTCATCATACACCTAAGCAAGATAACATCCTGAGTGGCAAAGAGCAATGGAATATAAGATGGCAACCATTGTTTGAAATAACACTTGGACATTGATTCCTCCCTCTTATGGAAAAAATATAGTTAGTAATTATTGGGTATATAAAATAAAAAGGCACTTTGATGGAACTATTGAACACTATAAAGTGAGATTGGTAACTCGTGGCTACACATAAGAATATAGGATTGATTACTGTGAAACATTTAGTATTACGATCAAGCCTATAACTGTTCGAACTACTATATCTGTGATAATATCTCAAGGTTGGACCATACATCAACTAGATGTCAATAATGCTTTTTTAAATGGTGATTGGTGTAAGGCTTTGTGGATCATCATTTTCCTAATTATGCGTGTTGGCTCCAAAATCACTCTATGGCCTTAAACAAGCCCTAAAGATTGGTTCTAAAAACTAAGCAAATTTATGGTTGAACTTGGTTTTCATGGGTCACATGTCGACCCTTCTCTCTTCATCTACAAGAAAAGGTCATTTCAATGATTCTTACTTATGTATGTTGATGATGTTATCATCATAGGAAATCATAATCCAATTGTTGCTTCGTTGATCACCCAATTATCTTTGGCTTTCTTACTTTGTGATCTTGGTAATCTATATTATTTCTTAGGAATTCATATGGGTAAATGTTCGAGTGGGCTTGAACTATCATAGTCCTCTTAAATATAAAAAATTATTGAAGCATCAAGTATGACCAAATGTAAACTGATTGCCATACTGATGGCCATAAGGACTCCTTTTGTTAAATCAAGTGATTCTTTGTCCATAGACAAGGCTATACAGTACCGTAAGCTTTTTGGTAGCTTACAATAGGCTTCAATTACCAGACCTAATATCTTATTTTCTGTAAATTGATTGTGCCAGTACATGCACACTCCTATAACTACTCATTATTAAGCATTTAAATGAGTCATTCGGTATCTCTAAGAAACTGTTATTGTTGGCTTATTATTTAAAAAATGTTCCACTTTTCAGTTAAGTGCATTTTTTTATGCTAATTGGGTCGGCTACCCTGATGATCAATGTTCAACTAATAGGTATTTGATTTATCAGGTGACAATCTTATTGCCTGGAATTCCAAAAAAATAGAAAACTATAGCCTGCTCTTCAACTAAATTAGAGTTTAAAGTCATTGCCAATGTTAATGTCGAGCTTCAATGGCTATCCTTCTTGATCTCTAAGTTGGGTATTTGGTTACCAACACCTCCCCATGTCTAGTGCAACAACATTGGGTTGTTTTCCTTTCTACCAATGTAGTCTTCAATGCTCGCATGTGCCATATAAAGGTCGACTATTATTATGTTCGCCAACAGGTTTCAAACAAGTACCTCACAATATCTCCTATTTCTTCTGTAGACTAATTAGCAGACCTCATGACTAAACCACTACAGCATCAATTATTTCAAAAATTTCATGGCAAGCTTTGGCTTTTTTGTAAATCGCCCTCAACTTAGGGGGGCGTGTCAGCTATATCATAGTTATCTATTCAACTAATGTTTATTACTATTATGTTTATCTCTTTATTATGTTTCCCTATAAATATTATTGTAAACTTATTCATAACATCATTCAATATATGAGAAAGTTACTCTCATAGAACTATTGACTCCCCATAACCAAAAGTTATCTGAAATTCTAATTAACTGGTCATTGCTATCAAAACTAATAGGAATAATGTTATTTTTATTATGCATTCTATGTATTACAGTGTTGTACAAGGATGTATATATATATATATATATATATATATATATATATATATATATATATATATATATATATAAGAGTAGTGTAACAAAATAAGAGTTTAAAGACTACTATGAAACACAATTCTAATTTAACTTAGAGATAAGATATAACAAATATAAATTGAAATATGTACTAAATCCTTAACATCCCCCTGCAAGCCAATGGGTATGAGGAAGTAGGCAAAGCTTGGAGACTAAAAAGGAAAATGATTGAGCACCCAATGGTTTGGTGAAGATGTCACCAATATGATCTTTAGTGAAAATAAACTACACTTGAATTATGCCTTTTTGAACTTGCTCAGGAATGAAATGATAGTTAAGTTCAATATTTTTATTCTAGCATGAAATTTTGGATTTGAAGTCATGTATATATCACCAAAATTATCACACCAAATAACAACTAGAGAAGTGCAATGAAAACCCATCTTAGAGAGAAGAGACTGGAGCCAAAGTAATTCAACTATAGTGTTAGCAACAACTTTATATTCACTCTCAATAGATGAATGAGTAACAGTGGGTTGTTTGTTTGCACTCCAAGAAATCATATTGTGGCCTAATTAATTACATAGCCACTGGTAGACCTTCTATTATCTAAACAACCACCATAATCACTATCAAAGAAACTTTAAAAGTGCATGCTAGAATTATAGGCAAAGAAAAGAGAATGATGTTAGGTATATTTAAGATACCATAAAAGACATTTCAAAGTTGTCTAATGAGCTTCAATAGGACTATTTATAAATTGGCAAAGATGATTCACCAAAAAAGAAACAGTAGGTCATATAAATGTAATATATTATAAAGCATCAACTAGTTGTCTATACAATTCAAGATTAAAGAAAGCAGGACCTGATTTAACAATGGGTAAAGATATAACCATAGGTTTATTAAAACTATTTGCATTTTGTAAACAAGCTTTATATAAAATATCCTTAATGTATTTTTACTAAGTAATTAAAATACCATGGGGACTATGATGAACTTCAACACTAAGAAAGTAATGTAAATCACTAATATCTTTGACTAAAAATTTAGATATGAGAGATTGTAGAACTTAATGAATGAGAGAAGATGAGGACCCCATTAGAATAATATCATGCACATAAACAAGTAGTAATAGTAAATCATTGGAATGATGAAAAATAAAGAAAGATGAGTTTGCCTTTAAACTTACAAAATCAGTGTTAAAGAGAAAAGAGCTTATCCATTAAAACTAGGCTATTGGAGTTTGACATAAGCCATAAAGTGAGCACTTAAGAAAGCAAATATAATCTAGATATTGAGAATCTTTGAAGCCATTTGGTTATTTCATAAAGACTTGATCATCAAGATAACCTTATAAAAATGCATTTGAAACATCAATTTTTGTCACGACCCAAAACAGGGGCCATGACCGGCGCTAGGGAACGGGAATTCTTTCGAATCCGAAACCCGTAGCAAGCCTAAAAATAAAATAAACATGCAATAATAATAATAACAATATCAAATGCAGCGGAAATGAAAATCATAAATATCACAATATTATTCTCACCAACTGGATTTAAATCAAATCTCATCTCATATATATAAATCTTTTAATACAAATCCAGTTCAAATAATACAATATAACATCTCTTTAAATATTTAATGACTACTGCAGTGTCTAGATAAAATAAATCCAAGACTCAGAGAAGCAGTTTACACAAAGAAACCGGGGCAGAAGAAATCCGGCGTATGGGTCTGCTACTGAGGTCTGAAGATGTTGACTCTCCTGAAAAATTGTCAACGGAGGGGAGTCAGACCTCACTGAGTGAATTACTATAATATATATACATACACACTAAATGACAATGCATACAATCAATAGTATATATATAATATGTATATATACAGGCAAATACACATAGATGCAATAAAATCATTTTATATTTTTTTTTATTAAAAATCACAGTTTATGAAGGATCACATAGAACCCTAGAATATCGTAACCTCGAAAACAATGTTAGACAACACTCTAGCCATACAGGCTCACTGTATCCAAATATATCCACTTAATCTATTTAGACAGTAGACTGGCCCCGAGACACTAAGTCAACCGAGCTCCAGTAGTCTGACCGCCAGTGTGATTGGCCCCGAAACACTTGGTCAACCGAGCTCCAGCAATCACACCCCCAAATCCTTTCTCACACATCAAATAATCATGACCAATAAATATCCACAAACGGTTAGTAATATAGCCTAAATGCTATAAGCGCACCGGTACGTACTCGGTCCTAGTGCTGCCCACTAGGTAGCACGTTCTATTGATATCCTTCATTAATAAATATAAAAAATTCATTCACAAAAATAAATGATGCATGAAGTTCAATAAAATATCAACATAAACCATATATATACTAGAAATATACCAAAAATAAACCAGGTATATTTTGAGTATATATACGTCAAATGAATCCAATTAAAATCATAAATTAAGCTAGAATATATTTAAAAACATTTTAAATATAATTTATTAACAAAACATGCATATAATTTAATATATACCAAAAATATACTTAAATACAAATCACATTATTTATGCATTTTAATCAAAATAAAACGTATATTTCTAAATCATACACCCTAAGGCATATATATATAGTATAGTAACTCATAAATTAGTGCGCTCCTCGAGATGGGTCCGATGGGCCTGGTCCACTAGCCGTCGGTCTCGGTGCAACTAAACAAGCAATAACGACAGACATTAGAATAAACCTAACAGAAAATCCTAGAATTCGATCTAGAGTATTAAACATAGAATTGATATTAGGGTTCGACCGGATATCACGTTTTACGAGAAATCTATCAAAAATCCGACAGAATCTCCCCTGTAAAACGGACATCTCTTTACTCAAAAGAGTAGAGCCGACCCTATAAAGAAATACACTTCGAAAAACAAGCTCAACACTCAACCGCAACCCCTCGGTCGGACTCCAGACTACAATCTACCGACCGAGGTTCACAAACACATAACAATTCAGAATTACCAAAAATACCCTTATAACATAGAAATTCATTTTATAGGTAAAAATTACATAATTAACCTTTAAACACAATAAAAACCGATAAAAACTCATTTTATTAGAAAAATCGTATATTATTTATATAATTAAAAATAATTCACGAAAAATAGTTTTAATTAGTTAAAAATACTAAATAATTTATATAAATCATTTTTATACCTTAAATAATTATTAAAACCAATTAAATTACATTTTTAGCCAATTTAGGGTAAAATTACCAAAATACCCCTATATATATAAATATACTAAAATTACTTCAAAAATTCACCAAAAATTATAAAATTATCCAAAATTAATTTTCTCAACATATTTATCAATAATATCAATAATTAAACTCAATTAACCAATTAATTTCAATTTAAAACACAATTAACCCTAATTTCCCAAAATTACATAAACTTCAATAATTCAAAATAAATACTTAGAAATTCATAAAAATTCCAAATAAATTCCTATAATTCATTTCAACACCTAATTTAACCATAAAAAACAATTTCATAATTCAAATAATTAATTTCCGAAAATTAGAAAATAATATTAAAATATTCAAAAATACCCAAAAATCCAAAAAATCTCCAAAAATTCATACATGTATATTAAGATACTAGGATCAACATTTGTGAAGGGAGTTTTCATGAATAAATCAATTTGAAGCTGAAAAAAATCAAAAACCCTAATATGGCCAAATTGGAAAATTTCAAAACTAAGCAAATCTAGACCATTTAAGCTCAAACCAAAGCTAGAATCACACTCACCAGAGCTCAAGGAGAAGAAAGAGACTGGTGGTGTCGAAAACGGTGGCCGGAATCGTCGTCGACGGTGAGAAGCTCAACTTACTGCCATGGCAGATTTCGGGCGTTCCAGCAGGCTTCCGACAGCCTGGTCACGTCGGAGAGGACGAGGAAGGGGAAGAAGGTTGGCGGTAGCTGGTGGCGGCGAAGGGCGGTCCGGCGTGCTGGAATGGGAGGCGCAGTGACGGTAGACGATCGGGAGAGAAGAAGGAGAAGGGAGGGGCTAAACGGTAATTTTCCAAATCCTTTTGTTTTAATAATCTATATGTATATATATATAATTTATACTATATAATAAAATAATAATAAAATCACACACATTAAATTTACACCACACACATATAATTTAATATTTTAAAATATAATAATAAATAAAAATAATTAAATAATAATAAATTAATAAATAAATAATAAAATATTAGGGTAATATTAATTAAGCCCTAATTAAATAAATATTTACACACATAGGCTCTATTTAGTAATTTAAAAATACGTATGAGTTCATGCAAGTCCGAAAATATATTTAAAATAATTAATAGTAAATTATTTACGTGAAAATTTCCCCGAAAATGCAAGTCCCGAGAAAATTTTACGTAAAGCACTGTAAATAATACACAATAATTAAAATAGGTTTTAAATACATATCAACTCGTAAAAATATCATAATATATATACAAAAATTATTAACACTGCATATCCCGGTACAGTGTAAAAATATTTTACAAACACGGGATATTACAATTTTCTTAAGTGGCCATTGATGTATGGAAGTTAGAGAGAGAAGCAAGCATATTGTTATTAATTTTGACAATAAAACTGAAAGTCTCATGAAAATCCACACCACTTTACTAATTATAGCCTTTGTGCAACAAAGTGGTCTTTGTATCTCAAAATAAAATTGTTCGGGTTTCGTTTGATTCAAAAAATCCACTTACTACTAGTGATCGATCGATTAGAAGGATGAGGCACAAGGCACCAAATCTTAGTTTATTAAAAAGCATCAAACTCTTATTGTATAACATCATGCCATTCTTTGAATTTTTTTAGCTTCCCAGTTTGAGTGTGGTTCATTTTTAATAGTGGTATGGGTCCAAGTATAAGGGTTAAAGTGTTATAGGGTGGGTATGAACAAGAGATGTAGTATGGGATGAAGATACAATATTATCATGAGAAGGCTGTTAAGAAGAAATGTGATAAGGATTATAAATGGAAAGGTCAACAATAAAATTGATGCTTAGGTCAGTATGCGAAGGTTGGAGAGGGATAGAAGAGATAGAATTTAGAAAAGAGGATGACAGTTGTGTGTTGTTAAAAGATAAGGATGGGTGAGAAAAAAAAGACAGTGGAGATAAGATAAAATTATTAAGAGACAATGAAGTTATTATAGAATAAGGAGTTGTATTATAGTAGGAAAAATGAAAGTGACTTGAAGCCGAGAAATTGAATTTGGAGACAGCACTTATGTTAGTTATATGCCCTAAGTCAATTGTGTAATGGTCATATTTTGACTTTGTCATATTTATATTTTACTAATAAAGAGGCATTTTTATTATTATTAGCTAATTCTAATAAGTTCCTTGAATAGTTAATTTTACATAAGGTCATCAAGTATGTGACTTGATAGTAAAACTCTTAAGTGATACTTGAATTCTATTTTAAATCATCCCTAGTCAATTATTGTTATGGGAACAATAATGAATAAAAACTAGTATGAGCTTGACTAATTATTATATTTTACTAATCATGTATATGAGATATTGAGTTAAACTCATAGGTACATATTTAAAGAAATGATGTACTGGATTGACCCACTATAAGAATACTACATGGATAATTATCATAAATGATTCTCATTATAGTAGTATTATTTCAATCCTCTGACCTAAAATCACTATGGTTTCCTATATAATAGTTATATATTTTGACATATATTTTCATCATCTTTAACCGGATGTTAAAACAGGTTGTGATTGGATATAGAATGAGTTATGTTAGGAATGTGAATGATTGAGATGGAATTTGTCCCTCAGTTATTTTAAGAAGATATTTGTGGACCCCTCAATAAGTTAGATTTAAGAGAAATGCATGGCCATGCTAGAATGAGTTGATAAAGAGTTATCAATATCAGATAAAAAGTTATTAGTATCAGTCTACTTGAGATAAAGAAATAATATGATTAAACTATATAAGGATGACATAAACCATGTCTTATGTTCAATTAAGATATTACGTGACAAAAGGACTATAATACACATTGTATATTAAGTCATGTCGGATTATCAGCATCCACACAACTTGAGTAGTCATAATGTATTTCTATAGGCCACTTATAACTTATGAGCTAAAATGAAAATTTTAGACCCACTGCCAACATTGTGTGAACATATACAGTCACACACTTAAAATATGTCCAAAGCATATTGGGTTAATTTACCCAATGATATAAATATAAATATAGATATATATATATATATATATATGTGTGTGTGTGTGTGTGTGTGTGTGTGTGTGTGTATTATTTTTATTTTTATTTAAGGTAATGGTTATCTTAAATAAATTAGAAATTATTCTAATTTTGGAATTAGAATCAAAATAGAAAAAGGAAGTTTAATCTTACTAAAAACTATTTTGGTAAGTAAGTGGTTTAAGAAACCCTAGATGGAAAGTCTTTGTATACATCTCTTTCTCTAGGGTTTTGTAAGGCTATCATTCCCCTTCTTCTTCTTCCACTTCTTTTGAGAAATAAAAATACACATAGAGAGAAAAATTAAAGTAAGAAGAGTCTTAGACAAAAAGGTTCTAACATACCAATATTGCCTTGGTCAATTTGTTCATATGGATACTGGTAGAGGAGGTAATCATATTGATAACATCTTAATTTGACAAAAAGACACAAAAAGCTCAAGGTAGGGTGTCACCAGTGTGAACCCCCTATCATCCTTCCAACGTTCTTGCCTTGAAATCATTTTGATTAGTTTTTAGAAACCCTCATAATTGATTTATTCTAATTACATGGATCCTATAAAAGGATTTCATGATTAAAGTTCTAAATTTTCGCTACATTTTGCATCACAGAACCTAATAACTTAGTGCTCAAAGTTTTAGGACAAAGTAGGAGTTGATTTGTAAGGAAATATGTGCTCATTAAAATGGACATGACAAGCAATATATATCCAGCTTATTGGAAGATAAGGCAATGAAATCCTTAATGAGTGGGAGATGGACCAAGATTAACACATTAAAGAGTCCAAAATGCAACTTTATAAGGATTATAAGGCCTTAATAAAGGATAAATAACACTATTAAAGATCTTTAAATCCTTGTAATTAGGATGTAGACCAAAAAGATAATAAAATGGTGTAGCATTCTTCAAAGCCTAAGTAGGCATACCATTAATTAGAGAAAAAACATTATTAAATGCATCAATACTTGAAACAAAGAGAGCTATAAGCAAGTAAAGTGAGTCCTACATCAACAATATGGTAAATTTTATGTGTTCTGCAACACCATTTTGCTCATAAGCATATAGATAAGCAAGGTGATGGACAATACCATTAACCTTAAGAAAGGATGATAATTTTTTAAATTTACCACCAAGATCTAAATGTAAGGATTTAATATAGCACTAAAATTGGCATTCTAAAAATGAAAAAAAATGTTGAAAATCTTGGAGACATCACTGTTATTCTTTAAGAAAAATATCCAAGTAAATATATTGAAATCATCCATAAAAAGTACATAATACTTAAGGCCAAAATTAGAAAAGACCAGTCTTGGACCCCAAACAACTAAGTAAATATTATTAAAGGGCTTTGCACCATCATGAATAAATACAACACAAAGATAACTTATGTTGCTTATTAAATAAACGAGCTTCACAAGGAGCAACATTCGATTTGCCATTGAAATGAAGTTGATGTTATTTCATTAAGGAAGAAGTTGCTCGATAATATAGATGACCCAATCTAGCATACCACTACTCAAAAATGAAACTTTTGCAATAAAAGTATGAGGTTGCAAGAACCGATAAAGGCCTTATTCATGGACACCTTTTAATAGCTCATTCTTTATTTTTTGATCCTTTATCAAAAAGGACGACCAAAATTCAAAATAAACATCATTATCATGACTAAATTTATGAACAGTGACTAAAGGTTTAGAGATTTATAGAACATGTAATCTATTTTACAGTTGAAAATTATGAGAAAAAAAAAGACAAAATAAAAGTAGGACTAGAATTTACAATGGGCAAACCTTGACCATTCCAAATTAAAAGTTGATCATTGCCATCATAGCTTTATGGTAAGTGAAGAGCACTAAGATTAGGAGTGATGTGAGTCGAAGCACCAATATCCGTAATCCAAGATTACGGAGTTGAAGAAGGCAAACCAGATTGTGGTCGATACTAAGCAACATAAGCCTATGAAGAAAAAGGAGATGATGATTGAGTATAAACTATTTAAGGAGTCTAATAACAGCATCAATAAACATAAACGGTGTGGTTCTAAAGACCACAAATCTAACAACCAGAGGAGAAGCGACCACGACAATCATTACGCCCCTATGGTCGAGGATGAAAGGAAAAACCAAGTGAGGAATGAGATGCAGGTGGAGTTGAAGGAGTTAGTAATAATGATGGTCAATAAAAAGATCACAAAGTTGTGGAAGATCTATAAGCAACATGTGCAATAGGAAGATCATCTTAGCCTTTAAGAAGGATCTCATGAGTAGCTAATTGACTGTACAACTCATTAAAAGAAATTAGATCCAAACGCATATTAAGAGCAGTAATTGCACCACAAAATTCATAGCATAAATTGATAAAAATGATTGCATTAAATTTAGCAGGTATAAGTGGTCGTCCAATAGCATAAAGTTCATAAAGAGACTTGGCTTTTAAAAGATATTAACTAACTGTGAGATCATTTTGTTTCAACTCTTGTAATTCAATATAGAGTTAAAGTTGTCAGTTTTATGAAATTGCTCTAAAGGTATTGACAAGTACTTGCCATGCTATGAAAGAAGAAGAAATATCAGTAACATAAAGGAAAACCTCTTCAGTAAGAGAAGACAATATCCAAGAGAACAATATTTGATCCTATTTAAACCAAACTTGATATTTTGGATTTAGAATAAAGTAGGCATATTATCATTGTTCATAATTGTAATAGATGGTGCACGTTTTGAACCATCTATAAAGCCTGTGACATCTTAAGAATTAAGAAGAGTTAAAAGTTGAGTTTTTATCCCAAATAATTCTTAGAATTTAGTTTGATTGAGAATTTTAATTGAGTAGTAATAGGAGTAGAAGAATTAGAGGTTGTAGTAGGAATTAACTTAGTATTAGTATTAGTGGCTATTAGGCTTTGATACCATATCAAAACTAATAGGAAGAATGGTATTTTTATTATGTATTCTATGTATTATAATGTTGTACAAGGATACATATATAAGAGTAGTGTAACTGAACAAGCGTTTGAAGACTACTATGAAACATAATTCTAATTTAACTTAGAGATAAGATACAACAAACATAAATTGAAATATGTACTAAATCCTTAACAATTGCCAACCTTCTAACACCATTCACATTCTAGCACATGCTTAGAAGCTAGGTAGTACGGACACAAGAATGGAGACAAGGGATACGGATACAGGGAAACAACTTTTTTTAAAAAAATATAGGATGCGGACAATGAGGTCAATTTATAAATATTAAAAATATAAGTATTAATTTATAAATATGAAAAATTATAAAGTTCATTTTATATAAATTATAAATTAGATTCAATTCAAAATTATTTCATGGTTAGTAATTTTTTTTTAACACAAAAAATAATTCTAAAACACAAAAAAAAAACATGTAATCATATTATATTATAACATAAATAAAACAATAACACCTCACTTATACATAATTTTTTCAATAACAAATAAACAATTTTTCATCTAATTTTACTTAAAAATTAACAATAAAATTATATTACTCATAAGCAACATTAATATATTAAAACTTCATTCATAATATTTATTAGCAATTTCAATTTATAAAATCCTCTACTTAATTAACATTTTCACACTCAATGTTCTCATTGGCATCTTCATTGAAGAATATTGTCTTTAATTCCAGTTCATCCAATGATGGATTAGCAAACTCAATAAATCCAACATCTTCCATATTTCCAAAATCATCTCCACCAACATCCCACATCTTGATCTTCTTATTATGATATTTAAAGTTAATTCTTGACAAAAGGCAAAGATTATTGTGAACAAATATCAAATCCTCTGCATGTTTTGGAAGTAACTTATTCCTTCTTAATGAATGAGTAGTGAAATTTGAGGGATTGAAGTAACTGAAGAGCATTAGGGAATAATATACAAGATACATATGTTTAAAAGAAACACGTGTCCTTTTTTAAAAAAAAAGGCCCTGACACTTTTTTTAATTTTCAAAAATAGTCCTAAAACATGTCGAATAAATTTCAGAGACGTGTCAGTGTTGAAAACGTATCTAATACGAGACACAACTCCTTTTAGAAGTGTATGTGCAACCTAGCGTAGAAGCATAGATATTGTGCCACATATAACTTTGGGTTATGTCCAAGAAATATGTGAGAGGGAAATACTTGGATTTAAATGTGGGTAGAGATTTTGGCACTCTCCCCATTATAAATGCACTCCATTTGAATTTTTATATTAGTAGTACCCTTCAATAAAAAAAAAAATTATATATGTATTAACTTAATTAATATTTGTAAAATATTTCTTTTAATTATTTTATTTTATATTAATTTTTCACTACATGTAATATTTTTAGTATTATGTTCTACCATTTTACTAGAAACTTAAAATTAAATTCACCATTAAAATTTTTTATGTATTCTAATACCATTTTATTAAAAATTTAATAGAAAACCTTAAAATTAAATTCACCATTGAACTTTTTTTTACCATATATAAACACTTCAAACATTAATACAATTCAAAAATTAAAAATTAATATTTCACAATTAAATTGGCAATATATATATATATATATATATATATATATAAATAAAATTTTAGCAATATAAGTTGAACACAAAATAAAATAATATAAAAAATTAATAAATTATGAATAGTTACATTCAAGTTATTAATTTTGAACATATATATATAATTAAATTAATATTGATTGTCCCCCCTGGCATATAAATGTTTGAGCTACCCGCTTTACGCTGGATCGTTCCAGTTATGGGGTTAGCTCCATTTCGAGATGGTGGAATCCATCCCCTTCATATCCTGGCAAAAAAAAAATATAGTATTGATTGTTGTGAAAAATACACTTTATATAATTTAATAAAATAATAAAATATAATTATTTTGAATTAAAAATAATTAAATTATTTAAACTCTAAATAAAATTAAAATGGAGTGCAATTATAATAGGAGTGCAAAAATTCCTACCCTTTAAACACTGCAGCACATAAAGAATTAGAGTTTAATTGTAATCTCCAAGTTTGGTTTGCATGGAAAGCCAAGTTGAATGATTCAAGATAGCGAATGCCAAGATCCCCTTTGCCTTTAAGAAATTAATTTTAATCTAACTTAAAAAGAAAAATTACTTTTTATTGTATATCAATATTGGAAAAAAGTGTAGCTAATTTTGATATTGTTAATTTATAAAATTAATTCAAATCTTTAAAAAGAAAAAACTATAAACAAAACGATCTTTTTATTGTATATTCTATATTTACGTCATTTAATTTCTTTCTTACCAATAAAAAAATTTCTAACAATTATAATATCCCATGTTTTTAAATATTTTTACACTGTACCGGGATATGCAGTGTTAATAATTTCTGTATATTATATGATATTTTTACGAGTTGATATGTATTTAAAACCTATTTTAAATACTGTGTATTATTTACAGTGTTTTACGTAAAATTTTCCCGGGACTTGCATTTTCGGGGAAATTTTCACGTAAATAATTTATTATTAATTATTTTAAATATATTTTCGGACTTGCATGAACTCATACGTATTTTTAAAATACTAAATAAAGTCTATGTGTGTGTATATTTATTTAATTAGGGTTTAATGTATTACCCTAATATTTTATTATTTATTTATTTATTGTTATTTAATTATTTTATTTATTATTAAATTATTAAATTTTTTTTTATTATTATTTAATTAAATTATTTTCTTTTTCTTTTTCTTTTTTTTTTCTTTTTCTTTTTCTTTTCTTTCTTTCTTTTTCTTTTTCTTCTTCTTCTTCTTCTTCTTTCTTTCTCTCCCGCGCCCGACCACCACCCACCTCACCCCTCACCGCTGCAACTCTGGTCACCTACCGTCGGTGTGCCTCCCAGCTTGCCACCGCCGTTCCCAGCCGTCCCCCGCTGGCAGCAGCTCCTTTCCCCGGCGCCGGCAGCCCCATTTTCCTCTTTTGGCCGAAAATCTTCCCTTTGCCGTTTCTCCCATTTCCGGCCACCGTTTTCGACACCGCCGGTCTCTTTCTTCTCCTTGAGCTCCGGTGAGTGTGATTCTAGCTTTGGTTTGAGCTAAAATGGTCTAGAATTTCTTAGGTTTTGAATTTTCAATTTCGGTCACATTAGGGTTTTTTATTTTTTTGAGCTTCGAATTGGGTGATTCATGAAAAGTCCCTTCACAAATGTTGATCCTAGTAGCTTAATCTACATGTATGAATTTTTGTAGAATTTTTGGTGATTTTTTGGATTTTTGGGTATTTTTGAATATTTTAATATTATTTTCTAATTTTCGGAAATTAATTATTTAAATTATGAAATTGGAGTTTATGGTTAAATTAGGTGTTGAAATGAATTATAGGAATTTATTTGGAATTTTTATGAATTTTTATGTATTTATTTTGAATTATTGAAGTTTATGTAAATTTGAAAAATTAGGTTAAATGTGTTTTTAATTGAATTTAATTGGTTAATTGAGTTTAATTATTAATATTATTGATAAATATGTTGATAAAATTAATTTTGGATAATTATACTATTTTTGGTGAATTTTTGAAGTAATTTAAGTATATTTATATATATAGGGGTATTTTGGTAATTTTACCCTAAATTGGCTAAAAATGTAATTTAATTGGTTTTAATAGTTATTTAAGATATAAAAATGATTTCTACAAATTAATTAGTATTTTTAACTAATTAAAACTATTTTTCGTGAATTATTTTCAATTATATATATAATATACGGTTTTACTAATAAAATGAGTTTTTATCGGTTTTTACAGTGTTTTAAGGTTAATTATGTAATTTCTACCTATAAAATGTATTTTTAGGTTTTAAGGATATTTTTGGTATATCTGGAATTATTCTGTGTTTGTAGACCCCGGTCGGTAGATTGTAGTCTAGAGTCCGACCGAGGGGTTGTGAATGAGATGTGGTGTTTATTTTCGAAGTGTATTTCTTTGCAGGGTCGGCTCTACTCTTTTGAGTAGAGAGATGTCCGTTTTACAGGGGAGGTTCTGCCGGATTTTCGGTAGAATTCTCGTAAAACGTGATATCCAGTCGAACCCTAATTTTTGATTCTGTGTTAAATACTCTAGATCGAATTCTAGGATTTCTGTTAGGGTTTATTCTGATGTCTATTATTTATTGCTTGTTTAGTTGCGCCGAGACCGAGGGCTAGTGGACTAGGCCCGTCGGACCTGTCTCGTGGAGCACATTAGGTGAGTTACTATACTATATATATATGCTTAGGATGCATGATTTAGAAATACATGTTTTACGTTGATTAAATATACATAAATAAATTGATTATTTCTTAAGTTTATATTAAGTATATTTTTGGTTTATTTTTGGTATATATTAAATTATATGCATGTTTTGTAAATAAAATATACTTAAAATGTTTTTACATATATTTCCAACTTAATTTATAATTTGATTGAATTCATTTGACGTATATATACTTGAAATATACCTTGTTTACTTTTGGTATATTTCTGGTATATATATGGATTATATTGTTATTTCATTTACATTCATGCATCATTTATTTTTGTGAATGAATGTTTTATATTTAATGATGAAGGATATCGATAGAACGTGCTACCTAGTGGGCAGCACTAGGACCGAGTACGTACCAGTACGCCTATAGTATTTAGGCTATATTACTAACTTATTTGTGGATATTGATTGAATGTGATTATTGATATGTGTGAGATATGGTTTGGAGGTGTGATTGCTGGAGCTCGGTTGACCAAGTGTCTCGGGGCCAATCACACTGGCAATCAGACTGCTGGAGCTCGGTTGACTTAGTGTCTCGGGGCCAGTCTACTGTCTAAATGGATTAAGTGGATATATTTGGATTAAGTGAGCCTGTATGGCTAGAGTGTTGTCTAACACTATTTTTGAGGTTGCGATATTCTAGGGTTCTATGTGATCCTTCATAAACTGGGATTTTCAATAAAATATATAAAAATGATTTTCTGCATCTGTGTGAAATTGTCTGTATATATATTAGATATATATATACTGTTGATTGTATGCATTGTCACTTAGTGTGTATGTATATATATTATAGTAATTCACTCAGTGAGATCTGACTTCCCTCCGTTGACTATTTTTCAGGAGAGTCAACTTCTTCAGACCTCAGTAGCAGGTCGATACGCCGGATTTCTTCCGTCCCGGCTTCTTTGTTTAAATTATTTACTTGAGTCTTATTTATTTTATCTAGACACTGCAGTAGTTGTGAATTAAAGCGTGGGATTTCATGTATTTTATTCAAAAAGATGTATTATATTGAAACTGGATTTGTACTGAAAGATTTTATATATGTGATGAGTTGAGATTTGATTTAAATCCAGTTGATGAAAATGTTATTATTATATTTATGATTTTTATTTCCGCTGCATATTATATGGTTATTGTTATTATTGCATGATTTATTTTATTTTTAGGCTTGCTACGGGTTCCGAATTCGAAAGAATTCCCATTCCCTAACGCCGGTCATGGTCCCTGTTTTAGGTCGTGACAACAATGTTCAGATTGGGGATGTTAAACCATAAAAGTTTTCAATAACTAACAGTTATCTAATAGCTAGATGTTTGTTTTTTACTGTAATACAAACTCTCATTTGTCTAACCAATATACAACCTTGAATGCATTCGAATCAATTGAATAATATTATTGCCAGTGTCACGCTCCTCAACTGAAAGTGACTACAAGGCTTTGTCAAACACAACTGCAGAGCTGAACTGGATTCAATATTTGCTATCTGAATTTGGAATGTCTTCGGATGTAACCGAGTGAAGTCTACGAACTTGGAAAAAATTTAAAATCGACTCGAATGTTATCAAGTCAAGCTCTAACTTGAGTTATTCGAGTAGGCTATTGAGACGAGTTCAAACTCTTAAATATGTGATTCGATAAACTTACGAGTTTAATTGAGTCTATCGAGTTTGAGTTGAGCTTATATATATTTACTATTATACCCTTTATCTTAATATAATTATAAATATATTTTTATAAATTGAGTTGAATTCGATCTCGAGTTGAGTTTAAATATTTTAAAATATATATTTTTACAAATTTAAAAATTTTATTTAATTAATCGAGTCAAACTCCAATTTTGAATTTAAAAATTGAATCAAGCAGTATGACAATTTGTCGACTCGACTCTACTCAATTATACCTTTATTCGGCATGTATCAAGCAAAGATTAACTAGCATATATTTTTACCGAACCTCTTGCTGATCGACACTCTCAGACCGTTGCTTCCAAACTTCGCTTGCTATCCATCTCACACTAACCGTTACCTAATGGCTAGATTTTTGTTATTTACTGTGCTACAAACTTTCATTTGTGTAACCTATATACAGCCCTGTATTATTACCTTGAATGCATTCGAATCAATTGAATTATATATATATGGTATTATTTATTTTATCTTGGTGTGTCCCCTGTAAACACTGACAATAACATTTTTCTCATGTAATTATTTTTTTTAATATATTTGGCCTGCAGATATATATTTTATTTATTTTATGATTATGTCTATAATTACTTGACAAAGACGTATTTTTCTCATTATTTTAGAGAAATTCAAATGAGGTGCAAATTTCATAATAGAATAACACTACCAAAAGTAAATGATGCCATGAAGAATCGTTGCTGCTGACATGAAATTCGTTCTTAAAAATTTATGAAAATTGAAAAGAAAGAGTTTTTGTTAATAAAAAAAATAATTATGCAAAAGTGACATTAAGTCCATTCAGTGAACTGACTCCATCATTATTACGTTTCTTAACTAATTTTTTAAATTACTTTATGATAAGAGAAAGGTAGACCATAAAAACATGTAGTGAATGATTTAATATAATCAAGCTTATTTGGGAACCAATACAAGAGTTTTTTTAATGCTTGATATTTTTTTTTTTTTTTTGCCACAATTGTAAAGGATTTGGTAAAATTAAGCCTCTCCTAATATTTTAATTACCAGATCAATAATACCGAACAACTAGATGGTCTCATGTTCTTTTATTTCTACTTCTGTGTATATGTAAATTATTAACCAGAATCACATATCAACTCATTTAATTATATATTATATCCATGTTCATTTTAATTTTTAATTAAAACTAGTTTAACACCAGCGCGCAATGCACGAATTGTATATATAAAATAAAAATTAATAATTAATATAAAAATTTAAATATTATAATTAATAAAATAACGGATCACAAAATATAAAATAATGACTCATTAAGATAATATTTAGTACAAATAAATTATTAAAATTAGAAATATAATTAATAAAAATATCAATTTAAAAAATTAAAATAAAAACAAAAATTAAAAATATAATACACGGAAAAATAAAAAGCTAAAACAATTTAATGAAGAAAAATTAAAATTTCAATATAATTTATCATATTTATGATTACTTTTTATAAGATAAGAGTGTGAAGTTAAAATAGTTATTTTAAACTCAATCCATATAAAATATAAAAAAGGAATATAAAATATAACTTAATATAAAATTTACATGCATCAATAAAATTGCTAATAAAAAATTAAAATTAATAAGAGTCTTACCTATGTAATAAGAGCAGCAACATAAAAAAAATAAAATCCTCAAAAACATTTATCATTGTCATGTCTATTCTTTATAGGTTAAGAGATGAAAGTAAAAAAGATTACTTTGAATTTACTTTATTTTGTAATATGTTTAAATATAAAAGTATTTATAAATATATGAGAACGTATACAAAAGGTCAAAAAAATATTACATTACTTAAAAGAATATAAAAATTAATCATAATAATTAATGATTCAAAACTTTTAAAATTTTTAAAATAATTTAGGAGATGGAGACCTTTTAATTTTTCAAGACAATTGAAAAGATGTACATTGAAGATAAAAGTTAAAATTAAAATAATTAATTATTTAAACTATGAAGGATCACATTAAAAAATTTTAACATGGCACATGTTATTTTAAATTCAAACAGTTCAAAATTCAAATAGATAGAAATATGAAACATTTTAAAATTTTTATAAAAAAAATTATAACTGTTACCTTTTCATAACATTCAATTCAATTTTACAAAAGAATAAAATAAAATATACAAATTAAAAAAAATTATAATTTTATATAGTGAAAGTTATCGTACATTTTATATACATATAAAATTAAAAAAATAATTATATAAAGAAATAAAAAATTTTATAATTTTTTATTTTTCATAAAATCTAATTTAATTGTATAACTAAAAGTCTTTCTTGATAATATAATAAAAAAAATTATGTAAATATATGCTAAACATAGAAAATATTTAATTGTAAAAATTTAAAATTTTTACAATTAATATAAATATAATTAGAAATAGAAGAAGATAAAAAAAAATATTAAAAAATAATGCTCGTTAATATGTTAAAAAATGAAAAATGAAAAATTAATAAATTATAAAAATTAAATAAATATAGTTAGAAATATGAGAAGTCTAAAAACTATAAAAAAATTAATGTTCATTAATATGTTGTAAAGTAAAAATAAATAAAACTAAATATAAAAATTAAAGAAAAAATGGTTTGGGGCAAAGTGTCATATGACAAAATTTATCCAGGCAAAATATATATTCTTAATTTTTGTACTTCCTCCATTCCAAACTAATCATTATTTTTAGTATTTCACTTAAATTAAAAAAAAATTTAATAGGTTTAATTATAAGGAAAAAAACAGTTAAATAAGACTAAACTATCCTTCTCTAAATATATTTAAAATTTGAAAATATTGAAAAAAATTATAGAATTTTGCAAAACCAATTACAAAAATAAGGTCAACACAAGGCTAAAATAGAAAAGAAAAAATTAATATTGTATTGGATGTATGAAAGTAACAAATAATTAGATTTTTTTTTTTGAAAAAGTGTCCATTAGTTTGAAAAGAATGGAGTATATATTATATAGATTCCACTGTGCATTTATCCTGAACTCTGTAAAAATTACAAAATTTAAATCCTTTGAAATTAATTGTAATGGATGCTAATTCTTTTTAATAGAATTAATTGCAATTAATTTTCCACTAGAAAAGAAATAGTTACTGTTATATGAACAGATTTTAGGATGTTTATTTTAGATGTTGGAATGTAACCGGTAACTTTTCAGTTCATAACAGTTTGATTAATTGTTTTTAAAAAAGAAATTGACAATTGTTAGACACCTAAATATCACCGGTTCATATAAGTTTCAATTTGAAATTTTTAACCACAAAAGTTAAAAGTTATATTTATTATCTTATCCTTACCTTTTTAACTTTAACTAATTACTATTATTTAATAAATTATTGTTTGGATTATTATTAAAAATATTAACAAAATATCAATATTATAGTTATTAAAAATATTAACCACAAAAATAAAAAATTAATAATTTTATTAATGAAAAAAGCTACTAACTCATTATTATTCTAATATTAATAATAGTAATAATATTTATATTTTATTTAAAATAGATTGTCAAATAAAAGTAGGTATATTCATTTATTGAAATTATATAAATAAAATTATATTTAATATTTTTTATCATAAGCATTAAATAATTTTTTACCATACATACTATTGTCAATAATTATATCATATACTATACATATAATGTTTATGTATGTAATTAAATATAGTATCAGTAAATATAGTATCAGTAACCGCTATTATAATTTTACCAAACACTTAATATCAGTTAATTATCAGCTACCACAAGTTAACCAAATAGACTCTTCTTTTAATTTACTTTTATTGCAATTTTTTATTTATTTAGTAGGAAAAATTAGCTATCTTTATTAAAACAAAAATTCCAATTAATTTTTTGAGGAATTAAAGTTGTATATTTTTCTTTTGTTTCAAAATTTAAAATTAAATTTTCTTATGGATTAAAAAATATAACTAAAATAGTTAAAATATAGTATTTTCTTATATATCTTTTTAATATTATTAAATAACTCATATAATTATTTAAATAAAATTTAAGTATTTATATAAAAATATATATTAAATAGAAATTTAATTATTATTCTAAAAATGAATGTAATTTAATAGATAAAAAGTAATTAAATCTATAATTTTAATTAAAAAAACTATAATTTCTCCGAATGTATGACTCAATAAATTTGAGCTCTTTTTATAAATGCCACCAAATTAATTAAAAACATAAAGTTGACCTTTTAATTTCATTTTTTTTTTTTTAATCTTTTCTTGTCATTGTGGGTAATCTACTCACTCAAGCACCATTAGAAATTAAAAATCTGTATTGCAAAATGACTTGGAGACCCTCTCTGTTTCTTCAAAATATACCTATACATCACAACCTTAAATAAATTAATTTGCAAATGAAATTAATTAATTAATTATAATGCTTATGTGAATTAAATAAAAAAAGTCATATGTGAATTCATCCGCACTATCCTCGTAATGCTTTATCCTTTTTAACTATTACTTACATGTCCACCATCAATATCAAAGAGCAAGAAAATAAACTTTCCAACGAACCAATGACATGGGCTTGCCCTGAAATAAAGGAATGTAAAATTGTCAAATCAAAATAGAATTGCAATTAATTAATGGGTAGAGATTTTTGCATTCCTTCCATTTTTAAATACATTTTATTTAAATCTTTGTATTAGATACAATAACTTTAATACTTTTCAATCAAAAATTATATTTCTATCAACTTAAATTATATTTGTAAAATATTTTTTTAATTATTTTATTTCATATTAATTTTTCACTATATTTAATATTTTTGATAATATCCCGTATTTTTAAATATTTTAATACTGTATCAGGATATGCAGTGTTAATAATTTTTATATATAATATTAATATTTTATGAGTTTGTTATTTAATTAAAGCTAATTTTAATTGTTTTATATTATTTTAAGTACTTTACGTAAAAAATTTTTCGGGACTTGCATTTCCGGAGAAATTGACACGTAAATTATTTATTATTAATTATTTTAAATAGATTTTCACATTTGCATGAACTCATATGTATTTTAAAAGTACTAGATAAAGTGTATATATGTGTATTTATTTATTTAACTAGGGTTTAATTAATTACCCTAATATTTTTATTATTTATTATTAGTTTTAATATTATTTAATTAATTATTTTTAGTGTATAAATTATGAAAAAAATATTAAATTATATGTGTGTGGTGTATATTTAATGTGTGTGAGTTTATGTTATTTTAATATATATTGTAAAAGTATATATATATACATATACATTTATTATTTAAACAAAATACAAAGTTTGATAAAATTACAAGATTGCCATCAACCTCATTTTCTTCTTCCCCGATCGTCCCTCACTCCTCCGGCGTTTGCAACTCCGTTCACTCACCGTTGGTGTGCCTCCCGGCATGCCACCTCCTTCCCCAGCCTTCCCCGCCGCCAGCAGCTCCCTATTCCGTCGTGGTTTGGCCGGAATAAGCTTGGGAAGTCGAAACTTGAGCCACCATCGTTCACAGCGTTTTCGGCCACCATTTTCGACACCGCCGGTCTATTTCTTCTCCTTGAGTTCCAGTGAGTGTGATTCCAAGCTTTGTTTCACTTAAAATGGTCTAGATTTGCCTAGATTTCGATTTTGTAATTTCGGCCATTTTAGGTTCTTGATTTTTTTGAAATTTGAATTGATTGATTCATGAAAAATTCCTTCACAAATGTTGTTCCCCTTAGCTTAATCTACATTTTTAAATTTTTGTATAATTTTTGGAATTTATTTTGATTTTTGGGTATTTTTTAATATTTTATTATTATTTTCTAATTTTCTAAAATTAATTAAATAAATTATGAAATTGTTTTTTATGGTAATTATAGGTGTTGAAATAAATTATAGAAATTTATTTGGAATTTTTATGAATTTCTATGTATTTATTTTGAATTTAATTAGTTTATGTAATTTTGGAAAAATAGGGTTAATTGTGTTTTTAATTGAAATTAATTATTTAATTGAGTTTATTTATTGATATTATTGATAAATATGTTGAGAAAATTAATTTTGTGCAATGATATTATTTTTGGTGAATTTTTGGATTAATTTTAGTATATTTATATATAGGGGTATTTTGGTAATTTTACCCTAAATTGGCTAAAAATGTAATTAAATTGGTTTTAATAATTATTTAAGGTATAAAAATGATTTCTACAAATTATTTAGTATTTTTAACTAATTAAAATTATTTTTCGTGAATTATTTTCAAATTATATATATAATATACGATTTTTCTAAATAAATGAGTTTTATCGGTTTTTAATGTGTTTTAGGGTTAATTATGTAATTTCTACTTATAAAATGTATTTTTGGTATATAAGGGTATTTTCGGTATTTCTGTAGCATTCTGTGAATTGTGGACCTCGGTCGGTGATTTGTAGTTTGGAGTCCAACCGAGGGATTTTGGTTGTATTTTGTGTTTATTTTCGAAGTGTGTTTTTTTGCAGGGCCGACTCTACTCTTTGAGTAGAGAGATGTCTGTTTTACTGGGGAGGTTCTGTCGGATTTTCGATAAAATTCTCGTAAAACGTGATGTCCGGTCGAACCCTAATTCTGATTCTGTATCTAATATTCTAGATCAAGTTTCTAGGATATTCTGTTAGTTTTATTCTGATGTCTGTTATTTTTTTTTTGTTTAGTTGCGTCGAGACCAAGACCTAATGGACCAGGCCCATCAGACCCATCTCGAGAAGCACACTAATAATGAGTTACTATTATATATATATATATGTTTAGGGTGCATGATTTAGAAACGTATGTTTTATTTTGATTAACTATGCATAAATAATTCAATTAGTATTTAAGTTTATTTTTAGTTTATTTTAGTTTATCTTTAGTTTATTTTTGGTATATTTTAAATTATATGCATGCTTTATTAAACGTTTATATTTAACATGTTTTTAAATATAAATTTAGTTTGTTTTACGATTATATTGGATTTATTTAACGTATATATACTCAAAATATACCTGGTTTACTTTTGGTATATTTCTAGTATATATATGGTTTATGTTGCTATTTTATTCAATGCATGCATCATTTAATTTTATGAATGTATATTTTAATGAAGGATATCAATAGAACGTGCTACCTAGTGGGCAGCACTAGGACCGAGTACGTACCAGTACGTTTATAGCATTTAGGCTATATTACTAACCATTTGTGGATATTGATTGGATATGATTATCTAATGTGTGATATGATTTGGGAGTGTGATTGTTGGAGCTCGATTGACCAAGTGTCTCGAGGCCAATCACACTGACAGTCAGACTGCTGGAGCTCGGTTGACTTAGTGTCTCGAGGCCAGTCTACTGTCTAAATGGAATAAGTGAATATATTGGAATGAGTGAGCCTGTATGGCTAGAGTGTTGTCTAACACTGTTTTGAGATTGTGATTTTTTAGGGTTCTATTCGATCCTTCATAAACAATGATTTTCAATAAAAATATATAAAATGATTTTATTGCATCTATGTGTATTTGCTTGTATACATACATATTATATATATTTTGATTGTGTGCATTGGCATTTAGTATGCATGTGTATATATTATAGTAATTCACTCAGTGAGGTCTGACTCCCCTCCGTTGACTATTTTTCAAGAGAGTCATCTTCATCAGACCTCAGTAGCAGGCCTGTACGCCAGATTTCTTCTGCCCCGGCTTCTTTGTGTAAACTGTTTATCTGAGTTTTATTTTATGATCTAGACACTGCAGTAGTCATAAAATTGTTAAAAGATATTGTATTATATTTGTATGAATTATGTATTTTAAGAATTTAAACTAGATTTGTATTAAAAGAGTTTATTTATATATATGAGATGAGAATTTGATTTAAATCCCATGATGGTAGATTATTATTTTGATATTTATGATTTTATTCCGCTGCTTAGTATTTTACTTAAATGTGTTATTATTATTACTATTGCATGTTTTATTTTATTTTAGGCTTGCTACGGGTTCCGGATTCGAAAGAATTCCCGTTCCCTAGCGCTGGTCATGACCCCTGTTTTGGGTCGTGACATTTTTAGTATTATATTCTACTATTTTATTAAACTTTTTAATTGAAACTGAAAATTAAATTCACCACTAAATTTTTTTTATGTTGTATAACACCATTTTATTAAAAAATTTAATTGAAAACTTAAAATTAAATTCACCATTGAAATTTTTTTTTTACCATATATAAACACTTGAAATATTAATACAATTAAAAAAATTAAAAATTAATATTTCACAACTAAATTCATAAAGAAATATGACTGCTTTTTAATAAAATTTTGACAATATAAGTTTAACACAAAAATGAAATAATATAACAAATTAATAAAATTATAAATAGTTCTTATTTGCATTCAAGTAATTAATTTTGAGCATGTATGTATAATTAATTTAGTATTGATTATTATGAAAAAAACACTTTTCATAATTTAATGAAATAATAAAATATAATTATTTTAATTTAAGGACAATTAAATCATTTAAACTATAAATAAAGTTAAAGTGGAGTACAATTATCACTAGGAGTAGTGCAAAAATTCTTGCCCTTAATTAATAAGAAGTGCTTAGTGTAGGGGGTGTAATCAATTTGAGTTGACCCGGGCTTTAGCTAGCTCGGGCTTAGTTCGCTTATAAATAAGCCGAACTCGCTATCCTTTATAATGTTCATGAGCTGTTTGCGAGTTTAAATGAACTTAAAGAAATTTTAAAAAATACAAACTATAAATTAAAATTATACATTTAAAAATTAAAAATAAATTTTTTATTAAATAAATTATAATATATTTAATAAAAAATTTTATTTAATTCAAATAATATATTTTTTATAATATGAATTTATATATTATATATTTAAAATCAAATTACTAAACATTAAAATTACGAACTAGCTCACAAACTTCTATTCAAATTTGTTCGTGAGCTTAACAAGCCAAGTTTTGTATACTTTGAGCTCTACTCGTTTATTAAATGAGCTTTAGTATATGAGCTCAAATAAGCTTGTATCAAACTGAACACTAAACTATTCGCAAGTGACTCGACTCATTTAAACTCCTAGTCTAGTGTTCTTTATATAGACCTATTGGTGCGAAAAATACAAAAATTTACAAACTTTTGCAATTTTATTCCAATATTTTAATTTTGAAAAAAATCTCCTAATTTGATAAATATTTGGTAATTTAGCACGAACAACCTTTTAGTTAAAATTAAATAAAAATATTGATGTGACAACTTATAAAATGTCAATTTTATTTTTTAATTTTCTAAATCTATAATGATCCATCAGCCTCAAAATCCAAACATTTCAAAGCTTTGGTAAATTTATCCTAATTTTTAAAATTGATAAAATATTTTAATTTATCCAATTTATTAATATAAATAATTATTCATTTAAAATTAAATAATAAATACATACCTAATAACAAAATAATTATATTTACTATTGAAAAATTGTTAAATTCATAAATGACTTTCATTAATTTCAAAAAATAAAGATATTTTTAATATAAATAATTATTACTCTAGATAATCCAAAATTTTAAATTATTTCATAATTTTTTATTTGAAAGTATTTAAAAATATCTAGCATTTTTTTTGAAAGAAAAAATCTAAGTTCAATATTCAAAAAAAAATTATCATATTTTACTATAGATACATATGTTTAATTTTTAAAAATTTTATTAAAATAATAGTCCATCATAAATTTAAAAATTTACCATATGTAAATTTAATTTTTTAAATATCATGTAAACACTTTTTATTCAATTAATCAAATAATTTTTAATTGAAATAGTTTTTAAAATTAAAAACGGGATAAAATTACTAAAAATTGTAAATGTTTGAATTTTTATGCCAATAGACTTTTATGAATTTTACAATATAAAGGGCAAACTTGACATTTTACAAATGTCATAGCAGCATATTTTATTCGATTTTGACCAAATATCTATTTATGTTAAAATTGTTAAGAATTAATGAGAATGGAACATTTTTGCCAAAACTAAAAAGTTTGGATAAAATTGTAAGAGTTGTAAAGGTTAGGATTTTTCATACCAATAGGCTTATATATTATTTTTTGTTGAACAGTGTCATTTAGTCTAATATTTTTTACTAATGTTTTATAACATCATGATTTGGTATTATATTATTGATAAATGTTATTTTTTTAATTAGATAATATATTCTTAAAAAATAAATTAATTTGAAATTGTAATAATATCAAATTTTAATATAACAGATTGACATAAAACTATTAGATTAAATATTAATTTGAAATTGTTCATAATATTACTTTATAAAATATTAAGGTAGTGAATACTTTTGATTTTGATAAAAAAATTCTCATGATGATTTAAATTTTTTTGGTATCATGATAATATTATAAAGAGAAAAGGTACATTTTTTCCCTAATATTATTTATATCAAGAAGCATATTTGTTCTAAAATATTTTTTTGAACTCAATTATGTACGAGAATTCTAAAATACTTCCTTCTAAGCCCCTTATTCAACGGAGGGTAGCTTCTCAATTTCCTGTCGTTATGTGGATGGATGATGTGACGAGGAGTGGGACCCACAAAAGAGATGTTTGCCAATGAGAGAGTTTTTACCGCCTTTAAGCACCATCCAAGCAAACCTTCATCTGCCCTAATAACTTCTGCATAGTAAAACTGCCGAATTCGGAAACCAACATAGAGTTTTGTCTTTTTCTGTCATCTAACAATGAAACCCTAGAAAACCAAAACTTTACAAGACGAACTAGCACATGGAAGTTGATTAAAGCCAAGGTCGAGAGTTTCCCTATACTGAGGTTGTGAAAGAAGAGTATCTTAAGCAAACGGTAAGACATGTAGAATTGCAGGTCATTTGAATCTGCATAAAATAAGATTTCTTAATGATTTTTGCCTTTTTCTCCTTTTTTATGATATGGTTATGAGCTTGGATGTATGTGCTCCTCTTGGATTGCATTAGTTTTAAGATAATAAACTATGTTTTTGAAAGTAGCATAACCAATAAACATATTAATTTTGTTAAAAACATTATCTGTTGCTAGTTGTTTTTCTTTTTGTTATTGTACAAATGTAGAATGAATATATTGGTTGATTTCAGATATAATTACAGTGGTATTGGGATTAGGAGGGTTCAAAATTTTATTATGTATGGGTGGTGATATGGAGGTTGATTATGATTTTGATCCTAATTTTCTTTGTTGTTCAGACATGTTAAAAAGATACCAAGAAAAATTAAACTACCCAATTGTACTTGAACATGAAAAAATCTTAAAAATGACATGTTTTTGGTACATGTTAATGTGACTATTAGGAAATTATTAAGTTATATTCACAAAAACAATTGGGTTAGGAAGATTGAATTTTATTCAGGCCATGACATAGACATTCCTCCATTTGAGGTTAATATTTTGCGTATTGAATATAATGTAAGCGATGAGTCTAATGAACAACATTGTAGTAGTGGGGTCGGTTTAAGTGAGGAGTCATGTGTAGATGGCCAAAACCCTGAGAACCATGAAATACCTACACAACACAGTCAATTTAATGTGGAAGGGGAGAATATCATTGTTAGTGAACCTCAAGCAAAAATTGAAGCAACGGGCAATATATACGTGGGTTCCAATTGATAAGCATGTACATCAATTAGTTATTCTATTTTATCACATACATTGCTGTGACACTTCTCTCTTCCTTAGCTATGTTTTTTTGTCTATATATGTACTGTGTAAAATTCACTTTGTCAATATATGAAATATACCATTCAGCACTAATTTCTACATGGTATCAAAGCACTATGACTGATAATACCCAATTTGCTCCTATTTCTTCAAACCCTCTCCCATGTCCTTCTACCACAATTCATACCTTTTCAATCAAATTAAACAACAAAAATTATTTGGCATGAAAAGCTCAATTTCTTCATTTGTTAAACTATAAAAAACTAATGGGTTTTGTTGATGGCACCCAACCTCCTCCACTAAAAACAATTCTCAACTCAACTAATCCTCCTATTGAAATTCCAAATCCAGAGTTGAAATTTGGTTTTAGCGTGATCAAATGCTGCTTTCATGGATACTTTCCTCCATCAATAAGGAAGTTTTTCCATATGCTATTGGAATTACATCTTCCCAAGCTACTTGGACAACACTTGCAAACTCTTTTGGTTCAATCTCAAAAATTAACAACTTCAATTGAATATTGAGTTACAGAAATTAAAGAAGAATGATCTATTTTCCAATATCTTCAACAAGTAAAGTCGCTCTTTGATGAATTGTCTGATGCTGGTTGTACCATGACTCCTACTGAATTTAATACGATTATCTATCGCAATATTGGAGTTGAATATCATAGTATTATCATAGCCCTTAATCTTAGACCTGAACCCGTCTTTTTTTAATGAACTCCATAGCTATCTTCTTACACATGAGATTCTTTTAAATAGCACCCATGAACCACCTGATGCTAATCTTACCTATCACCCTCAAGTGCTATATTCTTCCTGCTCCCCTATGCCTTATTTGTTACTTAACCCTTCCTTATCACCTTTGCACAGTCATCCTTCATGGCAACATCGGCACCGTTCATGGAAAAATTATCATGCTTGTCAAATATGTGGTAAGTAACCATATCATAGATAGATGTCTGATACACCTCATTGGCTTACTCTCGGCCTTCTCCTCCACATGCCAACATTATTTATTCAAGTCTGTCTCATTGTGGTCATTCCTTACCCCTTTCTCAGTGCACACTATGGGTTGCTGATACGAGTGCTAATGTTCATATTACCCTAAACATCTCTAATCTCTATACAGGCAATGATCAATTGTTTGTGGGTAATGGTCAAGGTTTGTCAATTTCTATCATAGGTAATTCTTCAATCCCTACTTTTTCCCATTTACTGTCTATTAACAATGTTTTGCATGTTCCTACTATTTCCAAGCCTTTACTTTATGTTTCTAAATTTTGTAATGACAATGCTTATTTCTTTAAACTTTGGCCTTCTTTTTTATTTATCAAGGATCAGAGGATAAAGGTACAACTCCTGCGTGGAGTGAATAAGAATGGCTTGTACATCCTACCTATTATACCAAATGCTCAAGCTTTTTCTTATTGAATCCATTCCATTTAATGTTTGGCACTCTAGACTTGGTCATCCACAACATCGTACTCTCTCCAAGTTTCTCTAAGACAATGCTCTTCTGTATTCTTCCAAAAATAATTCTTCTAAATTTTCTTCTTATTTGTTAAGAAAATTAACAAATATTTCTCTTGCTTTTATTGAACATAAAAGTTTAAAACCCTTTGATATTGTCTGTTATGATGTCTAGAGACCCTCTCATGTTTTGTCAAATTTAGGTTTTTGTTATTTTTTTTTCATTGATGATTATACTTGATATAGTTGGGTTTATTTTTTAAAGAATAAAAGTGATGTCTATCATATTTTTCTTAATTTTGAAGCTCTTGTTGAAACTTAATTTTCAACTAAAATAAAAGCTTTTTAATATTATTAGGTGGTGAGTATTAAATATTAAATAAATATTTTCAGACTTATGGCATTATCCATCGGATTTCTTGCCCATACATTCATGAACAAAATTGTATGTTCGAACAAAAAGTTGGCCATTTAATGGACAACGTCTAACATTGCTTGCTTACAGTTATATCCCTTTTCACTACTAGCCATATTCTTTGGAAACTACCATTAATTTCATTAATAATATGCCTACTAATGTTCTTTATGGGCACTCTCCTTATTTTTCTTTATATGGTCGACATCCCAAGTTTGATTCCTTAAAAATATTGGGTTGTGCCTTCTTCCCTCTTTTAAGACCATACAATAAACAAATATTTGATTTTCGCACTAAAGCTTATGTTTATTTAGGGCTTAACATCCTACTTTGGTCATCAATGTCTTGATCCTTCTATTGACAAAATATATCTTGCTAGACATGTTCAATTCAATGAAGCTCAATTTCCATCTAAAACATCACCTAACACTCCCATACAATTTGTCTCACTCGATTTCACCCCTTGGTTATAGTTGTATGTTACGAACCATTCACTTTCATGCCAAATAGGTACTGTGTCCTTATCTCTTCTTTTTATCTTATTTTATTTCAACTAACCCCTTTTCAAGTTAACTTTCCTTGCCCACAACCGACTCTACATCTCAACCTCATCTCTAGTAGTCCCTCGTTCACCTTAACACCACAATCCATATCCATCACCCTTATCTCCTGCCCGTCTCTCGCCCGCACCTAATCTTTCTTCAACTTCATCTCCTTCACGATCATCTTCATAAGCAATCGGTCTCAACTTTTTTATTAACCTCACCTTTTATCCCATCCATCATCCTCATCAACTACAACAACCACGAGACATCTCTTCTGCTATTGTATCACCCCTCTGCACTCATCAAATAGTGCTTCGGCCTTCCTTCCACCATGAAAAAATATGAAGCTCACCTCTTTATCACTCCCTTACTAAGTTCACAACCTCTTAAACCTACTACATTTGTGTCACGATCCAAACTCAGGAGTCATGACCGGCGCTAAAGAATAGAATTCACAAGAATTCAGAACCCATAGCAAGCTTAAAATATAACAACTCAACAATCCATAAACATAAATATACCTCAGAATTAAAAATGTTTAAATACAAAATAACTTTCATATTATATCACAATAAGATATATTCATACAAATATTCAAATACAAAACCTCACTCAATAACAATATAAATACTACAACAAGACATGCTACTACTGCAGTGTCTAATTAACAGAAAAAGTGACCGTTCAAAATTTATATAAGTCAGCCGATGAGGAAAGGGTCCGATGACGAGAACTAATACGAGAGGTCTGATGAAAAGGATCTTGAAAAATAATTGAGGAGGGTCAGATCTCACCGAGTGAATTATTATTATATATATACATGTAACTTAAGCATACAAGCAATCAAGCATTAATATAGTATTTATATATTTTTATTTATAAAATTTATACACACATTTCAAGTAGATGATTAAAAATAATTTTCATATCAATACACAAATGGAAATTATGTTGAGGATCATACCAAAATCCTAAAATTTTCCATAACCTCAAACACTAAACCTCACTAGCTAACAGACTCACTTAAATCTAAAAATATTTCTCTTCTCAAATTTAACAGTGGATTGGCCTCGAGACATTGAGTGAACTGAGCTCCCGTAGTTTTACTACCGGCATAACTGACCCCAAGACACTAAGTCAACCGAACTTCCGCAATCACACAATTATTTAACCATAATTCAATAATCCATTTAACTATATCTCATTTCAATAAAAATTTATAGCCTAACCTCTAACGTACTACTGCGCAACAATCCTAGTGTAGCCCTCTAGATAGCATGTTTTACAGCTATTCTCCAAAATATCATATCAAAAATAAAATAATAAAATTATATTAAAATATAAACAGCATCCAAACTACACAAATATATATATATATATATATATATATATATATATATATATATATATATCAACAATAACAATTAACATTTAATGCAACATAACATAGTAAAATTCATATTTATTAAAAATATGGATGCTAATAATATTTTCTACATTCAATGCATACATATAATAATGACTCATAGGTGAAATGCGTTCCTCTATGATGACTCAATTGACCCTATCCTGTAGGCCTTGGTCTTGACGCAGCTATAGAAAATAATAATAAAATAATTAGGATAAAAAATCCTAACCTTATATATTCTAGATTTCTAAGGAAAAACTCGATTTAAAACAGGACTCTAATAACTCAAGACTAAATACAAATCCGATTTCACATTTTACAAGAAATCCATCAAAAATTCGACAGAGTCTCCTTTGTAAAACGGGTATCTCTCTACTAAAAGTAGAGTCATTTCTGCACAAAAACACATTTCAAAATATTTTCAAAGCTAAACATCTTGGGTTGGGCCCACGAACAATAATTATGCCCAACCGATAACCAACATCACAAAATATACAATAAAATAATATAATTTCTCAAATCATCAAAATATATCATAAAAATATTAAAGCAATTTATTTTCCAAATAAATAATGTTTTGCTAATAAAATCAACTAATAGTAGAAAATTTTCATTTTACAAATAAATTAGCATAAATTGTAAATAATTATAAAAATCACTTATTATTATCATAAAAATAATATAATGCTAATTTAGGCTCAAAAATAAGAAATAAATTTATTTCATATATTTTCCAAAATAACTAATAAATAATTAATAATTGGAAAATAATTATAAAAATTATTTTTACACTTTTATTAATCAAAATAGTCTAAAAATAATAATTATTAACAATTTTAATTAAAATTTAAATAATTACAAATTTCTAACATTTTTCCAAAAACACATATTTATACATAATCTTTAAAAATTCATATTTAAATTTCCATGCATAATTTCATAAAACTTCCCTAACAAAGTTTGATCTACATAATTAATAGAATTTATTAAAAATATAAAATTTTTCAGAGCTCGAAACAGTAATCCAACGCCTAGAAAATTCAAAAAATAATTAAAAATCCTAATTAGCAAGATCTTAAGCTCAATTACATTTTATCTCAAAGTAACTATATCTAATTAAATCAAATTCAAGCTCAATTAAAAAAATAACTAAAAATTAACCTAAAATCAATGTCTTAAAATTGAGGTTATTACCAGCTCGGATCGAAGCAATTGATGGAGGGGTTTAGAAGCCCGGAGGGAGAGTTTCCGATCAAGACCGGCGGCATCGCCTGAGGTGGCCGAAAACATCACCGGTGAGCCCTTCAACAATCTAGCACAAAAAGAGAATGAGAGGAAGAAGAAAGAGGGGATGTCACCGAAAGCTAGAGGTACTGGCGGTGTCGGGTGGCTTGGCAATATTGACAAGTGGCGATTCAACGTGGTGGCAATGGCTGGACAGTAATGGTGGCGGTGGTAGTTGGCATTGTCGGTGGATGGGGAAAGGAAAGAATGAAAGGAAAAAAGAAAAAGAAAAGGAGGGGAAGAAGAAGAAAAAGGAAAAAAAAATCATTTTTTGTACTTTTTTTAATTATACAAAATAATAATAATATTTTGATATTTTAAAATCTTAATTTCTCCCAAAATATTTATACACTTAACAATTAATAAAAATTTAATAAAACTACACAAATAATAATAATCTCATAAATATTCAAATAATAATTAATACTAATTAATTCCACATTTAAATTTAACAATTAATTAAAAATTTAGGTTATAACAATCTTCCCCCATACAAAAATTCATCCTCAAATTTTAATAAATAAAAAGGAATACAAGGTCTATAGAGGAAACAAATAAGGATATGTCACCCGTATCTCTGCCTCAGTCTCTCACGTGTGCTCTTCCACATTATTGCTCCTCCACATAACTTTGACCATCAGAATCTACTTAGAACACAACTGTCAAACTTGATAGTCAACATAGCCCCTGGTTCTTCCTTGTACATTAGATCTTCATTCACTTCCACACTCTGAGGATGCAAAATGTGCGAAGGACCTGAAATATACTTCCTAAGCATCGACATGTGACACATTGAATGCACCTGAGATAAATTTAGAGGCAAAGCCAACTAATATACAACAATGGCAACTCTCTTCAATATCTCAAAAGGTCTTATATATCTCGGTGCTAACTTTTATTTTTTGTCAAATCTTATAACACCCTTCATTGATGACACCTTCAAGAATACATAGTCTCTAACCTGAAATTCCACATCCTTGCGCTTTAGGTCTGCATAACTCTTTTATTTGCTAGTTGCTATTTCTAATCTTCTTTTGATTAAAAAGACCTTCTTAAATGTGTCTTGGATAATTTTTTGTCGAGTTAATTCTCTTTCGCTGACTTCATTCCAACACATTGGAGATTTACACTTCCTTCCATATAATGCTTCATATATTGCCATCTTAATACTGTTATGGAAGCTGTTATTATAATCAAACTCTACCAATGACAAATGATCATCCCAACGGCCTCCAAGATCTATTACACACATTCTCAACAAATCTTCAAGTGTTTGGATCATTCTCTTAGACTGAACATCTGTTTGAGGATGAAAAGCAATACTGAAATCAAGTCTGGTACTCATCGCTTCTTGCAACTTCTATTAAAATTAAGAGATAAACATCGAACCTCTATCAGAAATAATGGAAACAAGCACCCCATGAAGACACATAACATTCTTGATGTATAGCCTAGCCAACTTGGCCACTGAAAAAGTAACTTTAATTAGCAGAAAATGAGCTAACTTGGTTAACCTGTCCACTATCACCCAAATGGAATCATATCCATCCTTTGAACATGGCAATCCTATCATAAAATCCATGGTGACTCTCTCCCATTTCCACTCAGGGATCAAAAGAGATTGAAGCTTCCTAGAAGGCTTTTAATGCTCTACTTTCACTTGCTGACAGGTCAAACACTTATAAATAAATTCAACTACATCTTTTTTCATTCCATCCCACCAATAAAGATCCTTAATATTATGGAACATCTTAGTAGAACTAAGATGTACATTGTAGACTGCAAAATGAGCTTCTTCCAATATCTCTTCTCTTAAATTATCTATATCAAGAACACTTAATCTCCTACTGATCCATAGAACACCTTTATCATTAAGATTAAAATCAGTAAACTTCCCTTCATGAACTTTCTCCATAAGCTCAACCAAATTAGGATCTCAGCTCTAAACTGCTTTGATCTTATCCCTAAATGTTTATCTAACTCTAAACTGAGCTAACAATCCTCCTGACCTATCCATCTTCATCATCAACCCTTAGTCCACCAACATGTGCATCTCTTAGATCAACAGTCTCCTCTCTACACTGATATGAGAAAAATTACTTGAAGACTTCCTACTCAATGCATCTACTACCATATTAGCCTTACCTGAATGATATAAGATATCATAGTTATAATCTTTCAGAAGTTCTATCCATCTCCTCTACCTAAGATTCAAATCTCTCTACTAAAAGATATACTTCAAACTCTTATGATTAGTGTAGATTTCGCATGTTACCCCATATAAATAATGTCTCTAAATCTTAAGAGCAAAGATTATAACAGTCATCTCTAGGTCATGAGTAAGATAGTTCTACTCATGTTTTTTCAATTGCCTAGAAGCATAAGCCACTACCCTTCCATTCTGCATCAACACACAACCTATGCAAACTCTGGAAGCATCACAGCACACAGCGAACTTGTATGCTCCATTGGGCAAAATTAACACTAGAGCTGTTCTCAACTTCTTTTTTAATAGTTATAAGTTATTCTCATATGCGTCTAACCATATAAACTTCATATTATTCTGAGTCAGTCGGGTCATAGGTGTTATAATCCTTGAGAAATCCTAGATAAACCTCCTACAATAACCAGCCAAACATAAGAAACTTCAAATCTCAATGACTGTTGTCGATCTAGGCCACTCAAATACTACTTCAATCTTCTGTGGATCAACCTGAATGTCATCATTAGACACTATATGCCTATGGAATGCTACACTTTCTAGCTAAAAATCACATTTTGAGAACTTAGCATAAACCTGATTCTCCCTTAGTGTCTATAGCATAGTTCTCAAGTGATATACATGTTCTTCCATACTTTTTAAATACACCAATATATCATTAATGAATACCACTACAAACTGATCAATAAATGGTCTGAATACCCTATTCATCATATCTATAAAGACTACTGGTGCATTGGTTAATCTAAAGGACATCACCATAAACTCGTAGTGGCCATATCTAGTATGAAATGTCATTTTAGGAACATCGGCCTCAGTGTTCAGTAATTGATAATAGCCCAACCTCAAGTTGATCTTAGAAAAGAACTGTGCATCCTAAAGCTGATCAAACAAATCATCTATCCTCAAAAAAGGATACTTGTTCTTAATAATCACCTTGTTCAATTCTCTATAATCAATGCATAGTCTTAGAGGACCATCCTTCTTTTTCATAAATAGGTTTGGTACACCCTAAAGAGAAGTAATGGGTCTTATGAAACCCTTGTCCAGCAAATCTTCCAACTGCTCCTTTAACTCTTTCAACTCCACAAGAGTCATCCTATAAGGTGGCATAGAGATAGGAACTGTACTTAGAATTATATCAGTGTAGAATTCAATCTCCTTGTGAGGTGGTAAACCTGAAAATTAATTAGGTAAGACATCTGAAAACTCACATGCTATAAAAACATTTGAGATGGATGTCGATTCTGCTGTAGTATCCTTGACGAATGCCAAGTATCCTTGACACCCTTTTCTCAGCATCTTTCTTACTGTAATAGTAGAAATAAGATTCTGAGGTATAGAACTTTTATCACCCATAAACTTGAATTCCTCTACATCTAGAATTCTAAAAAATCACCTCTTTGCTATAACAATCCACTACAGCATGATGCTGAGATAACTAATTCATACCCAATATTACATCAAAATCCATTACATCCAGCAACACTACAAATAGCTCTCTACCTTCTGCTAACACAGGATAGCCAAAAAGAATCATATTGGTGTCTAATGAATCACTTAGAGGTGTGGCAACTAATAAAGGAATTACCATCCTCATAGCTTATCAACCCAATTTTGAAGCAAACACTAGGGACATAAAAGAATGGGTAGCACCCGGATCAATCAAAACTCTAGTATTAATAAAACATATCGGAAGTGTACCTGCTACAACTGTGTCGGATGCCTGAGCATCTTGCTATATGAGAGTGAAGACTTTGGCCTATCATTTACCTCTCTGCTGGTTGGTAAAAGCTTTTCCAAATCCTTTTGCACTGCCTCTACCCCCTCTACCTCACTCCTACTATGTTATAAGCTAAGAAGTGCTCAAGTACTAAAATGGCGATGATTAAAACTGAGCTGAAGCTACACTAGCTGAAGATGAGTGGGGAAACTACTATTGAAAACTAAGGATAAGATCTGGCAAAATGTACCATCTGTCTATATCAAAAATGTCTCCTATAGCCATATAACATGGTCCCTGATGGACTTTTCCACATGTCTAGTAGGCACTGGCTGTAGATCATGTACTACCGTATCCAGAATTCTGCCTACTACTACTACTGGTAGCACATAAACTGAATCTAACAAATCTGCAGGTCCCACTCGACCATGTCTACCACTCCTATGGACTCTCTACTGGGGTCTCTAGTCTGTTGAATAGATCCTTTGGGCTAACTACTAGAGCCAATATAAAATGTCAAATATAGAGTATCCTGATATCCTCTTACTCTGGTACCTCCCATATAGTAGAAATTAGGCATAACTCTTGCCTGATAAGCCCAAGCTCAATCTCTTTAGCTAGCTCAATCATTGAATCAAGAGTCAAGCCCATAGTAGGCATCCCAATAAATGTAGAGCCCAATCTAATAATATAGGTGGTGATACCAAAATATTGATCCCTTATTATGTCCTTGGCATATCTAGATAACCGAAGAAACTCTCTGGTATACTCTCTTACCAACCTGTCACCTCTGTAAATATTCATTAGCTGAAGTCTGTAACTTATTCATATCGGCTCAAGGCAAAATCATCTCATGAATCGCTCTCTAAACTGAGCCCAAGTCATGTAGTCATATAGGGCTGGATCACTTGAATAAACCAATTTAACACTGGCCCCTTAACTGATAACTTGACAATCAAAATCCGCTAATACTCGACTCAATCAGATGAAGAAAATCGAGCAGGTCTGAAGTCCCACCAAAGGATATCCTACTGAATTTAGCATAAAATAAAGTTGCCTTTGGGTTTGACATTTCTTGAACTCCCCACTAATATAAAGGCTACAAAGGTAGTACGACTTGGGGTATAGTTGTTGTAACTTACTGAACCTCTAGTGTAAAAGTAGCTTCCTCAAAATCCTGGCCTATAGATTTCTCATCCTGTAACTCTCTTTGTCTATGGTGACCTGCCGCTCCTTTGGGTCTACCTACACCTTTACCCCTATGGCTAACCAGCAGCTCAAGAAGTAGAATCTCATCCTAGTATGACTCCTCATCCTCGGGCTCATTGATTAGTGGAGTGACTCATGCTCTCCTCCTCATTCTGAAAAGAACATAAACAAACACAATTCTGATAAAAATAAATTTCCTAATGGTTACACAAAATTCTAAAGCAATGAAGACTTTCAAAGACATAATCGAACCTAATTGTTGCAGTAGTTTTAAAGAAAACTCAGACTTTAGCAACCTAAGTCCTACAATACTAAACCTAGGCTCTAATACTAACTTTGTCATAACTTAAACCACCCGAAAGTCATGACCAACACTAGGGAACAAGAATTCGCAAGAATTCAGAACCCCGTAAGAAGCTTAAAATATAACAACTCAACAATCCATAAACATAAATATACCTCAGAATTAAAACTTTTCAAATCCAAAATAACTTTCATATTACATCACAATAAAATATATTCGTATAAATATTCAAATACAAAACCTCAGTCAATAACAATATAAAATACTACAACAAGACATACTACTACTGCAACGTCTAATTAATACAAGGGGTGATAGTTCAAAATTTACATAAGTCAGCCGGTGAGGAAAGGGTTTGGCAAAGAGAACTACTATGATAAGTCTGATAAAAAAGATCCTGAAAAATAATTAAGGGGAGTCAAACCTCACTGAGTGAATTATTATTACATATATACATGCAACCTAAGCATACAAGCAATCAAGTATTAATATAGTATTTATTTATTTATATTTAAATAATTTATACACGTATTTTAAGCAGATGATTAAAAATAATTTTTATATCAATAAATTAATGGAAATTAAGTAGAGGACTAGAGCAGAACCCTAAAAATTTTCACAACCTCAAACACTAAACCTCATTTAGCTAACAGACTCACTTAAATCCAAAAATATTTCTCTTCTCAAATTTGACAGTGGACTGGCCTTGACACACTGAGTCAACTGAGCTCCTGTAGTCTAATTGTCTGCATGACTGGCCTCTAGACATTGAATCAACCAAACTTTCGCAATCACACCACTCTCTAACCACAATTCAATAATCCATTTAACCATATCTCATATCAATAAAAATTTATAGCCTAGCATTTAGTGTACTTCTGTGTAACAGTTCTAATGTAGCACACTAAGTAGCACGTTCTACAACTATCCTTCAAAATATTATATCAAAAATAAAATACTAAAATAATATTAAAATATTAACAGTATCCAAATTACACAAATAAATATTTGCCTTATATATATATATATATATAACAATTAACATTTAACGCAAAATGTCATAGTAAAATTCATATTTATTAAAAATATGGAGGTTAATAATATTTTCTACATGCAATGGATATATATAATAATAACTCACAGGTGGAAAGCGCTTCTCTAGACTCAACTGACCCTATCATATAGGTCTTGGTTTTGACACAACTATAGAAAAATAATAATAAAATAATTAGGATAAAAAATTCTAACCTTATATATTCTAGATTTCTAAGGAAAGACTTGATCTAAGACACAACACTAATAACTCAAGACTAAACATAGACCCAATGTCACATTTTACAAGAAATCTACCAAAAATTTGGCAGAATCTTTGTAAAACGGACATCTCTCTACTAAAAGTAGAGTCATTCCTGTATGAAAACACACTTTAAAATATTTCCAAAGCTCAACATCTCAAGTTGGGCTCTCGAACTACAATTCACACTCAATCGAGAATCAACATCACAAAATATATAATAAAATAATGTAATTTCTTGAATCATCAAAATATATCATAAAAATATTAAAGCAATTTATTTTCCAAATAAATAAAAAATTCTAATTATTAAATAATGTTTTACTAATAAAATCTATTAATAGCATAAAATTTCCATTTTATAAATAAATTAGCATAAATTGTAAATAATTATAAAAATCACTTATTATTATCATAAAAATAATATAATGCTAATTTAGGCTCAAAAATAGTAAATAAATTTATTTTTCATACATTTCCCAAAATAACTACTAAATAATTAATAATTGGAAAATAATTATAAAAATTATTTTTACACTTTTATTAATCAAAATAGTCTGAAAAAATAATTATCAACAATTTTAATTAAATTTTAAATAATTACAAATTTCTAACATTTTTCCAAAAACACATATTTATACATAATCTTTAAAAATTCATATTTAAATTTCCATGCATAATTTCATAAAACTTCCTTAACAAAGTTTATTTGACATAATTAATAGAATTTATTAAAAATATAAAATTTTCCCGAGCTCGAAACAGTAACTGAACACCCGAAAAATTAAAAAAAATTCAGAAAAATAATTAAAAATCATAATTAGCAAGATCTCAACCTCAATTACATTTAATCTCAAAGCAACTATATCTAATTAAATTTAGGTTAGGTCAATTAAACAAATAACTAAAAATTAACCTAAAATCAATTTCTCAAAATTGAGGTTGTTACCAGCTCAGATAAAAGCAATAAATGGAGGGGTTTCAAAGCCCGGAAGGAGAGCTTTCGATCAAGACCAACGGCATCGCCTGAGGTGGCCAAAAACATCGTCGATGAGCCCTTCAACAATCTGGCGCTAAAAGAGAACAAGAGGAAGAAGAGGGAGGGGATGTCACCGGAAGCTAGAGGTACTAGTAGTGTCGGGTGGCTCAGCGACATTGGCAGGTGGCGGTCTGACGTGGTGGCAATCGCTAGACAATGATGGTGGCAGTGGTGGTTGGCACTGTCAATGGGTGGGGAAAGGAAAGAAAGGAAGAAAGAAAGAAAAAGAAAAGGAAGAAAGAAAGAAAAAGAAAAGGAGGGGAAAAAGATGAAAAAAGAAAAAAAATCATTTTTTGTACTCTTTTTTTAATTATACAAAATAATAATAACTTTTAAAATAATAATAATATTCTAATATTTTAAAATCTAAATTTCTCCCAAAATATTTATACACTTAACAATTAATAAAAATTTAATAAAACTACATAAATAATAATAATTTCATAAATATTCAAATAATAATTAAGACTAATTAATTCCACATTTAAATTTAATAATTAATTAAAAATTCGAGTTATAACAATTTGCCTAAGCTATAAAACATAAGGAATGGGGAGATACAATGAATTTAGAATATCACACTCTTTTAAGGAACAAAACCTGGAGTATTGTGCCTCGCCCTTCTCATGTTAATGTCATTGGCAATAAATGGATTTACCGAGTGAAGCATAATTCAAATGGTAAATATCTCATTTCAAAACCTGTCTTGTTGTTAAAGGGTTTGATCAACAATCCAGTGTTGACTATGTTGAAACTTTCAGTCTCGTGGTAATGGCAACTACCATTCATACCATAAAGTGAGGAGTCATATGTAAATGGCCAAAACCTTGAGAAACATGAAATATATACACAACACAGTCAATTTAATATGGAAGGGGAGAATATCATTGTTAGTGAACCTCAAGCAAAAACTGAAGTAAGGGGCAATATATAGGTGGGTCCTAATTGATAAGCATGTATATCATTTAGTTATTCGATTCTATCACATACACTATTGTAACACTTCTCTCTTCCTTAGCTACGTGTTTTTGTTTATATATGTACTGTGTAAAATTCACTTTGTCAATTTATGAAATATACCATTCAACATTAATTTCTACACTAATAATATTATAAGTGAAGAGGGAGAAGAAGAGCAATTAAATAAGGATGAGAGTGAAATAATGAAAGTGAGGAAGAGAGGGACTTAGAAAAAAGTGTGTTACCTCAAAAAAGAGTTAAATATGATGGCCATGATGACAAGAGTTATTTCATTCTTAGAATGACCCATGCCAATGCAATAGAAGCAAGAGAACTCATCACCAAATATGTCGTCTTCGCTGGGTACAAATTGAAACTAAATTCTAATGAGCCACATAGGATTAGAGCTAGGTGCAGGATAACTATTCTTTTAGTCTTAGGCTACTATTTTTATAAAATAGGCAGAATCCTGGTTTGCCTGTGAAGACATTAATTGACTCACATGAGTGCTTTATGCATTTTTCACTCCCTAATTGCACTGTTGCATTTCTAACCAAATACTTCAAAGATAAAATCCATAAAAATCTTAAGTATAAGGTAGCAGATATGAAATTAGATGCTAAAACTATTTTGTCTTGACTTGAAATCCAAAAAAAGGCACATGGCAAACGTTAGGAAATGAAAATTCGAAAACTTATGATTAGCCTTTAAGAATTTTAACAAAAAGTTTATCTAACACTCAAAATTTTTTAAAGAAAAATTGGTAAAGTTTTCCCCACACTAAGGTAAATCCAAAACCTATAAAGCAAATACATGCACTCCCAAATTATATTTCAACCAATTTCTTCATTTCATCACAATAACCAACAATATTCGGCCACAAATACGAACTATACAAAGTAGCTCAACCATTGTGGTGTCTAGAGCACAATACATAATGTTAAACATCAACATGACCTATGTAAGATGGTCAGAGAAGAATAAGATTGGCGTAGCATAAGGTGACAAATATCAAACTCTCAAAATCCTTAAAAATAATTGAGAAAAATTAGACATCACTAAGGAAATTAATATAAAGAAATGCACGTTAGTTCAAAAATAATTATTTAAAACCATTAAAAAATACTAAATTATTTAAACCAATTAAAAATCAAATTTTAAATCCATTATTTCTTAAAATCCTTCCTTCACTTCCATAAAATATAATTTCATTGAAAATATCAATATTTTTTTTGTTAAAAAATATATATATAATATAAATTAAAAATATTTTTAGTAGAATAAGAGTGGTAGAATGATTTATACCTTAAATCTAATAGTCTATCGACTCTCTTGAATTCAAGTGACTACTGATACCCTAAGAGCAAGCATGACCAGGATTCATCTGTCGTCATTCATTTAATTCAATAGTCTCAAGAGAACAAGCTGAGCAAGAGTCCTCCCCTAAGAGAACAAGCTCAACCAAAATTCATATATCATTTTTCCTTGAGAGAAAATGCTCCACCAAGATCTAATCACATCACATATACATACCTAACCCAAAAATCAAAACAAGTGCACAAGTAATCTGAATGACACTCACCAAGAAGCATGTTCTACTAATTTCTCCTAAACATTATATGATGAATAAATACTGTAACATCACTTCCAAAAATCCATGTTAATGCAATGAAATCAAATGTTCTAAATAAATTATACATGTTCCAAGATTCATGCTAATAATAAGGTCATCGCCACATATATATATATATATATATATATATATATATATATATATATATAATGTAAAAAGTTTAGTGGCCTAAATATAATTTTGCCTTCTAACAAAAGAAAATTGTTTAATCAGCACGTAAAGTTGCCTGTTTAGTAAACTTAAAAATTATTAACAACTCTAATGGTTGATTTTTCCTCCTACAACTTTCAAATACAATATTAAATTTTGTAAGATCTAAGTTGAAATAGTTGAAAAAAAAAAATCAACTATTGTCGGGATTCATCTTGTCATTTTAGTCATTCAAGTGGACTAAAACATATGCATCCAATTGAAATATTGATTTATTTTTTGGTATATTACAATTTTCCCTGTATTTTAACGCATTATACTACTTTATTCCTAATATTTGAAAAAAAAATTATTCATCTTTGAATTTTTGAATTTTAACACTCATTAGTCCTTCTGTCAGAAATAAAATAATATGAAAATTCAAAATTTAAGAATGAATAAATATTTTTTTAAATATCAAAAATAAAGTAATGTAATATGTCAAAATATATAGATAAAATTGTAATTTATCTTTTTTTTATTAATAATAGTTGAGATTAACTTATAGAAGATTATTTTTGTTGAAGCAACATTTCAGTTTTGAACTGTGATATATATAATTATATTAAATTAATTATTATAAGACATTTAATGTTACTGTAATCTTACACATATATATATATATACACACTATCACCTCTGCTTGTGCACACATAAAAAAATTAACTATATACTGCTAGTATGTTATATAGTTAGAACATTTGTGGTAATAATGAAGATATGCAGTGGAACTAATTACTTCCATCCTATTTCATTCGTGATTAGTCAAATTCCAAACTTAACACCTCATTTTAATATATTAAAATTAAAGAACAAGTTTAACAGCCCTTATCAAATTACCATCATCTAATGCTATATATATATATATATATATATATATATATATACCCTTCAAGTCAAAATCACAACTGAAGGATTCTTCTTTCCTGATACAGTTGCAAAAATAGACAAAGAAAAAGATGTATCAATACAAAATATACAAATTGATTTTGCACCACAAAAAACAAAAACAATGAACAAACCCTACATATATACGATATATGTGCTGTATCTTCTCCAACTTTCACACTCTCTTTAATGCTCTCATCAACATCTATTAATTCAAATGATAAGAATTTTAATTTTTTTTTAAAAAAATGAAATTTGAATTTGAACCTTACGTATAAAAAAACAGTAAAAGAGAACAATTAAAGAGTTTTACTTCTTCTATAATATTTATCGAATTCAAATTTGAAAATAGTTAAAATTTTAATATAGTTATATAATTTATATGAAAATCGAATATCAAAAATATTAAATTAAAAAAATATTAGATGCTTCTTGAATCTTTTGATTGGTTTCATTTATTTAATTGTTTCCCCTCTTTTCTTCTGCTCCGAAAAATTCTCTTCACAAAGAGGAAAATTACAAGTCAAGTGAGAATAAACCCTACCAAAATTGACAACACAAAAAGTGACATACGTATACACCAAGTGTCTTGTATACATGTTTGTGAAAAATGCTAATGTCAAGAAACGAAGACGCATTAAATTTTGTCTTTTTTCGTAGTTCTTTCAATAAATTTCATGCAAGTATCCAAGTCCTTGTGTTGTCCTAAATTGCATGTGTCTTCAAATCAAGATATATCAAAACGTTAAGTTGTTTTCCATGTCATGATTTTGCCTTGTTGATAGGGCAAATTCAATATGAACATTGGCCCATAAATGGACTCAATGGTATTGATTGGTTTTTGTCTTGGCCAGCTGTGGTTTTGCAATAAATTAGTGATGTGTGCTTGAATTTTTGTGCTATAGCTAATGAATTTGCTCATTTCTTGATCTTGGCTTAGCGTTCTAGAAAACAAATATCGTGCACAAAACCACATATGAGATTAAGGCAGAAAACAAAAACCTGGAAGGAAAGTCAGACGGATGACCCCTTTTTTTTTTCCCCCAAGCTGCTGATATTTATTTTCAAGTATGAATGCTAAAGAATTCTACCTAACTGGGAAGGGTAGAGGCTCTAGAAACTTTAGATTATGGGTTCAATTTTTTATGAAAGCATTAATAAGGATTTTATGTAAATAGTTTGTAAGTTGTAATAGTTATTGAAAAATTTGTTTAAAAAAAAATAGTCATTGAAAATTAATATAATAATATTTAGAATTATTGTATCCTGAATGGGAGCAACCTGTCAAAAAAAATTCTCAAATATGAATACTGTTTTTTTTTTAATATCAACTTGATGAAAAGGTTATTAGATAATAGAGATTGTTAGGAAACTAACAATTTTATATAGCTTTTAAAAAATAACAAATCTTTCATCCTCTGCTCATTAAGGGTAAGGGTGGAGATTTTTGCACTCCACCCGTAACTTTTTGCACTCTATTTTTATTTTTTTTAGTATTATAAATTATATAGCTATACTTTGTTGAAAATATTTATTCTTTTACTAATTACAATTACAAAATTACTAATTACAATTACAAAATTACCTTCTTCTTTTTTTTCATTTTCCTGCCAAATTCATGTTTGATGTTTAACATTTTAAAATTATTTGTAATTGATTTTTTTTATTTTTTCACGTTAATAAAATTTGATATAGTCAATTATTTTTTTTTATAAGTATTCTTTAATTTTACCTTATTTTCATTGTAAAATTTGCATCAATAATAGTAAATAACATATGTTTTATTTTTTATGATGATGTTTTTTTAAATATCATATGCACATTATTTTACTTTTTATTTTATCATTATTTTTTAAAAATAATTTAAAAATCAAATTAATCATTATAAAATTCAACAATGATTTATTATATAAAAAGTGTTCATAAATTCAATGAATAGAGGTCAAATCAATTTACATATAATTTAGATCAAATATATCACAACAAATACTTTAATTAAATTATAGTACAAAAAGTCCATTTAATAAAAAAAATATAGCACTTATTTTTGTATATATTATTAATATGTTATAACACTTCTCTTCAACATTAAAATTACAACAATTTTTTTATATGATAAATTTTTGTTAAATTTTTATAATATATGTTTTTAACCATGTAAATTGATTTTTATATTATTCTTAAAAAAACTTTATGATAAGAAAAATAAAAATAAAATAATGTGTATGATATTAAAACTGTTCACAAAATTAAAAATAAAAAATAAAAAGTGAAGAAATATTGTTATTTTTTACATTTGGTGCAAGTTTTACAATTGAATAAACAAATTAAAAAATAATTAAGTATGGCAATTTTTTTATTGCAAAAAAAAATGATGTTGCTCAAGTACCATTAGTTTTATAATTTTAAACATTAAATAGTACATTTAGATTAAAAAAAAAGTAAAAAGAGTATAGTTTAGGAATAGTAATTAATGAAAAAAATAAATACTCTAAATAAAGGATAATTATGTAATCTAAAATTTAAAAAAAAAATAAAAGGAGTGTAAAAATCCCCACCCTAAATTAAAATAAGGATAGAGGTTTATGGCACTCGGTCCATTCATTTTTGTACTTTATTTTTGGTTTTTTAGAGTTGTAAAGTATACAAGAGATAAATGTATAAATGGTGTTTAAATTTTTTTTTTTTTTTATTTTAGCATTCGAACATTTATTTTTTCTCAATTAAGTGTTTGAACTTGTAAAAAAATTTTAAAATGGTGTCTCTAACTAGTTTTATAGTTCAAAGTACTTATGTATTTTATTTTGAATAGTAAATTGACTTAAATACCCTTCTTTTATATTAAACTTTATTTTCTTTTTTATTCTAATTATTTTTAAAAAAATTCAAAATGAGAAACTATTTTTATTTATCATATTAAATTGAAAAGATTAATTTTCTTTTTCTTATTTTATTAATTATAGTCATTAAATTTAATTTTTAATTGATAATTTTAGTCAAATAAAATTTTATTCACTAAAAATTGATTTTTTTAATTTTTAATTATAATAAAAAATTTAATTGTATTTTTATTTTAATTAAATCATATTTTTCTTTTCACTCTTTCTAGTAAATTAAAAATTAATTTAATATTTCTATTTTATTTTTATTTTGAATAATAATTTTTTAATTTTTATTTTATTTTAATAATATTTTTTATATTTTTAAATATTAAATATTTATATAAGTGAAAAAGAATAAGTTTTTTAAATTAAAAATAAAAATGAATCTTACTTAAAGGGCATTTTAGTCACTTACTACTTAAAATAAGACAAATAATCCCTTAAACTTGTAAAACTTGCTAGAGATACTAATTTAAAAAAAGTTTATAGATTCAAACGTCTAATTGCAAAAAAAAAGTTATTTAAACATCAAAATAGTAAAAGTAAAAAAGTTCACACACTATTTATGTATTTATTCCATTATATAACTATCCTCTACTCAAAATTTTTATTCTTATATTAATTGCAATTACTAAACTAACAAAATTTTTTTTTTTCTTCTTCCTTCCAAATTCGCTGTTTGATGTGACATTTTAAAACTACTTGTAATTAAGTTTCTTTTGTGGTGTTAATAAAATTTAATATAGTCAGTTATTTTTTTTATGAGTACTCTTTTAACTTTTAACTTTTAACTTATAACTTATCTTTTATTTTTTTTGGTTGAAATATAACTTTTAACTTATCTTAACTGTAAAATTTGCACCAATTATTGTAAATAAAAGATCTTTTATTTTTATAAAGCGGTTTTTTTTTTTAATTTTATGAAGAGCCTATTTAAAATTTTTATCATCATTTTTTTAAAAAATAATTTAAAAATCAAATTATGTGATAAAAAATATCATTATAAAAATTCAACAATAATTCATCATATAAAAAGTACTTAGAAATTCAATGATAGAGCTAAAATCAATTTACATATAATTTAAATCAAATATATCCTAACAAATACTCTAATTAAATTATACTATGAAAAGTTTATTTGATAAAATTAATATAGTACTTACTTTTCTATTATTAATATGTTCTAACACTTGCCGGAAAAATAAAAATTACAACAATTTTTTATATAACGAATTTTCATTAAATTTTTATAATATATTTTTTAATCATGTAACTTGTTTTTATATCATTTTTTAAAAAAATTATGATAAGAAAAATAAAAATAAAATAATGTACATATTATATTTAAAAACTGTTCATAAAAAGTGAAAAAAGATTGTTTTTTTTTTTTAATTGGTGTAAGTTGTATAATGGTCTAAACAAATAAAAAGGTAAAGAGTGCTTATAAAAAATAATTGACTGTGATATACTTTTTAATGAAAAAGAATGATGTAAGTTCAAGTTCAAGTAGTTTTATAATTTTAAACCTTAAATAGTAAATTTAGATAAAAAAAAATTAAAAAGAGTATAATTTAAGAATAGTAATTAATGAAAAAATAAATATTCTAAACAAATGATAATTATGTAATCTGAAATTTAAAAATAAAAAAAAAAATAAAAGAATGAGTGCAAAAATTTCCACCTTAAAATAATATAGACTTGCTTGCCCATAAACTGTATTGGAGTACATTTTAATTAATAAAGAGAAGACTTCAATTATTAAAAACAATCATGAACTTCACACTTATTTTTAAATTTAAATTTTACTCTTGCTAGTTAATGACTTTTAATTGAAACAATCGCCCAAGTAATGGTTAATTTTCATATAATTAATCAGCATTTAGTACTGAACCCATCTTAGATCAATATGGACTACACTATTATAAACATTTTTTTTTTTATTATAAATTCTGTTTAAGGTTGTAACTGAATTAAATTAATACGTGAGCTACTTAGAAATCAACTAAAAAAATTTAAAATTAAAGCGACATTAAATAAGTCAAGCTGTAACTTTATCCACTCAATTAGGTTGACAAGCAAAGTTTGAACTTAAACGCAAGATACTACTTAAATTTTTATCTATTTATTATGTTGTTTTATATGTAGGAAAATTATAATCAAAATTTGGTTAAACTCATTTGTCCATCCTTATATTTTCAAAAATCAATTAGTAACTTCTTTACGTTTGATTTTATTAGTAATTTCTCCCTTCTACTAACTAAATATCCCCTTAGCTTTGATATTTTTATTGTAAATTTGAGAAGGTATTTAGATAGTAGAAGAGAGAAATAGTTAATAAAATCAAACATGAGGAACATTTAGTTGACTTTTAAAAATATATGAATGAATTAGTGAATTAGAATATATCTCAAAGACGTGATTGTAATATTCCCTTTATATGTTATTTATTTTATTTCAATATCTTACTAAATCAAATAGCACTAGAATTTTTATAATTTATAATATTTTCTAATTTTATTATTTTATGAAATTAATCAAATACTTAAGTCAAGTCAAGCTCAAATATAAAAATTATTAAATTCAGTCAAATTCAAACTTGCAAAAGAAAATTAACCAAACTTGAATTAAGTTGTTAGAAGCTTAGGGGTTTGTTGAATTGAAATAAATTTCATAAAATTTTATAAAATTTATCTACAAATCTAAATAAATACATTTGGTTTAAATGAAAACTTCATAAAATTTATTTGAAATTTTGACTTATTAATTTTGTGAAATTATTTGAAACTAAGTCAATTTTTATTAACGAAGTACATTTAATTTAAATGAATTTAAAATTTATTTGAAAATGAATTTTATTTAAAATTTATTTGGAAATGAAATAAATTTTTTTGATAGAATTATAAATTTAATAACATATTAACTCAATTCGGTTACATTCCTAGCCCCATCGTATGTGCACGTGGAATCAATGTTGGCCTAAACATATGTTAGATAAGAATTACTCTAGTAAATCAGATTGCAACTTCCATCCCGCTCAGATTTGGACTGTAAGCTATAACTATCATGTATTCTAGTCAGAAAAATGGTCAGTTCCATTCTTGCCGCACGTAGAAACTCCAGGTGACTACCTTTAAGTTATGTACTTCCATGTACGGATTGTAATTTCCTAATGCATAATAATCCATGATTTATTTAGACTAAAAATCTCATCTATAACTTAATAACGTCAGTTCAAATAATTCAAATAACACTAACAAATTTCGCAGTGATGCAATTACCAGAACACAAGTTACCTCAGTTTATCATGTACATGCTTGTGTATGACAAAATGCTTATGAATAACAAAATGTTGCACAAAAAGGTCTCATCGTATGACATATGACATTTTGAGATTCTTATGTTTCTAAGTTCCATCTGCTCGGTAAAAAGTGGCAATTTCCACCACTTTGTTCCAAGCTATGAAATACCAACCAAAATAATATTAAAGAACAGGTAAATGATGCTCATTGGCAAGAAAATTTTGGAGATGTTAAGCTTGTTAGTTTCGTACAAGTCACTGACGACCATATGCAGCATTTACGTTGTCATCATATGCAGGAACTGTGCTGTTCCCATATGCAGGAGATGAACTGTTTACATATTCGGGACCTGAGGAATGGCCATATGTAGGTCCCATGTTGTTCCCATACTCATTCCCATATGCAGGACCTGGGGCATTTCCATACATTGAAGCACCATTGCTACCATATGCAGGATTAATGTTGTTTTCATATACAGGACCATTGTTGCTCCCATATGCAGGACCAGTGCTGTTCCCATATGCAGGATCAGAGTCTATCGCAAGAGTCACGGTATTCCCATATGCAGAACCCATAGTGTTCACAAATGCAGGATTTGTGTTATTGCCATAGGGAGGACCCGAGTTATTCCCACATGCAGAGCCAGTGCTGTTCCCGTAAGCAGGGCCAGAGGTGTTCCCGTAAGCAGGGCCAGAGGTGTTCCCGTAAGCAGGGCCAGGGCCAGAGTTGTTCCCGTATGCAGGGCCAGAGTTGTCCCTGTTTGGGCCTGTGTTGTTCCAGTATGTGGAGCCTGTGCTGTTCCCAGGTGGAGTAGGTGATGGCCTAGGTCTTGCATATTCAGCAAATATAACCCAGCCATCCAAAAACTAAAGAAGACATTTTACAATCAGAAGAATAAGGCATTAATCATCATGTATAACACTCATTGCAGTAGATAACTTCAACAAACTACCACTGGAACAAAGAAAAAAAAAACTTCTACATGCATCCCACTAAGGTAATATAGAAAATAATCATCAAGTAATATTTATGGCAACTGATATTACTATATCCATACAAGAAGCACATAAATCATAACACAATAGATAGTTTAATTAAACCCTTGTAATGTTTGGGGAATATGAGAAAGCAAAATGAGCAGTGTCAAACTAGGTTTTACATTGCAAATGTTATAAGCATTTGAAACCTTTAATTTATAATCCAGAAAAATTAAACACAGCAGAAGTTCCCATACTCATGCCAATCCAGTGAGGAAAGCAGTATAAAAATGATCCCTGGTGAAATAAAGCATAATGACAATCATTTCAATTTCAAGGTCCAATAACAAAGGACAAAAGTTTATGTAATAAGATTCACGCAGGTATGCAATAAATAGCATGTTCTTCATCAAACCTTGGTACGATTCCCCAACTGAGCACCTTCAAGGGGTGGTCTTACTGTCATACAAGGAATTTTTATGTAATACTGACACCTATATTTCAAGGTCTGACAATGATGGAGAGAAAGCTTTATGGAATCAAATGCAAGTAGGGATGCAACAAAATGCAATGAACAGCAGTTTCCTGTTCAACCCTTAATACAGTGCCCAAACTGAGCAACTTTATGGGTCGCTCTACTTGAAAGTACCAATGGACCAATTAAAAGAAAAACATTACCACCCAATGTTCAAACATCTCTGACTTAATAGATTGACATCAATAACAATAATCATCTCTCAAAGTTGAATTACATTTTGAGAATAAAAATGATAAATCACTAAACCATCTGACTTACAAGAATACTACACCAATTTTATCAAGAAATGAAGGCATAAAATCACAGTTCAGGAAAAAAAAAAGCATAAAAATTGCCAAAACGTACTAACCTTTCCATCCATGCCTTCTATACCTTTTGAAGCATCTTCTAAGGAAGCATATCTGACAAAACCAAACCCCTTAGAATATCCCGATGCTCTGTCAGTCACAACTCTAGCTGTAGATAGAATGAAAATAGTTAGTAATTTGCAAAAGCAATTTTAAGTATAAAATTTTACGCAAACGTGCAAACCTTGAACTACTTCACCAAACTTAGCAAAGGCCTCCCTTAGACCTTCTGAAGTTGTTCGTTTGCTGAGACCTGGAAAAGCGATTGCAAAAATACAAATCCAATGCATCAGTTAAGTTCAACCAACTGTCACAAAAGCATAAGCAATCTCAATTGGGTATCAATCAAGATTGCAGAGAATCACCACACATAAAATGCAAGAGCAACCACATTCACTTAACAATTCCCAATTTCCTCATCAAGAAAATCCATATCTCAAGTATAAATAAGAAAAACCATGTAAATCAAGTGCACTGCCGCATTCCATTTAGTACTGTCCTTAGACAAATATGAATGAGACAAAACATCAATCAAGGAATAGAAATGCATTTACCCTTTTTACAAGATACCCATGAAAGATCGTGAATAATTGCTGTTTGCCACAAATATCACACTAAAAATTAAAAATAAAGCCTAGATATGCAATATTGCTTCCTCTCTTGTCCCAGCTTCTCCAAAGATAATAGTCTATTAGAAAAGTATAATGTCTAAGCATACTTTGTAAAGCAAACAAAGGTACAATAGCTACCAAAACAAATACTTTGAGAAATATTCAACCATAAAAAGATGTTATCATGCATTAATAGCATATCCACACCATAATTATTTCCTAATTTTCCCAATAAGTAATGCAACCAGCAATTCCCATATAGTTGCAGCATATACTTTTAACACACAATACACGCAGAATCTCACCATTATACACTCCATATATCAACCAGAACAGCACAAATTTTTGTTAAATAGCCCAAGAGACATTTAAAAAAATCTCAAATGCTAACATTAAAAAAAAAAAAAAAAAAAAAAAACCATATGCTATTACTAGTGTGATTCACTAAAACACCAAAAAGATTGAATCTTTTCAATGGATAGAACAGTAAATACAAACATAATGAAACCAATTTCCATTTCTAACATTTATTTTATCCTTAAAATCATTAAAATGAAACAAACCCTAAAATCATTAAAATGAAACAAACCCTCTTATTGAAACCAAAACTAATAACATTAGACAGAACCAAATTGATATAAAAAAATTAAGAAAATAAATGATTCAGAGAACGAAATGAGTACATACCAGAGACGAAGAGATTAGTGTTAGGATCAGCCTGTTCTCTCGCGGAAGGGGAAGCTGCTGTGGCTTGAGAAGAAAGGAACGATGGATTAGATGTTGTTGAGAATAGCCGCAGCAAGCTTCGTGGAGCTGCTGCTGTTGCCGCCGCTAAAGTAGCCGCCGCCTTTGCTCTCATAGCCATGGCTGCTTTGATTGTTAAGCGTTTGATGATTTGATGGGATATTCTTAGTGTTAAAACCCTCGCCGCGAGTGAATCAAATCAGCCCTACCCCGAAAATGATGCGCTTTGCGGTATTGTAAGAAGTGCCAGCGGAGCGGAAGGAGGTTTAGCTTATGTAAATTGTATCTTCCATAAAATTACAATTATAGACCTCCAACGACCTTAAATTTCAATATTACCCTCCACATATGTTTTTTTAAACAACCATTATGAGTTAAAATTGGAGAATTAGGAAGTTGGAAAGTTAAACTTTACTCTCAATCAAATCTCTTAATTCTGTAACAAAATATTTTACCATCCATTCTAAGTAGACTAGGTGAGAAATCATGAGTTTAGTGTCTTCTTCGAACTAAAGATCAAATTACCCTTGAACTTGTAACGAATGTGGAAATAAGTTAAATTTTAACTTTTCCAGCAAATAGGTCTAAAATTTTTATTTAAAGGCCAAATTAATCCTAATTTTATATAAAACCAGCGTTTGTACAACACGCACTGAGATAAAATATTTTAATAATACAAGCTATTTTTAAAATTTTATTTATTTTTTTTCATTTTTTTTCTTTTGACTATGTTCTTTCAATCACCATTCCTTCTCTTTCACCATCCACCATCATTGCCTCCCCATTACTATCCTCCACCACCACTTCTATATCACCACTGCAACTGTCGCCCTCACTACTACCTTTGTTTTTTGTAAACCACACCCAATGACTTACAAATTAAAGCCATCACCTTTACAAGCACTAACACTGATAAATGGGTGGATCAATAAGGACAACTTTTTCCTTAGCATATCTTGCACTTACATAGCCTACAATAATAATCATAAATAAACACATGCACACATACAGGCAATAGTAAGTGCATTTCATTTGGAGTCTCAAGATTCAAGAGTAATAAAGCTTGTAAGATTTGTAAAAATAACAAGCCAAGGAGAAGAGAAGAATTGATAACTTATTTTCGGAACTCTTAAGCTTAAGACCCTACAATCAATGAATAGAGGGTAAGGTGAGAGGTGGGGAGAGTCCCCACAAATACTTCGAAGCCTAAGTCAAAGAAATAGAGAGGGAGTTTATAGAGAGAGCAAGAAAACAATTAGAATATAAAAGAATAAGAGGTATGGGGTCTTATTTATAGGGATGCTTAAACCTAAAAGGAGTAGGATTCCTTATGAGATAAGAATCCTAATCCTAATAAGAGAACATTCCCTCTTTACCTAGAAATCCTATTCGAAGTAAAGTCCTTTCCATGAATGGATTTTGCTACCTTCCCTATCCGAGTAACTCTATTCAGGAAACAAAAACTCTTTAATTAAACAGGAATATATATAGGCGGTATCAAGAGTCCTGTAGACACTCAATTTCGGGATGATATGTTATGGATGCAGTAAAGGACTCCAATGATGAAAATATTATACATAGGTCTTCGATACTTAATCTTTAAAATTCTAAGGGTTTAAATGCATCTTTTAAAGGAAGGATTTAGTATTTTTAAGGACTAAATTACAATTTTTTAAGGACCTAATTGCAAAATATAAAGTCTTCCAAGGGTCTTTTTGTAATTAAATAATCCCGATCGGAATTAAATTCTTTCGTCTATTTTTTTATTTTTAAATTAATCCTAATCGGTTTAAAACTCTTAATTGGCTTTTAACTCAATCATAATTGATCTAAAATTCCTAAATATAATTTTAAATATTAATCTTATATTTTTATAAATTAGAATCACGTTATGATTGGACTAGGTTTTCTAGTTCTTTTTCCAATATATAAAAAGGATGAAGAGCAGGAAAAATAGTGAAGAGAAAAAGAGAGAAGGAAGAAAAAGAAGGAAAAGAAGAGAAAGAAGAAGAAGAAAACGTGATTTTATTTCTTTTGAGTTATTCTACAAAAAATTTCTTTTAATTTAACAATTAATTCAAGATTTGTGGAGAATTTTTGAAGAAGAAGATTCAAAGATTTATCAAGAACGGTGAACTACCAATATGAGGAGTACCCTAAATCATTCATAAACATCATCTTCTTCTTATTATTTCTTTTTTTATTTTTACATTATTTATTATTATTTTTTTGTGTTATTATCATAATTTATTCATTAATTATAATTTTATCTTTTTATTTTGGCGAGTATGGAGGAAAATGCATGGTGATCCAATTGAAGGAATAAATTCATGAAAAGTCTGTGAAAAATTAGGGATAAAGTCTCGTAGAGACTTAGTTTCCAGGGTTTTTATTTTATTTTATTTATTGCTTTTATTTTTACTTTATTTTTATTTTATTAATTGTTTTATGAATTAATGTAATAGCCCCAATAGTAGGAGTAACAAAATTATATGTATGGTTGTTTGTTAATTTTTTGATTAAATTGATTAGTAAAATTAGATTTCAATTAGGTAATTATTTAAAATCAATGGAGGAAGTAAATTAATTTATGTTGTATGTTAATAAAAATTAGGGTATTAGTAAGGACTAATTTAATTAGTTGTTTAATCTTATTTAATTGTTTCTTTTATATTTTTACTTGTTTTTGGGTTTATTTATCATTTTTATGTATTTTGTGCCTTAAGCCCATTTTAGGTCTTGATTTATTTATTTATTTATTTATTTATTTTTAGGTAATTCTTTTAGTCCATCTCACTTAATAATTAATTAGGTTTAATTAATTAAAATATATTTTTAGGTCTATAATTAATTAGATTAGAAATATCCTTAGACCCATTTAATTAATTAGACATAGGCCCATATAATTTAATTTAATTAATTCAGACTTAGCCTACTTAATTTAAGCCTTTATAATAATTTGTAGATTTAAGATCACCATTTAATTAAAACATATAGAATTAGACCCGCTAATTTAAATATTTCATAATTTGTAAATTTAAGCTCATATTTAGAATTAAAATTAGTAGACTTAAGTTCATTTAATTAAAATCAAAAGGAATTAGGTCTTTAGGTTCACTTATAATTTAAAACATAGAGATTTAACTCATTTCCATGTAGATTAGACTAACTTAAGGATTACGTGATTTGTTGAATGCATTATTTACTTATATATTTCATTACTAGTTTGCCTTAAAGTTGATTGTTTTAGGTTTATATGAAATTACATGTAAATAGAGAATAAGATAATAATTTATAAAGTAATTCTAAATGAATACAAGACTAAAAGAAGTTAGTATTCCGTATCCAGAATCTCCTAGTTGTGGTGCCAGCTTTATTTTAAGGAATCAAGTACCACCTTTTCAATTTGTTCCAATTATTACCCTGGGTGGCGAATCCTCATCTTCATGTCATGTCTTTATGACAGTGCTTAGTGTGTTCTCTAGAGCCCTGAGCTCAAACAGTGTCGCGGTTATTAAAATCTTGGACGCGCGCTAAACCCCGCTATTTACAAGTCCCCCCCACGGGTTTGTTCAGATATTTATATCCAATGTATCCGAGTATAATAGAGCACTTATGCTTCCATATAGAGAGAAAGTAGTTAGTCACTGCGTAGTGACATGGAAGGGTGAGCTGAGGTGGCCAGCCTCAGTCATAGGAAAAAAGTAAAGCTCAGTATCGAGTCTTAAAACCATCATGTTGCTGAGGTGGCATCTAAACCTTAGAGCACGCTAATATCTATGAGATCAAATGCAATAGATTAACCCATCTATGTGAGAACGTCATGACAGAACTAGTCGTGACAGGAATTTTGATGCTCAATGCAATAAAAGCACAGTCTAAGTGCCTAATCTCAATACTGTAGAAGCAACCTGAGGGTGCCAGCTTCAATTGCTGGTACATATGTGAGGCTTAGATGCTCGGTGCAAAGATGTGAGTCTCGCATACTCAGAACCTCAGCACTATAGAAGCGACTTGAGGGTGTTAGCTTCAGTCACTGGTCTTAGATGCTCGAGGCTTAAATGCTCGGTGCAAGGACGCGAGGTTTATATGCTCAAAACCTCAATACTATAGAAGTGACCTGAGGGTGGTAGCTTCAATCATTGGACTTAAATGCTCGGTGCAAGGATGCGAGGCTTACATGTTCGGAACCTTAGTACTATAGAAGTGACCTAAGGGTGTCAGCTTCAGTCACTATACTTAATCTTGGTGCATTAAAAGCACGACTTGAATGCTAGATAATCGAAGTGTGCTGAAAGCATAGCTCGGATGCTAGTTCCGAGTAAATAGAAAGAGAGCTAGTAAAGATGCATACGGGCTGAGGCATGGCTATGCCGCTTCAATGCCTAAATATTTGAAATTTGAATCGCGTGAGCGATGCATCTTTTCATGTGTAAGAAGATGAGATATTTTTGTTGTCGTCATAATGACCACTCAATTAGTGGGTTTTACATTTCCCAAACTGCCTTTAATGATGTGGGGAGAAGCGAAGTAATGAAGAAGGAAATTAATGGTTTGTTTCCAGATACTTCTATCACTCTATAAATATTCCTTTGCTTGTCAACTGATGCATTTTGCCCTTCTATTTTGCCATTGTCATATTTGTGTTGCTATTGCTGCTACGTTTTGTCTGTCATGATCTTTACATTTTGTAACTAGGTGATCTTTGTCCTTTTCCTTCTTCTTCCTATTGTCTTTGTCTTTCGTGCGCTTTGCCTTTTCATAAAAAATATTATGGCACTGAGGGAACAGGTTAGTTCCGACCTATTTATGTCTAAAATAGACGATGAACTGTTGGGGTGGTACCGGAGATGGTGTTGTATTCTGTAATATCCCATGTTTTTAAATATTTTTACACTGTATCGGGATATGCAGTGTTAATAATTTTTGTATATATCTTACGATATTTTTACGAGTTGATATGCATTTAAAACCTATTTTAATTACTGTGTATTATTTACAGTGCTTTACGTAAAATTTTTTCGGGACTTGCATTTTCGGGAAAATTTTCACGTAAATAATTTATTATTAATTATTTTAAATATATTTTCGGACTTTCATGAACTCATACGTATTTTTAAAATTACTAAACATCGTGTATGTGTGAGATATTTATTTAATTAGGGTTTAATATATATTACCCTAATATTTTATTATTTATTTATTAATTTATTGTTATTTAATTATTTTATTTATTATTAAATTATTAAAATTATTATTTTTTTTATTTTATTATTTTATTTTATTTTATTTTATTTTTTCTTTTTTTTCTTTTTCTTTTTCTTTTTCTTTTTTTTTCTTTTCTTTCTTTTTCTTTTTCTTTTTCTTCTTCTTCTCCCGAGCGCCCGACCACCCCTCACCACCGTTTGTCACGCCAATCACCTATCGTCGGTGTGCCTCCCGGCTTGCCATCGTCGTTCCCAGCCGTCCCCCACCGTCAGCAGCCTCCTTCCTGGCGCCGGCAGCCCTTTTCTTCCATTTTCGCCGAAATTCTTCTCCTCGCCGTCGACGACGATTCCGGCCACCATTTTCGACACCGCCGATCTCTTTCTTCTCCTTGAGCTCCGATGAGTGTGATTCTAGCTTTGGTTTGAGCTTAAATGGTCTAGAATTGCTTAGGTTTTGAATTTTCCAATTCGGTCACATTAGGGTTTTTGATTTTTTTGAGCTTCGAATTGATTGATTTATGAAAAATCCCTTCACAAATGTTGATCCTAGTAGCTTAATATACATGTATGAATTTTTGTGGAATTTTTGGAGATTTTTTGAATTTTTGGGTATTTTTGAATATTTTAATATTATTTTCTAATTTTCAGAAATTAATTATTTAAATTATGAAATTGTGTTTTATGGTTAAATTAGGTGTTGAAATGAATTATAGGAATTTATTTGGAATTTTTATGAATTTCTAGGTATTTATTTTGAATTATTGAAGTTTATGTAATTTTGGAAAATTAGGGTTAATTATGTTTTTAATTGAATTTAATTGGTTAATTGAGTTTAATTATTGATATTATTGATAAATATGTTGATAAAATTAATTTTGGATAATTGTATAATTTTTGGTGAATTTTTAAAGTAATTTAAGTATATTTATATATATAGGGGTATTTTGGTAATTTTATCCTAAATTGGCTAAAAATATAATTTAATTGGTTTTAATAGTTATTTAAGGTATAAAAATGATTTCTACAAATTATTTAGTATTTTTAACTAATTAAAACTATTTTTCATAAATTATTTTCAATTATATATATAATATACGGTTTTACTAATAAAATGAGTTTTTATCGGTTTTTACAGTGTTTTAAGGTTAATTATGTAATTTCTACTTATAAAATGTATTTATATGTTATAAGGATATTTTTGGTATTTCTGAAATTGTTCTATGTTTGTGGACCCCGGTCGGTAGATTGTAGTCTGAAGTCCGACCGAGGGGTTGTGGTTGAGTGTTGAGCTTGTATTTCGAGTGTGTTTCTTTGTAGGGTCGGCTCTACTCTTTTGAGTAGAGAGATGTCCATTTTACAGGGGAGGTTCTGTCGAATTTTCGGTAGAATTCTCGTAAAACGTGATATACGGTTGAACCCTGATATCGATTCTGTGTTTTATACTCTAGATCGAATTCTAGGATTTCTGTTAGGTTTATTCTAATGTCTGCAGTTATTTACTTGTTTAGTTGCGCCGAGACCGAGGGCTAGTAGACCAGGCCCGTCGGACCCGTCTCGTGGAGCGCACTAGGTGAGTTACTATGCTATATATATATGCTTAGGATGCATAATTTAGAAATATATGTTCTATTTTGATTAAAATGCATAAATAATATGATTTGTATTTAAGTATATTTTTGGTATATATTAAATTATATGCATGTTTTGTAAATAAAATATATTTAAAATGTTTTTAAATATATTTCCAACTTAATTTATAATTTGATTGAATTCATTTGACATATATATACTCGAAATATACCTGGTTTACTTTTGGTATATTTCTGGTATATATATGGTTTATGTTGTTATTTTATTGAAATTCATGCATCATTTATTTTTATGAATGAATGATTTATATTATTAATGAAGGATATCGATAGAACGTGCTACCTAGTGGGCAGCACTAGGACCGAGTACGTACCGATACGCCTATAGTATTTAGGCTATATTACTAACTTATTTATGGATATTAATTAGCTATAATTATTTGATGTGTGAGATGTGATTTGGGTGTGATTGCTGGAGCTCGGTTGACCAAGTGTCTCGAGGCCAATCACAATGGCAGTCAGACTGCTGGAGCTCGGTTAACTTAGTGTCTCGGGGCCAGTCTACTGTCCAAATGGATTAAGTGGATATATTTTGGAATAAGTGAGCCTGTATGGCTAGAGTGTTGTCTAACACTATTTCCGAGGTTGCGATATTCTAGGGTTCTATGTGATCCTTCATAAACTGTGATTTTTAATAAAATATATAAAAATAATTTTACTGCATCTGTGTGAATTTGCCTATATATATACATATTAGATATGTATTATTAACTGTATGCATTGTCATTTAGTATGTATGTATATATATTATAGTAATTCACTCAGTGAGGTCTGACTCCCCTCCGTTGACTATTTTTCAGGAGAGTCAACATCTTCAGACCTCAGTAGCAGACCCATACGCCGGATTTCTTTCGCCCCGGCTTCTTTGTGTAAATTATTTACTTGAGTCTTATTTTTATAATCTAGACACTGCAGTAGTTATAAATTAAAACATGGGATTTCATGTATTTTATTTAAAGAGATGTATTATATTGAAACTGGATTTGTACTGAAAGATTTTATATATATATGTGATGAGATGAGATTTGATTTAAATCTAGTGATGAAAATGTTATTATTATATTTATGATTTTTATTTCCGCTGTAAATTTAATATTGTTATTATTATTATTGCATGTTTTATTTTTATTTTTAGGCTTGTTACGGGTTCCGGATTCGAAAGAATTCCCATTCCCTAGCGCCGGTCATGGCCCCTATTTTGGGTCGTGACATATTCCCACCAATTATACCCTTCATACAGTAGATAGGAAGTTTAGGGTTCATTCCCCTATGTTAGGGTTTAGTAGATTAGTAGTATATTTTGACCAATTAGAGTGGGGTTTAAAGTTTTCGTTAGATCCCTTCGTTAAAATATTCATGAACAGGTATAACATAGCACCTAGTCAGCTCCATCTGAATAAATATAGGATTCTGACTAGGTTCATCCATCTAATGCACAAAGAGGGTAAGGAACCTGATTTAGACATCTTGCGATATTTGTATAGTCCAACTAGGAAGAAAGGAGAACTGATGTTCTCCCTATCAGTTGTTCCAAATCATACCTTATTTGTAAAGCTTCCAGACCTTCATAAGTAGTAGAGGAAAAAAATTTTCATAATTGAGCACCCGACAGACTTCTTAAATGTCCAATAAATGTGGTCTGATGAGTGCCATAGGGTGAAATGGCCTCCAAGATTGCCCAATCATGATACAAAGATGGTTTTACGACTACTTCTCGATGGTCTAGCCGAAGCACAATCGGCTAAGGACATATCTAGGAGATACCTATAGAAAGTCTATCCAGATCATGTTCACTCTACTGGTGTATTTGGGTTATTTAAAGGTATCCTTCTAACTTGCTTTATCTTTTTGATTGTAGATGGCTAACTTTTTTGCTTTTGTGGATGGGATTTCCCTTCTAGCTAACAAGCCAGCCACCCCAGAAGTAGTCTAGGCCTCTCTTTCTCCAAAATCGAAAGCCATTGCAGCCCCTAAGCAAACAACCATCAATTCAAAAGAAAAGCAGTAGGTGAATCATCTCATGTTGGCAAGGGAGGTCAATGGAAAAGACGGTTGATCGATCAAGATTTCGATGTTGAGGAGCTCGATAAGGAGATATACCTTCATCACCTAAAGCTGTTTGGGTGTCCAAATATGAGGGGATGGATCCTGAATAAAATGAAGCCTCTGAGCGTCTCAAACAACCAAGTTAGAGATCAGTATGTAGAATCATTGATGCTACTAGCGGATATGCAGCGCTAGTCTGAGGAAGGTCCGAAGGGGCTATTTGATTTGATGATCAGTCATTCACTATAAGTAAGTGAATGTTGTGTCTCTGTTACTTACACGTTTGTCTTGTACTTAATATGATTTTTCCCTTTTCACAGATCACCCAAGCCATGCTGCTACCAAAGGACTAATACTTATACTTGAAAAGTTAGTACAGTCTGAAAGAGATGAAGGTTGGAATAATAGCTATTGACTTCAAAAAGAAGCTGAATAGCGCAAAGGCGGCATTAGAGCTCTGCCAAACAAAATATGTAGAGGCAAAATCCAAGGCTGAGGTGAGCCCAAAGAAAATCACCGATCTAGAGCATAGCCAAGGTCAATTGAAGAGAAGGATTCTCATATTACAAATCTGGAGAAAAGGCTATCTAAGGTCAAGAAGTCCCAAGAAAATGATAAAAGATCTTACCAAAACATGGTAGGGGGATTTCTCAAAGCCTACAGGTCTGAATGTAAGAGGGTCCTGCTTTCTCAGCATCCTGAGTTGGACTTGGCAGAGCTAGATCGAATAATGCCGACAGACTTTGCAAAGATTGCTGTTGAGGAGGATGCTCATCAAAAGGCAATTGTCTCAAGTTCAAGGAATGCTTTTGAATCTGCTTGAGGGTCTGCAACGGAGCCTACTGAGGTTTCTAGTGCCCTTGATATGATTTCCTTCCCCGCCTCTAAGTCTAATAACTCGGACATACAATTAGTAGAAAAGAAACCCTTCTCTTTTTTTTTGCAATTAATCTTTTTATAAGAGATTTATAGGTTTCAATGAAGAGAAATTTTATTGAATACCATGCCGAGTACAATCTAAGTTTTATTGATTGTATTTTTTGAGGCAATCTAAGTTCCAAAATCATGGTAACTCTTTACCTTCTCTATTTCTTAGTTTGTATGCTCTTTTGGTTATGTGTTCTGAGATCTGATACGGGTCTTCCTAATTTAGACCTAGCTTGCTAGTGTCTGAGTTATTATTGCCAATATCTACCCTTTTGAGTACCCAATCACCTACTTTAAATTATCTTGGGCGACTACGTCAGAAATGATATCTTGCCACCCTCTACCGATGTGCTTTGGCCGTCGTTGTTGTTTGCTCCCACCTTTCTTCTAATAGGTCTAGACATATTCAGGCGTTGATGTTGTTAATATTATGATAAAAAATGTGGTTGACCCTATAACTTGGTGAACCAATCTCTACTAGTATTATCGCATCTATGCCATAAGTCAGTCTGAAGGGTGTCTCCTCTATGGATGATCTAGGGGTGGTTCTATGGGCCTAAATTACGTTGTTAAGCTCTTTGACCCAATTTCCCTTTTTTTTGTCAAGTCTTTTCTTTAATCCCTACATGATAATTCTATTGGTGACTTCTGTTTGCCCGTTCATTTGTGGATGGGCTACTGAGGTGAAACGAAGCTTTATTCCTAGGTATGAACAGCAACCTCTAAACTTTTCATTATCAAACTACTTGCCATTGTCTGTAATTAAGGTATGAGGGATGCCAAATCTACAAATGATCTCTTTCCATAATAAATGTTGTATTCGAGCTTTTGTGATGGTTGGAACTGCCTCCACTTCCACCCATTTAGTGAAATAGTTTATAGCCACAATCAAGAACTTTTTTTATGAAGTGGAAGTTGGGAAGGGACCTAGGATGTCCATCCCTCACATGGTGAAGGGCCATGGGCTTCCGATTGGGTGTACGTGGTAGGAAGGTCAGTGATTAAGTCGAGTAAATTGTTGGCACTTATGACATTCTTAAGTTAGCTTCTAGGCATCATTAGACATGGTGGGCCAGTAGTATCCTTGGAGTTATGCTTTCCGAGTTAGTGTGTAATGGGATTTATGTGCTCCATAAATTCCTTCATGAATTTCCCTGAGTATGCAATTCCTTTCCTCTAGAGAGACGCATTTAGACCACGAGTGTGAAAGGGATTTTCTATAAAGCTCCCCTTGATGGATGGAGTAGTGGGCTGCCTTTGTTTTTAGCTTTCGAGCCTTTAAATTATCTTCAGGAAGCATTTTGTATTCTAGGTATTAGATTATCGAACGCATCCATTCTGAGACTTCCCGTATCTCCAAGACTTTGGGATCTTCCGTATTGGGTTTTATCAGGGCTTCAACGAATTCCATATTCTTAAATGCTTGACTGTCTTTAACTGCTGATTTGGCCAAAAGGTCGACCTCAGAGTTTTCATGCCTGGGTATCTGGATGATCTTCCACTGGCCCTCTTCTTGTTCAATTTATTTAAAGAGTTGCCTGAGTTTGCTCACGTATTTAGCAATCCTTGGATCTTTGATATGGAATGTTCCATTAACCTGATTTACTACTAGTTGGGAGTCCGAGTGCATTATTAGGTGTTCGACTCTGACTTCGGTAGCCAATTTCAACCCTATGATGAGTGCCTTATATTCTATGGCATTGTTGGTTGCATTGTACTCTATTTAAACTGCATACTGGATGTGAATTTTATGCGGTCCTCTGAGGGTCACTCCAGCGCCAGATCCTTGAGTGGAGGATGCTCCGTCAATATAAAGTTTTCGCTCTGGTGTTTTAGTCATGGTGAGGTCTTCCAAAGTTATTTCTTGAATGAAATCTGCCAACGCTTGGGCTTTCACTTATTGGCGAGGTTCATAATCAATGTCAAACTCTTCAAGTAACACTGACCATTAAACTAGTCTGTTTGAGGTCTCCAATCTTTGTAAGATTTTTCCCAGAGGGAAATGAGATCAGACAATGATAGGATGGGCTTGAAAGTAGTGTCAGAGCTTTCGAGATGCATGAACCACAACCATAGCTAGCTTATCCAGTATTGGGTACTGGATTTCGGATCCTCAGAGCATTTTGTTGATGTAATATATTGGGTTTTATTGGCTTCCTTCTTCTCTTACCAGTACTGAAGTGATGCATTCTTAACCTATAGAGAGATATAAATACAATATTTCATCTAGGACAGACCTGCTGAGTAGAGGTGGTGAGGATAGGAATTTCTTGATGTCTTCAAAGGTCGCTTGGCAATCTGTAGACCCAAAAAATTTTTTTGGAGTTTTTTAAAGCTCGAAATAATGGTAGACATCGTCTGACTGAGCATGAAATAAAACATCCCAAAGCCGTGATTCAATTGTTAAGCTTTTATAACTCGTGGATATTTTTTTATGCTTTCATGTTGAGTATGGCTTCCATTTTTTCCAAGTTGGCCTCAATACCTCAGTGGGATATCATGAATCCCAAGATTTTGCTAGCTTTGACTCTAAACACACATTTTTCTGGATTTAACCTGTTCTTAGACTTGCTTAATAATTGGACAACTTGATCTAGATCTACTGGGTGTTATTCTGCATATTTGCTCTTAATAATGATGTCGTCCATATATACTTCCATGTTTGTCCCAATGTGGTCCCGAAGTACTTAGTTTATCATTCTTTGATATGTTGCTCTAGTGTTCTTTAGTCCGAAAGGCATTACCTTGTAGCAGTACAGGCCTTCATGGGTGATGAAGGATGTTTTCTCCTAATCTTCTTCCTTCATTAGAATCTAGTGATATCCTTATGTCGCATCAACAAAACTACATAATCCGTGGCCGACGGTGGAGTCTACAAGTTGGTCGATTATGGGCAGTGGGTAGCTATCCTTGGGGCACGCCCGGTTAAGGTTTGTATAGTCCACACACATCCTATACTTCCCATTCGCTTTTTTGACAAGTACCGCATTGGCTACCCATTCTAGGTGAGTAACTTCCTTGATAAATTTGGCTTTTAACAATTTCATTGTTTCCTCAAATTTATTATCCTCTGTCTCTCATAGGCAAAAGTTCTTTTTTTTTGGACCACTGGCTTTGCCCCCGATCTAATGTTCAAGCTATGACAAAAAACCTGTGGGTCTACGCTAATGATCACAGATGCCCACAAAGCAAAGTCTTCCGAGTGTCTAGAGAGGACTTCCATTATTCCTTCCTTGATGTTATAGTTAAGCTCCTAACCAATCTTGACCACTTTCCCATCAATGATTTTTAGTGCTTCCGTGTCATCAACCGATTGTGGATCAGTGCCTTATTTCTCTATTTCCCATATTTTTAGTGGGAAAGCTGCTGCCTGAGGTTTCATGGCCATCTGGTAACATTATCTAGCCATATGCTGATCTCCCCGAATAGTAAGGGTTTCGTTCTCAACTGGAATTTTCATAGTTAAGTGTTGGATACTGGTGACTACATCTGCTTCATAAAGCACCAGTCATCCTATGATTCCATTGTATGCCAGTGGGAGATCCACCATGTTGAATACTATTCTGATAACTTTCGTTTCTTTGTCGTCTCAATTCCCAAATTCTAGATTTAACTCTATGACTACCATTGGCTGTATAATTCCTCCATAAAAGCTTGTGATGGGGTTCTAAATGGTCTTCAGGTCAGTGACAAAGCCTCCCATCGCTTTGTAAGCATTCCAGGATAACACGTTGATAGTGCTTCCATTGTTAACTAATAACCTCTTTACCAAGTAATTGTTTATGTATGCATTTATTACCAGGGCGTCATAGTGGGGATGGTGAACATGTGAACCATCTTTTGAATTGAATACAATCTCTTTTTTCTTGAAGATTGGCCTTTCTCCCTTACTCCGTTTTAGTTTCTTCTCAGTATTTTCTCCGCCAATGATCATGTTAATAATACCAACTGGCTCCTTCCGAGCTTTTTTTGCTTCTGGCCTGTCATATACCTAGGCTTCTGGGTTTTTGCTCCTTCTAGATGTGTTCGTGAAATTATTAAGTTTACCATTCTACACTAGTCTTTCTATGACGTGCTTTAACTCTCTGCAAGCCTCAATGTCATGCTCGTATTCTTAATGATACTGGCAGTATTGTCCCCTATCTTGTGTGGATCTTCAGCTGGGGCTTATTCTCTTAGCTGGGGTGATTCCGATACTATTCTGTCTGACCCACATAAGAATTCTGCATCAAGAGGTGTTTAGAGGTATGTATCTGTCGACTTCCCTATTAAATCTCTCTACCAGGTTTTTGAAGTTTATTTTTGGGAAGCTTGCTCGTCTGGGACTTGGTCTTTCATCTTTGGCTGGTGGCTTTTCCTCCTCCCTTCGCATTCTTTTATCTTCATCCATCTTTATCATTCTAACTGCCATCGCCATTACTTCCACAAAGGTGCCCAGTTCCTTGGTCATTATATTATCTTCAAGCTTTTCGAGTCTAGTGCCATTTTTCAAAGATTTTATGGCAACTTCATCAATAAGGCTTTCTATCTGCATAGTTATTTTGTTGAACTGATTAAGATAACTTCATAGAGACTCGTCGACTTCTTACTAACACATCCAAAGATCATTGATATTTTTAGCTGGGGGAATGTTGATGATGAACCTGATATAAAATTATTTTGCCAGATCCTTAAAAGAAGTGACAGAGTTCTCTAGGAGTTCATGAAACCAATTTTAGGCATTCTTTATGAGTGTGCTTGGGAAGACTCTACACATGATTCCATCATTCATATTCTGGAGTAACATCCTTATTCTAAACGCAGATATATGGGTGATGAGATCTCTTATCCCCTCATACTGATTAAGCGGTGGGATTCTAAACTTAGTAGGGATCTCCGTCTAGATTATCCTTCTTATGAATGGAGTTCTGCTGTCCATAACATATTCATCCTCCTTTCTTGGTTTCGTACGGGCTTTATATATAACCTCTTCAACTTTTTGAGCTAACTTTAAGTCATCAAGGGCCAAAATTATTGAACTACATTCCCCTTCCGGTGCTTTACCCTTTTCCTTACTTGTCTCCGGTGCCTGTCGGGGTGTCACGTTATTATCGATTTGAGCTGGTTCAAAGTTCCCACTTTGTATTAAAGCATTTAGTTGTTGTTGCATTAGAGCTATCTGCGCTTGGATATTTTGTATCATAACTTCCTTATTGGTTTGGTTGCCATAGCAAGCCTTAAAATAAAAGCATGCAATAATAATAATAATAATAATAATAATAATAATAATAATAATAATAATAATAATAATAATAATAATAATAATAATAATAATAATAATAATAAATAATAATAATAATAAATATGCATCATAATTAAAATCTCAAATCAATATAATAAAAATAAACTCTATCATATCATAAAATAAAATATATTAATACAATATTCAGAGAAAGGCCTCTGAATTATAATCGCATACAATAAAACTAAATACAACTCATTATTACAGTTTTCTAGAGTACAATATAAAATTAAGTAGATAATTTACATAAATGAGCCGGGGTGGAAGAAGTTCGGCGAATAGGTCTACTGCTGAGGTCTGAAGAAGAAGACTCTCCTGTAAAAATGTCAACTGAGGGGAGTCAGATCTCACTGAGTGAATTATTATAATATATATACATGCATTTCCTAATGTCAAATGCAATCAAACATTCGTATATAATAAATATATATACAAGCAGTTCATACAAATGCTGAAAATCACTTATATAATAATACTTAAACATAAATTTATGAAGGATCAAATAGAACCCTATTTAAACACAACCTCGATCAATAATAACATCACTCTAGCCATACAGGCTCACTTAATTCCAAGTAAATTCACTTATTCCATATGGACAGTGGACTGGCCCCGAGACAGTAAGTCAACCAAGCTCCAGCAGTCTGATTGTCAGTGTGATTGGACCTAAGACACTTGGTCATCCGAGCTCCAACAATCACACTATCAATCATATCACATCAATCTCAAATCAATTAATCAAATCATTCTTAATCAAATCATAATCACCACAATTAATTCTCACTCAATCCTAAATCTATCACACCGGTATGTACATGGTCCTAGTGTTACCCACTAGGTAGCACGTTCTATTGATATCCTTTATTTAAAATAAAATATACATACGAAAAAATATATAATGCATAATGACATTCATAATAGCAAAATAAATCATATATATACCATAAATATACCTAAAATAAACTAAGTATATTTCAAGTATATATATGTAAAATAAATTTAAATCAATCATGAAATATACCAAAAATAAACCAACAATATACTAAAAACATGCTAGGTATATATCGAAGATAAAACATGCATTTATTTAGAAAGATATCAAAAATATACTAATTATATACCTAAAGTATACTAAACATTTTAATAAAACAATTTATGAATAAATACAATTAAAACATGAATATGTGCTAAAACATGCATCCTAAATGTAATGTATATATAAAATAATAACTTATAAGTTTGCACTCCACGAGACTAGTCCGACGAGCTCAGTTCACTAGGCCTCGGTCTCGACACAACTAACAATAAAATAATTATAGAAATCAGAATAAATCTAACTGGATGTTCTAAGAATTTCTAAAAGAAGGCTCTAACGAAGGATTGAACACTCAAACAGACACAAAATTTAGAATTGACCCGATGTCACGTTTTATGAGAATTCTACCGAAAATCCGGCAGAACCTCTTCTGTAAAACGAACATCTCTCTACTAAAAAGTATAACTGGTCCTATAAGAAAAACTCACTTCTAATACTAGAATTCACATAACCCTCGGTTGGGATCCTAAACTATACAATTTCCCAACCGAGATCCACAATTCACCAAAAATTCCAATAATATAATAAATATATTAAAAATCAATAAATGCCATAAATATCCTCAAAATATCAAAATATAGCATATTTAATCATTACAACACTCAATATAATTAATTTCACAATAATTACGTAAAAATTCCAAAATAATAATATAATATTATTAAAAATCCAATTTCTCGATAATTCAATATAAATTAATAAAAATTCACTTTATATATTCAAATAACTAAAATAGTCTAAATACATATTAAAAATTACTAAAAACCCATTTTATTAACAAAATAATATATAATATGTTATTTGAAAACAATTTTTGAAAATTAGTATTAATTAGTTAAAAATAGTAAATAATTTGTAAAAATCATTTTAATACCTCAAATAATTATAAAACCAACTAAAACCTAATATTTAGCTATAATTTTAATAAAATTACATATTTACCCTAATAATTCAAAATATCCATAATAATACTAATATTACTCAAAAATTCTATAAAAATTCTATAATTGCATAAAAATTATTTTCTCAACATATATATTACTAATATCAACTAAAACACATTATTAAACAATAATTTCAATAAAAACTCAACTATAACCTAATTTTCTAATATTGACATAATATAAAAATATTTATAAAAATTACATAAAAATCACAAAAATTATTATCTCAACACTAAAATTAATAAAAAATTATAATAACACCAAATATACCAAATTTATAATTTAATAAATTAATGTATGAAAATTCAATAAATAATAATAAAATATTCAAAAATTCACAAAAATTCAAAAAAAAATTCAAAAAAATGTATTCATGAAGATTAAGCTACTAGGAACAACTTTTGTGAAGGAATATTGCAACATTCATCAAGATCAAACTTAAAAAAAATCAGAAAACTCTAAAAGCCAAAAACAAAAAAAAATCAACAAAACTCACAAATGAATGAATTTAAGCTTGAAAGGAGCTTGGATTCATCTTCCTCATGACTTAGGGAGTTGAAAGACACTGGAAACACGACCTTAGGTGATCAGAGGAGGAAGAACAGCCGGAAAATGGAGTTTCGGCCACTATTGCTATTTCTATCGTTGTCGGTGCCGAAGAAGAAGAAGAAGGGCGACGGAGCTGGCAAAGGAAGAAGGTGGTCAACAGTGAAGAATAGGGAGGCACTTTGACGGCTTTGGAATGGGATAGCGGGAGGGAAAGAAAGAGTTACAATGAGTTTGCGTTTTTGTTTGTTTGAATGTTTGTATGTATGTATATTTGTATATATTACTTTACATTAAAACTATATAATATAATATTATTATATATTAACTCATTCCTCACCACACATTTATAAATATCTCACACACACACATACATAAATACACAAACATATATTAATATATGTATATACATAAAAGATTAACACTTAAATGATAATAATACAAATAATGAAATAATTTAATAACAAAATAAATAGTGAAATTTGACAAAACAATAATAGAAATAATAATATTAAAATAACAATGCACCAAATTAATGTTATTAAAATAATATTAACCGAAAATAGTAAATATAAAAAATGAAATTTAAATGATCAAAATAATGAGTTTCAAAATAATATATTTATGTAGAAAATTTAATTAAATATAAAATAATAGTAATTAATCACAAAATAGTAAAATAATTAAATTTAACTTTTAAAATTTTATTAACACTGCATATCTCGTTTAATATTAAAATAATTTAAAAACTAAGGTTATTATACCAGGCATCTCTGGGTATTGTCAAGAAGTGAATGTGTATGCCTAGATGAAGTTCCAGCATACTGAAAAGTGGCTGGAAGCACTAATTTTGGGAGAGGGGTTGAGAGGAATGAGTGCAGAAAGATTGATGTTAGTTTCAAGAGTTGAAGTTGGTGGTAAGTTGGAAGTCATGGTGTGGATGTCTTTGGCTTAGCAGGTATATGAATGGCTTTTCCCAAGAGTTCCCACAGACGGCGCCACTTGATAACTTGTTTCTGAAACTTTTGAGCTTAAGACCCTGCAATCAATGAACAAAGGGTAAGGTGAGAGGTGGGGAGGGTCCCCACAAATACTCTAATACCTAAGTCAGGAAAATAGAGAGAGAGTTTATAGAGAGAGCAAGAAAACAATTAGAATATGAAAGAATGAGAGGTATTGGGTCTTATTTATAGTGATGTTTAAAGCTGAAAGGAGTAAGATTCCTCGTGACATAAGAATCTTAATCCTAATAGGAGAGTATTCCCTCTTCGTCTAGGAATCCTCTTCGGGGTAGAATCCTTTCCATGAATGGATTATGCTATCTTCTCTGTCTGAGTAATCCTGTTTAGGAAACAAAAACTCTTTAATTAAACAGGAATACATACAGGCAGCAATAAGTGTATTTCATTTGGAGTCTCAAGATTCAAGAGTAATAAAGCTTGTAAGATTTTGTAAAAATAACAAGCCAAAGAGAAGAGAAGAATGAAGCAATTTAGAAGAGTTTCAATGCCTAAAGTGTACCAGAGAAGCCATTGATACATAAAAGTGGGGTAAGCCATAAGCAAAGCAGCCTCAGTTAAATTTCATGAATTGCAAATTTGTTTTTAACGTTTTTACTCTATTTATTTATTTATTTATTTATTATTATTATTGAGAGAAAGCACTAGTAGAAGAAGATTGACTCGGTTGTCTTTTTCACCGCTAACAAAGAACAAAATTTTATTCCTTGTGTTTGTATAGCAATTTTAATCTCTGATTTGTCGTAGCTATAACTGAAATTCAAAACAACAATATAGGTAACAAAAAAAAAGCCCATATCAATTCTCAACAAAAACAAGAAGCACTAACAGAAATTGAATTAAAAAAAAAAACCTTTACTCACAGAGCATTAGCATGTTGTGCATCAGCTTCTAAAATTTAAGAGACTTTTGATAAGAAGTGTTACTCAGTTGCAAATACATAATCTCCATGTCTCTCCAGCATAAAAGTACATAGTTGAAGAACAAAAAGAAGCAAAAGAGCACGAAAAAGAGTTCGAAAAGCTTTCTTTCTTAGGTAGCTATAATAAAGACTGGTTTTTTTTTTTTTTAATGGCTGTGATGGTTTTTTCATTATGATCAGCAAGATGAAAGATATATATAGATATAATGAAGGAAGGAGAAGAAAGTTGAAAAAGGAGATATCAAAGAATAAAATTGCTATACAGACATACATTTCAATGTGTTCGGCTTTTCGTTTGTGCTTGACCGTTATTTTCTTCCAGGTTTTGATACCTAGGAGTAAAAGGAGCTCAATGTTTTCAGATCAAATCAATTGAATTTGAAAATTTCTAAGATTTTTATTCACTTTTACTTTCCAAGTGAAAGAGAATTAGAGGGGGAAAATGGCTGGAGTGAATTAATGAATAGGTGATGGTGACCGTAGGTGGTGGTGTGATGGTCAATAGTGGAGGTTGCAGTGGTTGGTGTTGACGGTGATAACAATGAAGATGAGAATGATGGGTAAAAAAAAAAAAGGTTTATTTTTTAGTTTTATTTTTTTCTTAATTAAAAAATAACGTTTTAGTCATATTGAAACAACAAAAGACTTTTTTTATAGATTTATTAATAAAATATTTACCTCACTTCCACAGGGGTTTGTACTTCGCACATTTAATTCAACTCTAATTTGAAGTTATTTAGCATTTAAATAAAACATTTTGGACCTACTTGTTCAAAAAGTTAAAATTTGACTTATTTGTACACTCGCTATAAATTCAGGAGGTAATTCGACCTTTAGTTCTGTCTTCTTCTATATAGACAACAATTGCCTTCATTCAGCTCCATTGAGAAGGATGTACTATAATGGCTCTCTACGCTTATTGGCCATAGACATGGCTACATCCACGATGACGACGGCAACAACAACTGACTTTATTTTATTATTTAGACTAGACTACTTTTTTACTCACAGCATATGGTTAAAATACAAGTTATTATTACATGAATAAAATAAGTTGTTAATACTAAATAATTCGTATTAATAATAATAATCCATCTGTTATATATTATATCTTAAGAGTTATTAAAAATAAATATTAATATGAGAATAATTCATTAAAAATATTCACGTATTTATAATAGCGATAGTATTCAACCTTATGTATGAACAAAATTAAATATACAATATAATCATAGAACAATATAAAAAATTAATATTATATTTTGAAGAGGAATATTATTTTATTTATTGTCTAATTAAATAAATAAATATATATATATAAGTAGAATTTCAAATAGTTTGTGGACTTTATAATTCAGTAGAAATATAGGTACTTATCATAAATAAATCAAAGATAAAAAAATTAAAAATAGCGCTGACTTTTGAAACTGTTAAACTAACTTTATAAAATTAATTCTTTTAAAAATAGACTGACTGGTTGGTTGACATTATGTTATCTTTTTTTTTTAATAAAATAAAATGATATAAATATTAATACATTATATAACCTCGCAGTGCTTTTGCTTTCGGTGTGGGTAATTCTTATGCTCATGTTGCTGAATTATCGGCTGCAATATACGCCATTAAAATTGCATGGGAAAAAGAATGGAAGTATTTATGGTTAGAATGTGACTCTCTATGGGTTGTAAATTTTTTTCCATCTTTCTCACGATGTTCCTTGGAATTTGCTCAAGCGAAGGTTGAATTGTTTGCATTTAGTTTCTAAGATGAATTTTCGAGTGTCTCATATTTTCAGAGAAGGCAATCAAGTACTTGGGGTTGTTAATCCTAATCCGATATGGGGGGATTCGGCACCTTGCTTTTGCTCTTATTTTATTTGCTCAGATTTTTGTAGGCAAGGTTCGTATCGATTTTCTTAGGCTTTGCTTGGCTTCCTTTTTGTAAGCTTGGATATTCTTTGTAATTCTTCTTATTTTCATTTTAATAATAGTGGATCGCATAAATGTGATGCTATCGGCAAGAGTGTATTAACCTAGTTAAATGCTTCACGCGTTTTTTGATTTTTGTGCTCCAATTTTTACTCAAAAAATACATTATCTAATAAAATGAAATGAAATTAAAATTATTTTTATGCATTAATATGATAATATTAATATTTAATAGTTGGAATATTAAGAAAAATATTTTCATTTACATCATCTCTCAAAATTATAATAATATTAATTATTTGCAAATTTTTATCTATTTGCTATGGTAAGTGTGTATATATATATATATATATATATATATTGATTTTTTAAATAAATAAATGATTAAAAAAATTTCAATTCATTTTAGCTTAAAAAACGCTTTAATTAGTGTTGCTATTAAATTTCATATTTAGTTTTAATTTCTTAATTTCAAGAAATAATTTTTATAAATTTAGTAAATAATATTTCTTGGGTTATTAATTGTTGAATAATTTGACTGGTAGAATTTGTAGTAGAGATTATTTTTTAAAAAAATTGTTTGTTGATTAATGTTTATTTTTGTTTGTAAATTTTGTTTCTTGTTTTTTTTTTATCATTTTCGGTTGTTTTGTTATTTTCAGTTGTTTTTATTGTAATTTTTTATTTTTTGTTGTTTGCGTTTGTTTTTTTTTTTCATTTGTTAATTTTTGTTGTTTTATTTTTTTTATTGTAATTTTTTGTTTTTTGTTGTTTTTGTTTGTTGACTTTTGTTAATTTGTTGTTGTTTTCATTTGATGATTTTTGTTGCTTTCATTTGTTGCTTTTTGTTAATTTGTTGTTTCAAATGTTGTTTTTGTTTGTTTCCATTTATTGATTTTTGTTGTTTTCGTTTGTTGATTTTTTGTTATTTTAGTTGTTGTTCCCATTTGTTGATTTTTGTTGGTTTTTGTTATTTTCATTTGTTGTTTATATTATGAAAAACAATAAAAAAAATAATTGAAAAACAACAAAAAAATAATAACTAAAAACAAAAAAACTAATGAAATATATCAAAAAAATTATTTTTTTTATTATTAATGCTAATAAAAGTAAAATTTTAATTAAAAATAATTATTAAAGACTATAGATAATTTCTAGTTTAATTAGCTTAATTTTTATATTTTAAATAATTATTCTAAATATGATAAGTTTCAAAATTGAAAAAAATATTTATTATTTAGAATATAAAATTAAAATTATTTAAAATATAAAAATTAAATAAATATATATAACCAACTTCAATTAAAATAAGAATAAATATATACAAAATTAAATAAATACATAAAAATGCGTTACATAGCAAAAAAAAGTTAAAACTAAAAAAAATATAAAACTGAAAAAGCAAGAACCAATATTGGAAGAAACAAAAGCGCTGAAACAAAATTGAAAACACACTGGTGAAATGGACCACGGAATGAAATTTCCTCAGAAATATACAGTCCTCCAAGTGGAGTCCAACATAGAACAATATAGGAAAATTACAAAAATGGTCACTTTTCAAATGTTTTCAACAAAAATACCCTAATATTTCATCAATTACAAAACTATTATATGTTTATTACAAGAATGTCTTTTCTATTTTCAAAATTGCACTCTTATTTTTCTTTTTGGTTTTTTTGTTTCTCTGCATTTTTTTATTTTCATGAATTGCTGGGCAATTTTTATTCTCTTCATTTTTTACTCTTTTTATTAATTTTTATTTTATCTTTTTTTTTCTTATTTTTTCCTCTTTTTTATTTTTAATTTTTTCTCCTTTCCTTCCCTTCTCTTTTAATTTTTTTCTTTTTTCCCTTTCCTCTTTTTTTTAGAAATTTTTATTTTATTCTTATTTTTCTCTTTTTTCTTTTTAATTTTTCTCCTTCCCTTCTTTTTTATTTTATTTTATTTTCTCTTTCTTTTTCATTTTACTTTTTTTTTTTAAAAAAATTCCTTAAAATTTCCTTTTTTTTTTTTATTAGTGAAGCATTAGCCAATATTTTTTTGAAATTTTATTTTGTAAACTCCTCAAGTTAGTTATAAGAATACACAAAATGTGATAACCAAAATACAAGTAATTCACATGCAACATACTTTTATACATAATTGATTACTCAAGTTCTTAATGTGTAAAAAATAAAACATTCATTATACTTGAACCAACATGACTATTTCTAAAAGCTGATAATACAACTTTGGGTAAGAATAATAAAGTCATAACTTCAATTTCTAATGATTCTAAAATAGAATCAATTTTATCAATACATTTCAAGCACCAAAAATATAATCGTAATGTTTTTAAAATTACAAGTAGTCTAATGTGTTTGTAAAATACAAAATAATGTCTTATAACTTCTAATTGAAGAACCCATCCTAAAACATAAATTCATGTAAAATAAGTAACTTCAAATACTAAAAATTAAGTGAGTTATGTTTACATCACTTTAAAAAATTTTAAAAATAAAATTTCACTCCATTTTCTTTTGTATCAAATATCTTGAAATTCTATACATATGTTTTTGTTAATTTAGAATGCTCTATGTTTATTTTATGTTTCTAATACAATAATTCTGTTTGTCAATTTGAAGTACTTTTCATGTATTTATAATAATAATATAGCAACTATAGGAATTGAGTTAGTTTTGCTTCTCTTCAAACAAATTATAATCTAATTTAATAATGTATTAGTAAATGAAATATGAAGATGGGTGTAGCTCAGATGGTAGAATAATTTCTTAGCATGCGAGAGGTATAAGAACCGATACCCTAAATCTCCATTATATTATTAGGTACCATGTATTTAATGTTGTTGCTTTGTGGTTTACTTTTAGTTTTTAATATGTTTAAAATGTGCATGGAAAGGTAGAGATGCTTTTGGTGCTTCTAGTTATGGTTTAGGAGATATTATTTGTTGTAAAAAGGGTGTTGAAGATAAGAAAAATGAATTTAAATACACTAAAGGTGGAGAGGATGGTGAGAAGAAGGAAGCTTATAATTCAGAATTTGTTAAAGCTGTTGGTAGTCATAATGAGTTAAAGGATTGTATTGGAGTATGTTTTGTTTTATTATTTTTATATCTTTTTGGTTTCTGATACTTTGTTTTGTTTTTTTTGTTCTAAGGGTGATAAAAAAAAAATTATTTGAGGATGTTGGTTTTAATTCCAATATTAAATATTATCTATTAAATATGATGATGAAGTGTTGAAGGAGTATAATTTGGTAAGTTCCTTTCTTGTTATATTAATTTAATATTTTTTTGGTTTCATTTTGGTTTCTAATTTTGCTTTTGATGTGTTTTTTTTTTTTAGAGTGAAGAGACTATATTTGATGATGTTGATTATCTTTTTAGTTTTATTGGTTCTGCTATAAAAGTTGCTTGTAGTTTGAGTGGAGATGTATTATATATATATATATTGTTTATGGTTGACTTTTTTTTTTTGAAAAGACTATTGAAAATGGTGATTTTGTATCTCTTTCTAACCAATCTAGTGTTATTGGAGGAGAGAGTGTTAAGCATGTTGTTGTGGGTTTTTTTTTTTTTTTTTTTTATGTGTGATTTATTTATGTTGTTGTTTGGTTTATGTTTGGTTTCTAATATTGTTTTATATATGTAGAAAATAATAATAATAATAATAATAATAATAATAATAATAATAATAATAATAATAATAATAATAATAAAATGAGCTGAATAAAAGGGTGGGTAAGAAATTGTTTTATATACAAAAAATAAACTAAAAGTAAAAAAATATATCCAATTATCAAATTTATTTTTGAATGTATTCTATTCAATTATTAAATTTATACTATATTAAAAAATTAACAAAACTACTGAGGCTAAACGTATTTTTATATAAAAGATTTATCGAAAATTTTATCAAAAAATATAAGTTGTGTCAGAAGTTAGTTTTAAATAATTAATGAATGTAATGAAACTATTATATAGAAAAACATTATAAATTAACAAAAATATATGTGATAACTTATTTTGATTATTAAATAATATTTATTTTTATTCAAAAAGGTGAAAGAAGCATCATTTTATGAATTGTATATATAGTTATATTTTAAATATTCATATTTAATATTAATAAAATTATGTGTTTATATATATGTGTACGTACATATGTGTACACTTGTAGTATTACACATCATTGTATATATATTTTTATCAATTTAGAATACTTTTCGTTTATTTTACATTTTCAATGCAATAATTTAGAATATTTTCTATTTATTTTTCGTTTATAATATTATAAGTTTATATATATTTTATCAATTTAGAAGATATAGTTATATTTAAATATTCATATTTAATATTAATATAATTATGATAGGTGAGTTTCAGGTTTCATGACGTGGCTTTATGTGTAATATGTGATGTTTCATCTATCCTTCGTTATTGATGGCGTTTATGCGTGAAAGAGAAATGTGTTGGAAGTTGTGTACATTAATACAGTTATAAACATTAATATGTAATATTAAGCATCCTACACTAAAACAAGAGAGATGATGTGAGGCCTTTGGCCACAAAAGTTCTATTATAATTTATTTTCATTTTCAGAGATTCAATTTATCGTATACAAATATCAAACCAACTAAATTTATGAGGTTTTCTAATCCATATGAACCACATATCATTGTCTTTGCTACAAGAGAAAGATGTTGGCAAATTAAGGACTTCTAATCCCTGATATGTTAAGCATATAATTCGCTTCAGTCTAGATGTTACAGGTATATATGCACACGCACACAGATCTTGGATTGATTACTGCTACTACATATCACACAAATAATAAAATAGTACGTCACCAATCTGTCAAAATGCTTAACCATTTTTAGTAGAACCCTCTTTAGTTGTAAGTCTGTCATTGTTCATTGTTATTTCAAGTTTGCAGACACCAAATCAAACAAAGAACAAATTTAGCTATCACATATTTAGCACAATCTGATGCCCACAACCGTTACTAGGCATCCTGATTCCCAACATAAACATTCTTAGATATTCAGGTAGTGAAAATTGACAGGCATGAATTTAAAAGGGCATGAAAGATGCAAAGAGACATTATTATCCTGACAAAAATAAGGAATGCAAGTCAAGATAAATCTGATAAAAATTGACGTTAAAAAGAATTACAAAATCTGTTTCTGAATGCATTTATCCTGTATGCTTCCGTATCCTACAACAAATATGCAAATGCATATGGGCTTGAACCAAGCTTCAAATTTTATTGCATTCGGCCTTCAAAAGCAATTAGAAAACAAAGGAAATTTAATTGTAAAAAGGAGGAGAAAAACAAGGATTGATCTGAAAATAAGAACAGATAAAAGAAAGAAATGAAATTGACACATGTGACACAAGAAGAGAACTAAATCACCGTGACACAAGAAGAGAACCAAATCACCGTGCGAAGATGAGTTTGAACTGGTTCTGGAATTGGTACTGGTCCCTCCATCCTAATTTGACACTAACTAGAGAACCACCGACTCCTTTGCAACAGTAGCATACACCGCACCAATCTGAAAAACTAAAACCTATCTTTAATACAATTCATTCACAGCACAAAAAAAAAAAAAAAAGGATATCAAAATATGCTAAAAGGAATGAACTTTGTATCAATATTTCAACACAAGATCATTACTAACACCAATCCCATTCATGAATTCAAACAAAAAAGCCTTCATCTTTGAATTTGATTACAACCAAAGTAAGCATTAAAAAAAGGAATAATTCAATAAAATGAAACTTAGATTCAGTTCCTCGCATTAGTTTTCTCAGTTCCTATGCGGAAACTGATAGCTGCTGGTTTTGAATTTAAAAAAAAAAAAAAAAAAGTAAATAGAGAAGCGTGAACGGTGGTAGGCTGGACACGAGACTCGGCGGAGACGATGGAGTGGCAGTGGTGTTTATTGTATCAACGCTGCTAAACTCTTCTTGAGGAGGTGGGCCTTGGAAAGTCATGGTGGAGGAGAGTGCGACATTTTTGGAGAAGGGAATAGAGAAGAGAAACAGAGCATGGGTCTCAGGCTGGAGCAGGAGTTGCTTTTTTGACGTTAACGAAGGAGAGGGCATTGGCGTAAATAAAATGGGTAAGGGAGTGACACGCGTGTAATTTATTAGAGTTTAAGGTATTTTTATTATTGTTGTTATGTTTTGGGCATTTATGAAAAAACCTCAGGACTATATCCATTCCATAATCGAGCCACTAATCTAGGGATAATTACAAAATAGATATCCATTCCACAATCGAGCCAATAATAATCTAGGGATAATTACAAAATTAGGCTTGGTCAATGTAATGACTGTATTTTACTTATAAAATTAAAATATGGATTTTAGAGTATTAATTACTCCTTCTCTCTATTCCTTTTTAATTGTCATTTAAGAATTATGTACATAAATTAAGAAATATAATTAATATATGTGTAAAATATTATACTATCTTTATATTAATTCCCTTAATTAATTATTAGCTTTATATATTCCTAAAAGTAGTGTATATGTAAATAAGGGTATGATAAGAAAAATAGTAGTTAAAATACATTGTTAATTGAAAACGTCAAATAAATAGGAACAAAAAACTCCACTTAAAACGACAATTAAAAAGGAATAAAGGGAGTATTATTTTATAAAATTATTGTTAAATGAGTATTTTAATAAACTTTAAAAAATTTTGAGAGAATGTATTTATATATATTGTGTATGTATATAATTAGTGGGTAAAATTTTTACTCTTAATATTATATGTATTTATATATATAAAAAAAAAATCCTCCTTTTATTTTTTTCTTCATTCTTTTTCTTTTTCTCCTTTCTTTCTTTTCTTCTTCCCTCTCGCTAGCCACCACCTCTACCTGCACCAGCCACCACTGCCACCAGCTTCAGATGCCACTAGCAACCTCCCATTTTCTGTTGGCCGCCTTTCTCCCTCTCTCTTTTGTTTTTCCGGCCAACCGAGTACAAAAAGGGGTGTCGCTGCTGCCTTCAACGTCACTAGTAGTCACAGCTGATACTGTTGCATTCGTTATCCTTTAGGCAATGTTTTTCCTCTGCTCATTTGTTTGATCTACACTGGCAGCCACCTCAATTGGAGGTAAAATGATTTTGGGTTTTTAGTCAATTTCTTTGATATGAATAGGAATTAGGCTTTTGTGGTAGTTATGAGAAATGAAATTGGAGTCAAGGGCTTTCCATTGATATATTTTTCATAATTTTTTGAACTTATTGAAATTTTCGGGTTTTCGGTGCTTGGGTTACTGTTTCGAGTCCGGATGTTTTTACATTTTTAATAAATACTATAAATTATGTAGATTAAACTTTAGGAAATGAATTTTATGAAATTATTTGTGGAATTTAAGATATACTTTTTGAAAGAAATTATGTTTAAATATATTTTTAGAGGAAAATTTATATTTTATTATTTATTCAGTTTTAATAAAATTTATAGTTATTTAATATGTTTAATATTGATTTTAAATAATAAAATTATGAAAATAATTTTTATAAGTAAATTGTAATGATGAATTTCTTTATTATTTTAAAAGCTTAAATGAGTCCTTTAACATTTTTATTATATAATTGAATTATCTAAATACTTTATTTATATTAAACAATAATTTTAATTATGAACATTTAAAGGAAGTTTTATAACTTTAATTGTTTTAAATTGTTGGTTGGTTATATTAAATGAGAATTTTATTAATGATTTGAAAATGGATTTCCTTTATATTTTAATTATTTAAATGAATTAAATTGTAATAATTTAATTAAATTCTTTGATATGTTAGTAGTTTGATAAAATTATATTGTTTATATGTGTGTACATATATTGGTTATCAGCTGAGCATAAAGTATAGTTCAGGAGCCCAACTCCAGTTATTGGGTTGTGGAGTTATAAAAGTGTTATTTTTGTAATACCTTACATTTTAATTGAATAAAGTAATTTTGAATTTGAATTTTAATAAATACTTTTAGGTTATATTATATGAGTGATAATTGTTTTGCTATCTAATGGAGGTATATATATATATATATATATATATATATTTATGTTAATATTATTTTAGGGTTATTAATCTATGTGAGTATTATTTTATTATTATGACATTTATTATTATTTTTAATAAACTATATTAACTTCATGGTTAATTTATGTGCTATTTAATACATGCATATATATATATATATATATATATATATATATATATATATATATATATATATGTTCATAGTTTATAATATAATATGGTATGTGTGTATGTATATTAGTAGGTTATATATATATATATATATATATATATATATATATATATATATATATATATATAGAAAACAAAAAAGAAAAAGAAAAACAGGAAGAAGAAAGAAGAAGCTTACCTCCCATCCTCCCCAAGCTGCTGCCATCCTCCCATCTCTGCCCCTCACTATCTTTTTCTTCCCTCTCATCGTGCCATTCCTTCTTCCACCGCCTGAGAAGCCATTGTCGTCACGCCAAGCTGCTAGGGAAGGTGCTGCTGCTACCGTTCCTCATCTTCTTCCTCTATCAGCTTCGATCCGAGCTGATCCGACGCCACCAAAGCTTCCCCAACTTCCCTCCCCCTCTCAGGCATCGGTCCAAGCCAGAAACCATCGCTGCAACTCACCTCCGGCGTCAGAATTGGAGGTTGAAGGTGAGTTGCTCTGGGTTGTTTTTAGGTCGTTTTATGGTTGTTGATTGAAAATGGGTGTTGATTTTAGGTATATGTTGAGTTATGCCACTTAGTTACTCAAATTCGAATTTTAAAGCATTTTTTTTTCTGAATTTCCCTTAATTTATAGAATTTTTGTATATTTTATCTAAATTTTTTTAGTTGAATTTATTGGATTTTTCCTTGGGATAATTATTGAATTTATAGTAATTAAGATTATATTTTGTAAGGTTTTGGGTTGATTTTAAGGTTTTAGGAATTTTGGTGTTAATTAGAAGTTTATATAAATTTTAGGTATTTAATTAATATTTTTATTAATTTCAAAAATTATTGTGAATAATTATAAAATTTTGATAATTGAGGTTATTACTAAATGTTATTAATTTTAGAACTCAAATTATAATTTTTGTGATTTTTATACTATTTTTATAAATATTTTTGAGTTGATGTCAAATGTGATTATTAAGTTAAATTATATTTTTAGAAGAAATTATTGGTTGATTTTATGTTTTAATTATATTAGGAAGATTAATTTTGAGAAAAAAATAATTTTTGGGATGATTAAATAATTTTAAGGAATTTTTTTAGTACTAATAATGCATTATGTAAATTATGTATTTAGGGGTAAAAATGTAATTTCGTGCTACTTATAGTTAAACATATATTTTAGTTAGTTTTATTAATATTTAAGAGGTTTAGAGAATTTTTATAAATTAATGGATATTTTTAATTAAGTAGTGTTAATTTTGACTATTAATTCCGAATATTATATATATTTATGATACATTATTTTGGTAATAAAAGTTGAATATAAGGTTGTATTTAGTATATTTGATGTAACGGTTTTAATTTAGGTCATAATTATATTTTGCTAATGAAATGCAAAGTAAGTTGTTTAATTTTGGAATAATTGAGATTTTATATATTTTTAGTATATATGTATGTGTAATATGTATTTTGGAAAATAAATGATATCATTTCTTGATGTTTTATTGAAGTTGTGATCTCGGTCGGGGCTAAGTGTAGTTTTGGGAGCCCGACTCAAGTGTGTATGTCTGTGGTTATTAGAAGTGCGTTTTCTATGCAGGTCTGGCTCTACCTTTGGTAGAGAGATGTCCGTTTTACAGAGGAGACTCTGCTGAAATTTTGGTAGATTTTCTCATAAAGTGTGATATTCGTTATGAATTTCTACCATTAATTAGGCTTTTTCCTGTCTATCGTGTCTTGTCCGGTCTTTCTCGAGTCAGCCTATCATTTTACCATTTTGCTGATTTATGATTTCAATTCCATAGTCATGTTTTAAAATCGATTTATTATTTCTTTCTAGAGCATATCGGAGCAGAAGCCGTGAGACCGAGACAGACGCATGGTCGTCAGCCTTCGCATTCATCTTGTAAGTCGATAGAATGATTTGTACGTGTGTTTTAATTAACGAATGCGTGCGTTCATATTTTTAATATTGATTATATGATTTATTTAAATTAATGTTGTTATTTAAGGTTTAAAACACATTTTATTTATTTAAAATCGATTTTGAGATATTTTGGTAGAACGGGCGACCTGGTGGGCTTTACCAAGACTATGTGCACATGGTAGAGATTGAGAGATGGATCCGAAATATATATATGATTGGTGAATGCTAAACTGGGATGGGTGCCTCGATGGAAGCCTTTGCTCTCTGGGACCGCCAGTGATTGTAAGGTTGATAATGGACTGGGATGGGTGCCTTGGTCGATGCCTTTGCTCTTGGGGACCGCCAGTGCCATATATTTGGAATAAGTGAGTGACTACGACTTGGTGCCTCGGTTGATGCCTTTGCACTTGGGGACCGATAGTCTAGTTGGAATAAGTGGGCCCAATTGGCCATTTAGATTTTTGGATTTAGGGTTCTACCGAGATTTTTCAAAAGCTATACTTATACATTATATATTATTTTCACTATAAATATATAGTTTTCAAAAAGGTTTTCAAACTGTTCAGCTCTTTTATTGACTTACTCAGTGAGGTCTGATTCCCCTCAATTTATTTTTTTCAGGAGCTTTGGAGTTTGACCTCAGACTACCTCCACGCTGGGTTTCTTCATCACCGGCTATTTTATGTAGGTCATTGTAAGCTGTACTGTTGTATTATTCTAAGGTGCTGTAGTAGTATATGTACTAAGAATTCTATGGTTTAAGTATATTTGTGTAATTTATTTGTATGAGCCACGCTTATGTATAAAGATTTAAGTTTGATTTATTATAAGTAACGCAAAAGCATATTTTATTTGAGCATCTGATTTAGTTATTTATGAGAAAAAAATCAGTTTGATAATGATTTCTATTTTAAAATAAAGTTTTAAATTGTAAGGTGTTGTTTATCTTTCTTTAAGGCTTACTACGGGATTCGGGGGCCTTAAGCCTTCCCATTCCCTAGTGTCGGTCACGTGCCCTCAGGTTCGGGTCATGACAAAGTTGGTATCAGAGCATAAGTTCAGTTAATGGTCCCTATCTGTCTTTCTATGTAACTAATACAGCTTTAGGGTTGTTAATTATTTTTGAGATGTTCTTGTTTCTAATTCCACATTGTGTTAAATATTCTTACCCTGTTTTGAATCCAAATTCCCTTGTCTTTTCAGAATGAGGTGTGCGCGTACTGACCCCGATACTGATCCGACTCTTAGACTTGATGAGCAATCTGTGCACGATGAGGCTCCCCCTTCTGCTCCACATCGTAAGGGCAGAGGTAAAGGTAAAGGTCAAGCCAGGGTAGCTGCAGTTGAGATTCCTGATCAGCAGCCAGTCGAGCCTGAAGCCCCAGTCGTAGACCCTACAGCCTTTGCAGCTGGACTGGCAGGGATTAATCAAGGTCTTGCAGCATTGAATCAAGCAATGCCCCTTGTATAGTAGATGCTTTAGCAGAGGAATCAGGGGATATCAGATACTGAGGTAACACTTCTTTACTCTCGGATCGGTAGAGTTTCTTTTGATGGTACGAGTGATGCCTTAGACTTCATTAACGCGATTGAGGCATGTACCAGGACGGGGCACACGGATTATCAGAGAATTATGATTGTGGAGTTATTAGTTCAGGCGGCAGCTCAGGACTAGTTTATGTAGTCGATTCAGCCATCTATGCACGAGCTGACTTGGCCAGAGTTTAAGGACCGCTTCTTGAGATTTTTCTATCCTCCAGCCACCAGAGATGCATACAGGTGGCAGTTACTCCATATTACGAGAGGTGATAGGTCAGTGGAGAACTATACCAGAGAGTTTAATAGGCTGTCTCGACATGCAGAAGATATCAGGAGGGACCCTTACAGAGGAGTGGAGCTGTATATTACTGGATTAGGACTTGCTTTTGTTAGTATGCATACCGAGGACCGTACCTTAGAGAGTATGATTGAGGAGGCCCATTTGATTGAGAAGCGACATATTCGCCAGGGCACCATGATAGATCCCTATATAGTTGGTGGTAGTGGATATGGTGTAGCTCTCGGGTATCAGCAGTCAGCATTTCATATTGGTAGTTCGAGTCAGCAGGCCGTGGGTAGTTCACAGCAGGGTGGTAGGAGGTCCAAGACCCACCGAGTTGGTCGCCATGGTTATGCCACAAACAAAAGGAGTGGTAGAGGTTATAGATTCAGTACGGGAGTTAGTAGCAGTAGTAATAGGTAGAGTTCCGGGCAAAGTAGTTCTGGGTCTGGAGCTAGTGCTTGCTCGAGTTGTGGATGATTCCATCAAGGCCCGTGTCATCTGTTGTCAGGTGCTTGCTTCAGATGTGGGCAGGTTGGTCATCTTGCTAGAGCTTGTCCTCACTCCGGATACCAGCCACAGTACGTGCATGGTTCGTCTTCATCAGTGGCTTAGCCCTACAATTCAATGCCTCAGCAGTATTGAGCACCAGTACAGCCACAGCAGGGACCGCCTCAGCCTATGAGTCAGCAGGGTCGAGGTTCAGTTGGTAGGCCTAGCGGTCGTGGGTTTGCGCAGCCTTCGACTTTTTAGCAGGCAGGTCGTGGCCAGGCTTGAGTATTCACCTTGACACCACAGGATGCTCAAACTTCGAATGCAGTGGTAGTAGGTATTCTCTCAATATGTGCATGTGATGCTAGAGTATTATTTGACCCCGGTGCTTCACATTCATTCATTTCTCCCGTGTTCGTTTTGAGAATCGAGTGGCAGCCTTCTAGGTTATCCTTTCCTCTATCTGTGTCGACTCTTCTTAGCGACGAGTTAGAGACAGATATTTTCTTTCCTTCATGTCCGGTGTTGGTTAATGGTAGAGAATTATTGACGGACTTGGTGTTGCTTGATGTGTTGGAATTTGACGTCATTTTGGGTATGGATTGGTTGTTGAGGTACTATGCTTGAGTGAATTGTAGAGAGAAAGAAGTGGTGTTTAGAATTCCAAATGAAGAAGAATTTTATTTCAAAGGTAAAAAGAGCTCCATGCCTCATAATCTCATTTCTGCCATTACAACCCGGAAGATGCTTAGAAGGGGTTGTCAGGGTTACTTGGCAGTGGTAAGAGATATTGAGAAAGAGAATGGGGCGACTGAACAGGTGCCAGTGGTGTGTGAATTTCTGGATGTCTTTCCTGAAGAATTACCAGGATTACCACCAGATAGAGAGATAGAGTTCTATATCAATGTCATACTTGGTACGGATCCTATTTCTATGCCACCCTTCAGAATGGCACCAGTAGAATTACAGGAGCTGAAGAAGCAGTTGTAGGAGTTGCTTGATAAGGGTTTCATCCGACCTAGTACATCACCTTAGGGTGCTCTGGTGTTGTTTGTGAAGAAAAATGATGGTAGCCTTCGACTCTGTATTGATTACAGGCAGCTGAATAGGGTCACCATCAAGAACAAATATCCACTTCCGAGGATCGATGACCTATTTGATCAACTTCAAGGTGCTACATGCTTCTCCAAAATAGATCTGAGATCTGAGTATCACCAGTTGAGGATCAAAAGAGGTGATGAGCCCAAGACAGCCTTTCGAATAAGATATGGCCATTATGAGTTTTTAGTAATGTCCTTTGGGTTGACTAATGCCCCAGCAGCCTTTATGGACTTGATGAATCGGGTGTTCAGGCCATACTTGGACCTGTTTGTGATCATTTTTATTGATGATATTTTGGTTTATTCCAAGAGCGAGGCTGAGCATGTTATGCATCTGAGAAGGGTGCTTCAGACTTTAAAGGAGCACAGGTTGTATGCCAAATTCTCAAAGTACGAGTTCTGGTTGAATCAAGTGGCATTTTTAGGCCACGTGGTTTATAGAGATGGTATACAGGTGGACCCTAAAAAGATAGAGGCTATTACGGAGTGGCCGAGGCCGACTACAGTTAGAGAAGTACGGAGTTTCCTGGGTCTAGTAGGCTATTACAGAAGATTTATGAAAGACTTCTCTAAAATTGCTGCACCTTTGACAAGGTTAACCTAAAAGAGTGCTAAGTTTGTATGGACAGACAAATGCGAAGAGCACTTCCAGTTATTGAAGGACTTATTGACGTCGGCTCCAATTCTAACTTTGACCTCTGGAAATGAAGGGTATACAGTGTATTGTGATGCTTCCAGAGTAGGATTAGGCTATGTGTTAATGCAAAATGGCCAAGTGATTGCTTATGCTTCGAGGCAGTTGAAGAAGCACGAGCAAAACTATCCTACTCATGACTTGGAGATGGTAGCCATTGTGTTTGCTTTAAAAATATGGAGGCATTACTTGTATGGGGTGACATGTGAGATATACACTGATCATAAGAGCCTGAAATATATCTTTCAGCAGAGGGACTTGAATTTGAGGCAGAGAAGATGGATGGAACTCCTTAAGGATTATGATTGTTCCATTTTATACCATCCAGGCAAGGCAAATGTTGTCGCGGATGCCTTAAGTAGAAAATCAGCAGGTAGCCTTGCCCATATTAGCACAGAGAGAAGGCCCATTATCAAGGAGTTGCATGGGTTGATTGATCAAGGGTTGCAGATGAAAGTTACCCGGAAGTGCCTTTTAGCTCAATTCAATGTACGATCAGTATACTTGGATCAGGTTAAGGCAGCTCAAAGTACAGACCCATAGTTGCAGAGAGTTATGTATGAAGTGCAACAAAGGCAATCACAGGACTTTATGATTGATAGAGAAGGTGTATTATGGTTGGGCACTAGGATTTGTGTGCTAGATATTGATGATTTGAGGAAGGAGATTATGGAAGAAGCACATTTTTTTGCATATAGTGTTCATCCAGGTTCTACCAAGATGTATCATAACTTGAAGGATACATATTGGTGGAATGGAATGAAGAGGGATATTGCAGAGTTTGTATCCAGGTGCCTGACTTGCCAACAAGTAAAGCTTGAACATCAGAGACCCTCGGGACTATTGCAACCTATGCCAATTCCTGAATGGAAATGGGATATGATAGCCATGGATTTCGTGACTGGGCTACATCGGACTACTAGAGGTTATGACGCTATTTGGGTGATTGTTGATAGGTTAACCAAGTCAGCGCATTTTCTGCCAATAAAGAAGATGTACTCTGCTGATAGACTGGCAAGACTTTATGTCAATAGGATTATTTGTCTACATGGAGTACCTGTGAGCATAGTGTCGAATAGAGGAGCCACATTTACCTCAGTCTTTTGGCAAGAGTTACACAAGGCCTTAGGTACCAGATTGGATTTCAGTACAACCTTCCACCCTCAAACAGATGATCAGTCAGAGGGGACCATCCAGACATTAGAAGATATGCTGAGGATATGTGTAATGGATTTTGGAGGACAATGGGATTTGCACTTGCCATTGATAGAGTTTGCTTACAATAACAACTATCATGCTAGTATCGAGATGGCTCTATATGAGGCACTATATGGTAGAAAGTGTAGATCACCTTTGTGTTGGGAGATTGGTAAAAAGCAGTTAACGGGACCAGAGTTAGTGCAGATCACTTCAGAGAAGGTCCCCATTATACAACAGCGATTGAAGATAGCCTTCAATAGACAGAAGAACTATACTGACCCTAGGAGGAAGGATGTATCCTTCATGGTTAGAGACATGGTGTTTTTAAAGGTGTCTCCAATGAAAGGAGTTATGAGATTTGGCAAGAAGGGTAAGCTAGCTCCTAGATACATTGGACCATTTGAGATTCGTTCTAGAGTGGGTGAAGTGGCGTATAGGCTGGTGTTACCACCAGAATTATCGAGAATCCATCCTGTATTTCATGTATCCATGCTGAGGAAATACGTCCCTGATCCGTCTCATGTGTTGCAACCTCAAGCCGTAGAGCTTAGCGACGATTTAACTTATGAGGAGTACCCAATGGTGATTGTGGATCGCCAAATCCGACAGTTGCGGACTAAGGAGATACCGATGGTGAAGGTGCTATGGAGTAACCATTATGTTGAGGATTGCACTTGGGAAACTGAAGTCGAGATGCGAGTTTCTTTCCCGTATCTCTTTCCTTCTTAGCCTTGTAATTCTTCTTTTCTTTCTTTTCTTGAATTCGGGGACGAATTCATATAAGGAGGGGAGACTGTAATACCTTACATTTTAATTGAATAAAGTAATTTTCAATTTGAATTTTTAATAAATAGTTTTAGGTTATATTATATGAGTGATAATTGTTTTGATATCTAATGGAGGTATATATATATATATATATATATATATTTATGTTAATATTATTTTAGGGTTATTAATCTATGTGAGTATTATTTTATTATTATGACATTTATTATTATTTTTAATAAACTATATTAACTTCATGGTTAATTTATGTGCTATTTAATACATGTATATATATATATATATATATATATATATATATATATATATATATATATATATATGTATGTATGTATGTATATATACATATAGATATAGAAAACAAAAAAGAAAAAGAAAAACAGGAAGAAGAAAGAAGAAGCTTACCTCCCGTCCTCCCCAAGCTGCTGCCATCCTCCCATCTCCGCCCCTCACTGTCTTTTCTTCCCTCTCATCGTGCCATTCCTTCTTCCACCGCCTAAGAAGCCATTGTCGTCGCGCCAAGTTGCCAGGGAAGGTGTTGTTGTTGGCCGTTCCTCATCTTCTTCCTCTATCAGCTTCGATCCGAGCTGATCCGGTGCCACCAAAGCTTCCCCAACTTCCCTCCCCCTCTCAGGCATCGGTCCAAGCCAGAAACCACTGCTGCAACTCACCTCCGGCGCCGAAATTGGAGGTTGAAGGTGAGTTGCTCTGGGTTGTTCTTAGGTTGTTTTTTGGTCGTTTTCTGGTTGTTGATTGAAAATGGGTGTTGATTTTAGGTATATGTTGAGTTATGCCACTTAGTTACTCAAATTCGAATTTTTAAGCATTTTTTTTTTCTGAATTTCCCTTAATTTACAGAATTTTTGTATATTTTATTTAAATTTTTTTAGTTGAATTTATTGGATTTTTCCTTGGGATAATTAGTGAATTTATAGTAATTAAGATTATATTTTGTAAGGTTTTGGGTTGATTTTAAGGTTTTAGGAATTTTGGTGTTAATTAGAAGTTTATATAAATTTTAGGTATTTAATTAATATTTTTATTAATTTCAAAAATTATTGTGAATAATTATAAAATTTTGATAATTGAGGTTATTACTAAATGTTATTAATTTTAGAACTTAAATTATAATTTTTGTGATTTTTATACTATTTTTATAAATATTTTTGAGTTGATGTCAAATGTGATTATTAAGTTAAATTATATTTTTAGAAGAAATCATTGGTTGATTTTATGTTTTAATTATATTAGGAAGATTAATTTTGAGAAAAAAAAATAATTTTTGGGATGATTAAATAATTTTAAGGAATTTTTTTAGTACTAATAATGCATTATGTAAATTATGTATTTAGGGGTAAAAATGTAATTTCGTGCTACTTATAGTTAAACATATATTTTAGTTAGTTTTATTAATATTTAAGAGGTTTAGAGAATTTTTATAAATTAATGGATATTTTTAATTAAGTAGTGTTAATTTTGACTATTAATTATGAATATTATATATATTTATGATACATTATTTTGGTAATAAAAGTTGAATATAAGGTTGTATTTAGTATATTTGATGTAACGGTTTTAATTTAGGTCATAATTATATTTTGCTAATGAAATGCAAAGTAAGTTGTTTAATTTTTGAATAATTGAGATTTTATATATTTTTAGTATATATGTATGTGTAATATGTATTTTGGAAAATAAATGATATCATTTCTTGATGTTTTATTGAAGTTGTGATCTCGGTCGGGGCTAAGTGTAGTTTTGGGAACCCGACTCGAGTGTGTATGTCTGTGGTTATTAGAAATGCGTTTTCTATGCAGGTATGGCTCTACCTTTGGTAGAGAGATGTCCGTTTTACAGAGAAGACTCTGCCGAAATTTCGATAAATTTTCTCATAAAGCGTGATATTCGTTATGAATTTCTACCGTTAATTAGGCTTTTTCCTGTCTATCGTGTCTTGTCCGGTCTTTCTCAAGTCAGCCTATCATTTTACCATTTTATTGATTTATGATTTCAATTCCATAGTCATGTTTTAAAATCGATTTATTATTTCTTTCTAGAGCATATCGGAGCAGAAGCCGTGAGACCGAGACAGACGCATGGTTGTCAGCCTTCGCATTCATCTTGTAAGTCGATAGAATGATCTGTACGTGTGTTTTAATTAACGAATGTGTGCGTTCATATTTTTAATATTGATTATATGATTTATTTAAATTAATGTTGTTATTTATGGTTTAAAACGCATTTTATTTATTTAAAATCGATTTTGAGATATTTTGGTAGAATGGGCTACCTGGTGGGCTTCACCAGGACTATGTGCACATGGTAGAGATTAAGAGATGGATCCAAAATATATATATGATTGGTGAATGCTAAACTGGGACGGGTGCCTCGGTGGAAGCCTTTGCTCTCGGGGACCGCCAGTGATTGTAAGGTTGATAATAGACTGGGATGGGTGCCTCGGTTGATGCCTTTACTCTCGGGGATTGCCAGTGCCATATATTTGGAATAAGTGAGTGACTACGACTTGGTGCCTCGATTGATGCCTTTGCTTTCGGGGACCGGTAGTCAAGTTGGAATAAGTGGGCCCAGTTGGCCATTTAGATTTTTGGATTTAGGGTTCTACCGAGATTTTTCAAAAGCTATACTTATACATTATAAATTATTTTCACTATAAATATATAGTTTTCAAAAAGGTTTTCAAACCGTACAGCTCTTTTATTGACTTACTCAGTGAGGTCTAATTCCCCTCAATTTATTTTTTTCAGGAGCTTAGGAGTTCGACCTCAGACTACCTCCACGCCGAGTTTCTTTATCACCGACTATTTTATGTAGGTCATTGTAAGTTGTACTGTTATATTATTCTAGGGTGCTGCAGTAGTATATGTACTAAGAATTCTATGGTTTAAGTATATTTGTGTAATTTATTTGTATGAGCCACGCTTATGTATAAAGATTTAAGTTTGATTTATTATAAGTAACGCAAAAGCATATTTTATTTGAGCATCTGATTTAGTTATTTATGAGAAAAAAATCAGTTTGATAATGAGTTCTATTTTAAAATAAAGTTTTAAATTGTAAGGTGTTGTTTATCTTTCTTTAAGGCTTACTATGGGATTTGGGGGCCTTATGCCTTCCCATTCCCTAGTGCCGGTCACGTGCCCTCAGGTTCGGGTCATGACAATTTTATGCATGAATGACTCTACTTTTAATAGAGAAATATCGATTTTACAGATGAAATTTTATCGAATTTTCTATAGATTTATCGTGAAACGTGACATCAATATGTGCTAATTATTGAGTTTAATTAGAATTGCATTTTAGATTGAGTTTTTTCCTTTAGAAATCTAGAATTTATAAGATTAAGATTTTTAACCATTTATCTTTTATGTACATATATTTATATTTTTCTTTCCCTATAGCTACACCAGAAATTATGTCTTCAGAGCAAAACTAGTCGAGTCAGCGTTGAAAAGAGCGTCTCACCTGGAGTTATTTTTATATATGTGCATTTCATATAGAAATTTTTACCCAACATCTATATTTTGATGTTATTATGAATGAATATATTATGTTTCATTAGACCTTTAATTACTTTTTGATTATTGTGATGTTATTACTATATATATATCAGTGATATAAATACTACCAAATATATAAATGTGAATGTTGTATATTTGGTTTGGATGCTGTTTATATATTGATATGGTTTTGTTTTTTTGATATGATATATTATGGAGGATTGTAATAGAATATGCTATCTAGTGGGTTACACTAGGACTGTGTGTGCACCAGTATGTTAGATGGGTAGGATATGAGATTATATGATTCATTAAAATTCTTTAAATAGACAGGGGTATGACTGCGGTAACTTGGTTCCCCTTTTATGGTCTCGGGGCTAGTCATGTAGGTAGCATGACTGTGGCAAGTCGTTTGACCTTATAAGGTCTCAAGGCCAGTCCATTACCTAATTGGAAGAGAGAAATATTAGTCAGACTCAAGAAAGCCTATTGACCAAAAAGGCATAGTGATTGAGGTTACGAAAAAATATTAGGGTTCTGCTCCGATCCTCCATCTGTCTAGTTATATTGGTATGATAATGTACTTAAACATTTGCATGAAATGTGTGTACAAATTAAATAAATATAAAATATAAGATAAACATGATTATGATGCTTGAGTGCTTGTACCCTTAGGTTGAATGCATATATATAAAGATAGTTCACTCAATAAGGTTTGATTTTCCTCAATTATTTTTTTCAGGATTTCTCTTTATAGGCCTCCCATAGTAGTCCTTTTTGCCAGACCCATTCTTCATTGGCTGATTTATGTAAATCTTTATCTAACTTTTTTTTGTACTTCTTAGTTATTATAATAGTAATGTGTTACAATAAACTTTAGCAGTGAGGTATTGTCATTGGGTTGCATGTTTAAATATTCAATCATGATGTTATATATTGTCACGACCCAAACTAGGAGTCATGACCGGGGCTAGGGAACGAGAATTCTTTTGAATTCGGAACCTATAGCAAGCCTTCAAAAAATAAAATCATGAAATAAATAATTAAAAAGTACGACAGAATTAAAAATTTTCAAATCAATATATAAAATAAATATTCCAAATCCTTTCATCAATGAATACATAGTCGTACAATTTCAAATACCATTTTTTAGAGTATACAATATCAAAACAATATAATACTCTTCCGATACAATAACACTACTACTGCAGTTTTTAAAATACAAATCAGAATTCAAAATATACGTTTGCATAAAATAGCCAGGACTAAAGAACACAGGCGAGGAACTCTACAACTAAGGTCTGACGATATGAGATCTCTTGAAAAAAATAATTGAGGGGGGTCAAACCTCACTGAGTGAATTATTATACTATATATACAAGCAAACTAAACCATAACAATCATTCATTCTTATATATATATGTATATACACACATTTCACACGAATGCCAAACTCTGCCTTTATAAATATACTAAATGTAGAAAACATTTGTTTTAATTCATGAAAGATCCATAGAACCCTAATAATAGCAACCTCAAACAACCCCATCATCACTTTAGCCATACAGGCTCACTTGATTCCAAATAGAACACTTATTCCAAACTGGATGGCAGACTAGCCTCGAGACACTAAGTCGACCGAGCTCCAGCAGTCTGGCTGTCAGTGTGATTGGCCTCGAGGCACTTGGTCAACCGAGCTCCAACAATCACACTATCTGTCACCTCTCATCTCAATCAATCCAATAGATCATTCAATCCACCTATGGACAGTAGATTGACCCCGAAACACTAAGTCAACCGAGCTCCAGTAGTCTGACTGTCAATGTGATTGACCCCGCAATCACACTATCTAACATACCATTAATCTTAGTTAAATCAATTATAATCACCCAAAATTAACTCTCACTCAACCCTATTCTTTTGCTCCAGTATGTACACGGCCCTAGTGTTACCCACTAGGAAGCACGTTCTATTGATATCCTTCACTTAGAATAAATAATTTATTTTGAAAATAATTAATGTGGAATGATATTCATAATAATAAAATCAACCATATATATATATACCTAAAATATAGCCAATATATTTCGGGTATATATATGTCAAATAAAATATGAAATAAACTAAAGATAAATCATTAATATGGTTAAAAACAATTTAAATGAGTAACAATAATATAACATGCATTTTCTTAAAAATATACTTAAATATACAAAATATATGCCCTAAGTACACAAATCATTTAATAAAACATTTATGTATAAATGTTCATTTAAATATGTGTTTAGGTTTAACATATATTCACAAATATATTAAAAATAAACCTAATTACCTAGCATGCATATATCAAAAATAAACCCTAAATATATCATTAATGTGTTAGGTTTAATTTAATAATAAAACATGTATTTATTTGGAAATAAATAAAAAATATACCAAAAATAAACTTAAAAATAATTTAATTGTAGGTTTATAATATAGCATGCAATTATTTAAGAATAAACCTAAATTATACTAATCATTTAATAAAATAATTATGGTTTGATGTATATTTAAATCATGTATAGATATTAAATTATAACAAACATAAACCTAAATATCTAACATACATATATCAAAAATAAACTCTAAATATGCCAATGATATATTAAATATATATAGAAAATATACAAACATTTATATATCAAGATATACTAAAAATAAACCGAAATATACCAAATCATATTATAATTAAATTACTGTTTAAACATATAATGAAAATGAAAAATCCTAAGTCATGCATCCTATATGCAATGCATATATATACAGTATAATAACTCACATGTTAGTGCTCCATGAGATAAATTCGGCAGGTCTGATCCGTTAGGCATCGATTTCGGTGCAACTAAACAAACAAATAACAATATGAAATCAGAATAAATTTAACGAAAATTCTAAGGACTCGATCTAGAATTTTAGACACAGAATTAGAATAGGAATTTGACCGGATATCACATTTTACGAGAATTCTACTGAAAATCCAGTAAAACCTCCCCTGTAAAACGGACATCTCTCTACTCAAAGAGTAGAGCCGGTCCTGCAAAGAAGACACATTTCGGAATAACACCAAATTCACAACCACAATCCCTCGGTCGGACTCCAAACTACAATTCACCGACCGAGGTTCACAATTTACAAAATAATTACAAAACACCAAAAATGGCCTTATATAATAAAAATACATTTTATAATTCCAAATTACATAATTAACCCTAAAACTTATTAAAAACCGATAAAAACTCATTTATTTAGAAAAATTGTATAATATATATATAATTTGAAAATAATTTACGAAAAATAGTTTTAATTAGTTGAAAATACTAAATAATTTGTAGAAATCATTTTTATACCCTAAATAACTATTAAAACCAATTTAATTACATTTTTAGCCAATTTAGTGTAAAATTACCAAAATACCCCTATATATATATATTTACTAAAATTAATCCAAAAATAATATAATTATTCAAAATTAATTTTCTCAACATATATTTCAATAATATCAATAAATATACTCAATTAACAAATTTATTTTAATTAAACATATAATTAACCCTATTTTTCAAAATTACAGAAACTTAATAAATTCCAAATAAATATATAAAAATTCACAAAAATTACAAATAAATTTCTATAATTCATTTCAACACCTATAATCACCATAAAACACAATTTCATAATTTAATTAATTAATTTTCGAAAATTAGAAAATACTAATAAAATAATAAAAAATTTACAAAAATAAAAATAAATTGAAAAAATTCTACAAAAATTACAGCATGTAGATTAATCTTCCAGAAACAAAGTTTGTGAAGGAAGTTTTCATGAATCAATCAAATTGAAGTTAAAAAAAATTTGAAACCCTAAATGGCTGAAATGAAGAAATTGAAACATATGCAATTCTAGATCAAATCAAGTAAAACAAAGCTTGGAATCACACTCACCGGAGCTCAAGGAGAAGATAGAGCCCGGTGGCATTGAATTTGGTGGCCGAAAATGGCTTGATCGGAGTTGACTTCAATTTTCGGCCTTCTTGAAAAATTCGGCCAAAACACACCGGAAAAAGGGAGCTTCAAGTGGTGAAAATGGTTGGAGGTGGAGGAGGAAGGATGAGAGGCATAGTGACAGCAAAGAAATCAGCTGGAAATGGCCAAAAACCGTTTGGGAGGAAAAAATGAAAAAGACAATGACATTTTGATAAATAATGCAAACTTTATAATTTTGATAATAAATTTTGTTTATATGTATATATATATATATATATCCACACTTATATTATAATATTATATATATTCCCACACACAAATAATTCTCACCACATAAATATTTTATTATATTTAATAATCTATACACTTAAAATTAATTAATTAATATTAAAACTAAATAATAAAAACTAAGGTAATTAATTAAATCCTAACTAATTTAAATAAATACACAAATATACATTTTATTTTAGCACTTAAAAATTATGTATGAGTTCATGCAAATTCGTAAAACTAGTCAAAATAATTAATATTAAATTATTTACATGTTACTTTCTCCAAAAATATAATTTTCAAAAAAAATTTACGTAAAGTACTTAAAATAATATAAAATAATTAAAATTAGCTTTAAACAAACAACAAACTCATAAAATATCATAAATATATATAAAAATTATTAACACTGCATATCCCATTATAGTATAAAAATATTTAAAAATTCAAAATATTACATATATGAATAATTCTCTAAATTTTTAAAAAGTTTTAATTATGGAGTCATTTTATAATTAAATTGGTATGAATATTGTGTTTTTAACTTTCTACGAATTTTGAATTTGTATGAATTTTTGTTCCTTATCGCTGTCATGACCATTGGGTTTAAGTCATGACAGTCAACACCTGCACTTTCGTTCATGGTAGGGCCATTTTTTTCTTTCATCCTTGTTTTCATTGCTTTCATTTTTAGCTAGTTTTTGGACCATTTTTGAAAGTATGTGCAAACTTTCAGCGTTTCGCTTGTTTTCAATTTTCATCTTTTTTTTCTATAATTTTTTCTATTTATTACTTTTTAAGGCATATTTAATTTAAATTGATTGTATATATTTATTTGATTTGTATATTTTAAATAATTTAATTTTATATTCTAAATAATAATTTTTAAAATTTTGAAACTTACTATTATTAAGAATATAAAAATTAACCTAATTAAATAAAAATTACTCATAGTCTTCAATAATTATTTTTTTCATAATTATTTAGAATTTAGAAATTAAACTAATTAAAATAAAAATTATTTATAGTATTCAATAATTATTTTTTCAGTAAAAATAGTAAAAAATTATGAAATATATCAAATAAATTTTTATTTTTATTATTGATACTAATAAAAGTAAAAATTATATTTATTATTTTAATTTTATTATTAATGATGAAAAAATTGAAAAAACAATAAACAACAACAAAAATCAACAATTGCAATTTTTTTGTTACTTTTGTTATTTCAATTGTTATTTTTCAATCATTTTTGTTGTTTTTCTTTGTTTATATTAATTGATTTTTTTTAAAAATAAAAAAATAACAATAAAAAATTATGAGATATAAAAAAAATTATTATTTTATCCTTAATACTAATAAAAGTAAAAATTTTATTCATGACCTTAAGTTTGTCATTAATAATGAAAAATAATTTAAAAAATAATAAAAAATCAACAAATATAAACAAAAATCAACAACTAACAATCAACAAAAATCAACAACAATTAATAACATAAAATTTTATTGATTATTGTTGATTTTTATTGTTTTATTATTTTACGTGTTATTTTTAGTTTTTTTTTTTATTGTTGTTTTGGTTTGTTGATTTTTTATTTTTCAGCTTTTTTTTTTTGTTGATGTTATAAAGGCATCATAAGAATTGTAAATTTATTACATATTGATGATCAATAAGTATCAAATAATATTTTTAAAAAAATAGAAGTTATTAGATATTTTAATAAACAAATTAAAGTAAGAAAAAATAAAATCCTTATTTTTTAGAAATATAAAATTAGAAAATTTTGTTTATTTATTGTTATTATAACAATTGAAGATATTTATTACTTGATTTAACAACAATTGAAGATGTTTAATTTATAATTATTCATTTGAAATTAAAAAAAAGATTTTAAAAGAAAAAAATATATAGTAAAAAAATTGTGAGAAAAAAGAAAATAAATAAAATATTTGAAAAAAATATAAAGTTAAAAAAATCAGTAAAGAAAAAAAATATTAGAAAAAAAAAACTTTATTTTTAAGGTTATAAGAGAAATGAGTTATATTTGAAAGAATTAATTTTATAAAAATATTTTTAAAAAATTTGGTGGTCTAATAATTTTTTTAAAAACTTTTTTAGTTTTTGATATATTTATATAAAAGATTACAATAATCTATCTAGAAGTTAACAAAGCCCATCAAAGTGAAAAGTCCAAGTAAGTAACACCACCTCTCATTTCAACAACTAATTACAATATAAATGGAGAATCCATAGCTCAAAAATCTTCAATAATGTTGTTTTTTTTTTTCTTTTTTCTTTTTTTTTTAAAAAAAAGCAATGTGGGTTGGATAGTATATCAATTTGATTAATATCGTATTCCAAAAATTTATAGTGAATTTTGATTTATCAAAATTTGTCTATTTTATTTTCACCAACTATACTAATTGATATATTCTTTAAAGTCATTCAAAATAATTGCTACCAAATGGGAGTTGCACAATCACAGAATTAATAAATCACAAACGCAAAATCTCCTATCATATAAGTTACTAGGAAATGGAAATACAATTTTATTAAAAAAAAAAAAGAAAAATTGCTATCGATAGAAGTGCTTGTTTAAATCCAAAGTCACAATATCAATAATACACACAATTTTCTTTGGATTAAAGCCTAAAAAAAAGATTGGTAAAAAAAAAAAAAAAGCCTAAAAAAAGATAGTTCCTTAATGAACTTTCTTAGACCATTAATTAAGTTCGTTGGACGGGCAAATGGCTGCCTAAAAAACTGTTGACAGTGATTTCTTTTTCATCTATGATTTTTTAATGTGATGTTTCGGTATCAATAATTAGTATTTAATAATTACAATGGTGAATTCACACAAAACTTTTTTAATTTTTTTTTAATTTATAAAATTTAAACTCAAAATTTAAATTAAAAAATTTAAACTTTTTATTACTTAAAAAATGTTAGTAATTCTTAAAAAAAAAAAAAATTTGTTAAGAAGGAAATTTAATACGCAATTAGTGTTGTCACTTTCATGGATTCTTCTCCTCAACACAAAAATGCTATAAAAATATTTTAAAATAAAACCGACCAAATTCCGAATATTCTTGCCTCATTATTTTTCTTAATTTATGGACCACCAATTCATAGGTCCTCCTTTCAATGCTCCAATTAATGTATTTAAAACATAAAATTCATAATTAATTGCTATGATTTATATTAGGTATATTGGTTACAACCTTTTCAATTTTTGTAAACCTATACTAAATTTTAAAATTTGGTAAAATTAATTGAATTTAATAAATTATTTATAATTTTGTCACAATTTTAATTTAATTAATATATAACAAATTATTTTTTATAAATTTCATATACACATTTAAATACTAATTATAATTGTTAGTTAGATTTTAATATCAATAATTTTAAAAAATAATATAAAACTTAATTTAAACATTCATATGAATGTGACACTATAATAAATGTTAGCTAATTCATCTCAAATGTCATGTATGTATTTTATTTTTTAATTTATAGTAAAATTACAATTGTGTTAAAATTGTAAATAATATGTTAAATCATGTTAAAATTGTAAATAATATGTCTAATTGGGTTAGTTTTAAAAAATTTTAAAATTTGGTATAATTTTTTTTAGAAAAAAGTTTAGTATTTATTTAAAACATCAAAAAGTTGTAATTTTATATACCAATATGCCTTTATATTATAATTACACATAGGGATATACATGTATGTTGTGCATTTTTCTAAGAAAATATTATTTATTTTTAAGTGTATTATATTTATAACATATGTATTATGTTTTTATTAATTAAATATAAAATATTAAAAATATGTGACATACATCTAATAATATGATATAATATTCTAAATGTACCTAATAATAATGAAGTATATAATGAAAATAATACTTGATATGAATTTTTGTATATAATGAAAATAATATTTGATACGAATTTTACTATATCTATCTCTTAATAGACAAATATTGGGTAACTTTTAATAGAATTTGTATTATTTAAAATTTTCATTTCATGCATCCATCTGTGATGGCCAAAAAATCTGCTGCTGCCGCCACAAGAAGGAGAAGCAAAAAGGGGCATGACTATGAGGTAATGCTGCTTAATTGCTAGTCATAACTAGCAGCAAACAATTGTGACAATCTAACTAATGACATGTACTTAATTATTTGGTTCAAATCTCACTGAGGATAAACTTTCTTCCTTTTTTTTTTAATAACCTATTATGCCAAAGTAAAAAATTTAAATTCTAAATGGAATTTTCTTACTAATGAATAATCAAATTTCAATTAAAATGAAATTTTTAAGATAATTCAGTTAAAAACATTGATTTAAAATCTGAACTTTTGAATTGAGAGATCGAGATTTTTCACTACTATTTAAATTTATTTTTTACACGAATATATGTACACATAGTCTAAAATTAATTTATAGATTTTAAAATTAAAACACTTATTATATATATATATTTAAATTTTATAAAATTCCAAATTATATTTATTTTATTCCAAAAAATAAAATATTAACATTTTAATTCAAACACGCACAACTTGCCAATATATCGTTTCTTTTTCATTTAATTTGTTTAATATTTATTTCTAACAGTTGACATAATTCTTGGACATAAAGATATACAGAAACTATGAAAATAAATATTGAGTTTATTATAATTATTATTATTATACATCCCGCGTAAATAAAAAAATTTCAGAAATTAAGGTTTATATATAAAGTAAGGTTAAAGAGGCAGACATAGAGTCGCAGAGTTGAAGATAAGTTGGAAATTAAAAAAACATAGATAACGTGCACATAAAGGTCGCATGGAGAGTATATAAGCCAACCTCTCATAGCCACCCCAACCTATCAAAGAGTACACATTCTTGCACAAGAGAAAACCAGATGTCTCTCTTTTCCTCCATTATTGATTTGTTTTTCTTCAACAACAACAACATATATTCCAAAATCTTCACCTTTACAACTAAGTAACTAACATCTCATCTCTTCTTCTTCTCTTCTATTTATATGTACACAAAAATCACAACTACCCGTCTAACATTTAATATCATCCATGTCAGTATTAATAACAATTATTAATCTAGTCTTTTTCTTGGTTACCCATCTTTTTGTACACTCTGAATCCATTTCCAGAGCTGATTTTCCTGAAGGTTTTACCTTTGGAACTGCCTCTTCAGCTTATCAGGTGTGTTGTTAATTAATTATTTTGGTTTTATTGTTATACATGATATTTTTCTGTTGTATTTGGATATACATAAATGAAGATTGTTCAAATATATATATATATAACAGTTTGAAGGAGCTGTAAATGAAGGAAATAAAGGAATTAGCATTTGGGATACTTTTACAAGGAAGCCTGGTAATTAATAATACATGAGTGTTGAATTTTGTAAAAAATAATTTGTTCCAAACGACTAGTAAATATATGTTTATGGACAGGGAGAATATTGGACTTCAGTAATGCAGATACAGCTGTTGATCAGTATCATAGGTTTAAGGTAAAAACTCTTATATATAAATATATCCCATAACCACAAGAACTCCCACTAATCAAAATCTAGCCGGAGCCGGTGGACCCTTTAGGAGGAAAATAGTTTTTTTTTTTTTTTTTTTTTTTAAATTCTGCTATTCTTTTCTCAGGAAGAAGGAAACTTCTTCATATATTCCTTGGTAGAAATGGTACACAATTTTCTTCCATGTCGAAGTCAGAGGAAATGGCACCAAATTGCTTTGAGTATACATAAAACTCACAGCTTTATTGAATTTGAATTTGATATTTTGCGTTACTTTTGAAAATTCGTATGCTGTTAAATTTAAGTTTACTAGTCCTTTTTAATATTTTTTTCGGGCTTGAGTCTTTTGCACTTTGATTATATATTTATATTTTTGATGAATAAAAAAAAAATCCCAAGATAGTTATTGATTTTCTTAAAATAATTGCTTCTATTATATTATTGCTAGAAGTTTTAAGTGCTGAAGCAAAGAAGGACATTGCTTTTAAAAAAAGAAAAATAGATAAATAGATAAATGTGCTCATTAAAAAAAATGTAGGGAATAAATATATTTATATATGGGCAGACTTTTAAGAAAGAATACAACTGGATAAGAATCATTGATAAATCATTACTTGGATTATGTGTATTTTATGTGGTAGGAGATATTGAGATGAGGATGATGGGTCACCAACTTAAAAGCAAAAAAAAAAAAAAAAACCTATTTCCATAGAGTCAAAGAATATCGATTAATTACCAATATTTGTTGTCGAGATGATGAACAGTTTGAATTTTTTTTAATAAGTATGAGTCACACTTATATAACCTATTCAGCTCAATTCTGAAATAATTAAAATTCATGTGACTGATGAATATTGGATACACCAAATGAAAAAAGAAAAAGATTGATAAATCTATAAAACATTAGTTACATTAAGAAAAAAATAGTATTAATAAGTTAACTGTGTCGGAAATGGAAAACAAAATTTTTTTACCACAGGATGATATAGATTTGATGAAGGATTTGGGAATGGATGCCTATAGATTCTCCATATCTTGGCCAAGAATTTTTCCAAGTAAGTTGCGACAAATCAAGTCCTGAAAATTCTTTTTAGCTTGATATTTTTCTAGGTTATCAGACTATAGCTAACTGTATAAGAATTTATCCTTGACAGATGGAACAGGGGAACCCAATTCAGAAGGAATAGAGTACTACAACAGCCTCATAGATTCCTTACTAGCAAAAGGTTGCTCCCGGAAAAATTCGTTTTTTGAATTTGATTGATGTTAATAGTAAAAGAGTATTGATTGAAGCTATAGCTGTTGTTTTCTATCAGGAATCCAGCCTTATGTAACTCTGTATCATTGGGATCTTCCGCAGATGCTTGAAGATAAATATGAAGGATGGCTGAGCAAGCAAATAGTGTAAGAACGTTAACAGGATTCTTGAATATGACATAAAAATCCTGTTTTTCCTGATAATGTAGTCAGGCTTTTATTGTTTACCTGCAGAAAAGATTTTGAACATTATGCTTTCACTTGCTTCCAAGCTTTTGGAGACAGAGTCAAGCACTGGATTACTTTCAATGAACCTCATGGTTTCTCCATCCAAGGTTACGACACGGGTATTCAAGCTCCTGGAAGGTGTTCTATTCTTGGTCATCTTCTTTGTAAGACAGGAAATTCATCAGTTGAGCCTTATATTGTAGCTCATAACATCCTCTTGTCACATGCTGCAGCTTACCATGCTTACCATTTGAATTTCAAGGTATTCCTGAAGAGAAATAGAATCTCTTGCCACGAAAAATATCTTGATTCTTCTATCAATAAAAGTGATGATTTGAAAAAATGGACTTTTATTTGCCAAATTGTTGGTTTTTGCAGGCTAGTCAAGGAGGACAGATTGGAATAGCATTAGATTCCAAGTGGTACGAACCAATATCTGATGCTGATGAGGATAAAGATGCAGCACATCGAGCAATGGATTTTGCAATTGGATGGTAAATATGTTTATCAGACGAAATCAAATTCCATAAGCACAAAGTCATGAACATGTTTAACCCACTGAAGATTAATGTACCAGGTTTCTTGATCCACTATTCTTTGGCAAATATCCTCTTTCAATGAAAGAGCTTGTGGGTGAAAGATTACCTGAGATCACTCCAGATATGTCAAAATTCTTACTTGGATGTTTGGATTTCATTGGCCTTAATCATTATACGACACTGTATGCTCGTAATGACAGGACTCGAATTCGGAAACTAATATTGCAGGATGCTTCATCTGATACCGCTGTAATTACCACAGGTATAATACCAGGACACAATCTTTAACATCTAAATGAAAAAATGCACAATCAATTGAATGATGAACTGATAAACTCTTTGAACCTTGATTAATTGTAGCTTATCGACGTGGAGTAGCTATTGGAGAACAAGTATGTTCCAACCACTTACAAGGCCATAGGATTTTGTTATTGATTTCAAATTAAAGTCACCTCACAAAGTACTTCCTCCTCCAGGCTGCTTCACGTTGGCTCCACATTGTCCCCTGGGGCATTCGTAAACTGGTCAACTATGTGAAAGAAAAGTATAGCAATCCACCAGTGATTATAACAGAAAATGGTAAGAGGTTCTCTGGTTCTTGATGTCGAAACACTGAGGTTTGATGTTACAGATTAATAATTTATTTTTGCATATTTCAGGTATAGACGAACCAAATCGACGCTTTACACCATTAAACAAGGCATTACAGGATGACAAGAGGATAGAATATCACAGGGACTATCTGTCAAACCTTTCTGCAGCTATAAGGTAATGGCAACAGCCACTATACAGAATTGCGTTCTTCAAAACATTTCAGCTTTCTAACCAGAAAAAGAAAACTCTATGAATCGGTACAGGCAAGATAAATGCGATATTCAAGGCTATTTCGTTTGGTCTGTTTTAGACAACTGGGAGTGGAATTCAGGCTATACTGTCAGATTTGGACTTTATTATGTGGATTACAAAAATAATCTTACAAGAATACCAAAAGCTTCTGTTGAATGGTTCAAAAGTTTACTCAGATTAAACAATGATCTACAAAGCCAGCTTTGATAATTCACAAAATCACATTTTTATGCACATGATGTACCAAGCAAAAAAATAAAAATAATAATAATCAACATGTATAAAATATAGGGAAAAAGAAAACAAATTCAGGTAAGACATACAATAAGATATCATACATCAGATTAATGAAACTGTTTTTCTTCTTGTTTCTGTTCTAGCAGCAGTACGATTTTGTTATTTGGAATCACAGTGGTAAATCCTTCACCGCCATGTAGCAGCAGATATGCTGCATTCGTGCATTTATATATTCGCGGTCACGAGGTTCACCTAATTGGTATAGATTATGGCGTTCTAACACAACCATCCCACTCCCACACCATGTTATTTGCTATGTTTTGCAATTGCTATTAGACTTAAGAATAGGTTCAGTGGTAAATTGAAATTCCAAACTCGTGTTTAACAAACTTCAATTTCATTTCCAATCAATATTGTGAATTTGCACGCTAACTCCAAGAATCGAATGAGATACTGATTCTCCCAACTTTTTCTTTTCTTTTCCTTTTTCCTCATTAGCTTCAATCTGTAAGCCGTGAGCAGAAGAGGTTGATTCTGAATTGCAGCTAGCTGGCTAACAATAACACCTAGTCTTTTGCAGTAGATATTCCATTCTAATATCTTTAAATCATTGTTAAAAGAGAGTCAGTCAAACGCTGAGGGCGATTTTATCTCTTTTTCAACCACTGATTTTATTTCTGGTATCAAAAGTCATAAACTTGAGAAGCTTTTGGAGCAACGCCCTTTAGTAGTTACCATGCACAAACTCATTTGCTCTCATTCTTGGCAGTACGATTTGCAGCTACAATTTCTTGAAGGTCACATGAATTTGTGCCTGATTATTTGGGAGAATCGAAAAAATGCAAGCGTGCGCTTTGTGGGCAGGATGCATTTGTTTGGTCTTTTGTATGGGTACATTTGAGAGCCTCTTGGAAAATTCCTGCTGCTCAATATTGTAGATTCAAATTTTATGTACCGGTGTCGGTTGCATTTTTTTCAAAAGTGGCTGTTTATCATAAATGATTTGGATTCTTTCCATAATACAGATAGTTGATGAAATAACTAAAAATTGGTGCACGACTAGTGTCACAAATTCAGCAATTTATTGTCTTTCTTGTCTAAGACAGGAAATTTTGATTGAATACGCAAGACCAGGCAGTACCAACATTTATCACCATTGCATTTTTACAAACTTTCAACGGTTCACATGGTAAGCAAGTAATGTAACACAGCCAATAAGATAGGGAGATCACTATTGTTAAACAAACAAATCCTAGAGCCTACTCAAAACAATTTCAATCCACAATTAAACCCTTCGGTCATCAATCCTCCAAGTCAAGACCAACTGCTAGAACAAGAACAGCTTAATATTATTTAAACTCAGCTTGGCCTCTATCCTGCAAACTTGGTATCCAATTAAACTCCTAACATAAGTTTGTACTAATATCAAGTCTCATTTGCATATTAATTCCTGTAAACAAAAATATCCATGACTAAAACTCCTATGCTAGCAACCAAGATTTTGTCATATTAACAAGGCAAATCTGAGGTCATCATTATCCTAACATTTCAATAAACAAATAACAGTAACATGAAGCTGTTGCAAGCAGATTGAAGCAAGACAAACAGCAAGAAACATGGGGATATTTCACCAATTTCACTAACCTCCTTGGTGAACAATCCATATGAACTGACCAAACACAATGCAGGCTGTCCAGTAGAATCACAACATGGACAAAGAGAATGGTCATTACCGCTAACAATTCATGCAATCAATATTTAACCATTTAAAGTTAAATCTGATGCCAACAAAAAATGAAAGATCACTGAGACTTATTGTGCTTCTAAGTTAAGAATCATACCACAAAATAGGAACTAAGTGAAATTGAAGAACATTCGGTTTCAATCACTCAGACACTAAAATAGCATTTGAGAGGCACAAAATTTGTCCGGAGACATGGCCATAAGCCACCACATCAATAAAGAGGGTGAAAATTGAAATGAATTATCCAAACAGACATCGACAATTGCACAATAAATACTACCTACTTTATTGCTGTAAATAATCCAAAGCATTATATAGCCATAAATTTCAGTGTAAATACAAGTAGTAACCCAAACAGGAAATAAAGTTTAAGTCAGTGATCTCGACAAATTTACAGAATGGCTTTGAACAAGAAAGGACCCTAACGTCTCTTTAGCACCACCACCATGATGACCATCACTACCAATGCCATGAAAGAAGCTCCCAGGGTCTTAACAAAGAAGGATGGTCGGGCATTTGCATCAGCAGCTGCAGAGTTCTCTGCTGGTGAAACCCCAAAAATTTGCTGAACAAAAGTAGAGACAGTGTTCACCATCTCAGTCATTGCTAGCTTGATGTTCTCCAATAAATTTATAGGCCCATTTCCAACCTCTGGGCTGGCATCATCAAATGACACACTAGACAACCTAGGAGACCCCAGGTCCTGTAACTCCGCATCTGCACCTCATTTGGTTGGATTCAGACAATTTGAAAATCAGAGACAGCCACCAAGAAAACAAAAAAGAATTAAAAGATAAATGTGGTTAATAGAGCAATAGATGCTACTCTTACTTCGCTTTTGAGACCGAATATACTCCTGTAGAGCTTCATTTTTATAAACAGCATCCCAGACATTTGGATCTGTGGCAATGGAAGCAACAATAGACTGCATACAAACAAAGATCAGCAATTACAAATCTAGATAAGTATCTCAACACTTGACAATATTCAAAGACTAACCAAATAAATAATTCAAAAATTCAGTTTCAAAGCATCCTACATATGTCTGACTTCTCTAGAGACCTTAACTCCCCTCAAACATAGGAAAATACTTCCATTTCTGAGTTATCTGGTTTGAAAAAGATATCTATCCCCCAAGATCTGAGTTCTTCCAAATAAACAGACAGTCATATAATTCCTATTACAACAATGATAAATAACATTCGTCTTCAAATTTCCAATTGCTAGTTACTGGATTAACTTCAAATTTCAAATATATCTTACATCCTAACATAGAAATGGAAAAATCAGAAAGGATAAAGATTTAAGCAAGATATCTGAGAGGTAAAATGAAAAATACCCACAAAGAAGAGAGGAAGAAAAATGAATCAAAGTTTGATTCTTAACAAACAGGTTAGAAATAGAAATTTCAATGACCGGATTCCCATATGCTCTGACTCATCATAAGTAAACAGAAAAAAATTCTAACATCAGGGAGAAGAAACAACTGCTTAAGGGGAAGACAGATAATCAAAACCTGTGCTTCAGGACTTTCATTGAGCAATTTAAATGCCTTTACAGCATATCCTGGAGACGAATTTGCTCTAGCATCACAAGTAATGCAGTTTTTAGTCTCTAAACCATCTGAGTTTGTAAGGAAGGATAAGCCAGGCAGTTGACAACTTCCAAATGAACCATCAGTTTTATTGGAATCAGGAGACGACAGATATGCTCTGTAAATAAGACAATTGCAAGATTATAAATAAATAAATATATATATATATATATATATATATATATATATATATATATATATATATATATATATATATATATATATATGCATAGAACCAAAACAAAAATTAGAGAACACAGAACAGCAAGAAATCCAAATAATGCCATGTAGATGATGCAGCTATTAAATGCTATTTGCCAAATCTTCCATCCCTACAGAGCACAACTAAAGGGGAGACTTGCTATTTTCCTTACATAAAACAGAAGGCACAATTGATCCATGGTCCAACACAAAGCCAGATTATGGCAGCATTCTTATTCCAGTGGAGTACTTCCAGTTTGCTAGTACAAAAATAAATTGACAGATGCAGGTAAGAATGTCTATAATAATGTTTAGAAGCTTCCCAAATGAAAGGTAATGGCTTTTGTCAACATGTGCAAGAAATTTCTGATGGCTATGCCATTCGGGAATTAACACTAAACTGAATAGCAATTGGGGAAAAAACTGAAGAAAAACATGCTCTACAAAAACATAGCAACAAATTTCAATCCATCAAACTTTAATCCAATTGAATAAATCAACTAATTAAACACAATTACTCAAAGAAACACTAATCCATCAGTGAAAAAATCACATCTTTATCAGCAAGAAACACTCACCCATCAGTGAAAAAACACATCTTTATTACCAAGAATCAAATCAAAGTCTTTGATCAATTAAAAATCATAGCTAAAATAGCAAAACAAAGAATAAGCACGCAAATGGAATATTTCAATATACACATGTAATGATAATGGACTATGAAAATGGAACCAAGAGCAAATTAGACCTACTTTTCGAGAGCATCTTTAACTTCACAAGTAGCAGCTTTTGCTTCTTCAAAACTGGGTGGAGCACCAAACACCAGACGTGGCAACGGTTCGTTCAATTCAGTCATCTGTTCCTCCGATTCAAATCCAGCCATCTCCCAGCCCTCATCAATCTCCCATGCCGGCCTCTGAAATCCCTCGATTTCAACGCCGCAGGTCTTATTCTGCGACGACGACGACATAATCGCCGAAACGGGAAGTTTTCGGTTGCGCACCGATTGTTCAGCTGATGATGAAACCGACGACAATCCTCCTCGGATTCCGCTGTTCATAACTCCTATTCCGGCCACTTTGGCGGCGGCTCTCATGGCTGCTCCTCCTCCCATTGCGATTTCGGTGATGTTTGTTGTTATCAGGCGAATCTTTATTGAATTTAAATGAATGGCCACTTTCTGCTAATTATGCAACTTTGATATTTATAGGATGTCATTAAAAAAATTAAAATTATTTATCATTTTGTTTTTGAATTAAATAATTAATAAAAAAATTAAAAAGATTTTTGATAATGGTTGATACGACGACAGATCGTGTCGTGTGTAAGAAACGTAACAGGAGAGGCAAGAGGATGGGTAGAGTTTTATCCGATTTTCGGATAATTATTATTTCCTTTGTTTTTTAATTTTTTTTTAAATTTCAACCGTGCGTACTAAGATACGTTTACGAAGAATCTACGCTTGATAACTCTAAGGTTATTACCATATTTAGATAATTAATAAGATTAGTATGCTTGAAAATTAAGAAATTACTATATTTGTATAGTATTTTTATTGATAAATTACTTACAATTTTTTCTTTTCAAATATTGTTTTATAAAAGTTATAGAGAAATTTCTTAAAAATACCTAATTTTTGAATTTTTCATTAAAATGTATCTAATTTTCATTTATTATACTTTTACTTTTAACTTCTTTTCTTTTTTACTTTTCTTTTTAATTTTAATTTTATTTTTTTATTTAATTTTTCTTTTTTTAAAATTCAACTGTTACTTTATTATTTATTTATTCATTTTTTTCTCATTATTTTCTTTTTTTCTCCTTCTCTTCTTTTTTTAATTTATAAAAAATTAGTCAATATCATTATTATTATTTTTATTTTATTATTTTTCCATTAATTTTTATTTTTATTTTGTTAATCTCTTCAATTTTTTATTTCATATTCAATAACACTTGGCTAGCTTTTCTCCTTTTTTTACTTTTTTTTTCTTCATCCCTTCGTTAATCCTTTCTCTTTTAATTTTTTTATTATTTTCTCTGTATTTTTTCTCATTTCTTTCTCTTTTTTTTGCTTTTTTCTTTTTTTTTTAATTAATGAAGAATTATCTAATATTATTATTACTATTATTTTCTTTTTTAAATTTTGTTCTTTTTTTTTATCAATTTAAATTTTTTATTTTTTCTCTCCATGCTCGATTGTAATAAATAAAAACTAGTAATTGTTCCATTCGTACAAATATAATTTATATTAGAAATTAATTTTTTATGATATTGTATTAGAAATGTGAAATATACTGTAGTGAATATATCGTATCAAAAACATAAAATATATGAAATACATTCTAAAATGATAAAAATGTATACTGAATTTTTGGGTATTAATATTTCAAGAGTACCTTAAAATTTTCTCTTTGATAATTTATTATTTTTTAATTTAATGAAGAAAATCATAATTCTTTATTTGTTATAAAGAAAAAGCATAATTCATAATTTATGAATATATTGCTGGAAAAGTCACTAAGATTATAATTTATTAAAAAATAAACATGACTTAGTTTGGGGAAAAATTCTAATTAACATATTTAAGTTACAAAATTCACATTAATTTTTTAATAAATAATTAAAATTTCAAATATATAGATTTTTTACTTTTATGATCCTAGAAAAAAATTGATTATATATATATTTGTTTCATATATGGAAAATAAAATAAAATATACAAAAAAATAAACTAATAATATATGGTAATGAAATTAATAATATACAAAAAAAGAATCAAAAGTAGACAAAAAAATATTTCAATTTTCATATCATTGAAATTTATATTCTAATCACTTTAAAAAATTTTAAAATGAATTTTTGATATTGTTCTATATTGTGATAAATAAAAACTAGTAATTGTTCCATTTTTACTAATATAAGTTGTGTTAGAAGTTAGTTTTTAATAATGATTGAAATAAAAATATTGTATCGGAAACATAAATTATACAAAATATATTGCAGGCTGACAATAACATACACAAAAACATCACAATCACATTCATGCCAAGCTTATTCCTATAGTAGCAAAATACAATCCAATGGTAGAATATTTCCAAAATTTCTAAGTATTCATATTTCTAGTGTAGATTAGAATATTCTCTCTGATTATTTGTTATGTTAAATTTAATGAAGAAAAAACCATAATTTTTTATTTCTATATGCCAATTGTAGAGATTTATGAATAATTAAATAATTATATTAATTAATATAAAAAAATAAATTTAATTATAATTAATAACTGAATAAGAATATATAAAAAATTAATTATTTTTTCTGTTTGGAATGTTGGTAGTTCAAATAAATTACTACATTTAAATATTATATCTATTGACATAAATTTTTTAAATTGTACTACAATATATTTACTGTTCATATATCTTCATTTTTTAGTGTTTTGAAGTGTATTAGAAACCAATAGTACACAAAAAGTATACTCATTGTATACTATAATATATTTACGGTTCATATATTTATATTTTTTTAGGAAATTTTTTGTGTATGATTATGAATTTTGTTGTTTGAGAATATACATTATATTTATGAGAAATAGTTTGTAGAAATTATGTATATATTTAAGAAAATGATTTTGATTATGTATATAAATTATTTTATATACATAATATAAACGAAAAAAAAAATTAAATATATTAAGTTCGAACCCCAACTCAATGCACTGTAATCAACTCTCTATATGAATGAAAACAAAAACTCTAATATTATATTTGCATGATTGTACTTAATCAATAAAAACATTTTCTTATTTTATGTACTATCTTCTTTTAGTTCAAATAAAAATTAATTTTACAAAATAATAATAACAATAATAAATAGATTTTTTTATTAAATTAAAGATTATAATAATATTTTTATTTTTTTAATGTTTGAAGTGTATTAGAAACCAATAATATATCAGAAGCATTATCATAAATTTATCATTGAAAATATTATCTTTAATTATCATATATATATATATATATATATAAACCGTGACTAAGCTTTTTATAAAGAAAAATCCAACACATAAAACTAGCAGGACTAAGCTCAGAGAATATAAAAAGAAAGGACCGATTGATATATAAACAAAAGGTGAAAGAAAAAATATAAAAAGCAAAAGGCGTTGAAGGAATAAAGATGTGAAGAATCAATTAAGAATCAGCCGTATCCCTCCAATTATGTATCATTTCATCAAAACACAATAATCAAGCTTAATACAAATATACGGTGAAATCCACTTTCCATTCAATGGTCCCAGGCGTCTCCACTGAAAAAGTTGCAGTAGCAACCAAACAAAAATGTTCTTATCTGTACACCAAAAAATTTCAATAAGAAAATGGACCAGCAAAGAAATTGGATTATGCAAATTTTATTTATAAATTCATTTATAGTTGGTTTTTGTTGTGATTTTGATGATGGCTTTGTCTGCGAAAAGCCAATTGAAAAATGGATTCTATTCCTCTTCATGTCCCAAGGCTAAACCCATTGTTAGATCAACTGTCGAATCCATCCATTACTGCTGGATTGCTTAGGCTTCATTTTCATGACTGCTTCGCTCAGGTTAATTAATCAACCTCTTCCCAATTCTGGAAAAGCTCCAAATTGTAAGCATTCACTTCCAAAATTTGCATTTAAAATCATTTTGAATTAAAATAATATATGAAGAGAAGAGGATGCAATGCATTTGAATTCAGTTGAATATATATTGTCAAAAATCCAACTCATCCTTTTTCTTCACATTATTTGGAAACAAAGAAAGCAAGAAAGGACCTTATCTTGAGGGCTGCAAGTTGACATGAACACAAAAAGCAAAGCAAAGTAAAGCTTAGCAACACTAACACTACCAATGTCAAAATGGGTAATTACATAAGAATACGATTCATCTAACACACAAAATTAGCGAATTACAGTTGAAATTAAATAGGTTCGTGTCAGAAATGGATCAACCAATTTATAACACGGCTTAATTAGATTGTGTCGTTGGTTGACACGTGAACTCTGTTTACAACCCGTTTATTTATACATATCGTATTGAGTCTTGTCAACCTGACATGACACAACACAATTCATTAAAAATTCATTTAAATTTTTATAATTTTAAATAATAAATTAGTTATTTTTTGTAATTTTTTTTATAAAAATAATATTTTTATAATTGTATTATACAAATTGATAAATTATAAACATTATTTTTATTTTTTTTGTGAAAAATAGTATTTTTATATATTGTAAATGTTATAAAAATTAAATGGATTGTATTGAATTTTATGAATCGCACAACCATTTAAATAATGGGTTACACATGTCGTATTCATGTAACCCGTTTAATTTTCTTGTGGTGTTTGGGTTGAAATTTTTGACATGATTAATAAATAGATCATGTTCATATCGACATTAATCATGTTACCAAAGTGAGTCAATCCGATACGAACACGACCCACTAACTTATTTTGACAGCACTACAAACAACAAAAATCTTCTAAGCAACCTAATTTTTTTTTAAATAACAACTTTATTAATCTTATAAATTATATCATTTTTTCAATTAAATCCTATAAAAATTTCTTTTTACAATTAAGTTCAATAAGTTTTAAAAAGATTTTCCGTTAGTTAAAGCAGTTTTTCATTAGTTAACCCAGACCTTTTTTTTTTTTTACATATATATATATATATATATATATATATATATATATATATATATATATAATTTTGATATTCTAAATAAATAATATTTTATTTTTATTTGTAACTTTTTATATTACTTAACTTTCATATTAACAATACAACTCACTAAAATAATTTTAAAAAATAAAAATAAAATTATATTTTTCTTAAATTATTAGTTATATATTGAGAATGGTAAATAAAACTAATTAAACTCAATCAAATTTGAGTTAATCAAGATTTTAAAAAAATATTTCTTTGAATTAAACTATTTTATAACAAATATTTGAACAATGAAATAAGTTAACATATTCTTATTATAATTTTAATTGGTAGAATAAAAATAATTAATTTAAGATAAAATATAACAAAATTTCTATTTTACCTTACATTAATTATATTTTATAATAATAAATAAAACTATTTATAAAAATATATTATTCTTCCTTTTTTTTTTGTAAAATAGTATAATTTAAAGAAATATTTTTTAAAATTGTCTAATAAAGATAAAATTGAGTTCAAATTTTTTTTAAAATATAGTATAAATTATAATATTGACAAAACTAGTTGAGTTTGTTCAAGAATAAAAAAATATTTATTCATTTAAGATATATTAATTAAAATTTATATTTTTAAAATAATAAATACTTAATTAATTTTTTTATCATTGTTAATAAAATAATAATTTAAGAAAAATATTTTTTAATTTCTTGAAATTATTTTAGTGAGTTATATAGTTATTATAAAATTTAAATAATATAATAAGTTATATGTAAAAAAATAAAAATATTATTTATTTAAAATATCAAAAATGACATTGTTTATAATTTTAAGACTAAAATGTAAAAAAAAAAATTTGAGAGTTGACTAATAAAAACTTTTTTTGACTAAACGATGTGACTAACAGAAAATGTTTTTAAAACTTGTAGAATATAATTATAAAAATAATTTCTTATAAATTTTAATTAAAAAACGATATAATTTATAGGATTAACAATGTTGTTATCCCAATTTTTTTTCCTTTTCCTCACTTCAAATCAGTTTTATACAAAAGAAAGAATCAATCAATCAAAAACACCCAAATTAGCGTGGTGCTTTCTTCACCATAGAGAATAAGCAATTCATAATGTCCTTTAGCCTTTCCTATTCACGGTGCAATTCAAAATTTGAAAAAATAAATAAATAAAGCAAACCCAGAAAATAAAAAAAGGTTAAAATTAATGAAACTACAAGTGTATAAATGCATAACAACGCATACAAAAAGAAAAAAAAAAACAATTGAATTGGGAAAGAATTAGAAACTTTAGAGAAAAATGGTTGAAAATTGGAGAGAAATGGAACCGGGGTTTTAGAAAAGAATACAAAAAAAAATATTGCAAGAGCACCAAGAGGATTGGACGATCAAGAAGAACCAAAACATGAAGATTGATGGCAAAGAAGTTAAAGCTTAGATTTGGTATATTGCTGGTTGAGAAAGGATGGCGGATGTGGAGGCAGAGGTGAAGGTGGAGGCAACTATGAAGAGTCCGTTGGGAAATTTCTTCAGATGGTGAAAAAGAGATATGAAGATGGAGAATGAGAGGTGGGCATTTTGAAAAATAGAAGGTGTTATTTTGACATTTATGTAAAGATCCCAAAATTATATTTATATTATATTTCAACTTATATTATATTTATATATATACATATTTATACTCATATTAAATCAGTTGAATTAATTTTTTTTAATATGGCATTTAATTGGAATTGAATGATGAATATTTCACTATCTTAATTTTTAAAGCACAACAAAATTTAAGATGCTCACTGTAGGCCAAATTGGAGATAGAGTCACCAACTGAATAAGATCTGGGATACATTGTATAACAATTGGGTTTTATAGAAGTTCCTAGTAGCTGCCCTCATAGAATGGGTTTAAAAACTGGGTATGAGATTTTGGAATGTCCACCCAACCTTATAGTTAGTCTCTGTGCGTGTTTTGCATTTTACTATCTTTAATTATTTCCTCATTTACATGTGAATTGCAGTTGCCTCTAAACAATTTTTAAATTTTACAATTAAGTCCAAGTTTGCATTAAATTCCAATTACATACAGATTAAATGTAGGTCACAACATTTATCACAAATAATACAAAACATTCATAAAAATAAAAAGGTAAATGAATAAGTACATATTCAAAGAAATTAGGGAGGGAAAAGTAGTTACAACCCTTGACCATGCAATAAGAACAACAATAAAAATAAATAAATAGTAATAAAAATAATAACGAAAGTAAATAAATAGATTCAATAACTAATTAGGGAATAAAATTGATGATTAAAATCATCCTAAAGTTCCTGCAACAAAAAAATATAAATCCCCCATAAATATATAAACTTACTAAAGGAAACCACCACGTCAATTCATCATAATATAATACGCCACAAAATAATGAAAATTAAGTGAAGAAATAATTAATTAAGCAAAAAATCATGATAATTGTACAAAAGATTGAAATACTACATGTGAAAATACCTTAGAGGGGGCGAGGGGGTGAATAAGGCTAATGAGGGTTTTAGAAAAATAAAAATGATTTTAAGGAATTAAACAAGGATTGAAAGAATGTTGAGAGGAATTAAACAAGAATTGAAAAAATAAAAATGATTTTAAGGAATTAAACAAGAATTGAAAGAATGTTGAGAAAAAAGAATGAAGAACACAATGATTTAAGGAGTTTGGATTCAATAACAATCCTACGTATCCACCTAATTTATCCCCAAATTAAGATTTTCAATCAACCTCAATCTTATTCATAAGATTGAGATTACACAAGAGTTTTATGGCTCACTCTTACAACGTTACAACTTGAGTTTTCAAGGCTTACTCAAAAACTAAATCCTAAGTATTTCAATGGACAACACTTAAACCAATTCCTTTCAGAATAGAATATCACTCCTCGTTTTCTTAATCCTAGAAAATAGAAAAACAAGAATGTTTATTCTAACACTCATAAACTCTTACAAAAGTTACAAAAATACAAAAATTGTTTAAAAGAGAATTTGAGAGATTAATTGAATACTTAAAAGACAATGAATGATAAACTGTAATACCTTACGTTTTTATTTAACTAAAGTAATTATCGGATTTTGTTAGTGATAAATAAATTTAAATTAGATTACACAATTTTAATTATCTAGCTATTTAATTGATATGAATTTATGTTAATATTATTTTAAAACTTTGTTATTTTAAAACTATATTATTATATATGGATATAGGTGTGATTATATATATATATATATATATATATATATATATATATATATATGTGTGTGTGTGTGTGTGTGTGTGTGTGTGTGTGTGTAAAATGGTGAATGAGGGACACATCTCCTGCCCAAAACCACCTCCCCGAAACCAGCAGCTTTCTCCCCCCATTCTGCCCGTCACCATCCTTGCTCTCTCCCTTCACTGTGTCACCTCCATCATTGCCTGAAAATCACCATTGCAGCCATGGACCGGGCTCCCTAGTTGTTGTTGATGCTGCTCTTCTTCTTCCTCGCCAAGCAACATCTCCTCTTCCTCGCACGACAGCTCTGCACTTCCAGATTCTGCCCAGCTTCGTTTCTCCTTCGTTAGTTACTGCTTCCTTACTGTGCCGAGCTGCCTCCATCATCCCCCATTTTCGGTGGCAGCAAGCTTTCTTCCTCCTCGTTCGATTTGCTGGACAGTGAGTAGCACTCATGCATTTCCTTCTTTTTCCTCTCGATTCTTGATGGTTTTGGTAGATCCTAGGATTGTTGTAGTTGTTTATTGTTTAATGATGTTGGTTTTGATTTTTGTGGGAATTTTGGTGAATTATTAATTTGTACAGAATTATGTTGGATTTATTTGATATTTATTTAAGATTTGTTTGATAATTATTTGGGTTTAGTTAGTAATTAGGATAGTTGTTGTTAATTATTTTTGGGTGTATAAATTTTATTGAAGATTTTAGGGATTATTGTGAATTTGGTAAATTTTGAATATTTTAGTAATATTTTGTTATATCCGAAATTTATTTGTAAAAAATTATAAAAAAATTTGATAATTGGTGTTATTGTCAAATGTTATTAATTTTAGGGTTTAATTTATAATTTTGTGAATTTTATACTATTTTTGTAATTATTTTTTAAGTTTATGTCAAATGTGGATATTAGACTAAATTTATAAATTTGGAAGGAATTAGTAGTCAATTATATTTTTTTAATTATATTAAGATATTTAATGTAGAGAAAATAATTTTAGATATTTGTATAATTTTCAAGGAATTTTTTTAGTATTAATAGTGTATTATATAACTTTGTATATTATAGGGGTAGAAACGTAATTTTTGTTAATTATAGTTAAACAATAAATTGTGGTTGGTTTTAATTATAATTAAGGGAATTAAAATGGAATTTTTCAAATTAATTTTAATAATATACTAAATATCATATTGAATAATACGCATACTTTTATTTTTATGGGTAAATATGCAAATTATGCTCATTATAGTTAAGTATATATATTTTAATTGGTTTTATTAAAATTTAGGCGGTTAGAGAATTTTTTATAAAGTTATAAGTATTTTAATTAAGTAATATTAATTTTTAATATTGTTTCCAATATTATACATATATACAAATATATATATGTTGGTGAAATTGTTTTTAAGCTTTAAAGAGGAATTATTTTCTAAGTTATAGATATTTGTATGAACATGTGTTATTGGAGGAAATGATTTAAATTTTGTGATGTGTGGATTGAGTTGTAATCTAGGTCGGGGCTAAGTGTAGTCTGAAGGCCCGACTCGAGTGTGAATGTCTGTGAATATTAGAAGTGCATTTTCTATGCAGGAATGACTTTACCTATAGTAGAGAGATGTCTATTTTACAGAGGAGACTCTGCTAAAATTTTGATAGATTTTCTTGTAAAATGTGATATCTTCAGTAAATTTCTACCATTAATTAGGCTTTTTCATGTCTATAGAGTCTTATCCGGTCTTCCTCGAGTCAGCCTAGAATTTTGTTATTTCTGTTGATGTTCAATTTCAGTTCCATAGACATGTTTTTTTTTAAAAAAAAGGTCTGTAATTTATTTTTTCTAGAGAATATCGGAGCGGAAGCTGTTGGATCGAGGCAGACGTGCGGTCGTCAGCCTTCTCGTTCATCTTGTAAGTTGATAAAATGATCTGTGTGTGTGTTTTATTTAAAGAATGTGTGCGCTCATATTTAATATTTATTATATGATTTATCTAACTTAGTGCTGTTATTTATGGTTTAAACGCATTTTATTTATTTAAAAATCAGTTTTTGAGAAATTTTGGTAGAACGGGCTACCTAGTGGGTTTCACCAGGATCGTGTGCACATGGTAAAGATTAAGAGATGGATCCGATATATATATATAACTTGTGGATGTAAACTAGGATGGGTGCCTCGGTGGAAGCTTTTGCTCTCGGGGTCTGTCAGTGATTGGGAAGTTAATAATGGACTGGGATGGGTGCCTCGGTTGATGCCTTAGCTCTCGGGGACCACCAGTGCCATGTATTTGGATTAAGTGGATGACTGCGGCTTGGTGCCTTGGTTGATGCCTTTGTTCTCGGGGACCGGCAGTCTAGTTGGATTAAGTGGGCCCAGTTGGCCATTTAGAAATTTGGGTTTAGGGTTCTACCGAGATTTTTTAAAAGCTATATCTATACATTATAAATTATTTTCACTGTAACTATATGGTTTTGAAAAAGGTTTTCAAACCGTACAACTCTTTTTATTGGCTTACTCAGTGAGGTCTGATTCCCCTCAATTTATTTTTTTTCATAAGCTTGGGAGTTCGACCTCAAACCGCCTCCACGCCGGATTTCTTCATCATCGGCTATACTATATAGGTCATTGTAAGCTATATTGTAGTAGTAACTTTAGAAAACTGCAGTAGTGACAATACTAAGAATTTGTATGACTTAAGTATACTTATGTATTTCATTTCAATGAACCGTGCTTATGTACAATGATTTATGATATTTGACATTGGAGAATATTTTATTTATGCATTCAATTATGTTTAATTTTAAAAAAAAAATCAGTTTAATAATGTGTTCTGTTATAAAATAAAGTCTTAAATTAAGAGGTTTTATTTTTCTTTTCTTTAAGGCTTACTATTGTTTTTGAGGGCCTTACGCCTACCCATTCCCTAGTGCCGGTCACATGCCCTCGGGTTCGGGTTGTGACATAAACAAGGTTCTTAATCTTTCAATTGAACTCCATGAGTTATTTATATAGATAAACAATTTATTATGGTTGTTGGATGCATTGATTATATCTCTAACGTCTCTTGTTGATTTTTAAATCATTTTGGACTTATTTCTATCAAAACACCATTTATAACCTTGAGGAGCAAGTTTTGGCTTATGAGGAGTGAAAATACTAGCCATTTCATTCAAAAATGACCATTTGGAGTTGTCAGGACTGCCCTCACGAGCTACTCATAGGTGAATAGTGCTTATGAGCAACATTACCTTTTGTTCAATTTTTCTCTCACAAAGCTTCTGCTCGTGATCAGCTCGGGAGACGCTTGTGAGGAGACATATGTAAGTCCAAAATATCTCTTTTTGACACATAAAAGCTCCAGATACTTTAGTTATAAAATTTGGATATTATACTTCACCGAAATATAGTATAATAACAATATTTCGTATTTCTAGACTTGAATTGATAATTTTGATACAAATAAGTTCCTACACACTTAAATGAAATTATTAGAGTCTAAATTGTTTGTCAAAGTCCAAAATTAGGAGTTTGATCATGCAAATGGTCAACAATCTCCCCTTTTTGGCTTTGACAACTAATTTTGATAAAAATAAATAACTTGAGTGCAAGTGCCAAATAATTAACATGAATAAATATGTGCAATATAAAATAGTTTCCCCTTTCAAATTAAATAGAAGCAATATATGAAAATATTTTCCTCCCCCTTAATATATGCATAAATTCAATAAAATGTATCATGTATTAGTGCAAAAAAAATTGAATTATCACATCATGCATAAGGAATATCAAATAATCGTAAAGCAGATGATTAAAATGATTTAAAAATTTTCCTCTTTTATAAATATATTTCTTTATTTTTTCTCCTTTTTGGACATGATAAGAAATATAAATTTAATATTTTATTCCCCTTTTGTTAAAAATAAAAAAGAACATAATATTTAACATGAGGAATAAAAAGAAACATGGCCTAACATAACATTTCTGTTAAAAACATAAAAAACATGATAACATGATCATTTAAAAAATGTTAGGTAATTTGAAAGAAATAATTTCAAACATATATGCATGTAGTGTTACTAAAATGCATAAAACAAATAGTACGTATAACACTTGACAAGTTTAACTATCACATGATCATGTAGAGCTTAGCTAGCTAACATTCATGATCATGTAACATTTAACATATCACAAATATATATGGCTTCTTTTCTCCTTTTATCAAAGACAAAAAGAAAAGAGAGAGATATAAAGGGAAATGAAACTAAAGGTAACAAAAATTTTAAAGGAAATAAAAGATCACGAACCAAAATAATGAAAACAAAAATACACTAAATATTTATAAAATTTATGTCATACATAAACAAAGTAAGTAAAACAAGGCTTTTTATCTGAAGGACAAAACTAACCACACTTACATTGTTACTATGCATGCAAAAACAAAATTATGGAAAAAAACTTAAACAATTTTCTCCCCCTATTGAAAAATAGTAAAATAGAATAAAAGTTAGATAAAAAAATTGACATAAAAGACACACTCTCATATAGTGATGTCGCTAATTGTAATAACCCGAGTTTTTAAATATTTTTATATTTTATCGGGATATGCAGTATTAATAATTTTTAATTCATATATTTGATTAATTAATTATTTTTTTAATAATTAATGTTATTTACGTTTATTTAAAGTTTTTCACTTAAAAATTTTTTCGAAACCTATTATTTTAGAAAATAATATTTAAATAATATGTTATTGATTAATGTTATTTTATTTTATTAAATTGCATGGTTTCATGCATGATTAATACTTTGTATATATATATATATATATATATATATATATAATATTAGAGTTATTTTATATATATGTGTATGAGTGTATATATATATATACAATTTTTTTTTTGTCAAAAACAGCCTTATCTTCTTCCTCACGCTCGATGCCCCTCACCCCCACCTTCATCGCCTGTTACTAACAGCGCCCATTTCCAGCGCCTTTAAAGCTTGATTTGGCTGGAAAACCAAAAACCATCACCACCCCCATTCAAGCCAACTTCGGCCACCTCCATCGACACCGCTGGTCTCATTCTCTTCCTTGAGCTTCAGTGAGTGTATTTCTAACTTTGGTTTCACTTGATTTGGTTTAGATTTTGGTGGTGAGCTTGATTTCTAATTCGGCCATTTTTGTTTCTCTATTTTTTTGAACTTCGATCTTTGATATTCAATCTTAATTCCTTCACAAAAATTGATTCTACTAGCTTAATCTACATTTTGGAATTTTTGTAGAATTTTTGGAATTTATTTTGATTTTTGTGAATTTTTTATTATTTTCTAATTTTTGTAAATTAATTAATTAAATTGTGAAATTGTGATTTTTAGGGTTTATGGTGGTTGAAAATAATTATAGAATTTAATTTATAATTTTTGTGTAATTAATATAATTTTATTTAGTTTATGTGAATTTTGGAGATTTAGGTTAAATATGTCTTTTGTTAAAATTAATTAGTTAATTGAGTATAATTGTTGATTTTATTGAATTATATGTTGAGAAAATAATTTTAGAGTAATTATATAATTTTTAGTGAATTTTTTGAATAATTATAGTATATTATGTGAATTTTTATATACTAGGGGTATTTTGATAATTTTGTAATAATTTTAATTGAATATTAAGCTAAATTGGTTTTAATAATTATTTGAGGTATAAAAATAATCTTTATAAATTATTAACAATTTTTAACTAATTAAAACTATTTTTTGAAAATTATTTTCAAATTATATATAATATACTATTTTTGTAAATAAATGGATTTTTTGTAATTTTTAGTATGTTTTTGGGCTAATTATGTAATTTAGATTTATAAAATAAATTTCTATTAATATTTGTGAATTTATCGAGAATTATTGATTTTTAATAATATTATATTAATATTAAGGTTTTTAAGTAAATATCGGTGAAATAATTATTTTTAGTGTTTAAATATTTAAATTTTTATATTTTGGTATATAAAGGGTATTTTTGGTATTTATGGAATTTTAATGTATTTTGTGTATATCTTGTGAATTGTGAACCTCGGTTGGTGGAATTGTAGTTTGGGAATCCGACTGAGGGGTTGTGTGGATATTTTGTATTCGAAGTATGTTTTCTTGCAGGACTAGCTCTACTTTTTGAGTAGAGAGATGTCCGTTTTACAGAGGAGGTTCTGCTGAATTTTTGATAGAATTCTCGTAAAACATGATATTCAGTCAAATTTCTATTCTCTATCCGTGTCTAGAATTCTGATTGAGTCTCTAGAAGTTAAGTTAGATTCATTCTGAATTGTGATCGATTATTAGTTGTGCCTTGACCGAGACCTAATGGACCAAGCCCATCGGACCCATCTCGTAGAGCGCACAACTGTAAGTTGTTATTTTATATATACGTGTATTTAGGTTGCATGTTTTTTTAGAAATATATGTTTTAATTGTATGAATTATGCATCAATGATTTAATAAATGATTAGTATATTTTAGGTATATTTTTGGTATATTTTAAAATAAATGCATGTTTTACTTTTTATTTATACTTGATTATTTTTAAGTATAAACATAGTTTATTTTTGATATATTTTATAATTGAACTAAAATTATTTGACATATATATACTCGAAATATACTTAATTTATTTTTTGTATATTTCTAGTATATATATAGTTTGTATTGGCATTTAAATTAATATCATGCATCGTTTATTTTACGAATGTATAAGTTTATTTAAATGAAGGATAACAATAGAATGTGCTACCTAGTGGGCAGCACTAGGACCGAGTACATACCGGTACGACTATAGAATTTAGGTTAAATTACTAACCTATTTGTGGATTATGACTGGATTGATTTGATTGATGTGAGATATGATTTAAGAGTGTGATTGCTGGAGCTCGGTTGACCAAGTGTCTCGGGGCCAATCACACTGACAGTCAGACTGCTGTAGCTCGATCGACTTAGTGTCTCGGGGTCAGTTTACTGTCCAAATGGAATAAGTGAATTTATTTGGAACAAGTGAGCCTGTATGGCTAAAGTGTTGTCTATTACTATTTAAGGTTGTGATCATTTAGGATTCTATTTGATCCTTCATAAACTGATATTTTTCAGTATTGTACATAAAGTGATTTCAGCATCTGTGTGTATTGTCTATATATATATTTATTATATATATTCTATTGAGTGTCTGCATTTGACACTTATTTATGCATGTATGTACATTATAACAATTCACTCAGTGAGGTCTGATTCCCCTATGTTGATGTTTTTCAGGAGAGTCTTCATCCTCAGATCTCAGTAGCAGACCTGTCCGCTAGATTTCTTCCGCTCTGGCCTTATTGTGTAAACTACTTACTTGAGTTTATTTTGTATTCTAGACACTATAGTAGTTGTTTTAGTGAGTTTTATTTATAACATGTATATATGAGATTTAAGTTTTCAGATTGTTAAACTAAAAATTTGTTCTTAAAGATTTTATTATATATGAGATGAAATTTATGTTATTAAATGAGTTGAAGAATTATTATTTTACATTCGAGATTTAATTTTTGCTGCAAAAATATTTCATTTATTTTATTATATTGCATGCTTTTATTTTTAAGGCTTGCTACAAGTTTCGGATTCGAAAGAATTCCCGTTCCTTAGCGCCGGTCATGGCCCCTTATTTTGGGTCGTGACAAAGTTGGTATCAGAGCGGAGTTCTGTGTCAGGGCCTTAATTGTGTGAGTTATGGCCCTAGTTTTCAGTGTTGTGTTTCTTTTGAAACTACTGTAGTGAATTAGGTTCAAGTATATCTTGATGAGTATTCCTTGATTTAGTTTTTTACGTTATCCTCCAATATTTTTCTTGTCTGAATCCTTTTATTTTTCTTTTCAGAATGAGGAGGCGACCGCGTGTCACTCCACCGATCGTTGAGGCCGAGGATGATGAGTCCTTTCAGGATAAGGTTTTACCTCCTGAGCCGCCAGTTAGACATAGAGGTCATGGCAGAGGTAGACCTCGAGGAGCGGTAGGTCACCATAAACAGAGAGAGTTACAGGATGAGGAATCTATAGAGCCAGAGTATGAGGATGTTCCTGTACCTTTAGTAGCTCAGCCTATTCAGCCTGCCTATTAGCAGGGTATGTCTGACCCTGAGGCAGCTCTATTCTATTGCAGAGTTGGCAGAATCGCTTTTAATGGGATGTCTGATCCATTAGATTTTCTGCACGCAATCGAGATGAGGACTCAGGCTGCTCACACCGAGTACCAGTAGATCATAATAGTCGAGCTTTCTATAGAGGGACTAGCCCTGGACTGATTTATTCAAATGATCCAGCTGTATATGATGACGATGACTTGGGCTCAGTTCAGAGAGCGATTCATGAGGAGATTTTGCCCAGAGCCACTTCGCATGAGTTATAGACTTTGATTGACTAGCATTTCTCATGGTGACAGATCTGTCGAGGACTATACATGAGAGTTCCTTCGGCTTGGCAGATATGCAGAGGATCTGATGTGAGACCAGTACTTCACAGTCACTACATACGTCACTGGATTAGGTTCTGCATTTGCTGGTATGTCTATAGCTGGCCTTACTCTAGAATCAATGATTGAGTTGGCCAAGGAGATTGAGCTGAGGCTAGTTAGGCAAGGAGCTATGCTTGATTATTACCAGTTAGCTGGATTCTAGACTACTCCGTACTTGAGTTTGCAGATTAGATCGAGTAGTCAGTAAAGGGGTCTAGCCCAGCAGACTCAGAGACAACAGCAGCGGGTACATCAGAGCAGTAGACATGGCTGTGGAGGTCATCATAGACTATTTAGACTTGGGTCAAGTGTTTCGAGCAGCAGCAGTGGACGTAGTTTTGGGTCAGCTGTCGTGTATGTCAGACCTGCGATAGAGTCCATCAGGGACCGTATTATATGACACCACTAACGTGCTTTAGATGCAGCCAGATAGGACATTTTTCCAGATTATGTCCCTATTATGGATATCAGTAGCAGTATATTCTGCGATTCCCTCAGCAGTCGATTGCTAGTGTTGCAGTTGTTCCTTTTCAGTTGCCTCCAGCCCAACATTAGAGTTCTACCCAAATTATTCCCCAACAGGGTCGTGGTATAGGTACTAGAGGAAGTGCCAAAGGGGTTGGCCAGGCTTTTACCAGCAAGCAGGGAGGTCGAGGATAAGCCAGAGTCTTCCATCTCACTCAATAGGATGCTTAAGCATCTAATGTGGTCATGGCAGGTATTATTTCTATCTGTTACCTGGATGCATGGGTTTTGTTTGATTTGGGTGCCACACATTCATTCGTTTCTCCTATTTTTACTTTCAAGTCTTATTGGCAAGCTTCGAGGATGGCTTTTCCCTTGTCTGTTGCCAGTCCTCTAAGTGATTCCTTACCGATATTATTCTTTCTGGTTGTCCAGTTCTTATTGGAGATAGAGAATTGTTCACTAATTTGATTATATTGAATGTGATGGAGTTTGATGTTATTTTGGGTATGGATTGGTTATCTTAACACTATGCCGTGGTGGATTGTCGGAGTAAAAAGGTGACTTTCAAAATTTCTGGAGAAAAAGAATTTAAGTTTGTGGTTAATAGGAATTCAACACCTCAGAATCTCATTTCTGCTATTACGGCTAGGAAGTTGCTGAGGAAGGGTTGTCAGGGATATTTGGCATTGGTCAGGAATACTTCAGTGGAGAAGTTATCACTCACAAATGTTCCTATTACCTATGAGTTTCCTGATGTTTTTCCTGAGGAGTTTCTAGGTTTACCACCTCATAAAGAGATTGAGTTATATATAGATGTGGTTCCAGGCACTACCCCTATATCTATGCCACCTTACAGAATGGCTCCTACAGAGTTGAAAGAGTTAAAGGAGTAGTTACAAGAGTTGTTAAATAAGGGTTTCATTAGACCTAGTGTTTCTCCTTGGGGTGCACCAGTCCTATTTATGAAAAAGAAGGATGGTACCATAAGATTGTGCACTGACTATAGAGAGCTGAACAAGGTGACAGTGAAGAATAAGTATCCTCTCCCAAGGATAGATGACTTATTTGATCAGCTACAGGGTGCACAGTTCTTTTCTAAGATTGATTTGAGGTCGGGTTATTATCAGCTGTGGATCAGTGAAGCCGATGTTCCTAAAACGACATTCCGCACTCGATATGGCCATTATGAGTTTCTGGTGATGTCTTTTGGTTTGACTAACACATTAGCAGCTTTTATAGACTTGATGAACAGGGTATTCAGACCATATGTGGATTAGTTTATGGTAGTGTTCATCGATGATATATTGGTGTATTTGAGGAGTATGGAGGAGCATGTATATCACTTGAGGACTGTACTGCAGACACTGAGAGAACATTAGTTTTATGCTAAATTCTTGAAGTGTGATTTTTGAATGGAGAGTGTTGCTTTTCTTGGATACATAGTGTCAAAAGAAGGTATCCTGGTGGATCCACAGAAGATTGCGACAGTGTCTGAATGGCCTAGACCAACTTTAGTTATAAAGATTTGAAGTTTTTTGGGTTTAGCTGGGTATTATAGGAGGTTTGTACAAGATTTTTCTAGAATTGCAGCTCCTATGACTTGCTTGACTCAGAAGAATATAAGATTTGAGTGGTCTGAAGCTTATGAGAACAATTTTCAGTTGTTGAAGGAGAAATTGACCACAGCTCTAGTGTTAGCTTTGCCTAATAGTGTGGACAAGTTCACAGTGTATTGTGATGCATCTAGAGTTGGCCTAGGTTGTATGTTAATGTAAAATGGTAGGGTGATAGCTTATGCTTCAAAGCAGTTAAAGAAGCATTGATAGAACTATCCTACATACTACTTAGAGATGGCTGCAGTAATCTTTGCTCTTAAGATCTGGAGACATTATCTGTACGGGGTGACTCGTGAGATTTTTACTAATCACAAGAGCCTTAAGTACATTTTCCAGCAGAGAGATCTGAATCTGAGGTAGAGAAGATGGATGGAACTGTTGAAAGATTATGACTGTAAGATACTATATCACCCAGGCAAGGCTAATGTGGTAGCAGATGCCTTGAGTAGGAAGTCCTCAGGCAGTCTTGCTCATATTAGTGTAGAGAGGAGACAATTGATCTAGGAGTTACATCTGTTAGTGGATCAAGGTTTGATGATGAAGATTAGTAGATCAGGTGGACTACTAGCTCAATTTAAAGTGCGATTATATTGAGAGATAGGATTAAGATGGCTTAGAGCTGAGATCCTATTCTGGAAGAGCTTGTAGAGAATGTCTGAACAGGGAAGTTCACTGATTTCACACTTGATCATGATGGTGTTTTATGGATCAGTGGTAGATTATGTGTTCCTGATGTGGATAATTTGAGAGAAGAGATCTTTAAGGAAGCACATTCTATAACTTATAGCATACATCCAGGTGTCACTAAGATGTACCACAGTATCAGAGACTTGTAATGATGGGACGGACTAAAGAAGGATGTTGTTGATTATGTTGCTAAGTGCTTGACATGTCAGCAAGTAAAAATTGAGCATCAGAAGCCTTATGGGAAGCTTCAGCCTCTTCCTATTCCTGAGTGGAAGTGGGAAAGGATAGCTATAGATTTTGTGGTTGGTTTATCTCGTTCTAAGGATGGATATGATTCCATCTGGGTGATTGTGGACAGGTTGACCAAGTTTGCACATTTCTTGCCTGTGAAAGCCACTTATTATGTAGCTAGATTGGTGAAGTTGTATGTGAAGCATATTGTGTGCCTTCATGGAGTACCTGTGTCCATTGTATTAGACAGAGGTTCAGTATTTACCTCTCATTTTTTGCAGAAGTTGCAGGAAGTGAAAGGCACTAGGTTGGACTTCAGTACTGCTTTTCATCCTCAGATAGATGGTCAATCGGAGAGCATGATCCAGACACTGGAAGATATGTTGAGGATGTGTGTTTTGGATCTAAGAGGTAGCTGGGATGATCATTTGCCACTCGTAGAGTTTGTATATAATAACAACTACCATAGCAGTATTGGAATGGCACCATACGAGGCTTTGTACGGAAGGAAATGTAGATCCCCTTTGAGTTGGGATGAGATTGGTGAGAGAGCTTTGACTGGACCTGAGATAGTTCAAGACGCTGCAGAGAAGGTTACTGTGATCAAAAGCAGATTAGAGACCGCAGTTAGCAGGCAGAAGAGCTATGCGGATCCTAGGTGCAGAGATGTGGAGTTCCAAGTTGGAGACTTTATTTTCCTGAAGGTGTCTCCAATGAAAAGTGTTATGAGATTTAGTAGGAAGGGTAAGCTAGCACCGAGATATATAGGACCATTCGAGATTCTGGAGAGAGTCGGTGTTGTTGCATATTGGTTGGCTTTGCCTCCGAGTATGTCTCAAGTGTACCCGGTGTTTCATATCTCGATGCTGAGGAAGTATGTCTCAGACCCTTCACACGTGTTGCAACCCGACAACGTGGAAGTGAATGAAGACCTAACATTAGTAGAAGAACCTGTGGTGATCATTGATTATCAAGTTCAACAGTTGCGTTCAAAGTAGATTTCGATGGTTAAGGTTTTGTGGCGCAACAACAGGGTAGAGGAGCATATGCGGGAGACTGAAGCTGAGATGCAAGCTTCTTAATCGTATCTCTTTCCTCCTTGATTTGTATTTCTTCTTTTGGAATTCGGGGACGAATTCTTGTAAGGGGGAAAAACTGTAATGACCTGAGTTTTTAAATATTTTTATATTTTATCGAGATATGCAGTATTAATAATTTTTAATTCATATATTTGATTAATTAATTATTTTGTTAATAATTAATGTTATTTACGTTTATTTAAAGTTTTTCACATAAAATTTTTCCCGAAACCTATTATTTTGGAAAATAATATTTAAATAATATGTTATTGATTAATGTTATTTTATTTTATTAAATTGCATGGTTTCATGCATGATTAGTACTTTGTATATTAATATATATATATATATATATATAATATTAGGGCTATTTTATATATATATGTGTGTGTGTATATATATATATATAATTATTTACATAAAATAATAATGTGTGGTGTGTGATTATTGTATATTATAAGTTTATTATATTTTAATATAAAGTTTTATTAATATATATATATATATATATATAAAACAAAACAAAACAAAAAATTGTTAAAAACACCCTCATCTTCTTCCTCATGCCCGATGCCCCTCACCCCCACCTTCACCGCCTGTTACTTCAGATTGTCGACCGTCAGAGTGCCTCTCGGCATGCCACCATCGTCCCCAGCTAGCTCCATGTATTATCCCGTATTTTTTTAAATATTTTAATATTGTACCGGGATATACAGTGTTAATAATTTATATATATATACTATGATATTTTTACGAGTTGATATGTATTTAAAACCTATTTTAATTATTGTGTATTATTTAAAGTCCTTTACGTAAAATTTTCCCGGGACTTGCATTTTCGGGGAAATTTTCACGTAAATATTTTATTATTAATTATTTTAAATATATTTACGGACTTGCATGAACTCATACGTATTTTTAAATTACTTAATAAAGCCTATGTGTGTATATATTTATTTAATTAGGGTTTAATTTATTACCCTAATATTTTATTATTTGTTTATTAATTTTATTATTATTTAATTATTTTATTTATTATTAAATTATAAATAATAATGTGTGGTGTGTGATTTTTTCCAAATATTTTATTTAAAATTATTTTCTTTCTTTTCTTTTTTTTTTTTTTTTTTTTTTTTTCTTTTTCTTTTCTTTTCCTTTCCTTTTCTTTTCTTCTTCTCCTTTCTTCTTCCCGTGCCCGATCCTTCTCCCCTCCCGCTACAACTTCCGACCACCTATCGTCGGTGTGCCGCCAGCAGCTCCGCCTTCCCCAGCCAGCTGCTCCGCCGCCCCAAGCTCCTTCCCCGACGCCGTCTAGCCCCCATTTTCCCCATTTTGGCCGAAACTCCTCTCCTTGCCGTTCACCAACTTTTCGGCCACAATTTTCGACACCGCCAGTCTCTTTCTTCTCCTTGAGCTCCGATGAGTGTGATTCTAGCTTTTTTTTGAGCTTAAATGGTCTTGATTTGCTTAGGTTTCAAATTTTTGATTTCGGCCATATTAGGGTTTTTGATTTTTTTGAGCTTTGAATTGATTGATTAATGAAAACTCCCTTCACAAATTTTTATCCTAGTACCTTAATCTACATGTGTGAATTTTTGTGGAATTTTTGGAGATTATTTTGATTTTTGGGTATTTTTGAATATTTTAATATTATTTTCTAATTTTCGGAAATTAATTAAATAAATTATGAAATTGTGTTTTATGATAATTATAGCTGTTTAAATGAATTATAGAAATTTATTTGAAATTTTTATGAATTTCTAAGTATTTATTTTGAATTATTTAAGTTTATGTAATTTTTGGAAAATAGGGTTAATTATGTTTTTAATTAAAATTACTTGTTAAATTGAGTTTAATTATTTATATTATTGATAAATATGTTTAGAAAATTAATTTTGGATAATTATAATATTTTTGGTGAATTTTTGAAGTAAATTTAGTATATTTATATATATAGGGGTATTTTGGTAATTTTACATAAAATTGGCTAAAAATGTAATTTAATTGGTTTTAATAGTTATTTAAGGTATAAAAATAATTTCTAAAAATTATTTAGTATTTTTAACTAATTAAAACTATTTTTCGGGAATTATTTTCAATTATCTATATAATATACGGTTTTACTAATAAAATGAGTTTTTATCGATTTTTATTGTGTTTAAAGGTTAATTATGTAATTTCTACGTATAAAATGTATTTCTATGTTATAAGGGTATTTTTGATATTTTTGTATTTATTCTGTGTTTGTGGACCCCGGTCGGTAGACTGTAGTTTGGAGTCCGACCGAGGGGTTGTGAATGTAATTTTACGTTTATTTTTGAAGTGTGTTTCTTTGCAGGGTCGGCTCTACTCTTTGAGTAGAGAGATGTCCATTTTACAGGGGAGATTCTGTCGAATTTTTGATAAAATTCTCGTAAAACGTGATGTCCAGTCGAACCCTAATCCTGTTTCTGTGTTTAATATTCTAGATCGAATTCTAGGATTTTCTGTTAGGTTTATTTTGATTTTGTCATTATTGTTTATTTAGTTGCGCCGAGACCGATGCCTAGTGGACCAGGCCCGTCGGATCCATCTCGTGGAGCGCACTAAGTGTGAGTTGCTATTTTATATATATATGCTTAGGATGCATGATTTAGAAATGCATGTTTTATTTGGATTAAATATGCATAAATAATTTGATTATTTCTTAAGTTTATATTTAGTTTATTTTTGGTATATATTAAATTATATGCATGTTTTGTTAATAAATTATATTTAAAATGTTTTTAAATATATTTCAAGCTTAACTTATAATTTGATTGGATTCATTTGACGTATATATACTCGAAATATACCTGGTTTACTTTTGGTATATTTTCGGTATATATATGGTTTATATGGTTGTTTTATTTAAATTCATGCATCATTTATTGTGAATGAATGTTTTATATTTATTAATGAAGGATATCAATAGAACGTGCTACCTAGTGGGCAACACTAGGACCGAGTACGTACCGGTGCGCTTATAGCAGATAGGCTATATTACTAACCATTTGTGGATATTGATGGAATATGATTATTTGATGTGTGAGATATGGTTTGGAGGTGTGATTGCTGGAGCTCAGTTGACCAAGTGTCTCGGGGCCAATCACACTGGCAGTTAGATTGCTGGAGCTCGGTTGACTTAGTGTCTCGGGGCCAGTCTACTGTCTAAATGGATTAAGTGGATATATTTTGGAATAAGTGAGCCTGTATGGCTAGAGTGTTGTCTAACACTGTTTGAGGTTGCGATATTCTAGGGTTCTATTTGATCCTTCATAAACGATGATTTTCAGTAAAATATATATAAAATGATTTTACTGCATCTGTGTGTATTGCCTGTATATATACATATTAGATATATATTGTTGACTGTATGCATTGTCATTTAGCATGCATGTATATATATTATAGTAATTCACTCAGTGAGGTCTGACTCCCCTCCGTTGACTAATTTTTTAGGAGAGTCATCATCTTCAGACCTCAGTAGCAGGCCTATACGCCGGATTTCTTCCGCCCCGGCTTCTTTGTGTAAATTGCTTCTCTAAGTCTTGAGTTTTATTTTGTCTAGACACTGCAGTAGTCGTTAAATGTTTAAAGAGATATTGTATTATATTTGAACTGGATTTGTATAAAGATTTACATATATGAAATGATGAGAATTTGATTTAAATCCCGTGGTGGATTGTTATTATGATATTTATGATTTTTTATTTCCGCTGCATTATATATTTTTATTATTATTGCATGTTTTATTTTATTTTTAGGCTTGCTACGGGTTCCGGATTCGAAAAAATTCCCATTCCCTAGCACCGGTCATAGCCCCTATTTTGGGTCGTGACACTCCACCGCTAGCAGCGCCCATTTCCAGTGCTTTTGAAGCTTAATTTGGTTGGAAAATCGAAAACCATCACCACCGCTGTTCAAGCCGATTTCGATCACCTCCATCGACACTGCCGATCTTATTCTCTTCCTTGAGCTCTGGTGAGTGTATTTCTAAGCTTGGTTTCACTTGATTTAGTCTAGATTTTGGTGGTGAGCTTGATTTCTAATTCGGCCATTTTTGTTTCTCTATTTTTTTGAACTTTGATCTTTGATATTCAAGCTTGATTCCTTCACAAAAATTGATTCTACTAGCTTAATCTACATCCTGGAATTTTTTGTAGAATTTTTGGAATTTATTTTGATTTTTGTGAATTTTTTATTATTTTATTATTATTTTCTAATTTTCGTAAATTAATTAATTAAATTGTGAAATTTTGATTTTTAGGGTTTATGGTGCTTGAAAATAATTATAGAATTTAATTTATAATTTTTGTGATTTTTGTGTAACTAATATAATTTTATTTAGTTTATGTGAATTTTGGAGATTTAGGTTAAATATGTATTTTGTTAAAATTAATTGGTTAATTGAGTATAATTTTTGATTTTGTTGAATTATATATTGAGAAAATAATTTTAGAGTAATTATATAATTTTTTTATTGAATTTTTGAATAATTATAGTATATTATGTGAATTTTTATATACTAGGGGTATTTTGGTAATTTGGTAGTAATTTTAATTGAATATTAAGCTAAATTGGTTTTAATAATTATTAGAGGTATAAAAATGATCTTTATAAATTATTTACTATTTTTAACTAATTAAAACTATTTTTCAAAAATTATTTTCAAATTATATATAATATACTATTTTTGTAAATAAATTGGTTTTTAGTAATTTTTGGTATGTTTTTGGGCTAATTATGTAATTTAAATTTATAAAATAAATTTCTATTAATATTTGTGAATTTATTGAGAATTATTGATTTTTAATAATATTATATTAATATTAGGATTTTTAAGTAAATATTAGTGAAATAATTATTTTTAGTGTTTATTCAAATTTCTATATTTTGGTATATAAAGGGTATTTTTGGTATTTATGAAATTTTAATGTATTTTGTGTATATCTTGTGAATTGTGAACCTTGGTCGATGGAATTGTAGTTTGGGAATCCAACCGAGGGGTTGTGTGGATATTCTGTATTCGAAGTATGTTTTCTTGCAGGACTGAATATACTTTTTAAGTAGAGAGATGTTCATTTTACAGAGAAAGTTCTGTCGAATTTTTGGTAGAATTCTCGTAAAACGTGACATTCGATCAAATTCCTATTCTCTGTCTGTGTCTAGAATCCTAGGTCGAGTCTCTAGAAGTTAAATTAGATTCATTCTAATTTTTGTATTATGATTGATTGTTAGTTGCGCCGAGACCGACGCCTAGTGGATCAGGCTCATCAGACCCGTCTCGTGAAACGCACAACTGTGAGTTGTTATTTTATATATACGTGTATTTAGGTTGCATTTTTTTTAGAAATATATGTTTTAATTGTATGAATTATGCATAAATGATTAGTATATTTTAGGTATATTTTTAGTTTATTTTTGGTATATTTTAAAATAAATGCATGTTTTACTTTTGATTTATACTTAATTATTTTTAAGTATAAACATGGATTACTTTTGATATATTTTATAATTGAATTGAAATTATTTGACACATATATACTCGAAATATACTTAGTTTATTTTTTGTATATTTCTAGTGTATATATGGTTTGTATTGGCATTTAAATTAATATCATGCATCATTTATTTTATGAATGTATGAGTTTATTTAAATGAAGGATAACAATAGAATGTGCTACCTAGTGGACAGTACTAGGACCGAGTACGTACCGGTACGACGATAGAATTTAGGTTAAATTACTAACCTATTTGTGAATTATGACTGGATTAATTTGATTGATGTGAGATATAATTTGAGAGTGTGATTGTTGGAGCTTGGTTGACCAATGGTCTTGGGGCCAATCACATTGACAGTCAGACTGTTGTAGCTCGGTTGACTTAGTGTCTCGGAGCCAATCTACTGTTCAAATGGAATAAGTGAATTTATTTAGAACAAGTGAGCCTGTATGGCTAGAGTATTGTCTATTACTATATGAGGTTGCGATCATTTAGGGTTCTATTTGATCCTTCATAAATTGATATTTTTCAATATTGTACATAAAGAGATTTCAGCATCTGTGTGTGTTGCCTGTATATATATTTATTATATATATTCTATTGAGTGTATGCATTTGACACTTAGTTATGCATGTATATATATTATAACAATTCACTCAGTGAGGTCTGACTCCCCTCTGTTGATGTTTTTCAGGAGACTCTTCATCCTCAAATCTCAGTAGCAGACCTGTCCACCAGATTTCTTTCGCTCCAGCCTTATTGTGTAAACTACTTACTTGAGTTTATTTTGTATTCTAAACACTGCAGTAGTTGTTTAAGTGAGTTGTATTTATAATATGTATATATGAGATTTAAGTTTTCAGATTGTTAAATAAAAAATTTGTACTTAAAGATTTTATTATATATGAGATAAAATTTATGTTATTAAATGAGTTGAAGAATTATTATTTAACATTTGAGATTTAATTTCCAGTGCAAAAATATTTCATTTATTTTATTATATTGCATGCTTTTATTTTTAAGGCTTTCTACGGGTTCCGGATTCGAAAGAATTCCTATTCCTTAGCGCCAGTCATGGCCCCCTATTTTGGGTCGTGACACTAACATAAATATATCTTTGGAAAAAAAAAATTTCCCTTAAAAGAAATTAACTAAATACTCATGAAAACTTAATTATTTCTCTCCCTTTATCAAAATGTAAAAGAAAATAAAAAAGCATTAATGAAAAGGATAGAGTTATAATGACATTAAAATACCAATTATAAACTGAAGAGAAACATAACAAGACATAGAACTAACATCTCATGACTTATATTCAGAAAATAAATCGAACATAAACTATCATAAAATAACTATAAAAATAAACAAATAGCTCAATACTTAGATACATAAAATATATTGAAAATAAACCAAACTAAAACTCACAACAGAATTAACAAAAATATATAAAAAGAAATTAATCTTGATGAGGAGTTGGAGGAATTAAAAAAAAATCATAATGCATATTTAAATATATATAAATGCATGAAAATTATAAAAAAATGCTAGATTTGAATAATTAATTAATTTTAATAATTTCAATAAATATTTATTAAATATAAAAAAATATTAAGATAAAAAACAAAACATTTAACAATCAAAGTAATTAATAAGCACAACATGATTTCACATGAAAATAGTCCAACCATCAATTAAGCATAAAATCAAGACAAATTAGAACCATCAATCATGCCAAGTTCATAGTTAATGAAATTCAATCTCTCTTCATTGAGAGGTTTGGTGAAGATATCTATAAGTCGATTATTTGTATCAATTCAAGTGAGATATCACCAATTTAAACATGATCACGTAAGAAACTATATCTAATGTCTATATGCTTAGTTCTTGAATGTTGAATGAGATTCTTATTAAGTTTAATAGCACTTTTATTATCATATTTAATAGGATTGTGATTAATATCAACACCGTAGTTCAATAATTATTATTTTTGCCATAAAACTTGTGTGCAACAACAACTAGCCGTCATATATTCTACTTTAGTAATGGACAAGGCATCCGAAATTTGTTTCTTGCTAAACCAAGAAACTAAGCAATTACCTAAAATTTGACAAGTTTCAAAAGTGTTTTTTCTATCTAGTAAACTACCAGCAAAGTCTGCATCCAAATAACTAATCAAGTAAAAAAAAGAACTCCTAAGATGTCAAAGTCCTAAATGCATTATACCATAAAGATATTTAAAAATTCTTTTGATAGCATTCAAATGAAACTCTATAGGACTTGATTAAAATCTAGCACATAAGCAAGGAGCAAAAATAATATTGGATATACTGGTAGTTAAATAAAGAAGGGATTCGATCATACCTCTAAATCTCTTTTCTTCAACTGATTTTCCATTCTCATCTTTGTTAAGTTTGGTTGTGGTGCACATTTGAGTTTTACTTGTCTTAGCTCCATCCATGTCAAACTTTCTGAGAATGTCTCTTGCATATTTGGTTTGATTAATTAAAATTTCATCTTTGCATTGCTTGATTTGTAATCTAAAAAAGAATTTTAGTTCTCCCATCATGCTCATCTCAAATTCTCCTTATATTAGCTTAGAAAATTCCTCACACAAGGAATGGTTATTAGCACCAAAACAAATATCATCAACATATATTTGCACAATTAATAAATCATGTTTGGATTTCTTTATGAAAAGATTTGTGCCAAGTTTTCCTTTAGAGAACCCTTTATTTAGTAATAAGTTACTCAATTTTTTATACTAAGCTGTTGGAACTTGTTTTAATCCATACAATGCTTTTGATAATTTAAAAACATGATTTAGAGAATCAAAATTTTCAAAACCCGGAGTTTGCTCAACATATACCTCATCTTCAATGAAAGCATTTAGAAATGCATTTTTAACATCTATTTGATAAAGTTTAAAATCCATGAATAATGTAAATGCAAGTAGCATTCTAATAGCTTTTAACCCTATAACCGAGCAAAGGTTTCATCATAATCAATGCCTTCCTCTTGATTATAACCTTTAGCTATTAGTTTAGCTTTATTCTTAGTTATGACACCTTGTTCATTCATCTTATTTCTATACACCCATTTGGTGCCGATAATAGATGATGTTTAGGTCTAGGAACCAAGGACCAAACCTTATTTCTCTGAATTTAATTTAACACCTCTTGCATAGTAAGGACCAAAAATTCATCACACAAAGCATCATCAACATTTTTTGGTTCAATTTAAGAAATTCATGCTAGAGTAATAATAAACTTAAGTTTAGATCTAATAGTTACCCTTTTTATAATGTCACCTATGATGAGGTCTTGAGGATGAGCTTTCTTGAATTCCCAATCCTTTGGAAGTTTATCCTTCAAGTTAGGTTAAGATATATCCTTATTGTCCTCCTTGCTTGGACCTTCAAGTTCCAATGGTTTACTAGCATTTTCTTCTTAAGTATCCACAATCTCATTTTCACCTACAAGATCATCAACACTACAAACATCCTTTCTAAGATCAAGTGAGTTTGATTCATAAAAAACAACATTCATTGATTCTTCAATTACTAGAGTTCTTTTATTAAATACTTTATATGTTTTGCTAAAAGTGGAATATCCTAGAAAAATTCCTTCATCGGCTTTAGAGTCAAATTTTCCAAGATTATCCTTATATTCAATATAAAGTAATTCACCCAAATACTTTTAGATATGAGATTTTGAGTTTTCTATTATTGCATAGCTCATAAGAAGCTTTATTTAAAACTAGTCTTTTGAAAACTCTATTTGAAATAAAACAAGACATGTTAATAGCTTCCGCCCAAAAGTATAGAGACAAATTATACTCATGAAGTATTGTTCTGGCCATTTCCACAAGAATCTATTTTTTCTTTCAACTACTCCATTTTGTTAAAGAGTTCTAGGAGAAGAAAATGTATGTGAAATACCATTTTCATCACAAAATATTTTAAAAAATTCATTTTCAAATTCAGTTTCATGATCACTTCTAATAGAGGAAATACAAAAACTTTTTTCTTTTTGAACTTTTTTTGTAAATATTTCAAAAGCTTTAAATGCATCATTCTTATGAGCAAGAAAATATACCCAAGTAAATCTAGAGTAATTATCAACCAATACATATGCATAGTGCATTCCACCGAGACTAGCAACTCTAATTGGTCCAAATAAATCCATATGCATAAGTTCAAGTGGTCTAGAGGTGGACACTATATTTTTTAGCTTAAATGAAGACTTAGATTTTTTTTCCTTTTAACAATCATCACAAGGTTTATCCTTATTGAAATTAAGCTTAGGTAAATCAATCACAAGTTCATGTTTACATAGATTATCATTCAATAGCTCAAAATTTGCATGTCCTAACTTTCTATGTCATCTCCATGTGTCATGGAAAATAAACATCAAGCATTTAATATCTTTGTTATTAATTTTATTCAAATCAATAACATAAACATTATCAACTCTTTCACCACTAAAAATTATTTTGTCTTCATCAAGACTACTCACAAAGCAATTTTTAGGATAGAAAGTGACCTTATTTCTCATATCACATAATTGACTTATGCTAAGAAATTTATGTTTAGAACCATCAATAAGCAATACATAATGTATAGATAAGGATTAAGGATTATCAATTTCTCCAATGCCTATAATTTTCCTTTTAACATTATCTCTAAATGTGACATGTCCTTCATCCTTAGTATCAAGCTTATTGAATTGCTCCTTATCTCCCGTCATGTGTCTTGAATATCCACTGTTGAGATACCACTTGCTTTTTGTTCTTGTGGATTTCAAGCACACTTACACAAAATAATTTAAGTGTTCTTTTGAATCCAGACCTTTCTTGGTCTAGTTTGGTTAGTTTTAAGATACTCTAAAGGAAGAAAATTCATGTGTAGTCTTTTATAGAAGTATACATTATTGGTATGTCCTTTGATCATGCAATATGAACATATAAAATTTTTAAATTTATTTCTCCTAGGATGATATGTTTTCCTAGTGTGTGAAGCATGTCTTTCATGTTGTATTGGTGTGCACTTCCTATAACTCTTGTGAGTCATAGTGTGAGACACACATTGACAATGATAATGTGTATTTTGATAGGTTTATGCAACATGTTTATGTGCATTGTGTTATGTAGCATGCCTAATATGATTGTGTTTAGTATATATATAAACATACTTAGTTGAGTGCTTTAGTTTGAGCCTTACCTCTTTGTGTTAATGAAGGATGAGTGTTATAAGACTTTTTTTTATTTAACACATGAGATCTTTTAGCTTTGAAAGCTTGAGTCTCATTTGGTTTAAAGGTAGGAGTGGAATCATGTGAGGCTTTAATAAAACTAATGTGTGATGATGATAATAAAGGCGTTCCATTTTTATATCCAATTCCATGGGTATCTTCATGAAATTTTTGAGAATCAAGATGACTATCTAAAGTTTCTTTTCCCCTCTTAAATTTAACAATGGAATTATTTAATTTTAAAACTTCCTTAGAAAGCTTATGATTTTCATTACTTGCTTTCTTAAGTTGATCTTCTAAGGAATTAAAAGATTTTGCATCACCAACTAGTTTTTCATTTGATTCAGTAAGTTTAGCAAAATCATTTTTTAAGTTATCAAATTCCTTGGTTAGATAGCTCATACTTGTAAAGCTTTTTCTTAGAAATTAAGCTTTTGTATTTAACTGATAATTTACTCACAATAGAGCTCTCATCATCATCATTATCACAATAATCATCAAAGGAAGAATAAGAAATAAATAGTACCTCATTTTCGTTTTTAAGAGCAATGAAACAAAGGTTGGTCATTTCTTACTATTTTCCTTCCTTTTTAGATTCGAATAAGTCATCCTAAGTAACTTTGAAGGCTTTCTTTTTTATCATTTGCCCTATTATTTTTGAATTTAAGTTTGGGAAACTCAATTCTAATATGTCCCAATTTTTTACATTTATAGCAAGTAACCTCTTTAGTTTTCTTCTTATTGAAATCTCTTTTTCTTGAAGAATTTTTCTTTCTCAAGGAATTCTTGAAGCTTTTAATGAGCATGGCAATTTCATCATCTTCATCACTAAAGCCTTCATTGTTTTCCTCTTCACTGTCATCTTGTGAAGCTTTTAATGCAATGCTTTTTTTTGTTTTCTTCGTTCCCTTCTTGCTTTTCACCTCTTTGTTTAATTGTAAGCTCATGTGTTAGGAGCTTACCAATAAGCACATCGATTGAAAGGATAGAAAGGTTTTGAGCTTCCTCAATTAAAGTGACTCAAAATTATCAATCCTTCTTAGATAGGATTCTTAGAATCTTATTGTTCACCTCTTCCTTAGAGAAATATTTTCCAAGTTTCTTAAGGGTTGTGAGGAGAGCATTGAGATAGTTTGTCATCTCTATGATTTATTCTTGAGGCTTCATTTTAAAGAGTTCATATTCATACATATGTAGTCAAACCTTTTTGCTTCTTACTTGTACATTGCCTTTATAATGGTTCTCCGAAGTCTCCTACATTTCTTTGGCCAAAATGCAATGTTGAAGTTTGCCTCCTTCTTCTTTTGTCATGGAAGAGATTACAGTGATCATAGGCTTTTTATTTTTATGATATTTCTTCTTTTGTTCATTATTCCATTAGATTATAAAGAGTAGTCACCACACTATCAATTGTAACTGTAGGTAGTTCCTAACCTTTTAGTACATGGAAGAATGGTCTAAGTGAAGCAATGTTTTAAGATTCACTCCCCATTATCATGTATTCTAGTAATGAAGTTCCTAAAATTCAAGCTTTGATACTAAATGAAAATGCCTTAAAGGGGGGTGAATCAGGCTAATAAGGGTTTTAGAAAAATAAAAATGAATTTAAGAAATTAAATAAGAATTGAAAGAATATTGAGAAGGAAGAATGAAAAACATAATGATTTAAGGAGTTCGGATTCAACAACAATCCTATGTCTCCACTTACTTATCCCCAACTTAGGATTTTTAATCACCCACAATCTTATTCATAAGATTGATATTACACAAGAGTTTTATGGCTCACTTTTATAACCTTACAACTTGAATTTGCAAGGCTTACTCAAAAACCAAATCTCAAGTATTTCAATGGACAACACTTAAACCACTTCCTTTTAGAATAGAATCTCACTTTCCATTTTCTTAATCCCATAAAGTAGAAGAACAAGCATGTCTATTATAACACTCACCAACTCTTACAAGAGTTACACAAATACAAAAATTGTTTAAGAGAGAATTTGAGAGTTTAATTGAATGCTTAAGAGAGAGAATGAATGATAAATAAGGTTCTTAAACTTTCAATTGAACTCTAGGAGTTATTTATATAGATAAACAACTTAGATTATGGTTGTTGGATGCATTGATTATGTCTTTAAAGTCTTTTGTTGATTTTTGAATCATTTTGGACTTATTTATGTCAGAACGCAGCTCACAATCATGAGGAGTAAGTTGTGGCTCATGAGAAGTGAAAATACTAGCCGTTGCATTCAAAAATGACCATTTAGAGCTGTCATGGATGCCCTCACGAGCTGCTCATGAGTGAATAGTGCTTATGAATAATGCTCATGAGTGGTATTGTCCCTTTGCTCAATTTTTCTCTCATAAAGCTTTTACTCATGATCAGCTTATGAGATGCTCATGAGGAGACACTTGTAAGTCCAAAAATATCTCTTTTTGACACATAAAAGCTCCATATATTTTAGGTATAAAATTTGGATATTATACTTCGTTGAAATACAGTATAATAATAGTATTTTATATTTTCGAACTAGAACTGATAATTTTAATACAAATAAGTTCCTACACATTTAAATGAAATTATTAAAGTTTAAATTGTTTGTTAAAGTCCAACATTAGGAGTTTGATCATGAAAATGGTTAACAACATGAAATTGCCTTAGGGGGTGAATAAGGCTAATAAAGGATTTTAGAAAAATTAAAACAAATTTAAGGAATGAACAAGATTTGAAAGAGAATAATAAGAATAACAATGAATACAAAAATTTAAGGAGTTTATGTTGACCTTAGCAATAATCAATCTAAATTTTAATCTTAAAAAACTTAATTTTGAACATTTAATTTGTTTGTTTATGTCACGACCTCAAACTAGGAGTTATGATCGGTGCTAGGGAATGGAAATTCTTTCGAATCCGGAACCTATAGCAAGCCTAAGAAAATAAAATTATACAATAAATAAATAAAAGTATGATAGAATTAAAATTTTTTGAATCAATATATAAAATAAATGCTCCAAATCCTTTCATCAATGAATATATATTCGTACAGTGTTCAAATATAATTCTCAGAGTATTTAATATCAAAATAAAAATAATACTCTTCTGATACAATAACACTACTACTACAGTTTCTAGAATACAAATCAAAGTTCAAAATATACATTTACATAAAATAGCCGGGACAGAAGGACACCGACCAGAAATTCTACTACTAAGGTCTGACAATGTAGGATCTCCTAAAAGAAAATAATTGAGAGGGGGTCAGACCTCACTGAGTGAATTATTATACTATATATACATGCAATCTAAAACATATCCAATCATGCATTCACACACACACACACACACACAAACATATATATATATATATATATTCATGCATTCCACCCATATGCTGACTCTGCTTATATAAATATACTAAATGCAGAAAATGTTTAGTTTAATTCATGAAGGATCTATAGAACCCTAATAATAGCAACCTCAAATGACCCCATCATCACTTTAGCCATACAGGCTCACTTGATTCCAAATAGAACACTTATTTCAATCTGGACAGCAGACTGGCCCCGAGACACTAAGTCGACTGAGCTCCAACAGTCTGGCTATCAGTGTGATTGGCCCTGAGACCCCTGGTCAACCAAGCTCTAGCAATCACACTATTTATTACCTCACATCTCAATCAAATCAATAGATCATTTATTCCACTATGGATAGTAGACTGACCCTGAGACACTAAGTCAACCAATGTAATATCCCGTGTTTTTAAAATATTTTTACACTGTACCGGGATATACAGTGTCAATAATTTTTGTATATATATTACGATATTTTTATGAGTTGATATGTATTTTAAACCTATTTTAATTACTGTCTATTATTTTCAGTATTTTACGTAAAATTTTCCCGGGACTTGCATTTTCGGGGAAATTTTCACGTAAACAATGTATTATTAATTATTTTAAATGTATTTACGGACTTGCATGAACTCATACATATTTTTAAATTATTAAATAAAGCCTGTGTGTGTATATTTATTTAATTAGGGTTTATTATTACCCTAATATTTTATTATTTATTTATTATTATTTAATTATTTTATTTATTATTAAATTATTAAAATTTATTATTTTATTATTATTTATTTATTAATATTTAATTATTTTAATTTATTTTATTTTTTATTTTTTTTCCTTTTTCTTTCTTTTTCTTTTTCTTTCCTTTTTCTTTCTTTTTCTTTTTCTTCTTCTTCTTCCCTTCTCTCCCGCGCCCGACGCCCGACCACCATCCCTCACCGTCTGCAACTCCGGCCACCTACCGTCGGTGTGCCTCCCGGCTTGCCACCCGCCGTTCCCAGCCGTCCTCCGCCGCCTCCAGCCCCTTTCCCCGGCGCCGACAGCTTCATTTCTTCCTCTTTTGGCCGAAATCTTCCCTTCGCCGTTTCTCCCTCCTCCGGCCACTGTTTTTGACACCGCCGGTCTCTTTCTTCTCCTTGAGCTCCGGTGAGTGTGATTCTAGCTTTGGTTTGAGCTAAAATGGTTTAGATTTGCTTAGGTTTCGATTTTTCCAATTCGGTCATATTAGGGTTTTCAATTTTTTTGAGCTTCGAATTGGATGATTCATGGAAACTCCCTTCACAAATGTTGTTCCTAGTAGCTTAATCTACATGTATGAATTTTTGTAGAATTTTTGGAGGTTGTTTGGATTTTTGGGTATTTTTGAATATTTTAATATTATTTTCTAATTTTCGGAAATTAATTATTTAAATTATGAAATTGGAGTTTATGGTTGAATTAGGTATTGAAATGAATTATAGGAATTTATTTGGAATTTTTATGAATTTCTAAGTATTTATTTTGAATTATTGAAGTTTATGGAATTTTGGAAAAATTAGGTTAAATGTGTTTTTATTTGAATTTAATTGGTTAATTGAGTTTAAATATTAATATTATTGATAAATATGTGGAGAAAATTAATTTTGGGTAATTGTATGATTTTTGGTGAATTTTTGAAGTAATTTAAGTATATTTATATATATAGGGGTATTTTGGTAATTTTACCCTAAATTGTCTAAAAATGTAATTTAATTGGTTTTAATATTTATTTAAGGTATAAAAATGATTTCTACAAAATATTTGGTATTTTTAACTAATTAAAACTATTTTTCGTAAATTATTTTCAATTATATATATAATATACGATTTTTCTAATAAAATGAGTTTTAATTGGTTTTTATAGTGTTTCAAGGTCAATTATGTAATTTTTATCTATAAAATGTATTTCTGTGATTTAAGGATATTTTTGGTATATCTGGAATTATTCTGTGTTTGTGGACCCCGGTCGACAGATTGTAGTCTGGAGTCCGACCGTGGGATTGTGGATTTTTGTCGAGCTTGTATTTTGAAGTGTGTTTCTTTGCAGGGTCGACTCTACTCTTTTGAGTAGAGAGATGTCCGTTTTACAGGGGAGGTTCTGCCGAATTTTCGGTAGAATTCTCGTAAAACGTAATGTCCAGTCGAACCCTAATTTTCGATTCTGTGTTTAATACTCTAGATTGAATTCTAGGATTTCTATTAGGGTTACTCTGATATCGGTTATTTATTGCTTGTTTAGTTGCGCCGAGACCGAGGGCTAGTGGACTAGGCCCGTCGGACCTGTCTCGTGGAGCGCACTAGGTGAGTTACTATACTATATATATATGCTTAGGATGCATGATTTAGAAATATATGTTTTATTTTGATTAAAATGCATAAATAATGTGATTTGTATTTAAGTATATTTTTGGTTTATTTTTGGTATATAATAAACTATATACATGTTTTATTAATAAAATATATTTAAAATGTTTTTAAATATATTTTTAATTTAATTTATGATTTGATTAGATTTATTTGACATATATATATACTCGAAATATACCTGGTTTATGTTTGGTATATTTCCGGTATATATATGGTTTATATTGTTGTTTTATTTAAATTCATGCATCATTAATTGTGAATGAATGTTTTATATTTAATGATGAAGGATATCAATAGAACGTGCTACCTAGTGGGCAGCACTAGGACCGAGTACATACCGGTACGCCTATAGTATTTAGGCTATATTACTAACTATTTGTGGATATTGATTTGATATGATTAATTGATATGTGAGATGTGGTTTGGAGGTGTGATTGCTGGAGCTCGGTTGACCAAGTGTCTCGGGGCCAATCACACTGGCAGTCAGACTGCTGGAGCTCGGTTGACTTAGTGTCTCGGGGCCAGTCTACTGTCCATATGGATTAAGTGGATATATTTGGAATAAGAGAGCCTGTATGGCCAGAGTGTTGTTTAACACTACTTTCTGAGGTTGCGATATTCTAGGGTTCTATGTGATCCTTCATAAATTGGGATTTTTCAGTAAAATATCTAAAAATGATTTTTCTGCATCTGTATGAATTTGCCTGTATATATACATATTATATATATACTGTTGACTGTATGCATTATCACTTAGTGTGTATGTATATATATTATAGTAATTCACTCAGTGAGGTCTGACTCCCCTCCGTTGACTATTTTTCAGGAGAGTCAACTTCCTCAGACCTCAGTAGCAGGTCGATACGCCGGATTTCTTCCGCCCCGGCTTCTTTATGTAAACTGTCTACTTGAGTCTTATTTATTTTATCTAGACACTGCAGTAGTTGTGAATTAAAGTATTGGATTTCATGTATGTTATTTTAAAGAGATGTATTATATTGAAACTGGATTTGTATTAAAGATTATATATATGTGATGAGATGAGTTTTGAATTAAATCCAGTTGATATGGATGATATTATAATATTATGATTTTTATTTTCCGCTGCATATTATACTGTTACTGTTATTATGGCATGCTTTATTTTATTTTTAGGCTTGCTACGGGTTCCGGATTCGAAAGAATTCCCGTTCCCTAGCGCCGGTCATGGCCCCTGTTTTGGGTCGTGACAAAGTTGGTATCAGAGCGGAGTTCTGTGTCAGGGCTTAGTTATGTGAATTGTGGCCCTAGTTTTAAAGTTGTGTTTTCTGTTGGGCTACTGCAGTGTATTAGGTTCGAGTATGTCTTGATAAGTATTCTTTGCTGTAGTTTTCAGCGTTATTCCTCCGTTGTCTGTTTTGTCTGAATCTTTCCGTTTATCTTTTCAGAATGAGGAGGCGAGCGCGTGTCGCTCCACCGGTCGTTGAGGCCGAGGATGATGAGTCTTTTCAGGATGAGGTTTTACCTCCTGAGCCGCCAGTTAGGCGTAGAGGTCGTGGCAGAGGTAGACCTCGAGGAGCGGCAGGTCGCCGTAGGCAGAGAGAGTTACAGGACGAGGAGCCTGTTGAGCCTGAGTTTGATGTTCCTGTTCCTCCAGTTGTTCAGCCTGTTCAGCCTGCCTATCAGCAGGGTATGTCTGACCCTGAGGCAGCTTTGTTCTATGCCCGAGTTGGCAGGATTGCTTTTGATGGTACTTCTGATCCTTTAGACTTTCTGCATGCGATTGAGACTAGGACTCGGACTGCTCATACCGAGTACTAGCGGATCATGATCGTTGAGTTGTCTGTGGAGGAACCAGCTTTGGATTGGTTCATTCAGATGATCCAGCCTTATATGATGACGATGACCTGGGCTCAGTTTCGAGAGCGATTCATGAGGAGATTCTGTCCAGAGCCTCTTCGTTTGAGTTATCATCTCCGTTTGACTAGTATTTCTCGTGGAGATCGATCTGTAGAGGAGTATACCCAAGAGTTTCTTCGACTGGGTAGATATGCTGAGGATCTGATGCGAGATCAGTATTTCACTGTTACTACGTATGTTACTGGTTTGGGTTCAGCTTTTGCTGGTATGCCTACATCAGGCCTTACTCTCGAGTCTGTGATCGAGCTAGCTAAAGAGATCGAGCTGAGATTAGTTAGGCAGGGAGCGATGCCTGATTATTACCAGTTAGGAGTTCAGTCGAGTGGATTGCAGGCTACTCCGTATTCGAGTTTTCATGTTGGTTCGAGTAGTCAGCAGCGAGGTTCGACTCAGCAGAGTCAGAGACAGCAGCAGCGAGTGCATCGGAGCAGTAGACATGGCCGTGGAGGTCAGCGTAGATCGTTTAGATTCGGGTCAGGTGCTTCGAGCAGCAGCAGTGGTCGTAGTTCTGGATCAGCGGCCAGCATTTGCCAGACTTGTGGTAGAGTCCATCAGGGATCGTGTTATCTGACACCACTGACATGCTTCAGATGCGGGCAGACAGGACATTTTGCCAGATCGTGTCCTTATTCCGGGTATCAGCAGTAGCAGATTCCGCGATTCCCACAGCAGTCGATTGCTAGTGCAGCACCCGTGCCATTTCAGTTACCACCAGCCCAGCATCAGAGTTCCACTCAGTTTGTTCCACAGTAGAGTCGTGGTAGAGGTACGAGAGGAGGTGCCAGAGGTGTTGGCCAGGCTTCTACCAGTCAGCAGGGAGGTCGAGGTCAGGCCAGAGTTTTTCATCTGACTCAGCAGGATGCTCAGGCATCTAATGCAGTCGTGGCAGGTATTATTTCTATTTGTTACCTGGATGCATGGGTTTTGTTTGATCCGGGTGCCACGCATTCGTTTGTTTCTCCCATTTTTGCTTCTAAATCTTGTTGGAAAGCTTTGAGGATGGCTTTTCCTTTGTCTGTTGCCACTCCTCTGAGCGATTCTTTGGACGCCGATATTGTTCTTTCTGGTTGTCCAGTTCTCGTGGGAGATAGAGAATTACCCGCTGATTTGATTTTGTTGGATGTGATGGAGTTCGATGTTATTTTGGGAATGGATTGGCTATCTCAGCACTATGCCGTGGTAGATTGCAGGAATAAGGAGGTGACTTTTAGAATTCCTGGTGAAGAAGATTTTAAGTTTGTTGGTGATAGGAGTTCAGCACCTCAGAATCTTATTTCGGCTATTGCAGCTAGGAAGTTGTTGAAGAAAGGTTGTCAGGGGTTTTTGGCATTGGTTAGGGATACGTCAGTGGAGAAGTTGTCACTCACAGATGTTCCTGTTGCTTGTGAGTTTCCTGATGTTTTTCCCGAGGAGTTGCCAGGTTTACCACCTCATAGAGAGATTGAGTTTTGTATAGATGTGGTTCCAGGTACTACTCCTATATCTATGCCACCCTATCGTATGGCTCCTGCAGAGTTGAGAGAGTTGAAGGAGCAGTTGCAAGAGTTATTGGATAAAGGTTTTATCAGACCTAGTGTTTCTCCTTGGGGTGCACCAGTCCTATTTGTGAAGAAGAAGGATGATACCCTGAGACTGTGCATTGACTACAGAGAGCTGAATAAGGTGACGGTGAAGAACAAGTATCCTCTCCCGAGGATAGATGATTTGTTTGATCAGCTACAGGGTGCACAGTTCTTTTCTAAGGTTGACTTAAGGTCAGGTTATCATCAGCTGCTGATTAGTGAAGCGGATATTCCTAAGACAGCTTTCCGCACTCGATATGGCCATTATGAGTTTCTGGTGATGTCTTTTGGTTTGACTAATGCACCAGCAGCTTTTATGGACCTGATGAACAGAGTATTCAGACCGTATGTGGATCAGTTTGTGGTAGTCTTCATTGATGATATACTGGTATATTCGAGGAGTATGGAAGAGCACGTATATCATTTGAGGATTGTACTACAGACACTGAGAGATCATCAGCTTTATGCTAAATTCTCGAAGTGTGATTTCTGGATGGAGAGTGTTTCTTTTCTTGGACACGTAGTGTCTAAAGAAGGTATTCAGGTTGATTCACAGAAGATTGAGGCAGTGTCTGAATGGCCTAAACCTACTTCTGTTATGGAGATTCGGAGTTTTCTGGGTTTAGCCGGGTATTATAGGCGGTTTGTGCAGGATTTTTCCAGGATAGCAGCCCCTATGACTTGCTTGACTCAGAAGAATGTTAGATTCGAGTGGTCAGAAGCTTGTGAGAATAGTTTTCAGTTGTTGAAGGAGAAGTTGACCACAGCGCCAGTATTAGCTTTGCCTAATAGTGTGGATAAGTTCACAGTTTACTGTGATGCCTCTAGAATTGGTCTTGGTTGTGTGTTGATGCAGAATGGAAGGGTGATAGCCTATGCTTCGAGGCAGTTGAAGAAGCATGAGCAGAACTATCCTACACATGACCTAGAGATGGCTGCAGTGATCTTTGCTTTGAAGATTTGGAGACATTATTTATACGGGGTGACTTGTGAGATATTTACTGATCACAAGAGCCTTAAGTACATTTTCCAGCAGAGAGATTTGAATTTGAGGCAGAGAAGATGGTTGGAACTGTTGAAGGATTATGATTGCGAGATTCTTTACCATCCGGGTAAAGCTAATGTTGTAGCAGATGCCTTGAGTAGGAAGTCTTCAGGTAGTCTTGCTCACATTGATGTTGAGAGGAGATCATTGATCCAGGAGTTGCATTTGTTGGTGGATCAAGGTCTGATGATGAAGATCAGTAGATCAGGTGGACTGTTAGCTCAATTTAAAGTACGATCTGTACTGAGGGATAGGATTAAAGCAGCTCAGAGCCGAGATCCTATTCTAGAAGAGCTTGCAGAGAATGTCAGAGCAGGGAAGTTCACTGATTTCACACTTGATGATGATGGTGTGTTGTGGATCAGTGGTAGATTGTGTGTTCCTGATGTGGATGATTTGAGAGAAGAGATCCTAGAGGAAGCACATTCTACAGCCTACAGCGTTCATCCAGGTGTTACTAAGATGTACCACAGTATCAGAGATCTATACTGGTGGGATGGATTGAAGAAGGATGTTGCTGATTATGTTGCTAAGTGCTTGACGTGTCAGCAAGTGAAAGCCAAACATCAGAAGCCTTCTGGGAAGCTTCAGCCTCTTCCTATTCCCGAGTGGAAGTGGGAAAGGATAGCTATGGATTTTGTGGTCGGTTTACCTCATTCGAAGGATGGATACGATTCCATCTGGGTGATTGTAGACAGGTTGACGAAGTCTGCACATTTATTGCCTGTGAAAGCCACATATTCAGTTGCTAGATTGGCGAAGTTGTATGTGAACCATATTGTGTGCCTTCATGGAGTACCTGTGTCCATTGTGTCAGATAGAGGTTCGGTGTTTACTTCTCGTTTTTGGCAGAAGTTGCAAGAAGCGATGGGCACTAGGTTGGATTTCAGTACTGCTTTTCATCCTCAGACAGATGGTCAGTCTAAGAGGATGATCCAGACACTGGAAGATATGTTGAGGATGTGTGTCCTGGATTTGGGAGGTAGCTGGGATGATCATTTGTCACTTGTTGAGTTTGCATATAATAACAGCTACCATAGCAGTATTGGCATGGCACCGTATGAGGCGTTATATGGAAGGAAGTGTAGATCCCCGTTGAGTTGGGATGAGATTGGTGAGAGAGCTTTGACTGGACCAGAGATGGTTCAGGATGCTGCAGAGAAAGTCGCCGTGATCAAGCGCAGATTAGAGACCGCAGTTAGTAGACAGAAGAGTTATGCGGATCCTAGGCGCAGAGATGTGGAGTTTCAGGTTGGAGATTTCATTTTTCTGAAAGTATCTCCGATGAAGGGTGTGATGAGATTTGGCAGGAAGGGTAAGTTAGCCCCGAGATACATTGGACCGTTTGAGATTCTGGAGAGAGTTGGCACTGTTGCATATCGGTTGGATTTGCCTCCGAGTATGTCACAGGTGCATCCAGTATTTCATATCTTGATGTTGAGGAAGTATATCTCAGACCCTTCACACGTGTTGCAACCTGACAGTGTAGAAGTGAGTGAAGATTTGACTTTTGTGGAAGAACCTGTGGCGATCGTTGATTTTCAAGTTCGACAGTTGAGATCGAAGCGGATTCCGATGGTCAAGGTTCTGTGGCGTAGCGACAGAGTTGAAGAGCATACGTGGGAGACTGAAGCTGAGATGCGAGCTTCTTACCCGTATCTCTTTCCTTCTTGATCTTGTTTTTTTGGAATTCGGGGACGAATTCCTGTAAGGGGGGAAGACTGTAATATCTCGTGTTTTTAAAATATTTTTACACTGTACCGGGATATACAATGTCAATAATTTTTGTATATATATTACGATATTTTTATGAGTTGATATGTATTTTAAACCTATTTTAATTACTGTCTATTATTTTCAGTATTTTACGTAAAATTTTCCCGGGACTTGCATTTTCGGGGAAATTTTCATGTAAACAATGTATTATTAATTATTTTAAATGTATTTACGGACTTGCATGAACTCATACATATTTTTAAATTATTAAATAAAGCCTGTGTGTGTATATTTATTTAATTAGGGTTTATTATTACCCTAATATTTTATTATTTATTTATTATTATTTAATTATTTTATTTATTATTAAATTATTAAAATTTATTATTTTATTATTATTTATTTATTAATATTTAATTATTTTAATTTATTTTATTTTTTATTTTTTTTCCTTTTTCTTTCTTTTTCTTTTTCTTTCCTTTTTCTTTCTTTTTCTTTTTCTTCTTCTTCTTCCCTTCTCTCCCGCGCCCGACGCCCGACCACCATCCCTCACCGTCTGCAACTCCGGCCACCTACCGTCGGTGTGCCTCCCGGCTTGCCACCGCCGTTCCCAGCCGTCCTCCGCCGCCTCCAGCCCCTTTCCCCGGCGCCGACAGCTTCATTTCTTCCTCTTTTGGCCGAAATCTTCCCTTCGCCGTTTCTCCCTCCTCCGGCCACCGTTTTTGACACCGCCGGTCTCTTTCTTCTCCTTGAGCTCCGGTGAGTGTGATTCTAGCTTTGGTTTGAGCTAAAATGGTTTAGATTTGCTTAGGTTTCGATTTTTCCAATTCGGTCATATTAGGGTTTTCAATTTTTTTGAGCTTCGAATTGGATGATTCATGGAAACTCCCTTCACAAATGTTGTTCCTAGTAGCTTAATCTACATGTATGAATTTTTGTAGAATTTTTGGAGGTTGTTTGGATTTTTGGGTATTTTTGAATATTTTAATATTATTTTCTAATTTTCGGAAATTAATTATTTAAATTATGAAATTGGAGTTTATGGTTGAATTAGGTGTTGAAATGAATTATAGGAATTTATTTGGAATTTTTATGAATTTCTAAGTATTTATTTTGAATTATTGAAGTTTATGGAATTTTGGAAAAATTAGGTTAAATGTGTTTTTATTTGAATTTAATTGGTTAATTGAGTTTAAATATTAATATTATTGATAAATATGTGGAGAAAATTAATTTTGGGTAATTGTATGATTTTTGGTGAATTTTTGAAGTAATTTAAGTATATTTATATATATAGGGGTATTTTGGTAATTTTACCCTAAATTGTCTAAAAATGTAATTTAATTGGTTTTAATATTTATTTAAGGTATAAAAATGATTTCTACAAAATATTTGGTATTTTTAACTAATTAAAACTATTTTTCGTAAATTATTTTCAATTATATATATAATATACGATTTTTCTAATAAAATGAGTTTTAATTGGTTTTTATAGTGTTTCAAGGTCAATTATGTAATTTTTATCTATAAAATGTATTTCTGTGATTTAAGGATATTTTTGGTATATCTGGAATTATTCTGTGTTTGTGGACCCCGGTCGACAGATTGTAGTCTGGAGTCCGACCGTGGGATTGTGGATTTTTGTCGAGCTTGTATTTTGAAGTGTGTTTCTTTGCAGGGTCGACTCTACTCTTTTGAGTAGAGAGATGTCCGTTTTACAGGGGAGGTTCTGCCGAATTTTCGGTAGAATTCTCGTAAAACGTAATGTCCAGTCGAACCCTAATTTTCGATTCTGTGTTTAATACTCTAGATTGAATTCTAGGATTTCTATTAGGGTTACTCTGATATCGGTTATTTATTGCTTGTTTAGTTGCGCCGAGACCGAGGGCTAGTGGACTAGGCCCGTCGGACCTGTCTCGTGGAGCGCACTAGGTGAGTTACTATACTATATATATATGCTTAGGATGCATGATTTAGAAATATATGTTTTATTTTGATTAAAATGCATAAATAATGTGATTTGTATTTAAGTATATTTTTGGTTTATTTTTGGTATATAATAAACTATATACATGTTTTATTAATAAAATATATTTAAAATGTTTTTAAATATATTTTTAATTTAATTTATGATTTGATTAGATTTATTTGACATATATATATACTCGAAATATACCTGGTTTATGTTTGGTATATTTCCGGTATATATATGGTTTATATTGTTGTTTTATTTAAATTCATGCATCATTAATTGTGAATGAATGTTTTATATTTAATGATGAAGGATATCAATAGAACGTGCTACCTAGTGGGCAGCACTAGGACCGAGTACATACCGGTACGCCTATAGTATTTAGGCTATATTACTAACTATTTGTGGATATTGATTTGATATGATTAATTGATATGTGAGATGTGGTTTGGAGGTGTGATTGCTGGAGCTCGGTTGACCAAGTGTCTCGGGGCCAATCACACTGGCAGTCAGACTGCTGGAGCTCGGTTGACTTAGTGTCTCGGGGCCAGTCTACTGTCCATATGGATTAAGTGGATATATTTGGAATAAGAGAGCCTGTATGGCCAGAGTGTTGTTTAACACTACTTTCTGAGGTTGCGATATTCTAGGGTTCTATGTGATCCTTCATAAATTGGGATTTTTCAGTAAAATATCTAAAAATGATTTTTCTGCATCTGTATGAATTTGCCTGTATATATACATATTATATATATACTGTTGACTGTATGCATTATCACTTAGTGTGTATGTATATATATTATAGTAATTCACTCAGTGAGGTCTGACTCCCCTCCGTTGACTATTTTTCAGGAGAGTCAACTTCCTCAGACCTCAGTAGCAGGTCGATACGCCGGATTTCTTCCGCCCCCGGCTTCTTTATGTAAACTGTCTACTTGAGTCTTATTTATTTTATCTAGACACTGCAGTAGTTGTGAATTAAAGTATTGGATTTCATGTACGTTATTTTAAAGAGATGTATTATATTGAAACTGGATTTGTATTAAAGATTATATATATGTGATGAGATGAGTTTTGAATTAAATCCAGTTGATATGGATGATATTATAATATTATGATTTTTATTTTCCGCTGCATATTATACTGTTACTGTTATTATGGCATGCTTTATTTTATTTTTAGGCTTGCTACGGGTTCCGGATTCGAAAGAATTCCCGTTCCCTAGCGCTGGTCATGGCCCCTGTTTTGGGTCGTGACAACCAAGCTCCAGTAGTCTGACTATCAGTGTGATTGGCCCCGCAATCAAACTATCTAACATACCATTAATCTTAGTCAAATCAATCAAATCAATTATAATCATCAAAATTAATTCTCACTCAACCCTTATCTATCGCACCGGTACGTACACGGTCCTAGTGCTGCCCACTAGGAAGCACGTTCTATTGATATCCTCCACTTAAAATAAATCATTCATTTGGAAAATAATTAATATAGAATTATATTCATAATAGTAAAATCAACCATATATATATATATACCTAAAATATACCCAGTATATTTCGAGTATATATATATATAGTCAAATAAAGTATGAAATATACTAAAGGTAAACCATTAATATAGTTAAAAACAGTTAAGTGAATTTTAATAATACAACATACATTTACTTAAAATGTACCTAAATATACAAAGAGTATACCTAAGTGCAAAAATCACTTAATAAAACAATTATGTATAGATATTCATTTAAAAATATGTTTAGGTTTAACATATATTCATAATATACCAAAATGACCTAATTTTCTAGCATGCATATATCACAATTAAACCCTAAGTATACCACTAATGTGTTAGGTTTGAATTAATAATAAAACATGCATTTATTTGGAAATATATAAAAAATATACCAAAAATAAACTTAAAAACAATTTAAGTGTAGGTTTATGATATAACATGCAATTATTTAGGAATACACCTAAAATATACTGAAACTATACCTAAAGTATACTAATCATTTAATAAAATAATTGTGACTAAATGTACATTTAAAACATGTATATATTACTAAAATGTATTAAACATGACCCTAATCGTTTAATGTGCATATATCAAAATAACATGCATATATATAAAAATACAACCCTAGATATACTAAAAATATTATAATTTAAATCACTTTAAAAACATATAATGAAAATGAGAAACCCTAAGTGATGCATCCTATATGCAATACATATATATACAGTATAATAACTCACATGTTAGCTCTCCACAAGACAAACTTGGTGGGCCTAATCAGTTAGGCTTTAGTCTCGGCGCAGCTAGAAAAATAAAATAATAATAACCGTCAGAATAAACTTCTAACTCTATACTTCTAGGATTACTATAGACAGATTTAATCAAGAGTTCAGAATCAGACTCGGACCGGTTGTCATGTTTTACGAGAAATCTACCAAAATTTTGGCAGAGTCTCCTCTGTAAAATGGACATCTCCTTACAAAAGTAAGGTCAATCCTGCACAGAACACACACTTTAAGAATACACAGCCACATAACCCCTCGATCGGACTCCCAAACTACAATTCTCCCGATCGAGGCTCACAATTTACGAGATATACATAGAACACATTTAAATGCCAGAAATACCAAAAATACCCTTAATATACCAAAATATAGCAAAATTAAAAATTTAAATGTTAAAAATAATTATTTTTATCAATAAATACATAAAAACCCTAATTTTAGTAAAATATTATTAAAAATCAAAAATTCTTGATAAATTCATAAATATTGACCAAAATACATTTTAAAACTTTAAATTACATAATTAGCCCTAAAACATGTTAAAAACTGATAAAAATTCATTTATTTAGAAAAATAGTATATTATATATAATTTGAAAATAATTTATGAAAAATAGTTTTAATTAGTTAAAAATACTAAATAATTTGTAGAAATCATTTTTATACCTCATATAACTATTAACACCAATTTAGTGCCAAATTACCAAAATACCCTTACTATATATAAATTCACTATGATTATTCAAAAATTCACCAAAAATAGTATAATTACTCAAAAATTAATTTCTCAACATATAATTCAATAATATCAACAAATATACTCAATTAACCAATTAATTTCAACAAAATAAATAATTAACCTAATTTTCTAAAAATCACATAAACTAAATAAATTCACAATAATTAGATAAAAATCATAAAAATTACAAATAAATTTCTAAAATTCATTTTAACACCTATAAACACCATAAATCACAATTTCATAATTTATTTAATTAATTTACGAAAATTAGAAAATATTAATAAAATAATAAAAAATTCACAAAAATCAAAATAATTCCCAAAAATTCCACAAAAATTAACACATGTAAATTGAGTTACTAGGATCAATATTTGTGAAGGAAGCTTTTTTGAATCATCAAAATTAAAGCTCAAAAGATTCAAAAACACAAATAGGCCGAAAATGAAAATTCAAAACCTAGGGAAATCTAGACCAAATTAAGTGAAACAAAGCTTGAAAATACACAAGGAGAAGATAGAGACCGGTGGCACTTCAAACAGTGGCCGGAATGGTGGTGATCGGAGCTAGCATCAACTTTCGATTTCCTGAACAAAATCCTGCCAAACAACGCCGAAAAAGGAAGCTAGGGGTGTCGGGATGAGCTGGAGATGGAGGAGGAAGGCTGAGAGGCACACCGACGGGGAGAAAAGGGCGTGATAGTGGCCGGAGATGGTGAGGGACGATCGGGAATAGGGAAGGTGAAGTCGATGGCAATATTGTAAATATGGCTAACTTTTTTATTTGGTAAATATAATATGTATATGTATGTATATATATCTATATTTTATATTATTTTAATATATAAATATTGTACCCAATTTAATATACACCACACACTTAAAAAATAATAAATATATATATACATATACATATATATACACATTTAATTATTATTAAAACTATATAATATAATATAATTTAATTAAAATAAACCCTAATTTAATTTAAATGCATGTATACGTATATATTTTATTTGACACTTAAAAATCATGTATGGACTCATGCAAATTCACAAAACCACTTAAAATAATTAATATTTATTTATTTACATCTTAATTTCTCCGAATAAAATTTCTGGGAAAATTTTACGTAAAGGACTTAAAAATAATTAAAAATAATTAAAATAATTAAAATGACTTTAATAAATAATAAACTAATCAAAAATAAAAAATATATATGAAAATTATTAACACTGCATATCCTGATGCAGTTTAAAATTATTTAAAAAATCGGAATATTACAGTTTAAGTGTGTATATGTTAGAACTCTATTGGGAGTTAAAATAAAGTATGAATATCTTGGTCTGATTTGACATCTGAGATTCAAGGAGGCTTTTGACATCCTTAGAGTTTCATAATGAGAAAGTTATATTCTTTACATTTAAAGTAGACATCTTGAACTTTCTAAATTAGTCTTACTTATAAAAATCCAAGTTCATTTGGGTATGAAAATATTGGGTTGAAATCAACATGTACATTTGTCATTTTAGATTGCATAGCTCTTAGTATTTTGGACATATCCTGAGCTACAGAAGTCCAATTGAGGTGATTCAAAATGATATGGAAAGATAAGTAAAATATATAAAACTTTTATGAAGAAAGTATGGGTAAATTAAAACTTCTCCAATAGAAAATCATGATTTCAACTCGTGCATAGTTGTATAATAGTAGTCTATATTTTGGATTGCACAAGTATTTGGACATATCTTGAGCCACATAAGTCCAATTGAGGTGATTCAAAATGATATAGAAATCTAAGTCAAATATATACAACTTTTATAAGAAAGTGTAGGCAAATTCAAATATCTTCAGTAGAAAATCATGGTTTCAACTCGTACATAGCTGTTTGACAGTAGTCTACATTTTTTATTGCATAGCTCTTAGTATTTTAAACATATCTTGAGCTAAAGAAGTCCAATTAAGGTGATTTAAAATAATAAAAAAAGATAAGTCAAATATATACAACTTTTATTAAGAAAGTATGGGCAAATTGAACGTCTCCAATAGCCAATCATGATTTCAATATGTGCACAATAGTTTGACAACATTACTTTCAATAATTCAAAATTATAAATGTTGGATTCAAAATATAGACATTGGACACATTATTTGCACCTAAAATAGCTATATTTTTTTAGTGTTTATCTATATAAACACCTCTAGAGCTGAATGAAAGTTAAAATATTTTTTGCTTATTATCATTCTTTATCTTAACATTCATTAAAGCTCTTAAATTCTCAAATATTCACTCTTTTTTTATAACTCTTGTGAGAGTTGGTTGTGTTTTAAAAATATAATTTCTTTTCATTTTAAATCTTGGGATAGATTAGTAGGGAAGTGAGATTTATTTCTAAAGGCATTAGTTTAAGTGTTGTCCATTAAAATATTTGGGGTTTGATTTTTGAGTGAGCCTTGAAAACTCATGTTGTAAGGTTGTAAGAGTGAGCCATAAAACTCTTGTGTAATCTCAATCTTGTGAATAAGATTATGGGTGATTGAAAATCCTAACTTGGGGATAAGTTAGGTGGAGACATAGGATTGTTATTGAATCCAAACTCCTTAAATCATTGTGTTCTTCATTTTTCCTTCTCAACATTCTTTCAATTTTTGCAAAGAATTATTTTTTTATTCCTATTTTTATTTAATAGCCCCATTCACCCCCTTCTAAGGCTTTTTCAGTTTGAATTTTCAATAATCCTACGTCTCCACCTAACTTATCCCTAAGTTAGGATTTTCAATTCCCACAATCTTATTCACAAAATTGAGATTAATAAGAGTTTGAGGCTTACTCTTTTAACCTTACAATTTGAGTTTTCAAGGCTCATTCAAAACCCAATTCACAAGTGTTTTCAAGGATCATACTAAAATCAATTTCCTAAGTGTTTCAATGGTTAAACACTTAAACCAATTCCTTTAGAATACAATCTCACTTTTTATTTTCTAAACATGAAAAATAGAAGAACAAAAATATCTATTCTAAAACTCACTAACTCTCCTAAAATTTATATAAATACAAAAATGATTTGAAGAGAGATTTGACAACTCAATTAAAAGCTTAAGATAGAATGAATGATAATCAAGTTTCATAAATCTTCAATTGAACTCCAGGAGTTGTTTACATAGAAGAACAACTCAAAATATGGTTGTTGGAGCCATTGATTATGTCTTAAACATCTTTTTCCTTTAATAATTTTAAAAATATATCCGTTGGGCTGTCACCATGGAAGCAAAGCTTCAATCGCATCCCTCTGCTGAGTTAAATTTTAAGCTTTCTATCACCATGACAATAAGGCTTCAAATGCAGCTCTCCAACGTCTTTTTCCTTCAATAATTTTAAAAATATATCTATTGGGCTGTTACTATAGAAACATTGCTTCAGTCACAGCCTTCTATTGAGCTAAATTTTGACTTATCTTTCTGTCACTATAGCAGCCTTGCTTTAGTTATAACCTTCTATTGAGCTTACCATGGCAGCCTTGCTTCAGTTGCAGCCCTTTACTGAGCTAAATTAAAAGCTTTATACCACTATGGTAGCCTTGTTTTAGTCAGCCCTCTGTTAAGCTAAAATTTGACTTGGCTTCTATTAAGAGTAATATTGTACATATACTTATAATCACACTTAAACTAAACATATTAAATGCTCAAATTTAAGTTTTTTAAGATCAAAATTAAGATCGATTATTGCAAAGGTCAACACTACAATATAATGTTGCATAATGGAACACAAATCATATAAGAAAAACATAAAAAATCAAAATTAGGTTTCATATGACTCTAACGATATGGCGACGCCTTTACAAATAAAGGTGACCTTTTATCATCTAAACTTAAAGGGGTAATGCTTATTTGAAGAGATTTTGCCTGACTAATAAACAATGATAAATTTAAAAAAGTTTCTTAAATCTTAAGTGAATTAAAATCAAATGGAAACAACTAAGACTTACATTGATATTTAAAAGTTTAAAAGATCATGCCACAAACATAACGATAAATAAAAAATAAGGCTTAAAGATCAAACAAAAATGAATAAAGAAGCAAATCTAAATATAAATGGCTAAAAGTGGGCATTCTTACTGCTTAGGACTGGTTTGATGCTCTTAACTCAGCTTTTAGAGATGATTTTTGGTTTTTAATCATTTGTTGAATGCAAGAACCCCTTATTCTTCTACAAAATAGACTCTTTCTAGCCAAAACTCCTTTTTTTCCTCTTCTTTTTTTGAAAATCCTTATTCTTCTCTTCAAAAAATGTCCTCTCCTCCAAAAAAAACCTCCTCCCTCTTTTCTACCAGCCCCCACTTTTATTAACCACTTCCATGCCTTGACAAGTCATTCCCTTTTTATCTCCCATTATGTGCACACATTTTTAGTAATCTTTTTTGCCCCCAAAATCATATATTCATGTGAACATGTTCACATTAGGAAGGCATGGGCCCATCCACTTGCTTACTATTGTCAATTCTTTAATTAATACCTATGCAAATGGACTGTAAAGAGATAACGTCTCTTCAAAAAGGTATCGCCTTATCAAAGCGGTTGCCATAGAGATGACACCTCTTCGGTCAAGCATCGCCTTTTAAGGCCCTACATTATACTTAGGCCTTTGGGCTAAAATGGTGCTTGGGCTTATAGGCCTGGTCTTGAGTTTGATATGGGTTTAAGCTTATGTTGTATATAGATGGGAATTTGGACTTTCAGGTCCATTTTCAAAAGGTTTTAGGCCTTTCTTACATTTAAGATTCATATCATCTCATTATCGAGGTTTCGTTGTGGGCCAATCAAACCAAGTATCCATACTTGCATTTATTTGACTAAATTCTTCATTAGATCATTCCCCTACTTTATAACTAAACAAAAAACAAAATTTTAGGATGATTTAAAGCATAATAACATGATTGAAAATATTTATGTTTTATCATTAATTCAAGGGATTATGCATACGT